>OY728164.1:2002794420-2004044420 GCA_963277665.1 Viscum album | reverse complement strand
TGTTTTTACATTACTACCTCACACAGATGGGTACTATGATTGATATAAATTATAAATATGACAAATATATAACATATTTAATCCTATATATTCCTTATATCACGCTTAATTTTTTTACTTTTAATTCTTTAGGGGATATGATGGTGTTGATCGTGTCTATAGAAGACTACCACCTCACGAAGCGATGTGATTCATTATTTAGTAACACTTTAAATTCAATGTAATAAGGATATATTTAATGAATACAAAAGAAATAAATGATATAATTATTATATTAATGAAATATTTATCCATATGAAAATATAATATATCCTTTTATTTTTTACCTTTTCATTCACTAAATATGATAACATCCTTTGTGTACATGTGGACTACCGCCTTCCCAAAGAGATGTGACTCTCTTTTCATCACCACAACAAATTGATGATATATATACATTTAATGAAATAATATCATATTTGATATATTATTATCATTTTTGAAATATAAAATATTAATTTAATTCTTTCCATAATGATTTTTTAAAAATAGAAATGTCACTAATGCATCCATACTACCTACCGTCTCCATGAACGTAACATACTCCATTTCTCAAATTCAACTTTCATGATTGGACTTAAAACTATAATTAATGTATAAATATGAAAATTATGGAATAATTATTCTTCTAGATATAACGGAACTATATAATTTGTGTAAGAACTAGATTTTTCATGACAAAACACCCATGAGAAAACAAGGCAATTTACACCCAAAACAATAAAAATAATGAATGATTATTAAAAAGTATTTCATAATATGTTATAAAAGAATAATATATGATATTATAAATATTTATATAGTTCTTTTATAAGATAATAAGTAATAAAAACTACAGTTAAATAGGTTAATGTGTGTTCAACCAAAAAAAGAATGAGGTAAGGGACTTCGTCTCAATTTATCTTCATCGAGGCATGTTGTAATGTTATTCCCATAATATATTTTACATGGTGTATATAATAGATATTTAATATTTAATATACAGGTCAATTAATAATTCAAATTATTATAAATTTCAATTTGAATTATTTCATCCTAGGGTATTTTAATTGACATTTTTTAAGAGTAAATAATTTCATAACTCAATTTCCTTTCATTGGGTTATATAACTCTTTAATTGTCATTGATATAATAAGATTATGTGCGTAATAATATTAAACTATAAATTTCTGTATTAAAATTTTTTATACGTATTTAAATTTAATACACGTAATGAATTCATTGATTAATTATCACATCCAAAGTTATGATCTATCCAAGTGTTTATTTCATGATATCATTTTAATCATGATTATTTATACATAAATTTCAATTAAAAAAATTAATTGATCATTTTTTAATGAATAATTTCATTTTATTTTCCTAGGACTATTCATTTTTTTTCAATAAATAGTATAATTTTCCCGCTCAATAGTAATTAAAATCAATAAGAATAATTCTAAAAAAATCATGCTTCATTTCTATCTTCAAGTGAAAATATATTTTCCTCCAAGAACATGTTTTATAATAAGGTTTTAATTGTTTTATCCCTTTTTAAATTTATTTTTTAAACAAATTTTCCACATTTTTGGTTTTTAATTTTACTAAAAAGAAATCTTCATGTCATTTTCAAAATAAGACATGATTGGATTTTACCAAAAAGGTGAACAAAATCATTGTTTTAGCTTACGTAGAATGTATAATCTTTACAACCTTCCCAACCACTCCATGATTTAAAACATCCTTTATAATATTCAACGGTTATATTAAAATAAAAATATTTCTAAAATGTTTGGTGAAATTTTAATTTTAAAATGTGATTTTCAAAGTTAAGAAAATAGTTTTCCTCAAAAATGTTTTAATGGAATTTTTCATGGAATTTATATTCATCAACAACAAAAACCCTTATTCTACATATGCTCTACTAGGGATATGGTTTAGTGATTCCATACATATTCTATGGATGGTGTACAATCATTTTGACAATGCAATGTATTGTTGTTTACTTTATTTATTTCTTTTTTGTAGTCACTAACTATCCCTTGAAATATTCACGTTTTTATTATCATTGGAAAATAAATTTCCCCTAAAAATCCATATTATTTATCATGTATATTATTATTATTTAAAAAATATTTAATTTTAAATATGGTGTTTTACTTTTAAATTTATTTTATGAACTGGGGAGATGTTGATATTCCATATTCTTTCTTGAATATGGATATTTAATGGCATGGAAAAAATTTCATGAATTAAATTGATTATACGATATATGATAATTGTGTTAGACCTGAATATACTGGAAGATTGTAACACCCCTTGATTTCATAGTAAGTTATTTCTTCAATGTAATTCAATATCTTAGACTACAAACAAGAGCGAGTTCAAGCGCACCATGACTTACCAAACTATCCATTCCAAAGAGGTTATAAATAGTATTAACTAAATTTTGAACTTCATATAATCGTCATAATTTAAGAATCCATATTATGAGTTTCTTAGACATAATAAAAAAACCAATTCCTTTTTTTTCAGATAAAAGAAGTATTTTTAAAAAAATGAAATTTTACCACCTTTTAATGGCCAACCATTTATAAATCCAATATTTGAAACTTTAATATATTCAATTGGACTAAAAAAATTCTTTATTAAATTAGGGATATAATAATTTAGTTTCAAAAAAAATTTGGTTTTTTTCTGATAAATTTAATGTTTGGGTGAATAGTAAAAATACCGTATTTTAACTGAAAGTATCTTTTCTAATAAAATTAATTTTTAGTGTTATATTATTAATTTTAATGGTTTGGATTTATAAATAGATTATATTTTTACCATTTAATCCAATTTTATTTGTTTAAAATAATTTCAATTTGAAATTGAACATAAACAAATATAAATCTTTTATTAGTTATTATTTTTTCTTAAAAACACGCTTTTTGGATTTGACAACGGGAATTAATTTTAAATTAATAAATGAAAATTATATGTTTTGAGTTTGGTAAAATATAATTAGTTTCTTAATTCATAATATCAAGATTATCTTATGGTGAAATTTTGGTATTTTTCTGAAAACATTCAATTTTCATTAATAATGAAAAACACTGAGTTATTGGTTAAAACCAACTTTTTATTTAAATAATTATTTAATTTATTGAAATATATTTTAGGTCAATATAGAGACATAATTCCTATATATGTTCAATATAATTCTCTAGATTCAATTTATTATATGTTTAGAAATATAAAAATTTTATTGGACTTTTTACCGCCTTTTACCCTCCTCGTAGGAGCATTTGTAAATTTGCATAAAATATAATTTTAACACTTATGTTAGTTGAATTTCAGAAATATGAGAGATGAAGTTAACCACTGTAAGTAAAATGTAGTTCAATAAGATGAAAATTATTTTTGGTGAATTGTTACATTTGACATTTATTTATTGTGGTTAAAGGTAAATAGGGTAATTCAAGGTAAAAATAATATTGTAAAAATAAAAAAATGTTTTAACACTTGTATGAAGATTATTGGATTATTATTGGCCGACCATAGTCATCCTTGGGATGATTTTAGGACCCCATGAAGCCACTTATGAATGATAATGACACTTTATTTTAATTAAATTAATGTAAAGGCAAAAATTGACATAAACAAATATATTTTAGTAAATCTATTTTTACATGGGGTTATATAACTCATCATTTAGACTATAAATATACATTGGAAATATAATAATAGTTTCTACATTATGGTATCTTATTAATAATTTTTAGACATCAAATAAATTAAATTATTTATGACACAATAATGATGTAGTATTTACCTCATTAATAAATGATTTAATTTAATAAGATTATTAAATTTAAATCTATGTCCCAAACCTATCCAATTCTTATACGATGATTTTATTTCAACCATGATTCATCTTATTTTCTTCTTTAATTAGTTTTGGACCTTTATAAATAGAGTATCACTATAAAAATAATAATTTTTTTACACATTCCTAAAGAGCCCATCCCCCCTTATAAAAGGAGACCACTTCTATCCCATTACACACACCTCTCAAGCACCTTGGTCATCCAAAACCTACCCAAATAATCTATCAAGATCTCTCTCTTACATCTAGAAGCCTTAAATTAAGCAGAAGTCACTTCAGAAATTTCTTTTGGTTCAAACCAAAAGAAGTTGACCAAATTAAAGGTAACAGTTTATCTTAAATGTATTTCTTTTATTTTGTTTTTTTTACATCTCAAAACCCCCTAAAATATTTTTAATATTTTTTTATGAAATAAATAGTATCCTAATTATACTAGGATGTTCTTATGAGAAGGATTATAATAACACATACAAACACCTCAATCTAATGGGTGAACAATATACTGTTTCTGTGGTTGCGAATCTAACGCCTCATGAAATGATGATTCTTATATTATATTCTATTGCCTCTCATGGTGGCCATTACGATGGATCTATATTTATATATGATATATATACTATGTTTATGTTTTTTTTGATTATTTATTTTCCATTTATATAATACCTTAATGGTTTCCATTATGGTTAAAATGCGATAATTTCATTTGAGGAAGTGCTGACTACCTCCTCCTCAAAGTGATATGACTCGTTATTGACGTATGTGGGATGTATAAAGTATGTATTTTATGATATTATATATTATATTATACTATAATTATAATATAAATATGTATCATTACGTTTTAATTCCAATAAATACAAAATATAAATGGATGTAGATTTCAGGCATACGTACGATTTACCGTCTCCATGAACGGTGCATTTTATTTCTTATATCCAAATGTTATGTACTATTATAAATACACACACACATATATATATAATAGAAATATATGATATAAATTTAATATAAATGAGTAATATAATTATACAAATAATGGACATTTGACCACATGGACAATTTATAATTATAAGAAATCCAATTTTGACTCATGTTCTGAACATCGACCAAATGTCTGATATGAACTCAAATAATTAACTTATTGTTATAGAAATGTAATAAGTGATATAAAAGGAATAATAAACTTGAAAATATTCTCAATCAAGTATAAATTAACTTATGTTTATTATTAAATAAGAACAAGTAACATATGAGTGAGTCAAGTCAGACAGGTGGTAAGGTGTTTCTTATCTCATTTTTAATTCTGTGGGATTTCCATTGTTCACTACTTATTTATTGCATGTGTTGTATTGTGTACTGCCATTTGATATATTATTTCATGATTCTATTTATTTTAAGGATATTATTTGATTCATTTGGTGCTTATTCACTATTTTTCATATAAGTCGATTGATTACAACGAGGTAATGGTTATTTTCCTCAATCTCATCAATATCCGAGATTGTCCATTTGTAAGTATATTCTGGGGCATACATATCATATATACCCATATTTTAAAAAACTTATTACAAAATAAATCTATTAAGGTTTAATGGGAGGGTCTATTTTACTAGATCATCATTTTAAATGTTTTAAAGATTTATCTTTCTAATGCCTTTAATTAATGTCCATGTTTTCAAAATGATTTTAAGGATTAATTTATATAGACATGAATGTTTTGAAATTATAATTACTTTATAAAGATTCAAAGTGGTATGGGAAACTTTTATTTAAAAATCCCTTTTAAATTACTACATTTATAAATTGGGATAATTTTAAACAATATCATAAAAGGGGTATTTCTCTCAGAGCAGTTTACCGATCATTTTCATCTAGGTCAACATCCTTTTATGGATTTCAAAATTGTTTGAAGTTGATTTATTATGATAAAAATCATCCATATTGTAATGAATGTTTTTTGATATGTTTTTCTATGGATGTTTTATTTTTATACCATTCATGGTTTATGGATAAACTATTGAGATTTTATATGCTAGTTTTAATACGAATATATATATTATATTTCAAAATTTTCTTATGATGAATCCATTGGACTAGTATGTTCTGAGTTGGGGACCGGTAAATATAAGCCCACTAGGTTGGGGTCCGGTTACAATAGACCCTCCGAGTTTGAGTCCAGTTACAGAGGCTCTTCGGGTTGGAGTCCTGTTATAGAGGCTCTCTAAGATGGGGTCCGGTTACATAGTCTCTCCGGGTTTGGATTCGGTTGCAGTTAGCCCATATATCTGGGAATGAGGCCTTGACACAGAAAATATAGCCTGGCACTAAACATTCCATAATTTTGAAATTAGTTATTACATGTGATTATTCAACTAGTAGAATTTCAATTTTAATGATTATAATCGAAAATTTGATTTATTTTTTACATATGATGTTCATGTTAATGATTAAAATGATGTTGTTTTATTAAAAATCTTGCCATAAAAGTTTATTGCTTCTACTAAATTATTTACCCTTACTGAGCATCTGAGCTCAACCCTTTCTTATGTTTTATTTTTCTGGGATATGAATAAGTTAGTTTTAAGTGACTTGCAGGCATAATCTAGGAGGCTTGGATGTTTCTAATGGAATAATTTACTGTTGTTTTACTTTTCAAGTTTTAATGTTGAACATCATTTATGTAATCTATTTTCCAAGACTGCTAAACTGATCGGTCCTTCGGGACTTGATTCCTTGCAATCATGCCAATGTTTTGTAATAATTAACCGACTCTGGGTAACTGGGGTCGGGGTGTTACTGTTATTATCAAAGGATGTTTAGAAATAATATTGTAAACTAGATTTAGATATGATCTAATTAGAGCACATTACCCTAAGATAGACTTTGGGGATTAGTATAGAAGTACTTCCAATAATTTTGGTAATGTAGATATTTTGTGAGTTCTCCATGAATATACATCCCAGTCTGGATACGAGTAGGTAGAGGTAGCTCTAGTATAGATGTTCCTAGGGGTAAAACCTGAAAACACAACATTGAGATAGACTCGAACAGGAACTGGTGCACGACAACGGGCCTTGCTTCACTCTTGGTTACAAAATTTCTAGGGGATATTCTTAGGATAATTTTCATTTTCATTACAAATAATTATGAAGGATTTACACGTATATACCCCCTCAATGAAAATAATTTTATGATTATGGATTATATACATAAACTGTTTAATATACGTTAGGTATTTCACATGTTTGGAATTATTCATTGCAATTCATAAACTGACCTAGTGTATACCATTGTATAGAAATGGCTCCTAGTAGAAGGAATGTGATCTCTAGAAATAAGTATGATACAATGATTAAAAAGGATCATATATTTCATATTATTAAGACAACATTAATAAGGTAAATAGTCTCCCATGTATTCTCAACATATCAAGAAATAGTATCATGTTTTACTGAGATAAGTAAATAATTTTCTGAGTCCTATGGCTTTGAAGGGAAGCAAGAAAATAAAAGGATGGAGGAGAGAGAGATAGATAAAGGGAAGAGGGAAAAAGGATTTTCCAATATGAGATAAATGTTGATAGAATCACATTGGTAAATTCTAGAAGGGAAAGGGAGTTTGTTATAAGTGTATAGAAAATGGACACCAAGTACGTGATTTCAAGGGTTATAAAAAAGTTTAAAATTTACAATGCATCATCTACAAGGATTTGGGACACTATATAAATCAATGTACAAATCATCAGAGTATATCCCAAATGCTACAATTGGATAATAATAAAGTTATAATACTATTGAAGTTGAAGAGGAATGATTAGATTTATTATGTTTTTATTAATGTCTTGTGTCATTTGGGCATTGTATTAATGATTTACACATTATTATAATTATAGTGTATATAAGGATTTTATTGCAGTAAAATTTAATTAAGGACTTGAGATTGTGTGGAACTAACAAAAGTGACTCAATAGCAGGTTAATTTTATGGAAAATATATAGTTGAGAGAAAGATAAACCATAATATGGTTCTGATACCGAGGTAGTGATTTTGGAATAATACATGATTGATTTGGATAAATTATATTGGATATTATTGAATACCTTAAAATAAATTAATGATTTGTATATTCCATCATTGTTGGAGTTTACAAATTTTTTGAATAGAATGAGTATATACTATATTCTATAAGGAATAATGGATCATGAATGTAATCAATAATGTTTTATGGTAATTCAGGATGTTGCATTGTATTAAAAGAATACATGATGAAGTTGTTCACATGTTATTACGTGGCCAAAAGGATCTTCATTGTGTTTACATTCCATATAGATTTGGGAATGTGAGTTTGGATAGAAGTTTTTCGGATAAGTCTAATTTGAGATTATTTATGGATTTCCATAAAAAGTACAACATGGAGGTCAGGAGGCAACTCGTCGCATCCAGCAAGGACAGAAGACTTGAACCTGCAACAGAAGTGCGACACGGGTGTATCACCTACCACTGGACTATGTGATGTCCTATATTTAATAATGTAGTTTTTCTAAAATTTATGGTATAAGAATTATAAATTAATTTTTTTGGAACCCTATACGAATAGGATAAATATAATATTTATTTATGTTCTAGTATCTTTTGGAGAAAAATATGAGTTTGTGGTTTGAAATAGTTTAAAGATGGAACTCTAATTGTCAAGTATATATTTTTTTATTCTCTTATTCTATTAATAAATTCATTCTTAAACGTTATGGAAAGTATCTTAAAACAAAAAATGTGTTATCCTAATACCTTATGTTTTGTTGAACTGATGATATTTTCAATTATCATAGACTGATGGATTCGAGGCCCCCAAATCTAAAATTGATTGTGAATGATGACCTCAATCACTCCATATAAATATTTACGGTTTTCCATCAAATATGTGTCTCTAATTTCCACCAATGTTCTCTTAATCGAGATCATAATTTGGGGGTGACTTTTCCATTCCCCTTTTCTTCTTATTAAGAGAAAATTTTATTAACCCAATTTCCGATGTGGGTTTTTCCACAAAAGAATTTTTTATTTTCAACCTTTTATTTTTGAAGAAAAATATCAAATTGTGAGGATGCAATTTATTGAAAGAGGGAAGAATTTAATACCCCAAGATTTCATAGAAAGTTATTTCTTCAAAGTAATTAAATAACTAGCACTACACGCAACACCGAGTTCAAGCGCACCATGAGCTACCAAACTAGCCACTCAAAAGAGGTTATGAATAGTATTAAATAAATTTTGAACTTTATATAATACATATAATATTATAATTGATATTATGAGTTTCTTAGACATAATGAAATAACAAATTCATTTATTTTTCAGATAAAAGAATTATTTTTTAAAAAATGAAATTTTACCGCCTTTTACTAGCAAACCATTTTCAAATACAATATTTGATAATTTTATATATTCAATTTTAAAAAAATAAAATTCTTCTTTAGAATTTGGATATAAGAATTTTGTTTCAATAAATTTTTGGTGTTTTTTTGATAACATTAATTTTTGGGTGAATATTGAAAAATACAATATTGTAACTGAAAAAAAACACTTTTAATCAAAATAATTTGTAGTGTTAAATTATAAATTATAATGTATTGGAAGTATAAATGGATTATATTTTTTCCATTTAATAAAATTTTATTCATTTGAAATAATTTCACATTGAAATTGAACATAAACAAGTATCAATCTTTTGTTAGTTATTATTTCCTGAAAACACATTTCTGGGTTTTGACAATTGGAATTAATTTTAAATTAATAAATGAAACATCTATGTTTTTAATTTGGTAAAATAGACTTAATTTTTTTACTTCCTAATATCAAAATTATCTTTGGGTGAATTTTTTTTATTTTTCCGAAAACTATCATTTTTTATGAATAGTGAAAAACACAGAGTTATTGGTTAAAACTGACTTTTTATTTAAATAATTATTTATTTTATTTAAATTTATATTATGTTAAAATAGATAAATAATACCTATTTAATTTAAATATAATTCATTGGAGTCATTTTATAATATGTTTAGACATATAAAAATTTTATTGAACTTTTTACCGTCTTTTACCCACCACCTAGGAGCATTTTCAAATTTGCATAAAACATAATTTTACAGCTTCTCTGAGTTGAATTTCAAAATTTCAAGAGGCATAGTTAAAATCAGTAACTAAAATGTGGTTCAATAAGATGAAAATAATTTTTGGTGAACAATATCTTTTGACTTTTATTTTCAGCGGTTAATGGTAAATAGGGTAATTCACGGTAAAAAGGATATTATAATAATAAAAAATCACCTTAACACTTGTCCTAAACTTATTGGATGTGTAATTTCCAACCATGGAAATCCTTGGGTCGATTTTGGGAGCCCATTTAGCCACTTATAAATGACAATGACACTTTGTTTTAATTAACTTAACGTAAATGAAAAATGACATAATAAAATATCTTATAGTAAATTAATTCTTACCCTGGGTTATATAAGTAATGATTTCGACTATCAATATTCATTGGAATTATAAATATATTTCCTAAATTATGATATTTTTTTTATAATTTTTATACTTCAAATAAATTAAATTATTTATGCCACAATAATTATGTATTATTTAGCTCATTAATAAGTGATTTAAATAAATAATATTATTAATATTATAACTATATAATCACCTATGAAATTCTTATTGGACTATTTAATATATACCATGAGTCATCTTATCTTCTAATTTTATTAGTTTTAGACCTTTAGATACCAAATATCACTATATAATAAAATAATACTTTCATACTTTCTTAAAGAGCCCATCCATCTTTATAAAAGGACACCACTTCTAACCAATTCCACACACCTCTCATGCCCCTTTTCTCATCCAAACCCATCCAAAATAAGCTCTAAATATCCTTATATTACACCTATAAGACTTTCCTTAGTCATAAGAGACTTAAAAAATTCCTTGTGGTTCAAACCAATGGAAGTTACCCAAATTAAATGCAACAGTTTCTCTTAAATTCTTTTCTTTTATTTTCTTTTATTTTACTTATCCAACCCCAAAAAATCTTTTTACTCCTTTTTTGTATGACAAAATAATTATCCTCAATATACTTAGATACTATTATATGTTTTATTAGGACTACAATTACACACACTTCCATCTCATGGGTGAAGAACATATTGTTTCTATGGTGGGGAAACTAACACATCATGAAACGATGATTGTTTGATTATCTCCTACCGCCTCTCATGGTGGTCATTAAGATGGAACTATATTAATATATGATATATATATTATATTTATTTCTTCTTTGATCTTCTGTATTTTCCATTTATATCATACCTTTATGGTTTCCATTATGGGTAAAACACGATAATTTCATTTAAGGAAGTGCGGACTACCGCCCCCTCAAAGTGATATGACTCATTAATAAATTACGTGGGATGTATAAATTATAGAGTTTATGATATTATATATGATATTATTATAATCCTATGTATAATTATAATTTAATTACATTAAAATAAAAAATGGAAATGAATGCAGCTTTCATGCGTACGTACGGCTTACCATCTCCATGAGCGATTCATTTCATTTCTTATCTCCGAATGTTATATAATATTATAAATAAATATATATACTGGGCATATATAATATATATGAAATATAAATGAGTAATATATTTCTATTGCTAATAGAATTTTGACCACATGGGCAATTTAAAATTTTAACAAGTTCATTTTTTGACTCAAGTTCCGAATATCGACAAAATTTCTGATATAAACTCAAATAATTAAATAATTTATATAAAAAGGTAATAAGTGATATAAAAGATGTAATAAACATGAAAATATTTTTAATCAAGTAGAAATTAACTTACAATTATTATTCAGGAAGAACAAGGAACGTACGAGCGAGTCAAGTCAGACATGTGGTAGGGGGTTTCTTATCTCACTTTTAATTCCATGAGATTCCCATTGTTCACCACATATTTATTGCATGTGGTGTATTGTGTACTTCCATTTGATATATATTATTATGATTCTATTTATATTCATGATATTTTTTTTATTCATTTGGAGGATATTGCCTATTGTTCACACAACTCGATTGATTACAATGAGGTAAGTGTTATTTCCTCAATCTCATTATTATCCGAGATTATCCATGTGTAAGTATTTTCTGGGATATACTTATCATAGATACCCATGTTTTATAAAATTTATTTCAAAAAAATCTTTTAAGGTTTTATGGGAGGGTCTATTTAACTAGATCATTATTTTGAATATTTTAATGATTTATCTTTCTAAACTATTTTAATTAATGACCGCTTTTTCAAAATGATTTTAATGTTTTTTTATGGACATGAATCTTTTGAAATGATAATTACATTAAAAAGTTTCAAAGTGGCATGGGAAACGTTGATTCGAAAATACCTTTTAAATGACAAACTTTATAAGTTGTGAGAATTTTAAACAATTTCATTAAAAAGGTGTATTTCTATCAAAGAATTTTACTGATCATTTTTATCTATGTCAACATCCTTTAATGGATTTTAAACTTGTTTGATGTTGATTTATTATGATAAAAATATTCCATATTTTATTGAATTTTTTGTGATATGTTTGACTGTGGATGTGTTATTTTTATACCATTCATGGTTTATGGATAAATTATTGACATTTCGTACGCTAGTTTTAATATGATTATTTATGTTATATTTCAAAAATTTCTTATGATAAATGTATTGGACTAGTATGTTCCGGGTGGGGGACCAGTAATAGTAAGCCCTTTGGGATGGGGTTTATTTATAGTAGACCCTCCGCGTTGGAGTCTGGTTACAGAGTCTCCCCAGGTTGGAGTCTGGTTATAGAGGCTCTTTGGGATGGAGTATTGGTATAGAGGCTCTCCGGGATTGGGTCCGGTTATAGTTACCCCATAGGTCCTGGCACGAGGCCCTGAAACAAAAATTAAAGTACGGTGCTATACATTCCCTCATTATGAAATTTTTTATTACATGTGATTATTTGACTTTTAGAATATCCATATTCATGTTTATATGGTAATGTTTGATTTATATTTTCCATATTATGTTCATGTTAATGAATAAAAGGATGTTGTTTTATTACACATATTGCCTTAAATGTTTATAGCTTCCGCTAAATTATTTACCCTTACTGAGCATTTGTGCTCACCCATTTCTTATGTTTTATTTTCCCAGGATATGAAGAAGTTAGTTATGAGTGACTTGCAGGAATATTCATGGAGGGTTGGATATTTCTACTGGAATAAATTATTGTTGTTTTTCTTTTCAAGTTGTAATGTTAAACATCATTTATTTAATCTATTTTCCAAGACTGCTAAACTGATCAGTCCTTCGGGACATGATTCATTGTAATTATGCCAATTTTATGTAATAATGCACCGAATTTGGGGCACTCGGGTCGAGGCGTTACATAGAGCTAGGTTATAGATATCCCTTTAATGAATCAAAAGTATAATGAGATGAATCTTTTGGAAAACCTTAGCAACATGGATTTCTACCGATCAGTTTTAATGAGGAAGGATCTTGATAGTAGGGATTTTAATGATACCTGAGATCATGATGTTTAATAATTAATCATTTCCTTCATTGATAATTGAGTTATATTTATCCATGACATTTCAGATATGATATTATTGATTAATTCATTTCATTATTAGTTTATTTTTTAAATGTCATGTGTTTTCAATTATTTATCTTGCTATATAGATTATACCATATCCAATTTTTATATTAAAATTATTTAAATTACACATGTGTTTAGTTATTTAATGTTCTATATAATATATTACCTATGGTTAACGATAGAATCTATTATACTTAACATATAATAAGAATTTTATCAAACCATTATTTTTTTTCCTTTCCCATGGATCCAGGAGGTGTACTATGACTAATATGAAACGATATTTTGGAGAGAATAATAATATTCTTGAAAACACTATGCAATAATCTTTGTTTAAAAATATTTCATGCTAATCATTTATTAATATAGTTTACCATGAAAACTAAACTATTCAGTCATTTGCGATGAAATTACTTCTATGCTGTGAAAATGTAATAATTATACACCAACGCTGGGATACTGGGACAGGGATTTATACAATTGGTATTTGAGAAGTTTAGTAGATAACTTGGGAACTATATTTAAGAAAAAATAGATTAGTGATCATAACCCTATGATAGAATTTGAGGATAAATATATAAAAACTTCTTAAATTTTTTTAAGTTTGATATTAAGTGGATTTACATGGTAATACATCAATTTATGGATACTAGAAGATGAAAAGGCACTCTAAGATATATACTTATGTGTAATAAGTCTAAAAATGTAAAACTGGGCTTGACCCAAGCCTCACATGGTGTGTTACAATGGTAATTACATCATACCTAAATTGACACTCTTGGGGGATATTCTTTGGATAATTTTTATTTCCATTAAAAAATATAATAATGAATTTGAAAATAAATATATCCTAAAAAATCATGTTTACAATTATGACATTATCTATTATTAATATTTTCAATTTATGTTAATTATTCAAATCGTTTGGGGATTATAAATTAATTTTCATAATGAAATTATATAATCTAGTGTATTTTAGCTTTTGTTAATGTTTCATGATATAAGGAATGTGAACCACTTCAATGCATGTAATCCAAAGATTCAGAATGATTAGTTTTTAGAGGTTACTAGGAAAAAATTATTAGTGGAACTACTCTCCTAAAAAAATCATCATATGAGGACATAGAATCAAGTGAAAATGGGAAAAATTTATAAGTATATAATTATTATGGATTCGAAAGGATGTTAGATAAGAATAGGATGAGATGAAAAAATATAGATAATAGAAATAAAGGAAAGAATGATTTTACATAATATTATAATTGTGGAAAGAAACAAGATAGATCTTGCTTAAAATGAATGGGATTTTTCTATAGGTGTGGAGAAAATTTATATTATGATTCTTATTACATGGGTAATAAAATGTTTCCAATGTATAATGATTCAACAGAAATGATATGGGGCATTGAAAAAATCATGTACCCAATCATCAATGGAATATATTTCAAATTAATCTAATTGATCATGGTTAAGATTATTCTTTTACCAGAGATGGAGAGGAATTACTAGTTTGAATGTGTTTTGATTCCTTAATTATTTGATTTTAGTATTTTATCAATGATATCATGGTCATAAGAATTATTATATTTTTAAGGATTGTAGTAATTTACTTTTTTTAGTATTTGAAAGCGCATGTTGAACGGTTTCGACGAACAAGAAAAAATATTCAGTGGAAAGTTATACTTCATGTAAAAAACATGTTTTAGGGAAAAATTACCGTTAATATATTATGCTTACAAAATATAAACATATAGAGTAATTATATCTCATAATATTATCATACTATAAAATAATTCTTCAATTTTCATAAAAAGATATTGTAAAAAATAATTTAATCCCATTACCTTCATATATGATGAATCATATGGTATTTTAAATCATCACATATTTGTGGTTTTTATATCATGAACATTCCATTGATCATTTACTTTCTTATGACCAATGACCCCTAAAATATTCCAGAATTATTTATAATTTTATTTCTTGTCTACATATTCAATTTGAGCTACTTTTATCCAACTTAAAAACCTATTTCTGTATTATTACATTTTACATTTCTACTTACCTTAATCATTTATTAAGAACATGTTTTATTAGCCCTTTAATTATGTTGGTTTTGAACAAATGAATTTTCAAATATAAAACCCTTGATTAATGGGATAAAGTTTAAATTGTGAGGATGAAATTAATTAAATGTGGGGAGAATGTTACACCCAAATATTTTATTAGAATAATATTTTATTATATAGGGCATGTTACTTGAAACACCAATCTTAAACGACCCACATAATAAATTTATTTAAATTAAATATCTTCTATAGTATGGAGAACACTAAACCCCATACCTAATTGGACCATTATATATTATATCATTATAAACTATCCTTTATGTTTTTTATTATTGAATGTAATAAATAAATTATGGAAGATATTGTTATCTCCTGATTATAAATTAAATAATTATATAAAATATTGTTTCCAAAAAAATATATTTTTCTCTTAATATAAGTTTAGTCGTTCTTTGTGAACATAATTTAAAACTAATTTTTATGAATTTTAGAAAATTTATTTGATTAAATAATATTAATATATTTAATGAAAATATAAAAATTATCTTATGGTGAATTTTTGGAATGTTTTTAAATGATTCATGTTTTGATGAATAGTGAAATATACTAGATTTAAATTGAAAAATGCCTTTTCGTTTTGATTATTTAAAAGTTAAATTATAATTATAATTGGTTTTAATGTTAAATAATATAAATTATATATAAATGTATCCAAATTTTTTCGTTAGAGTCATTTTAATATTTAATTTTGATATAAAAAATTGTAAGATTTTGAACATGTCCTCTTTAAAAACCCTCTATAATGTTGCTGATGTGGGGTTACATTCAAATTAAAATTTTGAACTTATATGGAAATAATTTCTAAAAATGTATTCAACATTTTAAATAACAATTATTTTAATTTTATTATGTTATAAACACAATTTTTTACAATAATTAATAGTAATAAAAGAAAAATTTATTTAACACAATTAAGGTAAAAATTTATTTATCAAGGGTTAGAGTAAAAAAGAAAAAAGTTAAAATGACCTAAAAACAATTCTAAAATCTATTTTATGAAAATATTTAGACCTTATAATTTATATTTATCTATAATATTATTTTTTGGACCCTTTTGTAATGTGACAAACATGGTTGCAACTTTATCTTTTAAAAATTTACAAGTGTGACACTCATATCACTAATAAAAGGACACCCCTATCATCTCCATTAAAAACCCTAAAACCTTATTAGTTCTTACAATAAACATATAAAACCCTTCCCAAATTCCCTAATATTATCCTATAATTCTTTTTTTTTGGAATTAATGAAACCTATGATGTTTCTTTAAGGAAATCGAAGGAGGATAGCTGAAGAAGAGGGAATGTTCTTTGAGTAGTGTTTTTATATTATTTCTACCTGACCCACCGTCAATTTTTATTCAAACATTATTAAAAAATATAAAAAGTTAATAAAATATAAAAGGATGTTTTTATTTTTCTTTAATTACCTACAACCATTCCCTCATTCCCTTAATGGGTTGCAAAACCATCATCTGTGTGTATGGTAGACTACCACCTCACGAATCTATGTTATTGGTTTTTTATGTTAACACCTCTCTCATATGGGGAATGATGACATATAAAAAGTATATATATTATATTTTTAAATTAATTATACATATTAATTCATTATATCATATATTTCCTTTTTATTTTAATTTCAAATGGTATGCGATAACATTGCTCGTGTGTAGAGTGGACTACCGCCTCATGAAGCGATGTGATTCGTTTTCCAGTAATGCTTTACATGGAATGTAATAAGGTTAAATTTAATGAATATATTTTTTATGATTTAAATAAAAATGACATTAATTTAATAGTTGTAATTCTAAAAATATAATTTTACATTTAATTTCTTACCTTTTCATTCACTGAAAGATGATAAAATCATTCTTGTAGGTGTGGGATACCGCCTTCCAAAGTGATGTGACTCTTTTTTCATCACAAAAACACATTGATGATATATCTAAAATTATTGAAATAATATTATAAATGTGATATTATGATAATTTAGGAATTTTTATATATCACTTACCTCCTTTCCATAATGACCTTTGAAAAATGGAAACGTGTGTTATGCATATGTACGGTCTACCATCTCCATGACCGTAACAAAATTCATTTATGAAATCCTCTTTTCTTTATTTGTATGAAAATTATAATTGATGAAAGAATATTATAACTATTACATGATTATTGTTATGTATATGATGAAACTAT
Source organism: Viscum album (assembly GCA_963277665.1). Taxonomy (NCBI): domain Eukaryota; kingdom Viridiplantae; phylum Streptophyta; class Magnoliopsida; order Santalales; family Viscaceae; genus Viscum; species Viscum album. The sequence continues at coordinate 2,004,026,510 of OY728164.1, read as the reverse complement.
ATGATATGGATAGGAACACAAACTTTTATGAAATAACACGCCTGTGAAAACATGACGATTAACACTGAGAACAATGAAAATAATGATTGATTATTAACAGATGGATGATGAGATGTTATAAAATAATCACATATGATATTATATATATTTATATGGTTCTATTACATGTTAATAACTTGTTAAAAAATACTGTACAGGAGGTTAAATCATGTTCAACCAAAATGAAGTGTGAGTTAAGGGACTTCGTCTGAATTTCTCTTTATTGAAGAATATGGAATGATATAAAACTAATTTATTTTATATGGTGTATATAGTACCCATTTTAAATGTAATATCATTATTCATAAATAATTCATGTTATTTTAAGTTATAATTTAAATTACTTCATCCATGTGGATTTTAATTAATACATTACCAAATGGTATAGAATTTCTTAACTCAATTTCCTATCATTGGGTTATATTACTCCTCTGTTGCCTTTTATATTCTATGATTATATGTTTAATGAATATTTAATATATATTATTTTATTTAAACTTGTTTTATGTATATTTATTTTTTATAAATATAAAAAATTCATTAATTAATTGACACTTCAATGTTATGATCATTGTAAGGGATTATTTCATAATCTCATTTTTATTGGGATTTTTTATAATTAAATTTACATTAAATGAAATTATTTGATAATTGTTTAATAAAACCTTTAATATTATACTACATTGTTTATTAATGATACTTTTCATGTAAAAGTTCCATTTTCCATTTCTTTGGTACTTAAAAAGATTTATAATGTTTAATAAAATAAAACTTCATTACTATTTACGATCATGAATTCTTTTTATTTCAAAAGAATGCTTTCATAAAAATTTTTCAATATATGTTTTTGAACCATTTAAGAAATATTTATTAAATAAATTTTTAACCATTTTTAACTTTTTTTAAAAACAGAATAGAATGTTCATGTCATTTTCAAAAAAATTCTATGTTTGTTTTTCTAAAAATATTAAAGGAATCATTATTTTTAAATACAAGGCATGTATAGAATTTCTTGTCAACATGAACACTTCATGTTTTAAAAAATAATTTACATGTTTTGAAATGTTTTTTTAAAAGAAATTTATTTCCAAAATTTGTTGTAAATTTTTTTTTCTGAAAGATGATTTTCAAAGTGTAAATTTATTTTCCTCAAGAATGTTTTGACAGATATTTTTAAAGAATTTCTATTCATCACCAAAAAAAACCATATTATTCTTATAAACCGGTGGAGATATATTTTATTTATATTATAATTATTATTTTTATGGATGTTTTATAATCATTTTGACCAAGTATATTATTTAAATTAATTTTTTTGATACATTTTTTGTAGTCATTAACATTCCAATGAAATATTCACTTTTTGATGATCATTGAAAATTTAATTTCCCCTAAATTCTATAAGATTTATCATGAATATGCTTATTTATTAATCTATATAGGATTTTAAATTATGTAATTTTACTTTTAATTTTAATTTATTAATTAGGAAATATTTATCAATTATATTCTTTCATTTTTACGAACATTTAATGGTAATGAATATTGTTCATGAATTAAATCTATTATTCGATATATAGGGAATGATTTTTTCATTAAGGTTTGGGTGGGTCCTGGTTATAAATATCCAATCAATGCATCACTAGTCTCGTGATATGAATCGGTTGGGTAGCCTTAGTTAAATGGGTTTGTACTCATTATTTTTCTGTTTTCTTGAGATTTTATTTTTAAAGTAGTGGTTTTCATGATGTTTTTTATCATGGTGTCCAATAATTAAGAATTTTCTTGATCATGAATTTGGGTTTTTTACCAATGACATTTTTCAATGATAATATCTGGGGATGGATTTCATTGTATGTTAATTAGTTAAATGACATGTATTTTTAGTTATTTACCTTTCACTGTTGATTATGCATATTCATGTTATGATATTTATATTATTTAAATTGCATGTGCGTTTATTTATTTACATTTCCATATCGTTTATTCTTTTTTATTTGTGACTTGTTCCATTGTATGTAAACATTACTAATAATTTTATATCACCCATATTTTTTCCACTCCTAGGAATCTAGCATGTGTACAATGAATGATATGAAAGGATATTCTAGATGGAAAATTTACATTTAAAATAATTTAGTTGTAATTTTTGTTTTTAAATTTAATATGGGAATCTTTTATGTATCTAATTTTTTCAATACTCAAATAATATTTTGTCCTTATAAATGAGATTCCTTGTATCCTATTTCATTGTAATAAACAATACACTGGATCTGGGATACTAGGGATGGGGTCACTATAGATTATTTATTAGACTATAGTTGTGGTTGGGTGTACCATATTTCCTGTGAAGTGTTTTGGTATTATAATAGTCATCAGGACATTATAAAAACAACCCATTATAATGGTTTATATGCGGGGCTATATAGATAATCTATATATTTTTTAGTGGTATGTGAGTTTCCAATAATCTTTTTAAGCCTACTATTATAGTTGTATAAGAGGGTATCATTTATTAAGAATTGATTAGTCACTTCTAAGAGTGGGCTGTTGTGGCATTACCACTAGAGGTAGTGCCCTTTTAAAAACACTAAATGTGATCAAGTATTCTTATGGACCCATCATTGGATACATCATCATAAATTGAGGATGTAGGGGATGTTGGTGTTATAATTTGTTTACCTATTCTAGATTATTGAATAGATCAACAATTTATCTTACTAGATGGAATGTACACTAGCACATGCGGATGTAAAATATTTATTTCATGCTTCCCAGTAATGATGGTATGAGATTGAAAGAAAACCTGGGATTGAAAATGGGTATATATAATTTTAGGTAAATGAAAAAATTGAATAGAGAATGATTTTTACTATAAATTGTTGTGATAAAGTTATTTGAGTAAATATATTTACTCTTATTCATGTTTAATGGTAAAGCACTTGAATTTAGGTGGAGTCTTGGGATAAATTATTATATATGAGGTCCAAATGATATATATTGTAAAACAAAGACCCTAGAGATAATTCATGATAGAAAGAAGCCAAATGTGTGTGTGGGTGGGTGGGGGAGACTTCATGATGACACATAAATTTTAGGGTACTTTTAAGAGTTCTTTTTTAGTATTTAAAATAATTTTTTATATCTTATTTTACTATTATTTGTAAATTAATAGGTGTTAGTGTTGGGGTGGATTGATTATTAATTGATCATTAGATGCCAATTGAGCATATTCACAATGATGATTTTTTATTGAATTAAACAAATAAATCATAATAAAATGAATAAAATAAAATAAAATGTCGCATGATTATATATGAAGAACCAAAATGAAAGAATCCAATAACAATTTAATGGAAATTTTCACATTAAATTTATAATTAATTTAATAAAATTAAATATTATTAACTTTTAATTTATTTCTTAGATGTACGTTTTGATGATTCAAACCACTATCTAATTGTAACGTCATTGCATCGAGTTGATATAAATTATAATAACTATTAAAATTATCCTCACATTCCCTTATTTACCATGAAGTATCACTAATGGTACTCATGGTTCTAGCGTGGTGGTACTGATAATATTATATCAACCCCTTTAATCGAAACACAATTTTTTGGGGATGCAGGATATATTTTTCTTTTTCTTGTTCTTGAGAACACAGAGGTAGTGGAAGAGAATATCTCAAGATTCTATGGAAATCCTAGAGAAGTTATTCATAGATATAATTATATATCATGGATATAAATCTGATAATCAATTTTGATTTTCACACTACCAATATCTTAATCATTAGAAAACCCGGCATCTAAAAATAATATTAATATTCATTTTTATGTCAAAACATCTCTTGAATAATATAAATATTAATAAATAAATAAAAATTTATTTTAATGATATTATTTTTTCATTCCTGTACTGGGTTTCACAACAATACCATCAATCTTCCCCAATATTTACTGAACCTCAAATAATAAATATTATTCATTCAATAAATAAATATAATATTATATTTATGTTCCAGTGAATAAATATTTATTTTAATATTGAAATAACACAGTAAATACTCTATTAATTTTTGAATAATTTACTTTCATGTTTATTAATATAGTTATATTCATTATAAAAATATTAAGTAATTTTTTAAATCAAGAGAGAAATGGTTTTAATCAGATGCTTTTATAATATGGTTTTAATAATACGTTTAATTTAACATTTTATAATTTTAATTTAAATAAATGAGTATAATTTTTGAAATCTGAATATATTAATTTATTTAGGATGAATTTTTAACTATTTTTCAAAAAATAGATATTTTTTAGTGAATAGTGAAAATACCGATTGTTATTAAAAAAGTCATTTTTTCAGAAAATAAATTAAATTTTGTCTCATTATGTTTTGAACATGATTTAAGAAAAGATAATTTTTCTTTATTTATATTTAATCCCCTTATTTACTTTTAAAATGGCTTTATATTGGATTTTAGGATATGTTTTTTTGGGCATAAAATTAGATTATTTTGAAAAGTGTTTTAAAGTGGATAATGTTTCTCTATTTTAATTAATTAACATAATCACTAACATTTAATGTTTTAAATAAAATTTATAGAGTATATATAAATAAATATTAATTTATATTCATAAAATGATTATTATTTATCACATAGTTAATGAAAAATCAGATTTGTCATCAAAAATACACTTCTTGAATATCTCATTTTTCATTTCGTCAACAAGATAAATTTTCCAATAAAATTTTCCAATTATTTGAATTTAATTTGATAAAATAGAATCCATATTTTTCATCATAGAAATTTATTCTATCTAATGAGGTAAACTTAAATTATTACTATTATTAATAGTTATAAAAATAAAAATTAATTACATTAGTTATGGGAAAAAATGCTTTAACAGGGGTAAAACTAAAACGATATGGGTTGAAATGAAATAAAAACATGTCATTAATTTATTTTATTGAAATATTTTGATATTATAATGTTTATTTATTATGAACTTTGTAATTTTTATCCTTTTGGAATATATAAAACATGGCCACACCATTTTATTTTAAACAATTATCATTGTGCAACTGAACCCACTGATAAATGGACACCCTTATTGTCTCTTATTAAGACCATTAAATCCATTTATATTGTCCAATGAATATCTAAATAGATTCCAAACACAACTACCCATAACCTAGATCCCTTATTTTTACGATAAATCATTCAAAGAAGTATTTTTGTTCTTACTTAAGGTGGTTGTTTGAAAAAGTGGTATTGTTCTTAACCAATCATTTTCATTTATTTCTTCTTCCAGATATTTCAAATGATACTAAATTATCATTATATAATAATTAATTATATATAATATCATTAAATTTTATTATTTTAATGGCATAATCTAAATCTATATTCTCTCCCATCAATGGGATATGAAATCATCATTTGTGTGTATTGCGGACAACTACCTTACGAACCGATGTCATTTGTCTTCCATCATCTCTTATTTAAAAATTTTGTAAAGATGGATTTAAATTATATATATGATATTTGTAACATATTTATAATTTTTTTATATGTGATATCACATATACCTACTAATCTTTAATTCCATGGGTGATATAAGACCGCCGCTCTTGTGTACGGTGAATTACCACCTTGTAAAACGATGTGATTCATTTCTCACTACTACATTAAATATATGTCAATAAGAAAAAAAATTAATGAATTTGGTGATATAAATTAAAAAATTGTGATATCAATTAAAAATTAATCATTATTAAATTATAATATTTTATTTTCTTTCTTAAACTGAAAAATGATATCATCGTTTGTGCGAACGTGAGGACTACCTCCTCCACGAAGCGATGTGACTCATTTTCATCACTAAATAACATTGAAGTAATATATATATATATAAATATATATAGATATATATGTGTTATTTATACTCTTTTTATCATTATGAAAAAATAATTTTTTACATACCTTATTTCTATAAAATCATTAAAAATAGGATTACTTCTCATGCATATGCACGAACTACCATCTCCAGGGTTGTAACATTGTTCATTTTTTCAAAACCATATTTAATGATTGGTTTTAAAAGTATTATTTATGTATAAATATGTTAATTATTTCAATTTTATTATTCTGTGTATATTTAAATAATGACATATTTGACCAATAGTCAACCTACAAAAGTAATTTTTTCCCTAAAGACAAATATTGTTAAAACTCTTACCATAAACATAATTGATTACGTAATTTAATATAACATTGTAATAAGTAAAATAAATGAAATAATATGATTGAAAAGGGTTATTAATAATCTAAATAATTAGCATAACTTTTTTATTTATGGAGATAAAGAACGAACATGATGCATTAATCTTGAGGTAAGGGACTTCGTCTCAATTTTCATTTACTAAAGACAATTTTGAGGTTATAGACACATATTATATTTATGATGTGTATATAAATCCACATTGAAATGATATATCATGAATTTATCTATTATCATTATATTTATTGTTTTTTAATTGTATTTTTTCATGGGGCTTGTGATTCAAATGCCTCTAATGTTATACTTTCCTTACAGATGATAAAATGAATGAATTGTTTTCAAAAAAAATATTTTTATATGGAAGGTTATACAATCTTTACAGATGACAAAATAAATGTTCTATTTTATTGTATACGATGAAAAACAATTTCCACAACCATACTCAATATATGATATATTTATTACCATAAAAGATTTTATGTTTTCTTCAACCAAAAACTCCCTTTCCCTTTTTTTGTTTATTTTGGTATTGAAAGTGGGTTTTAAAAGAAAAAGGTATTCTGATATCTGAAATAGATTTTTCATAGGGGTTAAAAGGTGTTCTTTCAGAATGTGTTTATTATGGAAGGTTTCAGGAATGAATTTTTTTTATTAATATATGGAACTTATACAATATATGAGAAATGTGTGAGCTAAATATAGCTTATATGATAGTCTGATCCTTATTATATCTCATGGATTAGCCCGATATAACTTATATAAAGGGTTGGGCTCCATTATAGCTCATGAAATACAGTTGGGACTGATATAGATTATATGATGGGTGATCTCCACTATAGATCTCCAATTAATTGGGTACTTATTATTTTATATATATGAATTCAATGGAAGACTACTATATTGTTATTTTATTTGAAATCGGTTTAAAGGGGTTTTAGAAATATGATGCCCTAAATTTTCTAAAATGGTTTCTATTTTATTACTATGTGTTTTAAAGGCTTTCTATGATAAAAAATTATGTGTGATTTGAATAATAATTTTTTTATTTCATATGCTAAAATATATTTCATGATAAATGTATAAATCACATGGGATTTAATTTTTTTTGGTGTACTAATGGTTTTCTTTTTTTTATGTCCTTAAATGAGGTATTTATGATCATTTCGTGTTTCTAAATTTTTTTCCCAAGGTTTAAGAATAGATAAGGGAAATTAAGAATACTTGTTGAAATTCATGAAATATTTTAATGAAAATAAATCAATTTATAATTTATAATTTTTTATATTATAGAAAAATGGATATAAATCTAAAGTGTCCACTCTGTAATATATGGTTTTATGTTATTTGAGTTTCCAACTAATTTTCAAAAACTATAAGCTTGAAAAAAATTAATAGTAAATTAATATGAATTCTTGGTTAAAAATATAGTTTTTTATATATAATGTTCGGTACTGGTTGTTGGTATAAGAGGCTATTTTAGATAACTGTTGAAGTTAGGACAATATTAATTACATTCCCATATAAGATTTTATATTTTTATTAATATTGAAAGATATATAATTTAAATATTAATTTGTTTCATCATGTAAACTATGATTGTTAAGAATGAATTTCCATAGGTGATATAGAGAAGATAAAGTGAGTGAGCATTGAGAGGAAAATATCCATCCCTAGAATCATCCGGAGATGATTATAATTGGAACTGAATATTTTGTTGCAGTGATGGATCAGTTGATACAATATATAAATGGTGGCATTATCCCTGATAGGGTGAAGCCATAATTACAAAAGAGGAACATGATAAGAGTAAAGGATTTCATGAGACAATACCCCCATAATTTAGTGGATCATTTTACCAAGTGGTAGTTAAAGGCTGGATCAATTCCTTGGGGAAGATATTTAAATTCATGGGGAATTAGAAATTTCAAAATTTATCCCTCTCCATTTATCATTTTGAAGGTGAATTTGATCGATAATGGTATTTATTTAAGAATACCAAATAGAGAGATGATGTTGATTTCATGGAATGGGTAAAATTTAAGAATTTCTTCATTGATAAATATTTACATATTGTTTTTTGACTCCGTGTGGAGAAACAATTCTTTTAATTAAGGTATAAATAAGAAAATTTTATACAAGAATATGAAGTCACCATAACAATATTAGCCAGGTATGAACTATATTTTATTTAGGAAATTTATAGTGAAATTATAGACTTTACTTAGGGTTGAATGTAAATTTACAAATATCATTAGACACACTAGATTTTCAATGTTATAAGAAATTTTTTCATTGTGATTGGGAAGTTGAGATGGAGTTTTTTGAAACATATGTTCCTCGATATGAAAAAAGTAAAATCGATCAAGGTTGTAAGAAGGAGATAATAAAACAACTATGAATTTTGGACATAATCCCCCAACATCTTCCAATTGTGGTAAAAGAAATTTTGGGAATTTTTTTCATGATCTAGAATGTTTTACTGGCGGAAACCATCCATTTATGTGGTGATAGGTATGTTAATTTTTTACTTCAATTTATTATAATAAGTAGTTTTTCAGAAGATATTTTGATTCATTAATTCATGTAATGTATATTATTTTTCATTGTATTGTTTTTCAAATATTACTAGGATTAAATTTTAGACCAGGTGTTTAGATGAATTGAAATTTCAAGGCCCAATGTTCCTAAAATAAATGTTTGTATAATATTAAAATATTATCAATCACCAGCCCAATGTATTCATAAAAAAGTGGAATAAATTCTAAAAGTACTCTCATATCATAAATATGAGGCTAATGTTTTATTCAATGCAAAGAGTTTACCCTAGGAGTGACATAACATCAACTGACGCAGGTCGGATTTGAAAGGTAGTTTTGGGAGTTTTAATAAACAAAATAAATAGAAGATTTATTTTTTTTTTCTATTTTGTCGACTTAGATACACGAATTCTATTAGGTAAGCCTTTATGAATGGATCCATGGTTAGACTCATAAACCTTGAATTTAATAGAGGTCTTAGAGAGAATCCCTGAATAATTTCTCTCGATGGCGATGATAGAGCCCTGGAACAGAGATTCTTCTTGACGAACCTCACCAGCAGCAATCAATCATCGACAATGAACGATCCAATTCCAAGGTAGGATGCATTATTTTGGATTTCTATCCCTTTTTCTAGATTCAAAATTGAATGTAGAACAACCAAGGAACTGGTTGATCTATGGTTCGATCATTCGATGCGGTATGGGTTAGACATTGGGTGATTTACGGGGTTTTATTATTGATAAATATTTTTGACTTATTTATCATTATTATAGGAGTATATAAGGCTGTAATGAACAATTGTCATGGTTTGTTCCTTAGGTTTTTTCTTGTGTAATTATCTTCCTTCTTTGTTCTATGCATTCTTTTTTCTTCTTTGGGATATTAAAAAATGACAATTTCACCTTCATTTCTTGGTGAAATGATGGAAAATTTAATATACTAAACTGATATGACCTCACAGAGTTTTAATGATGATGGTAACAAAGGAATCAAAGTGATTCATGAGATATTTTTCTTCTAGTTTTTTTCATTGTATAGACTTGAAAGACTATTTTTGAGATGATTGATGTCCTAAAACAACTAGACTAAATTTTAGTGTGATATGAACACCATCGATCTTGAGTTATGAGGAGAAAGGACCACAAAATCAGAAACAGGGAGATCAACTGAGGCAGTAGAAGAATAACATGACATTATGAAATTTATAGGACACAAAAAATGTAGTATGTGATACACAACATGTGTTCACAGTCGAACCACTTGGAATGTACTTTGGGAGTTTAGGAGTATAGGTGGAGTACAAAATTTTCCTTCATAGCTTGTACTCCACCACACAACATGGCCTAGACTAGATACATGGGATACCCTGTGTACTGGTATACGGGAAGGCGGACATGGGTTGAATCTGTGTAAGGATACATGACCAGATTACACGAGAAGATCCTGGATGATTGGACATGACATGTGACTCCTTGAATAAATCTTTTACCAACTATTCGATATGAAATGTTTTGATTAACGTACCATTATATAAGGTGATGTTTCCCAGTCAGGATTCATGTATCCATGATAGGGGGAGGGTTGAATCTGTGAAATGTTTTTCTTCTATATTTCTTTCCTTTTGAAACAACCTTCACCTCTAATTAAATATTTCATTCCCTACTGAACACCATCAATACACACATCAACATGTACACAAAAATTTACAAGGTTCACTACTCAATAATAGTATCTACGTCCTTGGTTTTATTTAGAAGCAATCCAATACAACAAAATTCACTAAAAACAATCCTTTCTTGTGGAGTAAAATCAGTAGGATGTTCTCTAACACTTTTGTATAACAATGAAACAATCCAAAAGTGTGTGTGCTTCTCCTATCAAAAAATGATGTAATTAAATATTACGGTGCTTCTTGATCAACTTCGACAAATTTTATCTTTCAAAACAATAGTTCTATTTCCTATCCAGATGTTGGTAGGAACCTTATGGACTTTATAATGATACATTTTCTAATGCCTCAGTCTATTTTGATTCTCTATAAAATTTGATTCACATAAAAAATGTATTCAAAACTACTTTTCATGAAGCTTCTTTGCGAAGATCACACCCTTTGTGAAAAAAACTACATTTGCAGAACTTTCTTCCTTCCCCAATATTAGAAATTGACAATTTCACTACTTTTCACAAGGTTCTGAATGTTTAGTCAGCTTATAGTATTCATGATCTTCTTTACATACCACCTTTTCGAACCACTTTCACGATGCTCACAACATTCATTTGTCTTATAGCCTTCAATAACATCTTCACATTACACCTTCATGAATGACCTTTGAAAACCTGAACACCTAAAATTATTTTTTAGTCTCTTTAAATCATATGGAGGGGGTAGAGGCCTGATTATTGGCTTTCCACCAATTCTAGGACCTTCCAGGTCATGTCATCACCATTTAACAAATCTCATCCATTTCCTTCTCAACACTTCTTTTTTTCACAAAATCCCACATAAATATCCCATTCACAATATGCGACATAATCAAAAAGAATTATTTCAAAAACCATCACAGTGCTAAACAACATCACGGTCATCAAAAACCTTCACAACACCATGATTCATAAATCAATAAACTTTTTAACTCAAGATATGGATTACATATCAATAATTATTCACCAACATGAGATAATTCATTGTAGGAAATAATAATTATTGATAGAAAAAACATTATTTCCAAATGTAGTGACTATAAAACCTCTTCATCATTCCTCTTTATCATTACATCTTTAGTATTCTCTACTTCTTTAGTATTCATGGGATACAAATTTTTTTGACTATAACCACTCCTATAACAAGTTAAAATATCTCAAACACATATATATTGAATTCAAAACATACCCACAAATCCACCATTATGAAAACATCTCTATGGATAGATTTATGAAACAATTCTACCCCTTGGAATCACTATTCAAAGGTAAAATGAGAGAGGAGACATAAAAACATACATAAAAATTGATGAGAATGTGGTTGGATTCCGATGTTCAATATCTATTTAGAAAAAGGTTCCTTTTGTAATGGTTTTTTGAATATGTTAATAAAATTTTCTCATTTAGGAACATAATTCAGATCCAATTCATTATTCTCCACATACACTTTGGTGAATTTCTCATTTATGTCAATATGTTTTGAATGAGAATGTTTTACTAGATTCCTTGTAATATTGAATACACATTTATTGTAACATTCAAAGAGAAAGGGTAACATTACCTCAACAAGTAAGTCTTGAAACTGAGTTTTCATCCACATAAGTTGGATAACATATTGAGTGGAAATAACATACTCAACATTAGCAATGATAAGAGATACTAAATTCTGGTTTCTTTGTATGCTAACTCACACAACTTTTATCCAGAATGAAAACCTCACCAATTGTGGATATTATATTATCTAAATTTTCTAACCAATCAACATCTGAATACACCAAAAAAAGTCAACATTTTCAGATCTATCATACTTGATTCCAAAACTTGTTATTCCTCAATATATCTGAGAATCATTTTTTCTATCAATTAAATGGAATTCATTAAGAGAACTTGGAATTATTTCACATAAGGTATCAATATAGGCAATGTTGGGTCTTGATTCTATTAGATGTAACAGACAACCTATTAGATTTTGAAACTCTTTCTAATCAACTACCTTACCTTCTCCATATTTAGAAACCTTGGTTCCCACTACAATTAGTGTGGATACTAGTTTCAAATATTCCATGCCAAACATCTTCAGAAGTTCCTTTGCATTCTTTTCATGAGAAAGTGAAATGGAGTTCTTCTTCTATATAAATTGAAATCCAGGAAAGTACCTCATTTCTCCAAGAATGGGAATCTCAAAAAACTTCTAAATTTCATTAGTAAATATTTCCCAAGATCATTCATCATTTCTAGGAATGATAATGTCATGAATATAAACAATTACTATGAGAGAAAACTCGTAACATTCCTTTATGTAAATATTACCGTCAAATCATCAATTCATAAAACTCATATTCCTTATGGAATTATCCAGTTTTCAATAACATTTTATTGGACATTTCTTTACCCTGTACAGAGATTTCTTCATCTTTCAAATAAAACACTAAATCATCCAAACAACAAAGCCACAAGGTTTTTCAATATAAACCTCTTCATCAAAATTCATATTTAGAAATTTAGACTTTACATCCATTTGAAAAAAATTGTACCCTCATTTTGAAACAATAACAATAAAGATTATAATTATTTATAATCATTCCACTTGAGAAAAGGTTTCATCAAAATCAATACCTTGAATTTATGAATACCCTTTTCAAACCAACCTTTTTTTAATTCCTATAACTTCACCTTCATATTACATATTTTTCTAGAAAACCAATATTGTACCAGTAATGTTATTATTATCTATATTTGGAACAAGTTCCCATGTATCATTATTTTTCTATTTTATCAAGATCTTAATTCTTATCCTGAAGCCATTTTTAATGCTCAAATTCTCAGTTCACATAATTAGGACCCACTTTTGAATACAGTGATGTATGTGTAAAAAATTTATTTTCCTTCTTGTTTGAACAAACTAATTTTGATCACCAGTATTGTAGTGAGCCTCCACTAACTTCTTTAACATAGGATGACCTATTTGAATTTCATCCTCATCACTTGAAATTGCAGAGTCTGATTCTACTTTTTGAGTAGGATTATCAGCTTTATCAGAATTTTTACAAACCTTTACTTATCCCACTCAACTTCTATATCAGTAATATATTGATTTTCATTCTCAATGTTTTCAATAAATTTCACATGAGAAGAATCAAAGGATATTTATATTTTTTTGTTGAACCATCTATATCAAATTATTTCCAGATAATAGCTATGAAAAATTCCACCATATCTTCTTTGGTCAAACATTACAAGGTTTCCACATTTCTTATTTATAATGCATGGACTCCCACAAACTCTTTAGTGTTTAAAAAATGTAGTTTTTCCATTAAACATTTCATATGGAGCCATATATAAAACTTTTCTATAGAGAAATTAATTTTGAATGTACACTACAGTACTCATGGATTTCCTCCCATAGTAATGGGAGATACCGTGTTCAAGTAACATATTTACACCCATTTCAACCAGACTTATCTTCTTTATTTTAGAAAACCCATTTTGTTGAGATGTGTATAGTGAAATGAACTCATTCATTATTCCATGGTTCTCAAAATAATTTTTAAAAACTTCATTCTTACACTCCCCATCATTATCAGTTCTCAACTTCTTCGATGGATACTCTCATTCCATCTTTGCATTCCTCCTAAAACTCTTAAACAGTTTCAGAGCATTTGAATTACATATCTTGAACATAATACAAGTAATGTGAGTAAAGTAATAAATGAAAGATATTAATTACCTATATCTATTAGTTTATTGTTTTCTATTTGCCCCACATATATCAAAATGAATAAGTTTGATGGGTATTTTTGTTTAAATATCAACTTTATTATGAAAAAAATTTGTTATATTTCGTTTTTAACATATAGTAAAACACCAATCTCTTCTTCTTGAAATATCAAAAATATCTCAAACACTATCTTTATTTTATTACTGTCTCATATTTATTTGTCACATGTGTCCCTATAATTCCCAAGTAACAAGAGTTATATATTTCACCAACATGAAACAAGTTTACTATTCTGTGTCGGCCACTTGTGACATTATTCACATCATCCTTAATTTTCACAAAAAAAAACAATATTTTATGAAGATAAATTTGTTAACCTCATCAGAATGTTTTCAAACACTCGACAAGTTGTGCTTTAGCCCATCAACATATAATGTTTTCTTGGATTTCATCTTTTCATTCACAGTGATGACTGTTCCAACACCATTGATCCATAAAGATTCATCATTTCCATATGTGACTATTTCTTCTTTGAATTCTATCACATTATTCAATAAAATTAAGTCTCCTTTTATCTGATAACAACAATCACAATCAAGAATACATGGTTGTTCTACTCTTATAGATTTCAAAGTGGTTTCAAAAAAAATATTTCTTCCCCCAACTCATTTGTCACCTCAAGATTCTGAGATTTGTTTAGAAAATTCTGTTTTATGGGTAACAGAAGAAGAAAACCCTTAGTAAGATGTCCAGGTTGTTCATGTCATTCACAAACAGTTTTTAGTGGTTGGAACCTATTCTCAAATTTCACACCATCCTTTTTATATTTATTCTAAACTTCCTTCCCATGTTTCTTCTTTTGAGAGGATTGACTCCCCCTCAATACTTGTCTTTCATAACCATTTAGAATAGTATTAAGGTTATTAGCTAAACAAAAACATATTAGCAGCAAGTCTGAATCCACCACAATACTAAAAATATCCATAGATGGAATATTTACATATGAAACTTCTATACTGACTGGAGTTAGGAACACACTTCTCATTATCCTTCTTAGAAGACCTTCGTTGACCCTGATGCATTCTATTTTCAAATGTAACTTTCTTCTTCAGCACTGATTTCATAATTGACTTAATAAAACCATAAAGAACAGAAATTTTTCGATGATCATAATTATTTGAATCTTAGGATTTTTTAGCATTGTTAACCTTGTCCAAATAATTAAATTCTCAACTTTATTATTCTTAGAACCAACTCCTTATTTCTTATCAACCTTTGAAGGAAATTTGTTTGATCCTTATTAGGTTCATTTTTACTAAAACGTTGACCAACCTCTGAGATAGGGTTTTTGAAACATATATTCTATTCTTCAGCACTAGAAGGTTTATGTTGGAAAAGCCCCATCCCCACTTATTTTGAATTCAATTTTACTTCCTCCTGTTCATTACAATTCTTTTAATTCTCAATATAGTTATTCCAAGCACATGACCCTTAGCCCAGTTGGTAAGGACTCCGTAAGTGCATCCAAGAAACTATGGAACAAATCCAGGCGGAGGCAGAATTTCTGGTTACTGTAGCAGTACTTTAGCAGTTACTGTACAATACAGTAGTAGTTACTGAAGCGGGAATTGTAGTAGGCACTGTTTGGAATTGTAGTTGCCAGGAATATGCCCTCGTTTGGGCCTTCAGAACACTGATTTGGTCCTTGAGTCATGTAAGGCCTTCAAGCCACCTAGTCCTTCAGGTCAGTAAGGCCTTTGGGCCATCTCAAGGCTTTCGGGCCACCTTAAGTGTACATGCAAACCAAACAACCTACAAAGAACAACCTCTACAAGGAAGATGAGCAAGGATATTTCACTATTGCAGAAGTTAAATGGACTTCAAGAATTACATGGTATGACACCTACCATCAGGACAAGCCTGTGCATGCATGGGAATGCCTATCTTAACAGCCATGCGATGGTGGAGAGAGGATTTCATGATAAAGATGCTGGGGAGGAGCAGTTCCAACTATTTAGTCTAGGTTGTTTGTAATGATTGAAGCCTACGAGCAATGAATTCCTCTAAGACCTAGGAGCCATGTAATACATACTCCTACAGGCCTTGTAAGGGTTCCAACTCACCCCTTGAAAGGTGGATTATCAAAAATCAATAAAAAATGAAGGCCTTCAGGCCATTGGAGGAGAATATAGTTATTCAATTCATTTATCTATTTTTTGAGATTTACTATCTCGTTACGACAACCTTCATGATTGTTTGATGAGTATATTTCATTTATCATCTTCCTGTTTTCCTTTTCAAGACATCAAATTATTCTCATATATTATTTTAACTCTTCCTTCAGATGATATTCATGTTGAGTTTCTTATTCCATAGAACTACCACTCCAGATATTTTCATT
Organism: Viscum album; assembly: GCA_963277665.1. Classification (NCBI taxonomy): domain Eukaryota; kingdom Viridiplantae; phylum Streptophyta; class Magnoliopsida; order Santalales; family Viscaceae; genus Viscum; species Viscum album. The sequence continues at coordinate 2,004,009,821 of OY728164.1, read as the reverse complement.
ATTCACTACTAGAAAAACAGAATTCCCTCTAGATTGTTCAACTAAATTTTTTTTGGATTCAACTTTACTATCTTATTCTCCATCATATTTAAACACAGATATTATTATTTTTTATTGGAATAACATTTTATCCTTACCTTTGGAAATTTTTTTAATCTTGTTCAGTCTGTTTCTTCCATGACCTTCATGGCCTTCTTTCAACTTCATCACCATCTTCTTTTTTTATAATTTGAGTACAGTTGGACAGAATGTGCACAACGACTCCACATTTAAATAATTTCAAGGAAATATTCCCCATGTATTTCCCCATACCTATTTTCAAATTCATATAAGTAAAAGATAAAATCTTATTAACATTTTTAAAAACCTCAACTTCAGAACCGGATTCACCAGCTTCATCTTTAATGATAATATTCTTCAACTTTCCGTACTTCGTAGACTTAAAATACATTTCTCTATCCAATTTTGGTTTTTATTTTAATATATTTATCTCTTATCATTTCATAATTGATGAGATTTCTATGATGATCATCAAGGGATAATGATTCAAGATCTATCTGTTTTAATGAAGAAACATTTGTGTCAAACATGTTGGGAAGAATTATTATGATCTTTTCAACAACTATTGAAACCACCAAATTTTCACCAAGACATTTGATTGTATTGATGATGTCATTTAACTTAGTGATGAAGTCCCCAATTTTTTAAACCTCATCCATTTTCAAATATTTATACCTCATCCTCAATATTTGATGTTTTTCTATCTTCACTTTTTTGTTTACTTAACATATTTTTTCTAGATTATCCTATATTTATTTAGTTGTAGAATCACCTTTCACTATTAACAACTCACTCTTACATTGTGATGATAGTACTTAAATTTTAGATCTTCCATCATTCTCATGATTATTCTTATTGATGGGTGTAAGTTATACCTTTTCATAAATAGGTGAAAATACATTTGTTGTAGCTTCAAGAACATCATATCCAAGATAATTAAGATAAGTCATCATTATATCTTTCTAGATATGGTAATTATTCCCATAAAATATCAGAATCCCCTTACAGTTCATTTAATTGAGATTCAACATCACAACTTCTCTTCAAAAAAATTAAAAGATAATAAATAAAGTGAACCTCATATGATAATAATTGAAGATGCCCATTCAAAATTAAAGTATCTCCAAGAGGGGGAGGGGTGAAATAGTGATATATTTTTATTTTACATTTACTTCATTTTGAAACAACCTTCACCTCCTGTTAAAGTTTTATATTCCCCCTGAACTCCTTAAAAACACACATTTATAATAAATCAGGAATTTAAAAGGATAACTACTTAATACGAGTAGATATAACTTTGGTATGGCTTAGAAGGAATAAAATACCATATAATCCACTAGAAAAAGACCCTTTGATTAAGAATACATTGATTATGATGTGCCCTTACACTCATGTATCACTACGAAAACAATAAGGAAGTGTGTGTTATTATTTTATTAGAAAATTATGTAACTCCATATTACGGTGATTCTTAATACCCTTGTAAAAATTTGATCTTTCAAAACAATTCTACTATTTCGTATGCAGAAGCTTGTTGGAACCTTATCATCTTTATAAAGATACTTTTTCCAAATCCTCTTTCTCTTTTTAATGCTATATGGAAGTTTTTTTTCACTTAAACTGGGTATTCAAATCATCTTTCCATGAAGATCCTTTTCTAAGACCCTTCGTGATGCTCACACCCTTCATGAAGAAAATTACCTTCACGGAACCTACTACTTTTATGAAGACACCATAGCCTTTTAAAATTACACTACTTTTCAGAATTTTAAAAACTTTTAGTTGGCTTATTTCCTTTGAAAACATCTTCACATACCACCATTGTGAAGAACTTTTCTGATGCTCAGAACATTCTGTTGGATTATATCCTTCCTGAACGTCCTCATATAACACCTTCAAAAACCACCTTGGCAATCCTGGAGACTTACAATTCTCGTTTAGTCTCTCTATATAATCTGAATTGGGTATAGTCCTATTTATAATAATTATATCAATTCTAGAACCATCTGGGCCATAACATCACCATTTCACGAAGCCCATTCATTTACTTTGTTGTGCTTTTATTATTTCAGGAATACCGATGAAAATTTTCCATCCTCAATGCTCATCATAACCACCGTGGGTTCTGTAAAAAACCGTCACGACACAAAAACATTTTTAGTCATCAAAAACCATCATGATTCTGTTATACTAAATTCACGATGCTCCTCTCCTTTTCCATTCGTGATGCTCGACAGTGTTTGCAGAAATCATCGTTAGAATTATTTAAAATATGCTTCAAAAAAAAAACCATACAAATTCAAAGTCATCCAATAAAATATTTTATCCCCCATTCCATCTTAAGGATTGTAACACAAGTTCTCAAAAAAAACTTAGGATATTTGTGAAATAAAAACCTACAAATCATTATCATATTTACTAATAAAAGTATTGTAAATTTACTATCTTCTAGTAACATCATTCCTTCCAAATCAAATTGACTTTATTAATAATTGTGAGCTTAATTTATTGATTATAAATATTAGTATGATCATCTACTTATAAAAAGGTATTTTATTTTTCATTTCTTATAAGCCTTCCTTGACAACAAAAAACAATTCCAAAAAATGAACACTTCTTACTTCCAAAAACATCTCCATCGAACATGGTCCCAACAGAAGGGTAGTACCCGGTGTCAAGGGACACAGTGTGTGGACTTACTACACACAGTGTAACCATTTCTATATGGATTGAATCTCTTTTCCATATTATCAGGGGTAAGTTTAATTAGTGTTTATTCCCTTTGTCGGTTCCTTGAAGTTGGTTCCATATCGTTTCCTACTCATATGAGTATGATCCCTTCTATAAGACTTCCATGATAGAGTTATTGAAGTCCCTTGCGAGGCTTGGAGTAGGATATTTTATTAATTATCTGTTCCCTAGTTAGATTCTTCAGTATTGAGGTGACCAACTTCACTTGAAATTAATCCTCTACTAAGGAGGATAATCATGATGGAGTTGTTGGCATCACCCCATGTCCCTAGTTATGATCCTCTTATTTGTATAATATCTATCTATTCATATCTATTAGTATATCTCTCTCATGATGTTACATGATGAATAGTACTTCTCAATCAGATGTCATCTATGTTATTATACTCAAGAGGGTGTTCACTTGGATGAGTGCATTGTGAAATCATTGAGCTGAATCCCTTGTATTGGTATGTGGTAGTTGTGAATTAACCCTATAATTAATGTCTTAGATTGAGTATTTCTATTTATTATTTTATGTGTTATAGAAATATACTTTGTTCATATATGACTGTACTTTCCTTTGTGCATTTCATTGTGGTTTCATGGTGTCCTACTAAGTACTATTATACTCTCCATGGCATTGGATTTCCCCCAATTGTAGTGTCTTGTGTAGACAAGAAAACATTTGATGGAGTCATAGACAGACTAGGACCATACAGTGCTTTGAGAGATTATCGAGGCCGAGGTGTTCCTACAGCTGTAGAAAATAGTCCCAATAATTTTTTTCTAAATTGGAATTTTGGTGTTCAGACTCTTTTGGGTGGACTTGTATTCTAGCCCGGTTTAATTTACAACACTTTACTTTCCTTTGGTACTCTGATTGAGATATAGTTATAGGAATGCATTTGGTTCTTGGTGTTTTGTACATTTCAGTATTTTTTTATCTTTGAGATGTGCGTATAAATACATGTACTTAGGCAATGCCTTCTATGTTAGTGAAACACTTACTGGATTCTAGTCACCACCCCCTGGACTATTGGTGTCGAGCTTGGGGAGTCACGACACGGGTCCCATAGGGATGGGTCGAGACTGAGTGGTATCAGAGGTGGTCAGTTCTACTTTGGTATTGGGAGTCTGTGATATTGGTTTGAGGAAAGGATTTATTTATTTTTATCTTGGATTTCAGGCTAGGGACTCTAGTGCTGGTACTGAATCCAACATATCCATACACCAGGACACTGATAACCTTCTTTTCGACTCAGTACATGAGAACACATGTTTTAGGGAAAATTATGGCACATATATCATATTGAAATGAGTTGTTGTTCCATGTACTTCGTGATTCATCTATCAAGATATACTCATTGACTGTGGTACATATTGTTTTCTTATAGGATTCCCCTGAGAAATATACCCTTCGGGATTCAAAAACTCGATCATTAGAATGACCCCCTCAGTAAAGATGATTTGATATAGAGAACAGCTCCATAGAAGTTACCTCTACGTGGTGAAATAGCTAAACCACCACATGTGTTGTAGCACATGGTACCCGCAGTACTAGAAGACGAGGAAAGCATGTTGATCACACTTTCCGTAATTCATAGACAGAGACCCTCAGGTCCAGAGGTGAGCCAAACCCTCAGATGTTTAAGGACTTGCCTGAGGTCAGGACCTAAGTTTTTTATCTAGTAAGAACACCAGAAGATCATATGTTGGTCCTGAAAGAGAGGCTTTAATGGGGTTTGGTAAAGAGATTGTGTATATTTCCAAACCAAACATTCAATGAGGAGAGTCTTTTGTAGATAGAGTTTGATCATCTCTTTATATGGGATATATCACTAGTTACGTAGAGAAATATGTGTATTCATTAATTTCTTCGTCTCCATCAGGGTAGCATGACAGTGTATGATTATTCATCGAGGTTCACTAACATTTCCAGGAACTCGATGGATATGGTTAGAGATTATTACATTAGGGATCTATTATTTGTGAGAGGTCTATTTAGAGATATCTGGGCCAGTGTTTTCCATCTTTTCATTACTACTTACGATGGGATGATTAAGAGAGTTTTGGTGGTCGAAAGCTTATGGGAAGAGTAGATACAACCAAAGATAGTTTGCGGTTTATGAGAAGGTGTGGAGATCTCAGAAGTAGGTAGATGATGTTAGTCTTAGAATTCTGGATGTGGGAGATTTATTAGGAGGAGGTCCCAAGATAGAGGATCTGTATTTTAGGGATCATAGGATGTGTCTAATCAAACCTGGGAGAGGAAGTTATATTCATGTGATAGCAGTGGACATCTCACTCAAGATTGTCCAAACCACCATAATGGTGAAAGGTATATAGTGTATGGACCATCGAGGCACATACAATGATAGAAGTAGGCAGATCTGTAGGGAAACTGACATGGAAGAGGAGCTAAGAGAATAATAGGAGGTGGTCAATGTTTCGACATGATACCACCACCACCACCAAGAGGTTCTCACCACACATATAGAGATAGAGGACATGGTACGATATAACTACATATAGTTGAGGCATATGAACTAGGGGATCTGGGAATGATTCGAGAAATGATCTGTGTCATTTTTTACTTTAGCTGTAGTACTAATAGACACAGATTCTTTTTATTCATTTCTCACCACATATCTTGTTCGATAGATAGTGATTCTGATTAAACCATTTACTCGAACCTTAGGCTTGGAGACACAAACTAGAGAGAATAATTGATCACACATCTATGATGATAGTGTTTCATGACCCTTGGAGGAGAGAGTTTCTGTTGGAACCTCTTTGTGGAAGAATTGAGGGATTATGTCATCATTATTGGTATGAATTTAATATCCATTGTCCATTCCTAGATTAAATATTTTAAGAAAAGGATGTAGTGTGTCCATAGTGATTTAATGGAGATTTTATTTGTCATTGAAAAGGAATCTCAGGGAGCATAAGATGAACACATGCATAGGAGGTTTTAACTGAATACCTCTCAGTTGGATATCCTGACCCATAGTGCAACAGATGTTAAGGGCTTATAGTTTATAGTGGTGGTTTCATTGTGTGAGGACATATTTTCTAAATATTTTCCAGGATTACCTCCCCATAGAGATAATGAATTATGGATTGATTTAAAACCTGGGATGGAAACAATATCTACACCAATATATTAGATGGCATGTGAAGAGTTTCACGAGCTGAGGACATTTTTTGAGGAATTGTAGAATAATGGATTTGTGAGACCCAATGTTTGACCCTAGGCATCCCTATTTTTGTTTCAAAAAGGAAAACTGAAGCATGAGGTTGAGTTTTGAATATCAGCGCTTGAACTAGGTGATCCTGAATAACATGTATCCACTACTAAGAATCGATGAATTCATTGATCATTTTAGAGGGTAATGATGGTTCTTGAAGGATGAACTTGGATCAGGTTATCACCAACTATGAGTACGAGACAATAATATCCCAGGGAAGGATTTCATATGCTTCAATAGTCACTATGAGTATTTGGTTATTCTATTTGGCTTGATAAATACACCATCAGTGTTCATGGGACAAATGAATTGGATCTTTTTTCCATACAGAGAATGATTCAAGGTAGTCTTCATTGATGATATCCTTGTGTACTTAGTGTATGAGGAGGACCACATGAGACACTTGAGAAAGGTTCTGGACATACTATGAGAGCAGTATAATTATGTTAATCTCCCATTGTTCCAGTTCGTTATTTAGGTAGTCCATATTCTATGACATGTTATCTTTGTGTATGGGAGGGAAATGGACCATGTGAAGGTTGAGTAAGTGTTAGAGTGGGAGCCACCTAGGAGTGTGATGGATTTGTGGATCTTACTCTGGATAGAAATATATTATTAGAGATTAATAGTTTATTTATCTTATGTATCAACACTGATGATAGTTTTGACTCAAAAGGGGAATCCTTTCATGTTGATAGAGAAGTGGGAGGAGTATTTTCAGCTATTGAGGTAGAGTTTGATGAGTGATTTGATCATCAGTTTTTTGGAGGAGGGTGTCGAGTCTATAGAGTTCTGAAATTCATTAGGAACTAGTCTTGTGTTTCTTATTGATGTATTGGAAAGTAGAGATTTCCTATGATTCATGCCAGTTGAGTCTAGATAATCATAACTATACCACCGATTATTTGGACTAAGTAGTGGTAGTATTTTCCTTAATGATGTGGTAACACTACCTTATTAGAAAACGATTTATCATCTAATCTGATCACAATAGTATCATGAATATCTTATCTCATAATGATATAAATTTGAGATTCATGAGATGTCTATAGTTCCCCCAAAACAATGATTTTGATATTATCTACACTCTTAGGAAGGGGAATGTGGTGTCTGATTATCTCTTCTTGATATCTATTTCTTAGTTATTGAATGAGGAATCCAAGTTGTTAGCTGCATTGAAATTATCATTAGTGGATGGAGAAGGATAAACTTTTTTTGGACATAAATCGCAGTTGGGAGGATCACCTACCACTGGAGGAGTTCACATACAAAACAACTACCATTCCACCATTGGTATGGCGCCATTCAAGGATTTGTACGGGAAACCCTGTAGGTCACCACTATGCTGGACTGGCCCCGAAGAGTCAGAACTAATGGGCCCAGAGTTAGTGTGAGATACTACCAAGAAGGTTCAGATCATCAAAGAGAAGATTAAGACTACCCATATCAGTAAGAAGTCTAATACTAAAAGGCATCATAGGCCTTTGGAGTTTGAGGTGGGTGACCTTGTATTTATAGGGGTTTCACCTCGATGAGAATTATAGTGATTTTTCTAGAGAATTAAGTTATGTCTAAGGTTTATCAGCCCTTCTTAAGTACTATGTATAGTTATCAGGGTGTCATACCACTTTTCTCTACCTATGTACTTATAGTAGTTCCACGATGTCTTCCAATGTAATAGCTGAGGAGGTATGTGGATGTACCTTCACACATCATTGACTAGGGTGAGCTTGACATTGATGGTGGAGTGAATTTTTTTGAGTATCCATCATCAATTGAGGATAAGAAAGCTATGATCCTTCATTGACGCGCGATCCCTTTAGTGAGTGTTTGTTTCCAGCATGTGAATCTCTAGGAAATCACTTGGGAGTGAGATGCTAGATACATTCTCAATAACGACATCTTTTTGAGTAGCCTTATTTTGGGATTTATGAGGACAAAAATAGAAAAGTTTGGGAGAATGTAATGTGAAATATTTTTTCATGTATTATTTTTTAAATATTATATGTATTAATTTAGAGTCCAAGTGCTAAGACAGTGTACAATTATGAGGCCCTCTGTTCAATGAATAAGTTTTTGAATAATATTAAAATATTAAATTCACATGCATGTAGAATTCCTAAAAAATTTGGAATAATATATAAAAGGGTTACCAAATCATAAATCATTGGGAACCGTTGCTTTCAGAGTACTGGATTTACTCTATGTGCAGCATAAAATCGGCTGGTGTGGGTCAGCTATGAAATGATTTTAGGCACTTATAAAGAGTAAAATAAATTAAAGATTGATTTTATTTTCTATGTTTCATTGATTTAGTAATATAAAGACTCTTTTTATTTTATTTAAGCCTTTATTAAGGGATCTAGGGTTAGGCTCACAACCTTGTAATTCCATGGTGGTTCTGAACAGATGCCTTGGAAATGTTCTCTTGACGACGATGATAGATAATTGGATCAAAGATCGTTATCGAACGATCTCTCAAGAAGAAATCAAAATTCAACAAAAATTTATCCAATTCCTAGGTAGGAGGGGTTATTTTATATTCATTTCTACATTCTTAGATTCAACGATGAATGAAAAATAACCAACAAACATTTTGATCCATGGTTCGATCAGTCCTTATAGGATGAGTTATACTTTGTGGAATTTATGGGGCTTAGATATTAAGAATTTATTTTGGTTTATTTATCATTCTTACGGGAATGGATCAAAGCTATAATGAACAATGTTTGTGGTCTGTTCCTTGGGTTTGTTCCTTGTGTAATTATCTCCCCTTTTTTGTTCTATGTGTTATTTAATATTCATTGAGTGATGAATTAATGATCATTTCTCATTCGTTTCATGGAGTTATGATCCAAAATTGAAGACCCAACACTTTTATGACCTCATGAAGGTGTTCTGGTGATGATGATGAACGAATTGATGTGATTTGGGAGATATAATTGTTCAATCAGTTAATTGAAGGCTTGAAACACCTTGATTGGGTGTTAGGGTGTTAAGCATACCCTCAATCTCGAGTTCTTAGGTGAAAAAAAAGAAAATTAGAACCTGGGAGATCAATCTAGCTGTGGGAGGTAGAACTAGACATTCTTGAATTTCCAGAACATGCGGCATATAATATTTGAAACATGGAATTTTTCATTTCTTGACCACTCAATGTGTACTTAGAGAGTGAACATGCATGGGTGGAGTACACAGCTTTCCTACATGATGTTTACTCCACCACATGACATGGCCTGGCTGGGATACACATGATATCATGTGTACTGGAACATGGTCAAGAGGAAACGGGTTGAAAACCTGAATTGTAACACAACCATAGTACATAGGTGAACCCTGTATGATAAGAGACAACATGTTAATTCTTCTACACATTGGGTACCTACATTCCTACATGACATGTTCTGATTAAGAAGGCTATTGTATACGGGCAGAGATTGGGGTCAAGGGACATGGAGTGTGGACCCACTAAATGTTATGAACACCTCTCTACAAGGCCTGAATTTTCCTTCCACAATATATTGTATATGTTTCGTTATGGTTCATACCCATGATCATTTCCCTAAATGTTGATTCATATCATTTCCTACTCATAGGAGTATGATCCATTCAACATGACTCCTTTGTTAGAGATGTTGTAACCCCTTGAGAGGCCTAGATCAGGATACTCTTTTCATTCTTAATGCCCTAGGTAGAGACTTTGGCGTTTACATGATAGACTTCACTAAGCGTTGATCCTATTATCTGTGGGATAATTCAGATGGATTTTCTAGAATCTCCCCATGGAACTAGGTATGATTCTCATTTGTTTATTAACTCTATCCCTTTAGATCTGTTAGGGTTTCTCTCTCATGAAGATTCTTTGATGAACATTACTTCTCAAGTGGACATCATCAGTGTTATCTCAATCAAGAGTATGTTCTTCCAGAAGATTTCTTCATTAAATCTTAGAGATGAATACCTAGTGTTGGTATGCGGTATTTGTGACATAACTCTAGACTGCATGTCTTGGATTGAGAATATATGGATATTCATATATGTGTTATAGACATATACTTGTGTATAATTTATTGTACTTTCATTTGTGTAATGATTTTCCATTATTGGGTGTCCTAGTGAGTATTTTTATACTCACCCGTACATGGGATTTTCCCGCACGTGTCATGTCTGGTGATGACAAGCAACATTTTTATGGATTCCAAGGTAGGAAAAGACTAGATAGTGCTTTGCGAGAGAAGGTAGACTGAGGTGTTCCTACGACTGGAGATAGTATTCTCAGTACATTTTGTTTATAGGATGGAGTTGTGTTTTTTAGATTCTTTTTGGTTTGATTGAATTCTAGCCCAGTTTACATTACGACACAATACATTCCTATCGTACATGGTTTGAGATATAGTGGAATGAATGAATTTGGTTCTTAGTGGTTTTTAAATTTCAGTATTTTGTGGGTTTGGATATATGTGTGTTTAAACATGTACATATATGAAACCTCCCATGTTAGTGATGCGCCTAATTGGTGCTATTGACAATCCCCTAACCCATTAGATGCAATCATAGGGAGTCATGACATGGGACCCACTAGGACATGTCCTGATAAATTCTATGAAATTGATAAAAATATCATGAAATTTAACATCATGATATCATGATAGAACATTTTTTATAAACAATGAGTTGGAATATCAAACCAACAAATACATATACGAATATTTATATTGTAATAATTAGAATGGTATTTTCTATAAGTCTTGTTGAATTTCCCATAGTAGAGTTTAATATTATAAGTCCCATGCATAAAAAATTACATAACCTTTAGTTATGTCAATAATTATTATTTAGAAAAAATTTAGGTTTATAGTTTTAGAGAATTATTCCATAACTGTTACATAATAGACCAATATATTACATGTGGACAGTTACACTCAATATCAAATTTTTTCACCAAATAAAAGCCTTAAATAAAACATTATTTATATTTCTTGGTAAAAATATTCTTCACTTCTTAATTTCTATTACCCATCCTTATACCATGTGGAAATAATTTTAAGTACTTGGGATGAGCATAAAAAGCTCAGTAATGAAAATAATATATGGAATAAAACCATTAGTCCATGAATTTTTAAAACCCATGAAAACATTTTCACAAAATAATACCTTTATCCAATAAAAAACATTTTAGCTTACTTCATGTAATCATATGATTCCAAAAAAACTTCATAGAAATCATAAAACCTAAAGGTAACTGGTTTCATCCATATCATACATACATTTTATCTTTCACACCTACCTAGGGTGTAATAGTCATGGTTACATTTGGAATACCCATCATAGTATAATCCCAAAATATCCTTAGAGAAACCTTAATGTTTACCTCCATCAAATTACATAATTTATTAGAGATCTATCATGGGCTCACATGCCCTTGGTTAATCATAGAACCACTTATATGAATATGTAATACCCAAGAACCATAACATAATTATAACACATGAACAAGAATAAAAAAATAACATTTAAACATTACACTCATAAGACATCATTTCAAGATAATGATATAATCAATCAATTCACAAAACCATTTTCAATACCAAAATACCTAATAAAAGAATATGGTATTTGATTTTCTTTTTAATAACATACATATTTTAGTGGAATCCAAAAAACAAATAATGGTCTCGATGGCAGAAAGTTAGTTTTCACCACATACATTAAAAAAACATTCCATTTTGTCATTTAGTAAAAAGATTCAAAGAAAACGATTTCTTTGGAAACCCATTTAATGAGATTAAAATTCATGGGGGTTTATTAGACACCATATAGAAGATGGTTGTATATGGATCAAAATATTCCTCAATAAAAGGTTATTAAGATGAAGTCCCTTATAAATATTGTATCATTTGATTAAGGATAAATCAATGACATTAATAGGTGTGAAAAATATAAATAAACCAAATATAAGAACATATTCAATGTAAAACAATCTGATATCTTTCACACATTTTCATGGAAAAATGAAACCAATGACATGGATATTTAACGCAATGAATAGAGATTGTGTTAAGATTTCCCTTACCTTGTGTCTGAATTATCTTGTTGATTATTTATATTACCAAAAAATAAAATTATATTAATTTCTACTTAATTCAAAACATTTTTCATGTTTATATTATATTTTATATTCTTTATTACCATTTTATAGAAATTAGTTATTTATTGGAGTTCATATCGAACATTTTTTCGATGTTCAGTAAATGAGTTAAAAATGAACTTGTTAAAATTAAAAATTGTCTATTCATTCAAAGGTCCATTATCTATATAATAGTATTCATTATTTAAATATCATATATATCCAGTATATATGTATTTATAATAATCCATAATATTTGAAGACAATAAATGAAATGCACCATTCATTGAGACGGTTGGTCGTACGTAAGCATTAAGACTACTTTCAATTTGTTGTTATATTAAAATAATAAAATCTATATGATACATAGATATATTATAAAAACATTATAATTTATTTGTTACATATGTTACATATTTTCATTAACTCCATCATTTAAATGTTCCATTATGGAATGAACGAGTCATATCACTTTGAGGGGGAGGTAGTCCACACTTCCTCAAATTAGATTATCATATTTACTGAATATGGAAAGCATAATCATATGTTGTAAATAAAAATTAAAGAATCCTAAATAGAATATAAATATAATATATATCATATATTAAGATAGTTACATCATAATGACCGCCATGAGAGTTGGTATGACAAAACTAAACAATCATCATTTCGTGAGACTATAGTTCGCCTTACATTGAAACAATAAGTTCTATATCAAATACAAGAAGGTATGTATAGGTTTAGGTTGAAAATTTAGCATAAAAACATCCTATTATATTGGGTATACTGTTTTTGTCATAAATTAATGATATAATGTGATTTTAGTGGCTGGATAAAGAAAAGAAATGGAAATAACTTTAGAGAAGATGTTACCTCTAAATCGGGAAACTCCTTTTGATTTGACCGAAAAGGCTTCCTTGAGTTTCCTTAAGTAAAATTTAATGCTTATATGAGTAATTTAGGGAATTTGAGAGATTATTTGAGAAAAATATGGGAGATTAAAGGATCTTTAGTGGTGTGAGTAAGTGGGTAGAGGTGGTGACCTTTTATAAGAGGGAGGAGGGGCACTTTAGGAATGTCTTGAAATGTTATTTTATTATAAATTGATATTTGAATTATAATAGATACAAAGTGATGTATTTCACGGATAATATAAGGATTAGTCGGAATCCTCTCAACCAATAAGCTTCAGTCAAGTTTACATCACAAATTGAACCTTATCTTTTGGCTTTAACCCTTAATTAAATAAATTAACTCTTATCATGTCTTCTTGTATTTTTACACTATATGGTTAATATAGTTACTATAAAATTTCAATAAAACCTTATGTGGATCATAAATAAATTTTTTAATAATATATAATTAATTTTTCCAAATATTATATTTTTATGACAATTAGAATATTTAATAATATAGTATATTTTTTAAAAACTCATTTATACCAATTTTGAAACTATTCTGTAGTTTATTTTTTTAGTTATACAATTTGTATTAATTGGAAAAAACCTTAAATCAAATATAACTTTTCATAATCATACAAAAAAAAATTATTTTTGGCATAAATATTAACTAATTACATTTATTGTAATAATTATAAGATCATTTATTTTAATCTTTCTTTAATAAGGCAATTACTACATCATCATTGTGTTAGAAAACATTAATTTATTTAATGTAAAATATTAAAATTAAAATTGTATGATTTATAAAATATTCATATATTTCGAATAAATATTTATTTTCAAAGAGATAAATGATATAACCCATCCTTAAAATTGTTTTTTTATAAATATACATTTTATGTTATATTTTTCAATACACTTAATTAATTATTATAACATGTCATTATCATACCTAGGTGGTTCCCAAATTCCAAATGTTCTGACTAATGATTTTTTCGGTCACCCATGACTCATAAAAAAATATTAGCACACGTTTCAGGGTATTTTTATATTTTCATAATATTATTTTTACCCTTATTTACCAAATTTAACTTTTAACCATTGTAATTAAAAGTAATTAATGAAGTTACTATTTATAACGGACACAAATAAAAGGTGTCTATTTACATAATTAAGACCTCATGATTCCAAATATTTAATCCATTTATCCAAATTCAATGAACCTAAATTGTAGTAATTAATTTAAAATTAATTCTCATTATCAAAAATAGAAAGTGGGTTTTTAAGAAGTAAAAACTATCAAAAGATTGGCATGTGTTTATGTTTGATTTAAATGTGAATTTCAAAGAATAACAAAAAATATATTAAATGATAAAAATATAATCCAATTACACTTTTAAACTATTTAAAAATATAATCTATCTATATAAATTAATGAGAAGAAAAAACAGTTTTGAATTAAAATGTTGTAATTTTCACTATTCATTTGGAAATGAATTTTATAATTAAAATACCAAAATTAAACAAAAGAAAATTTTGAGGCCCCGCTTCAAAATAGAAATTTTATATTGTAAAATAGAATATATAATAGTGATAAAAATATATTTTAAATGGGGTCTCCATCAAAATTTGGTAAAATGACCTTTTAAAAATATTATATTATTTAATGCTTAAAATTTGATTCATTGTCATTTTATTTCTCTAAAATTTATTGGATAAATGTAAGAACATTTAAAAAACATTTTTAATCATATTTTATTTAGTTATTTTCATTCTATCTAATACAATGACTAGACGTTAACTACCTTTTAAAATAATATTATTATTCTTCAGTGTAACTGAGTATTGTTTGCAACGTAAGATTTTAAAGATATCGGTTGTTACGTGTTGAGTATGCTATCATACAAGGCATCTCATTTAACATAAAATTAAAATCAGATTCATAAATATTAATAGATATTAAAATTTATTATTCAATAATTAATGGGGATGTTACATCGTTCCACCTTTTGGAAAATTGTGTCCTCAGAATATTAAAATTGTGCTTGGTAACTTTATTGAAAAACCCACATCAGAAAAAGTGTCATTAACACTATAATATTAAAAGAAATTAAGAGAAGTACAATTGTCACCCAATATAACACATACTAGGATTTCATCTAGGAAAAACCGGATATATATGAAAAACTAACCATCTTGTTTTTATAGAGAGTGATATAAAACATGATCAAGAGAAAAGATAACAATCAGAAAACAACAAAATTGTGGTGGGTTAAACTAGATTTTATTTCCCAATAGAAAAAGTAAATCAAAAAATTATTCTTTAATGGTACATTTTATAATGTCGAGGAATATATTTATGGGCGTGACTAAGAACATAAGGAAACATACTTACCTGTCAATCATATTTTCATCCTTTAATAAATTCATACAAAAAACACATATTTTCTCCAAACAGTGATTATTGAAGATGAATTTGTCACACATGAAGCACAAGAATCTCCTTTTAAATAATCACATAATATAAAAAATATTATCTATCATTTCATACTTTCTTGAAACATTAACCAAAACAAAAATCCTTAGTACAAGATCAAATGATCCCCCAAATATAATAATCCTTTGTAAAGAGAAGGGATAATTTTAATATCCAAAATTCAACAGCAATACCCATGTTCTACATAGACCATTCAACAAACAATTTCCTTAAAATTCATCAAAATAATCAAAATTCCGAATGAAACCCAAAATTCATATGTATTTGATCATATAGTCTTCTAATATAAATTTTAACTTCTATCTCAATATAAAATCGATCACAGTTAAAGTCTCATACCAAAAAGTAATTAACCTAATCGCATATTCTCTATGGTAGGTTAATCATTTCCATAAATATCCTGAATCATCATATCTCTAGAATAAAAACATAGATTCTTCCAAAATATAATTCAACCATTACTCATCAAAAAAACTCCCATAGTATTATATTTTCCATAGACATATAAGGTTCCAAAAATATTAAATGTCTTCCAAAATTACACTTATCACTTAATACACAAATAATTTTCTTATAATAAGGATATCGATTTGATAAAATATAAGTAACCAAAATAAAATTATTCTTATATCATCGATATGTTTAAATAAAAAGATGATGTCATACTAACCAGGGACTTTAATTAGGTTAGTGGTAGGAGATTCACCCATGTCACCATTTGGTTGTGGGT
The DNA here is from genome assembly GCA_963277665.1 of Viscum album. Lineage (NCBI taxonomy): Eukaryota > Viridiplantae > Streptophyta > Magnoliopsida > Santalales > Viscaceae > Viscum > Viscum album. The sequence goes on along the minus strand of OY728164.1, from coordinate 2,003,993,521 downwards.
TCTATTCCTATGGCCTTTCCTGATGCGACGGGTTGTAACCAACCTTGCGTGTTTTCCCTTATTATAACACTAAAAAACAACCATATCATTTTTCAACTTTCATGTTTGTCATATACCTATCATTTCTATACCAACTCATAGTAAAAAAATATATTAATTAATGAATTCTTATACATATTGACACCTTTATAACCAAGAAAAGCTTTAATAAAAATATACCCAAAAATAAAAAACATCGTATGTTGATCATAGTGTACAATTGGTTTAATCATCGTTTTGTTCATATAGATAGAAGGTTGATGCAGTGAAACAATGATTTTGTGATTCAGAAATACCACTAACTTCCTTTTTCTAAATACACCTTGTATAAGTTGGCTCGTATGGGTGTTTTAAGAGAAATAGTTTTGGAAAATAATATTGTATGTTATACAATTTGAAAACATCAGAAAAGACGTGATTTGTGTAAAAGAATTGGACCGAATATAAGTTGAAACATTCAATAAATAGTCATTTTAAAATAACATAGGTATGTTTGTAAAGGCTATAATTTAAAAGAAAATATAAATAGGTTTTGTAAGTTTCCCTTTCTTCACCATCTTTTTCAAAATCATAATATTCTTCATAATCTTGTGATAAGGTAAAATATCTAAAAAATATTTTTTAAAATTTTCATTTTTTGTAAATATTATAATATTAAGAAAATAATAATTTATTAAAAATGACCCAGGATCCATGATGGTATCATGGTATGGTGGAGGTGTTAGATATCTGAAATAATTTCTTTCAAGTGATTAGTATGTTAGAAAATGTTTTAGAATAATTTGGATATGACTTTGCAATAATTATTACTAGAAATTCATCAGGAAGAGATTATAATATTGATTGAGATCCACTACTTTCCATTTGTAACTAATATTCCATGATCAGAAATTGTTATATAATAAGGATTTAACCAAAATAATGGACATTGAATGTTAATATATTTTTAACAAAAACTAAAAATTCCAAAAGTTGTCTAAAATGACCTCTATAACCAATTATACAGACCCAACAATAGATATAACGTAATATTGAGTTATTTCAAGAAATCACATTGAGTATATTATTATTTTTAGTGTTTTAGATAATTAGGCCATAAATATTACATAATAGACCCCAACATTACAAGTATATAGTTACACTTAGTATCCACTTTTCCTACAAAGGAAACCATTTAAAAAACATGATTTTTTCCTCATAAAAATATTCATCCCCACTTCCTTTCTTTTACCCATACTTATACTCTATGGAATAGATTTCAAAAATGTTTTATTAGAATTAAAATCTATTTAATGAATATATACTAAGGAATAAAACCATTAGTCTATGAGTAATTAAAACTCATGAAACAGTTTCACAAAATCATACTTTTCACCCATAAAATATAAATTATTTATCTTACATAATATATTCATAATAGCCCCACCAAAAATTATGGAAATAATAAAACCTAAATGTAATTAAGGCATCCATATCATTCTTACATTTTATATTTCTCATCTACATATGGAGTGAGCTTCATGGTTACATTTGGAATACCCATCATAATATATTTCCAAAATCTATTAGGAGAAACCATAATTTTTACATCCATCATGTTACCCAATGCATTGGAGAGGAATAATGGGCTCAACATCATTGGTTTATCATGGAACCACCCACATACATAAGAAATTACTAGGAATAATAACACAATCATAACACATGATCAAGCATAAAAGAAAAATAACATTTCCACATTGCAACCATAAGACATAATTTCAACATATTGATACAATAAATCCATTCCCAAAAACATTTTAAAAACAAAAATAACTAAAAAATGAATATGTTATTTACTTTCCCTTTTAAAAACATTTCATCTTGAAGAGGAATAAAAATAAAAAATAATGGTTACGGCGGTGGAAAGGTCGTTGTCGCTGCGTACGTTAAAAAAATGTTCAATTTTTTTATTTTAGAAAAACAATTCCTAGAAAAAGATTCCTTTAGAATCAATTTGAATGAAATATCAATGTTAAAGGTGTTTAGTATTAACTATGTAAAAAACGTTTGTGTATAGATCGTAATATACTTTAATTAAAGGAGATTAAGAAGAAATTCCTTACAAATATCATATCATTAGATTAAGGATAAATCAATGATATAAATATGTGTAAAAAAATAAATACACCCAATATAAGGGAATATTCACTAAAAACAATAATAGGTAATCCGAACATATTCTTGGAAAACAAAACCAATGACATGAATATTTAACTCAGTGAATGAAGATTGAGTTAATAGTTCCCTTACCTCGAGTCCAACTTGTCTCGTTCATTCTTTATATTCCTTTATAATAAAAATAAGTTAATATCCACTTGATTCAGAATCTTTTTCAATGTTTATTTTTAATTTTATATTAATTATTACCATGTTATAGCAATTAATTATTATTTGAGTTTACATCGGATGTTTTGTCGTTTTTCGGTACATGAGTCAAAAATGAACTTGTTATAATTACATAATTTTCTATGTGGTCAATAGTCCATTATATCCAGAATACTATTCATGATTTAAATATAATATATATACAGTATATTTGTATTTATAATAATCCATAATATTTAGAGATATGAAATTAAATGCACCGTTCATGGAGACGGTATGTCATTCGTAGACATGAAGGCTAAATTTATTTCATTATCATATTAAATAATTTAAAACTAAATGATAAATTGGTATATTATAATTATATTATAATCTATATGTTTTATATGTTATATATGTTCATTAACTACATCTTTTATACATTTCATGCATGAAATGAACGAGCCCAATCACTTTGAGGGGCGGTAGTCCACACTTCCTCATATGAAATTATCATATTTATACATTATGGAAAACATAACGGTATGTTGTAAATAAAAATTACAAAAGCGTAGAGATAATATAAATATAATATATATCATCAATAAATAAATATCCAAAATAATTTTTACAATGATATGTTATATGTGAAAATTGAACAATCATCGTTTCGTGATGTAATAGTTAATCGTACACAAAAATAGAATGTTCTATATCAATGAGAGAGAGGTGTGTCTATGTGTAGGTTGACCCAATAGCATATATATCCTATTATATTGATGAAAATGGTGTTGTTATAAAAAAAATTCAACAAATATAGGTGAGGGGGTTGGAGAAGGGAAATAAATTAAAAGAGATTAAGAGAAGATGTTACCTTAGAATCCGGTTACTCCTTTTGATTTGAGCCAAATGGATACCTTGAGTTAACATCTACCCCAGTTGAGGATTATAGGAGTAATTGAGGGATGTTTGGAGATTATTGGAGTAGATATTTGGTGATACTAGGGGCTTGATAGGTGTGAGTAAGTGGGTAGAGGTTGTGGGATTTTATAAGAGGGAGGATGGGGACTTTAGGAAAGTATAGAAATATCATTTTATTATATTTTTTTTTGGAGTTATAATAGTTCCAAAGTTAAATAGTTTGATTTTAAGTTGAGTATGTTTAGAAATCCCCTAATACAATAAGTTTTAGACAACTTTTGTTCATAAATTTATCCTTATATTTTAGATTTAGCACTTTGTTAAATAAATTAAGTCTAACAACGACTTCTTGTATTTTTACACTATATAGTTAATATATATACTATATAATGTCAAGATAATCTCAAGTGAATCAATAATGAATTTATTGACTGGATATGTAAGTTTCAATAATTTTATATTTTTATGACTATAAAAGTATTTAATAAAATAGTATTTTTTATAAAACTCATTTTTGTTAGTTTTGATATTATTTAGTAATTGTTTTCTATTAGAGTCATAAAACTGGATTCGTTCGAGAAAAACATTATTAAATCATAAATAACGTGTCAAAAGAATCCAAAAAAATTTTGTATGGAATAACATGTTTCAAATTACATTTATTTTAATATTTACAATATCATTTATTTGAATCATTTATTAATAAGATAATCACTACATCATAATAGTGTCGAAATAAAATTTATTTATTTAAAGTCTAAAAATGATAATTAAAATACCAAGATGTAGGAAATATTTTAATATTTATAAATAATAGTTATAATAAAAAATATCAATTACATAACCTCATATTAAAATTGTTTTAGTAAAAAGATACATGTTTATGTTATATTTCTCATTACATTAAATTAATTATTATAACATTTCATTATCACACCCAAGTGGTTACCAAATGCCAAATGATAGTCATAATGATTTTTTTGGTCTCCCATGACTCGTCTAATAAGTTTATAATATGTTTTATGGTAGTTTTATATTTTTATAATATTATTTTTATACTTATTTACCTAATTTTCTCTTTAACCGTGGTAATTAAATATAATTACTGAAGTTACTATTCATAATGTTCAAAAAAATAAGAGGAAACTATTTTCATAATTTAGAACTTTTGATTCCAAATATAGAATCCATTGTTCTAAATTCAAAACACATAAGTTTTAGTAATAAATTTAAAATTAATTCCTATTGTCAAAACCAGAAAGCGGTTTTTGTAGAAGTAAAAACAGTCAAAAGATTGTCATCTATTTATATTCGATATAAATGTGAAATTATTTCGAATAACCAACATGGGATTTAAATAAAAAACCACAATCCAATTACATTTTAAAACAATTTCAAATTATAATCTAACTATATAAAAAATTGAGATGAAAAGGTAGTTTTGAAATTCAATACTGTATTTTTCAATATTCATTAAAAGAAGAATTTTATAATAAAATTTTTAAAATTAAACCAAAGAAAATTTTTATGTCCATCTTATAAATAGGATGTTTATTTTCTCAAATATAACATATAAAAGTGAAAATAACTAGAAATAAAAAAGGGTTCTTTATCAAAATGCTGTAAAACAACCTTTTTAAAATATTAGAGTACTTTATGGTTAAAATTTGATTCATTCTAATTTTAAGCCACTAAATTTTATTTGATTAATGATGAAATATTTACCAAATATTTTAAATCTTATTTTAGTTAGTTATGTTCATTATTGTTGTAACATCCTAGATAAATAAAAAAATAAAAAAATTTCATTTTTAATCTTATTTTTTAATTAAATATTAATTTTATTTTAAAGGTGATTCTATGTTTGATGGCATACATGGCACACAATAATGAGTTTTTCCAAAATCTCATGTAACTCAAAAGGCTAAGTCATACATAAAAAATAATAATATAATATTATTATTTTAAGTGGTAGTTAACGCCTAGTCGTTTTATTGGATGAAATGATAAAAACCAACCAAATTATTATTAAACATGTTGGTTAAATGTTTTAACATTTTTACAATAAAATTTAGAAGCTTAAAATGAGAATTAATCCAATTTTATGCATAAAAACTCTCATATTTTTAAAAAGAAGTCTTACCACCTATAGATGGAATACCACATTTAAATTTTATTTTTTTAATATTTATATGTTCAATTTCACAAAATAAACATATTCTTTAGAATAAATACATCAAAATTTACTTTGGATAAATTTTTTGAATTTTTCTTATAATGTTCCTTTTTAATGAATACTGAAATTATATGCATTTTATGTCAAAATTGTCTTTTCATCTAATTTATTTAAATGTTTAGATTACCATTTTAAATGGTTTTAATGTTTAATTAGTGTGTTTTTAGAATTTAATCCAATTATGTTCATTGGAAGTAATTTCACTTTTTAACTAAATATAAACACATGTCAATCTTTTGATAATTATTATTTCTTAAAAACGCGTTTTTTGGTTTTACCAACAAGAATTAATTTTAAATTAATTTTTGCAAATATTTCGTTTTTAATTTGGAAAAATGCATTCCATATAAGGAATCAGGAAGCCCAAATTGTGTAAATAAGTAACATTTATTTTTAGACATTATGAATAGTAATTTCAGTACATATTTTATTTACCATGGTTAAAGGGAAAATCTAGTTATCAAGGGTAAAAATTAATATTTGATTAATATTAAATTATCCTAACACATGTCCTAAAACTATCCGATGAGATATATCTAAATATGGGAATCCTTGAGTCTATTTTAGGACCCCATGGAGCAACTTGTGTGTGAAAGGATGTTTAATTACTCATAATTTAAACATAAGGGAAATATATCTTAAACATGTATCTTTTGGTAAAAAAAACATTATATGGGGTTATATAAATTATATTTTCAAATATAAAGATTCATTATAAACAGTTAAAGAATTATTAAATCATTGATTTTTTTTTATAATTTTTAGTGACTAAATATATAAATTTAATTATAACACAATGATGATGCCTTGATTGCTTCATTAATAAAGGATTCAAATAAATAATATTATAAATGTTAAAATAATTTTAATTTTGTTATTTTCATGTCATCCAAGAATTTTATGGATTATAGTTACATTTTATATTTCTATTAATGACTGTTTTGATTAAATCAAGTTTTTATGGATTTTTTGAAAATGTCATGATATGAATAGTGTAAAAATTGACATAATTCATATTTTAAAATATAAAATATTTTATTAAATATTGTAAATTTTTTTAAACAAAATATAAGATTTAGTGAAATAGTTATCATATGTCTGAAATTTTATTATTTAATTTTTAATTGGATATTTTTCATGTTTTGGTGACTATTTTGATTCTCAAAGTGTTAAATGATTGATAAACGGTAAGAGTAAAAAAGGGTTAAATAAAAATGATAAGGATTAATAAATATCCAAAATCCTTATAATTATTATTATCCAATTTTATATCGATTTATATTTATCTTATCTTTGAACTAGCGGAATTTGGACTCATTTATATTCAAAATACAATTTTTTAAAAAATAATAATTCCAGATATTCCTTTAGTGCCTCTCCCCCCTCTTATAAAAGGACACTACGTCTAAACCATTACCCGAAACTCTCAATACCCCTTTCATGGTACAAAATATACCCAAATAATATCAAAACATCCCTATATTACTCCTAGAATCATTACCATTGGAATAAGAAAATTCAATAATGAATTTAAGCTTAAATCAAAACTATTTACCCTATTTGAGGTAATGTTTTCTCAAAATTTCTTTTCCATTATTTTTCATTCTCCAATCCCAATGATCTTAGTATTATTATTTTATATAAAAACACTATTACAACAATATAATATTTTTTTATGAGAATTATTTGAACTACAATTACACAAACCTCTGTCTGATGGATATAGAACATTCTGTTTCTATGGACGGCGAACTACTGCCTCCCAAAACGATGATTGTTCAATATTATCCTACCACCTCTCATGGTGTAAATTATGATGTAACTGTAATTATTTTTGATATAAATGATATTTATTTTATCTCTATTCTTATGTAATTTTCATTTATGACATACCTTAATTCGTTTCATGTGGTATAAATACAATAATTTCATTTGAGGATGTGTGGAATAGCGCCCCCCTCAAAGTCATATGAATCGTGTATGATGTACATGGAACGTAAAAAAGATGGAATAAATGAACATATGTAACATATATAAAATATATATTATAATGGAATTATAATATGCATATTTATCATTTTTTTTCATTAAGTATGAAAAAGAAATGAAAGTAGCGTTCATGTGTACGTACGACTTACCGTCTCAATGAATGGTGCATCTCATTTCTTATATCCAAATGTTATGGACTATTATAAAATACATAGATAATAGATATATATTATATATATGATATCTAAATCATGAATAACATTCTATATATAATATACTTTTGACCAAATGGACAATTTTTAAATATAACAATTTCATTTTTACTCAAGTTCCAAACATCGACAAAATCTATATTATGATCTCAAATATTATCTAATTCTTATAGTAAGGTAATTAGTGATATAAAAGCATTAATTTTATTAGAAAGGGTTCTTAAGAAACTATAAATTAACATATTTATATTATTCAGGAAGAACAAGGAACATACAAGACAAGTCAGACATGATGTAGGGGACTTCGTCTCAATCTCCTTTAATTTAGCAAAATCATGATGTTATGTAACTTATTTATCTTATAAAGTGTATATAAAATCATATGACTTGTTATATCATTAATTAATATATTATAATTATTTTTAGAGATTTAATTATTTTTAATCCTTAATTATTTTTATTCAAGTGTTTTTCAAGTGGAAAAGGACTCTTTAACAATAATATTGTTTTTAATGGTTTAAAGATTTCTTTATTTAAAACCATCTATTTCGTGTCTATGATTTCAAAATTAATTTTAAGAAATTATTTATATTTACATTAATGTTTTAAAATGATATTTTATTTCAAACTTTTAAAATTATTATGGGACACTTGGATTCAAATTCTATTTATTAAATGCTTTAAATGGTTTTCAAAATGGGTTGAATATTCCTATATATTAAAAATCAATCTTTGGATTACAGTGTGGAAATGTTATTTTTTAGTTTTTCTTGTTTTATGTGTTGTGATTATTAAATGTTACTTTGACATTTTATGGGTGGTTACGTGATAAACCAAGAATCGGCCGTTAAATGATAATACAAATGACGGGTGGTTCCTTAATAAACCACAGATAGGTTGTTATTTTATAACATCCAATAAATTTGGTATGTCAGTCATCCTATGGATATTCCATTTGTATGAATGATTATTGGAGGTTGACAATGTGGTTATTCTATTTATGTATGATAATTTCCCATGTTTAGCTTTTATATGCAATATATTGATTTCTATGGGTTTTATGGTAATATTTTGGGTACAAAATGATGGTAATAAATCATCTTACATTCAGGGAGGTGTTTTTTATACTTCATCAAGGAGAAAAGGATTAATTTGTGATAAAGTATTCATTATTTACTTATTGTTATGAAAACATACAGTTTTCATTATTTGTGTACCCCATACAAAGATTTTTATGCTCATCCCATGATTTTGAAATGTTTTTCATAGGATATAAGGTGGAATATAGTCAATCATGAGATCAATGAAAATTCATGATGTTTAAACCATGAAACTAAAAATGATTTTTTATTTTAAGATGTTTTATTTTAAAAAAAAAATGGATAATGAGTAGAAGTGTATGCATGTAATATTCAAGTTGTTTTGTATATGTTATGACCTAACCCTCTAAAGCTCTAAACATGAAAATTTCCTCATGGTGAATTATTAATGAATTCAAGATTATGTAAATTTTATGAATGGGACCTTATAGTTGGTATCAAAGATCAATTTAGATAACATTAGGAGTTAGAATTTTCTTAATAGAATATCCATAAATTAATTTTAAATTAAGGTAAGATTGAAATTATATATCATTTTAAGGATACCATTTTGCTTTGCATAAGAAAATGTTGTGTTCATAATGGTTTGTTGTAGAGGAAACAGGGAAGCAATGATGGAATGACATCAAGAGGAAAAAAACCTTCCCAATCAAGAACCTGAGATGGTCCGAATCAGAATGGAATACTTTGTTCTAGTGATGGAATCGTTTTCATAGGCTATAAGTGTTGGTGGTATCCATGCACGACATCATCCAGATCAACCATTAAAGAACATGTCAATAGTGGATTATTTCATGAGGCAACAACACCCAAAATTCAGAGGATCATCTGAACCTATTCAAGATTAAGGTTGCATCAACGCTCGGGAAAATATTTTAGATTTCAAGGGATGTACAGTCAATAAAATGTTTAGTCTTTGTATTTTTCATTTTGAAGTATAAGAAGGTCGATGGTGGTCAATTGTTAAAAATATCCGGGATAATGAAGAGATTGATTAATTTTGTTAAGAAGAATTCAATGGTATGTTTCTTGAGAAATATTTTCCAAATGTGGTTTGACATTGTATAGACAAATAATTCTATGAATTGAGGCAGTAGGATGACTTGGTGGATACATATGATAAAAAATTCACTCAACTAACAATATATGCTCCATCTTTCATCCAAAATCATGATATTAAGATTAATTGATTTTACTCAGGACTGAAGCCACAATATCGTAGAGAATTATCCTCTAGTGAATTTAAAAGCTATGATAAACTTGTGAAATATTCCGAGAAGTTAGAAATGGATTTTTTTGATAATAAGGTGTTCCAAGAGAGCAAGCAGAAAAAGAGGCCCAATTATCAGGAAAAGGGAAAGAATTTTTCTTAAAATCTTAAAGGTAAGAAAATTAAATTTTCATCTTTTAAAAATTGTGGTAAAAAATAATAATATAGAATATCTCTCAAAATATTGAAAGTGATTCTGGTGTGGTAAGACAATTCATATTTCCTGTAACTGTAAGGAAGAAGATCATGCATGCTATGACAATCCATTGGTAAGATGTTTTAGTTGCAATGAGTTTGGAAATTATGCCAATCTGTGTAAAAATATGATTAAAAATGGTAAAAACCAGACAAATAAAAAAAAGGGTGGGAAAAATCTATTTCTACTATTACAGATTATGTTGGACCATAAAATGAATTAGTATCAGTTATATTGTGTTTTTTTCATATTTTTTCAATGTGTTTTTTGATTCAAGATCTACACATTCTTTCAATTTTGTGACTTTTTCTAGTAAATTGGTAATTCCATATCAAGATATGATTCATGATCTTGTGGTAAAAACACCTGGGAGAAATGTTGAGGCCAAAAGAAATTATAAGAATATTAATATCCTTATTTGTGGAATGAATTTACTTTCAAACTTTGTTCTTTTTTGCCTCTAGTTGAGTTTGATGTTATTTTGGGAATGGATTGAATTTCTGTTAACCAGGATAAGATTGGCTATAGAGATAAAATGATTATTTTCAGAATGACTTTCAATTTTTGTAAAATAATGAATCATTTTCTCTACTAACATATCAGAAAGATGAAAAACATTTAAAAGATGGAAATGAATGTTACCTTGCAAATATTGATGAAAACAGTGAAACTGTTCATATTTATGATGTTACAGTATTAAATGAGTGTCTTGATGTTTTTCCAAATGAGTTACATGGTATTATACCTGAACAAGAAGTTGAATTTATTTTTGACTTAGTTCCCAATGAAAATATAATTACAAAACACCCTTATCGAATGAATCAAATTGGACATTCGGAGTTAAAGAAACAATCGTATGAGTATTTATATAATGGATTAATTCGACCTAACACATCACTGTGGGGTGATCTTGTCTTGATTATTAAAAATAATGATGGTTCAATGAGACATTTCATTTATTATAGAGACATGAATAATATCCCAATAAATAACAAGTATCATTTGCCTCATATCATTGATTTGTTTGATTAGCTATAGGGAGCTCAGTATTTTTCAAAGACTGACATGAGGCCGGGGTACCATCATTTGAATGTAGAGGAAGTAGACATTCCAAAGATAGCATTTTCTACTATATATGGGAATTTTGAATTTATAGTTCTACCTTTTGGATTAACCAATGCCACAATTCTATTCTTCAATCTTATGAATAGAATTTTCCATGAGTTCATGGATATGTTTTTGTTTTTGTTTATTAATGAAATTTTTGTATATTCCAAAAATGAAGAGGAACAAGAAATTCATTTAAAGGTTGTCTTTAATACCTTAATAAAAGCAATTTTATCGGAAATTCATCATGTGTGAGTTATGGTTACATCAAATTTCAGTATTTGATCACATTGTTTCAAAAAATGGCATAACATTTTATTATAAAAAACAAAATTTATTGAAGAATGGTCAAGACTTACAAATATAACTAAGATTAATATTTTCCTTCATTTGGGTGGCTATTATAGAAGGTTTCTTGAGATTTTTTCATGGTTATCTATCCCATTGGCTATGCTAACTCAAAAAGGGGTTAAATTTATCTGGACAAAAGAATGTGATGATTGTTTTCATGAATTCAAAAAATGATTCGTGAATGCTCTAGTATTGGAATTACCTTCTAGAAATGGTTTTTTTTGTTTTGTATTATGATGCTCGTTAAAAAAAATGATTGTTTCCTAATGAAGAATGATCAGATAATTTCTTACGCTTTATGTCAGTTTAAACATCATGTGTTAATTTTCCCTACACATGATTTGGAATTAGATGCTGTTGTTTTTTCATTAAAAATTTTGAGTCATTATTTGTATGGAATAATGTGTGAAATATATACCAATCACAAAAGAATTAAATATATATTCACTCAGAAGGAAATAAACATGAGGCAGAGGATATTGTTAAAATTAATCAAATATTATGACCGCACAATCCATTATCATCCACAATGGAAAAAAATGTGGCTAATTCTTTGAGTCGAATGAGTAATGCTACATTAACCATGTAATGTTTGGAACAAGATCCTTTGATTAACGATTTGATGAACATTGAAATAGAATTTATTGGTGAAGAAAATTACACTTTTTTGTTTCAGGTGCCAATGAAATCATCTCTATCAGACATGGTTAAGCAAGCATAGAAGGAAGACATCGTGTTGTAGATAAATGTATAATTAGTTTATAAGGGTAACTTTTCTAAATTTAACATTGAAAATGACGATATTTTGAGATTTGGGAAGAGAATATGGGTGACATGTGATTCACATTTGAATAAAGAGTTGTAATGTGAATTTCACAGTTCTCCATTTTCAGTTCATCTTGGATGTACTAAGATGTACATATATTATTGGCAGCATTATTGGTGAGATGGTATGAGAAGGGATATTGCTGACTTTGTTATGAAGTGTTGGACTTTCCAACAGGTTAAAGAAGAGTGTAAGTTACCGAAAGGGATGCTTTAGAATTTACAGGTTCCAAAGTGGAAATGGGAAAATATATCAATGGAGTTCATTTTGAGATTACCAAAGACATCTTGAGGTAATAATTCAATCTAGGTTCTTATTGATCGATTGATTAATATATTCATTTCCTTCCTATTCGAGATACTCTGTCTCTAGATCAACATTATCGGTTGTTTGCTATAGAGATAGTCTAGTTACTTAGAGTTCCCCTCTCCATTGTATCTGATATGTGTTTCACTTATAACTATGGTAAATTCATTCAGAGTCTTTGGGTACGGAATTAAATTTATTAGAACTTTTCATCCACAATCAGATGGTTAGTCAAAATAAAATATTCAGACTTTTGAAGATATGCTATGAGCTTATTCAATGGATAACCAGGATGTTGGGACCAACATATTTCTTCGTTGGGTTTTCTTATTATAACACTTTTCATTCAAGTATAAAGATGGCTCCATTTGATGCATTATATGAAAAGAAATGTTGAACTATATATTTTTGGGATGATGTAGGTGATATAATGTTTAAGGGGCCAGAATTGGTTTAAGAGATGGTGTAAATATTTTAGTTAATTTTAAATCACATGAGGACAACACGGAGCATGAAGACAAGTTATGTGGGTAACCAGATGAAGTATATTTCTTTTGAGTTTGGTGATCATGTCTCTCTGAATGTTTCTCCTTGGAAAAGTGTGATGCATTTTGGAAAAAATGGATAGTTGAGTCTGAGGATTGTTGGAATCTACGAAATCCCATAGAAAGTTGGATTTGTTGCCTACATAGTGATTTACTTCCATGTATATCCTAGGTAGACAATGTATTTCATGTTTAAATGTTGAGAATTTATATGCTAGATCTATCTCATATTTTGATACCGGTGGTAGTTCAGTTGGAAGAGAATCTTTCTTTTGATGAACAACCTGTCCAGATTCTTGAATGAAGAGAGAAAGTGTTGCAGATTATGGTAATTAATCAGGTAAAGATATTTTGGAAAGTCTATTTGGTTGAAGAGGAAACATGAAAATATAAAAATTATATGAGGGATAAATACACCCACTCATTTAATATGTGAATAAAATTGTGAGGACACAATTTCCAAAATGGGGAAGGATGAAACATCCCAGGTAATTAAAGAATATGAAATTTTCATATTTATTAATATTTGTGAATTAAATAATAATTTTACATTAAAGGTGATTCTATGTTTCATTATGCACTTGACACGCAAAAATGGGTTTGTCTGAAATCTAATGTCTCAGAAATGGCTAAGTCATACTGAAAAATAATAATATAATATTATTATTTTAAATTGTAGTTAACGCCTAGTTTTTGTATTAGTGGGAATGAAATTAACTAACTATATTATGATAAAAAAATGTTTGTTAGATATATTTACATTTATATTATAACATTTAGGGGATACAAATCAGAATAAAACCAATTTTAAGCATAAATACACTAATATTTTTAAAAGGTAGCCTTACAACCCCATGATGGAAAAACCATTTTAAATCATGTTTTTTTCACTGGTTTGTGATAAAATTTACAAAATTAAATTATTATTTATATTTGGAACGTCAAATTTAATTTTGTTAATTTTTTTTTGTATTTTTCTGAAAAAGTTCATTTTTAAATTAATAGTGAAAATTATTGCATTTTAAGTCAAAATTGTATTTTCATCTGATTTATTAATATGGTTAGATTATCTTTTTAATCGGTTTTAAAGTGTAATTATATCATTATATTTACCATTTAATCTAATTTTGTTCATTGGAAGTAGTTTCACTTTTTAATTTAACATAATCACAAATCAATATTTTGATATTTATTATTTCCTTAAAACATGATTTTTGGTTTTGAAAACAGGAATTTATTTGTAATTAATTTCTAAAACTTATGTGTTTTGAATTTGGAAAAATTGATTCGATATTTATAATCAGGAGGTCTAAATTGTGTAAATATGTATCTTTTTTATTTAGACATTATGAATTTTAACATTAGTAACATTTTTTATCATGGTTAAAGGGTAAATATGGTAAATATGAGTAAAAATAATAGTATAATAATATTAAATTACCCTAACACATGTCTTAATCCTATTGGATGAGATATATCAGAATATGGTCATATTTGGGTCGATTCTAGGACCCCATGGAGCCACTTTTCTGTTAAAATGACATCGAATTACTTTTAATTTAATGTTATGGAAAATATACCCAAAACATGTATCTTTTGGTAAAATAATTTTTATAAGGGGTTATATAATTTATCATTTTGACTATAAATACTCATATAAATATAAAAATATTTCCTAAATTTTGGTATTTTATTTACAATTATTAGAAATTAAATAAATATGTTTAATTATGACACAATGATGAGGCATAGACTGCCTCATTGATAAAGGATTAAAATAAATCATATTATAAATCTTAAAATAAATATAATTTTGTTATTTTCTTGTCTTACACAAATTTTATGGAAAATATTTACATTTTATCTTTGTATCAATGAATTTTTTTCGAATCAATAAAGTTGTTGTGGATTTTTAAAAAATGTTATGATATGATTAGTGTCAAAATTGAAATAATACATATTTTAAAATATAAAATATTTTATTAGTTATTTTAAAATTCCAAAAATATTTGATTTCGCAAAATAGTTATCAATAGTATAAAATTTTATCATTCTCTATTGAATTGGATATTTTTCATGTTTTGGTATATAGTTTAATTGTCAATGTGTTAAATTCTTGATAAAATTATAAGAGTGAAAAGGGGTTGAATAAAATAGACAATGATTAAAAAATATCCAAAACCATTATAATTATTAATGGATGATTTTATTTAGACTTATATTCATCTTATAATATAACTATATATA
This sequence comes from Viscum album, assembly GCA_963277665.1. NCBI lineage: Eukaryota > Viridiplantae > Streptophyta > Magnoliopsida > Santalales > Viscaceae > Viscum > Viscum album. The sequence continues at coordinate 2,003,977,830 of OY728164.1, read as the reverse complement.
TTTTGATTCATTTAAAATCGAAAAAGAATTTATAATAAAATAATAATTCAAGATATTCCTTCAGTGCCTCTCCTCCCTCTTATAAAAGGACACCACTTCAATCCCATTAAAAACACCTCTCAAGTCTCCTTGAATTTCCTAAAATCTATCCAAATAATATACCAACATACCTATATTACTCATATAAGACATTACTTTGGAAGAAGGCAATCCAAGAAGGCCTTTTATCTTAATTCAAAAGAAGTTACCTGATTTTTGGTAACATCTTCTCTCAAGTTCCTTTCCATTATTTTTACTTCACCACTCCCTATGATATTATTATTATTTTATATATAACAACCCAATTATATTAAATATTTTTTTTTGTTTTTATGATATGGATTCGAACTACACTTACACACACCTCCATCAAATGTCTATAGAATATACTGTTTTTGTGGATGGTGAACTACAACCTCACGAAATGATGATTTTTCAATATTCTTTTACCACCTCTCACGGTGGCCATTATGATGGCACTAAAATTATATATGATATATATTATATTTATTTAATCTCTATGATTCTTTAATTGTCATTTATAAAATACCTTTATTATTTTCATGTTTTATAAATACAATAATTTCGTTTGAGGATGTGCGGACTACCGCCACACCTAAAGTGATATGACTCATTTATTCTCTACATGGAATGTATAATGGATAGAATTAATGATATTTTGTAACATGTATAACATATATATTATAATTTCATTAAAATATACCTATGTATAATTATGTTTTCTTTCATTAAAATATGAATAAAAAGAAATAAATGCAGCGTTCATGCGTATGTACGGCTTACAGTCTCCATGAACGGTGCATTTCATTTATTATATCCAAATGTTATAGAATATTATTAAATACATAGATACTATATATATATATGATTTATATGATATAAAAATTATTAATATCATTGGGAAGATAATATACTTTTTACCACATGGACAATTTTTAATTATAACAAGTATATTTTTGACTCATGTTCTAAACATCGAAAAAATATTTGATATGAACTCAAATAATTAACTAACTGTTATAACAATGTAATAAGTGATATAAAGTAAATAATAAATTTGAAAAAGTTTATAAATAATATATAAATTAAATTATCTTTATTATTATGTAATAACAAGGAACATATGAGACAAATCGGACTCAAGGAAAAGGACTTCATCTCAATCTCCATTTATTGAGACATATCATGATTTTTTGTGCCTTTATTATCATATAAAGTTTATTTACAATATTTTTACTCATTATATAATGTATTAAGTTATTATCATGATATTTATATATTTTATTAATGTTAATACTCAATTATTTCTATTCAAGGGTTTCTCAAGTGGAAACAATCTCTTTAACTAAAACATCATTTTTAATGTTTTAATGATTCATTCATTTAAAACCTACTACATAATGTCCATGATTTCAAAATGGATTTTAGGAATTTATTTATATGGAAATTAATGTTTTAAAATTATAATTTATTTTAATATTTTCAAATTGGTATGAGACACATTGATTGAAATTCTTTTTATTAAATGTTTTATATGGTTTTGGAAATGGGTTGAATATTTATATAAATTAAAATGATCTCTTGTGGTTACAGTGTGGAAATTTTATTTTCTCTTTATTCTTGTTTTATGTTATATGATTATTAAATGGTACTCAGACATTTAAATAATGGCTACATTATAAACCAATGACGAATGGTAACGTGATAAACCAAATGATAGTTGGTTTCGTGATAAACCAAGGACGGGTGGTTGTTTTATAACCTCCAATGCATTGGGTATAGAAATCAGTTGTGTGTCTATTAAATTTGTAAGAAAGATTTTTGAAATTATACCGTATACTTAATCCATTTATGTATGATTATTTTACAATTTTACCTTTTATATTCTAAATATTTCTTTTTATGGGGGTTTTGGTAAACTTTTAGTTAGAAAAGAAGGGTAAGAAATGAAATTATATTTGGTGAAATTATTTTTCTACTTCATTAAGGTATAAATTATTACATTATGATAATTTATTCATGGTTTACATGTTGTTTTAAAAACAAATACTTTTACTTCTTTTTGTATCCCTTACTGATATATTTATGCTAATACTATGTTTTAAAAATGTTTTTCATAGGACATAAGGTTGAATTGGGTCAAGGATGGAATAAAGGAAAAGTCATGAAGTTTAAAACATGGAACCAAACATGATTCTTTTATTTTAAGAGATTTTATTTTTTGAAAAAAAAATGGATACTGAGTAGAAGTGTCAACATGTTATATTAATCTTGTTTTGTATAAATAATGACCTAACTCTCTAAAGACCATAACTTGAAAACATTATAAATGTGATTTATTAAATTAAATAAAGATTATTTACTATTTTAGGCTAGGGACTTATAATCACCAATACAATATCTAGTTGTTAAATTCTATTTAAAATAATAATATTATTTTTCAATATAACTCATTTTTTTGTGCAACATAAGATTTCTGAGAAACCTGTTGTTGTGAGTGGAGTATACTATCATACAAGGAATTAACTTTAACTTAAAGTTTATATATTATTCTTAATTTTTAATTGGTATAAAAAATTTATTATTATATAACTAATTGGGATGTTACATATATTATTCTTGGTATGGATTGGTTTTTATTTTAACATCCTAGGATCGATTTAAGAGCTAACAATGTTCCGTTTAATGACTGAATTCATTTGATAATTTTCCAACAAGATGATAAATTGAATAGATATACAAGTGAAATTTAAATAGATCCTATTATTGAAATGAAAGAAAATTATTATATTAGTTATGTTCTAGAAGTGAATGAATTTCTGGATAGATTTCTAGATGATTTTACTCATGTTATTATTGATTGAGAGTTGGATTTTAATATTGATTTAGTGCATGCTGAAAATACCATTTATAAATCCCATTATAAAATGGATTAAGTAAAAATTTTAGAATTGAAAAATAAATTTGAAGAGTCATTAGAGAAAGGGATAATTTTATTTAAAAATCAACATGGGTGATCTTATTTTTTTATTAAAAAAATTATGTTCAATGAGGATTTTTATTGATTATAGATCCTTTAATAACATAATATGTAGGAATAAAAAACCATTTCCTAAAATAGATTATTTTTTGATTATCTTAGAGGATATCAATATTTTCAATGGATGATATATGGTCCATGTACCATAAAGGAAGTTAATGGAGGGTGAAATTCAAAAGTATTTATTTTAGACTAGATATATGCATAATTTTTTTGTGGTTATTTAATTTGAGTTATAAAATTAATTTTAAATATTTAAATACCTTATGAATAATGTATTCCATGATTTGTTAGAGATTTTTGTAGTTTTTTATTGATGAAATTTTGTTATATTATAAATGTAAATAGGAACATAGAAAACTAAAATATTGTTTTTAAATCCTTAAAAGAAAAGAAACGGTATGGGAAATTCTGTAAGTGTGAATTCTTGCTGAAATAAATTCACATCCCAAGAAACATTGATTTTGAAGATAGAATTTATTTTAACCCTACTAAAAAAGTTTTTGACAAATTTATAATTCCCATAAATATAACTTATATTTTAAGTTTTCTTGTATTATAAGGTTACTACTGACTGTTTGTTGAAAAATATTCTTAGAGTTCTAGAAAAATGAATAAGTTATCTCATAATGTAATTAAAGTCATCTAGAAAAAATAAATTGATGATTTTTTTTTCAGGAACTAAAAATAAGACTGGTTAATTCTCAGGAACCTAAATGATAGAAATGGAAAAAATTTCATCTACAATGATGCCTCATTTAATGTTATTGGTTTTCCCTAATATATAATGGACATGTAATTTTATTAATCTTCACATTAGTTGAAACCTCATGAGTTGAATTACCATAAACATGATCTGGATTTTATGGGGTTGTTTTTTCTTTGAATATCTAGATGCCTAATTTTTAAGGGGAAATGTATGAAATATATACACATGAAAAGAGATTGATGTATATATTAACTCAGAAATTATTGAACATGAGATAAAGAATTTAGATAGAACTGATCAAGGATTTCTATTGCATGATTCACAAACATGATAGAAAATTTACCAAAGGGGAAAATTCATTGATTTATTAAAAATAATGATACATTAAAAATGTTACATTTGAAACATGACACTTAAGCTAATAATTTAATTATTTTTTCCTAGATGTTATGGATGAAAGGACATCCCCTATTTTTTTCCTGTTTCAATGTAGTTGAATTTTTCAGAAATAATTAAGCATGCTTAAAATGAGGATTATACCTTCTTAGAATAGGTAGAATCTGTTATAAAGGGTAATTTTCATGATTTTAATATTTATGAATAAGGAAATTTATGATTTTAAAAATGATTATGCAAGCCTTTTGATTCCTATTTTAAGAATTAATTATTGAGTGAAGCTCACAATTCTCTATTTTCCATTCATCTAGGTAGAAATTGATGTACAAAGGCCTTTTGTTGTATTACTACTGATATAGAATGAAAATAGATATCACTAAATTTACCATGAGATACATTACATTTTAGTTGGTAAATCATAATGAAAATTATCCAAAGGAAGATTAAACCTTTTCTGGTGCTAGATTGGAAATGGGAAAATATATCCATGGATTTTGCAGTGGGATTACAAAAGACTTCTTGAGGTAATGATTCTATTTTAGTTATTTTTGACTGAGTAAATAAATATACACATTTCCCATAAATTGGAGACCATGTGTTTTTAGATCAAATTTATTGAATGTATCAAAAGGATATAATAAGCTTACATGGATTTCATCTATCTATTGTATTGGACCATTATCCCAGGTTCACATCTAAATATTAGAAAGGAAGTTAGATGTTTATGGGTACTAAATTAAATTTAAGTACAACATTTCTTCCTCAATACGATGGATAGTATGGGTGAAAAATTAAAACCTTGGATAGTATGATTCATTATTTTTCAATGTATTAATAGGGAATTTAGGATATTTATATTTATTTGGTTATGTCTTCATATAACAATTTTTTTCATTCCAGTATGCAGATGAAAGATTTTGAGGCATTACATGAAAACGGTGTGAATGCTAGATGTTTTGGATGATGTTAGATAAAGGTGTTTGATTGGACCAGAGTTGGTATAAGATACATTTGAGAAGGTGTTGTCGGCTAAGTAACATATGAGGATTAATTATAGTTGGTAGTAAAGTTATATAGATTATCAATGAAATAATATTTATTTCAAGGTAGTAAATTATTTTTTATTAAAGTATCTCAATGGAAAAGTGTTATTTAGTTTGGTAAAAATGGATAGAAATGTCCACATATAATTATAATATATAAAATCCTATTAAAATTTGGATCAATTTCCTACTAAATTTTTCTTCCACATATTTTATCCTAAGTATATAGTGTATTTCATGTTTCTATGTTAAGGAAATATGTGCCAGATTCATGTCATGTTTAAAGCCATGAATTATTTAAGGTAGAAGATAACATTTCTTACTAGGAATTGACTATTCAGATTCACTACCATATAGATAAAGTGTTATAGAATATTGTGATTCAACAGGTTAAGGATTTATAGAGAAGTCATATGGTTGAAGAAGAAACTTGAAAATATAAAAAAGTTTTGAGAGAAAGACATCCCCACTGGTTTAATAATTGAATAAAATTTGGAGGTTGAAATTTAAAAGGGGAGAAAATAATTTTACAACACTTTAAATTAAATAATAAATCACATTAATATTTATTAATATATTTATATTCATTACAAAAATATCATGTAATTTTTTAATTAAAAAAGGAAATAATTTTAATTAAATTATTCTATTATAAGATTATAATTAAAAGTTTCAAATTATAAATTATATAATTTTAATTTTGAAGAATGAATATAATTTTTAAAATATTCTCAAAAATATTTACTAATGGTGACATTTTGGTATTTTTTAAAAATATTTATTTGTCCGTGAATAGGGAAAATTTCATTTTTTTTAAAGTCAATACTTTTAAAAATTTAAGTAATTTAAAATCACTATTATATTTTTTATATTTTTAAGGTAACATTTTTATTCTTTAATTATATTCAATACAAGAAATTACTTTTTAATCAACTTCTTATTGTATTTTAGTATATGTTTGTTTTTTGGTTTAAAAATACGTTTTTTCTGAAAACTATTTTAAAAGTGCATAATGTTTATATATTTTAATTAATTAAAATTATAACATATTAGGAATTTATTAGTTGAAATATAAATATTTTATATCAATAAATATTAATTTATATTAATTTAATTATTTTCCTAAATCATAGATTTAATATAAAAGATTCTTTTTCTTGAAAAATACACTTATGGAAAACCTATTTTTTTGTTGCGTCTGCGGTTTAATTTGAAAAATTATATAAATAAAATTTGGTACAATGGACTCCATATTTTGAATCAAAAAAATTTATATTCTTTAACCATATGTAATTAATTTTTTATGATAATTAATATTTAAAACAGTAAAAATTAATTAATGTGATTATGGTAAAAATGAATTTACCGTGTGTTTAACTAAAAGATAAATATTATAATGTTATATAAATTTTAATATAATATTTTTTTTTACAATTTTAAAAATTATCTTGTATAGTTATCTATAATTATCATTTTATCCTTTTTGGTATGTGGAAAATAGGGTTATACCTATTTCTTTTTACAAATTACAAGTGTGCAACACACCTCAGTTATAAAAGGCCACCCCAATCCTCCCATATTTTTACTTTTGAAGCCCTTTAGATCATATATTAAAAACCAAAATTCATTAAAACAATTACTCCCCATTACCTAGATCCCTTAGTTTTATCTTAGACTCATCCTATGAAAGATTTTGGTGGTTAACTACGAATGTAGTTCGAATAAGTTGTATCTTTCTTTAACGAATGTTTTATTTTATTTCTTCCTCCAACACCATGAAATATTATTAAAATATGTTTATATAATAAAAAAGATTCTAAAAGATTCTTATATATATTTTTTTAATTTAATATCTTAAATCTATATCCTCTTCCATCAAATGTTATAGAAAATCATCATTTTTTTTTACGACGGACAACCGCCTCACGAACTGATGTCATTCACTTTGCATAATCGCCTCTAATGACTTGTTATAATTATATATTTACATAATATATATTATAAATTAAACATATTTATAATTATTTATTTTTTATATAACTTATATCTTCTTACTCTCCATTCCATGGGGGAAATGATAACCCCCCTCATGTGTCTGTAGGACCACCTCTTTAAGAAGCAATATGTTTCATTTTTGAGTAATGCTTTACATATAAGTTAATAAGGATAAATTTAATGAATATTTATTATCTAAATGAAATAATTGTGATAATAATTAAATATTTATCATTATAAAAATATAATATATAATTTCTTTTTTACAATGAAAAATCATTACATCGTTTATTCGTAGGTGTGGACTACAAACTCCATGAAGTGTTGTGACTCTTTTTCGTCACTAAATCAAAATAAGGATGTATATTTATTTATTTATGTAAATAAATTTTATGGTATTATTTATATTATTATCATGCTATAAAAATAATATAATACATATCTTCTTTCAATAATGATCAGTGAAAATGGATACATTACTCATGCGGACGCATGGCCTACCATCTCTATGATTATAAAAATGTTAATTTTTCATAACCATTTTTCATTATTGGTTTTAAATATATAATTTATATATAAATATTATTATAATTTCAGGAATATTAATATTTTAATGGGGAAATAATTAACTCTTTGACCAATAGTTATCCAACTAAAGTGTTTTTTGACATGTAAACCTTAAATCAAAAACAAAAAAACAAAAAAACATAATTGATTATATAATCATATATAACATGGTTATATGTGAAATTAATTTAATAATTAACTTGGTAAAGGTTATTAAGAAACTAAATAACTAACATAAGTTTATTATTCAGAAATATAAAGAATGATTGTGACAAATCAAACTCGTTGTAAGGTAATTTTTCTAAATTTCCTTTCCTCAAGGAATATTTTTATGTTTTTCACATATTTCATTTTATGAGGTGTATGTACAACCCCATTTATATTTTATAACCTTAATTTATCAATTTTCATGGTATTTAATGTTTTTAATTTTATTCTTTCATGTGGCTGATTATTCATATGTTTCTTAAATTATAATAGAATTTTACTTAAAAATTTTCTTTTAATGTTTCCCTTACAATACTATTTTTTCTTACATGTTCATATTTTTTTATTTATTTTTTTATAAAAATTATGGTATTATAAAGGATATTTTTTTCAAAAATATTAATATTTTTATGGAATGATTTACTTTCATTACAAAGGACAAAAGGATTATTATATTTTAATATATATTGTGATAATGAATTTTTCGGCCAATGTAACCATTATTTTAAGTTTGGATTACATTAAAATATTTCATGTTTTCTTTATAGAAAACCCATATTTTCATTATTTTGGGTATTTTGGAATTGAATATGGATTTTAAAAGAAAATGATATTCTGATATTCGAATGTGTTTTTAAATATTGGTTCAAAAGTTCTTTTCAAAAGGGTTTTATTATGAAAAGGTAAAAGAATAAATTTTTCTACCCATGATATAATACATTAGAATTATATGAAAAAATAGTTGAGCTTGATATATCATATACAATAGGTTTATCCCCATTAGTTCTCATAGGTGAGACCAATATATTTTATATTAAGGGTTTCGCCCTAATAAATATAATGAAAATAGGTGATTTCTATATAGATTGAACAAAATTAATTCCCCGTTATTGATGTCCAATACCTTGGATAATGATTATGTTCTCCATAAAATTATATTTTTAGTTGGATCAATGTCTATTCTAATTAAAAAGCTTTTGAAAGAGGATTATATATATTATTATATATGTTTCCCAAAAGGTTTTATATTTTATTTATATGGGTTTTAATGGAGAACAAAAAGTGTGTTTGGTTTTCATTTGAAATTTCTTTATTTCATACGTTAAATGAACTTTTTAGATAAAGTAAAAATTTGATGGGTTTCTAGATTTTTCACTAAACTAATTATTTTATTATTTTATGTCCCTTAATTATATTTTAATCTCATACCATAATTTTTCAATTTTTATCATAGGGTTTAAGAATGGGTAATGTAAAATAAGAAGTCAAGTTGTATGTTGTGAATATTTTTCAGGAAAAGAAATCATTTTTTATTCTAAAAGTTTTATATTATGGGAAAAATGGATACTGATTGAATTTTTTCACTTTAAAATATATTGTTTTTATGTATGATTTATTACATAATTATCTAAAATTAAAAACATGAATATATACTTAATGTGAAATAATCTATATTATTGGATAAAAATCAAAATTGTATTATGTATAACATTGGGTCTGTACATACACATAAATATAGTGACTGAATATTTATAAATATTAAATATTGAATAAATATTTAACCTCGGTTTAGAGAAAAATATTTATTCCAATAATTAAATTAGAATATAATTTAATTATGAAAAATGGAAAACTAAGTGTATGACCCTCTATACCTCTTCCTCAGTGGTATTAGGTGGGTTTAACTAATGACTAATATAATTATCTTGAAACATTTAAAAAAATAGATGAAGAAGTTAAAACCCAAACATCAAAAACCACATACAAGTTTTCATAGTGTAATTTAATCCCTTTATATCAATATATAATCATACATGTTTTATAATCCTGTCATTAAACTGTATACATGATATATCATTCGTTTACTTCTTGAAATGTTCTAGTCAATACATCATGGTCATAGAATTTGATATGATAGTTCCATTCCAATCAAATAGATGGGATATAAGTTTATATAAATATAAAAGGGGAAATCACTACTTTACATATTCATTAATTAAATATATCTAATGACACATGAAACATACCCAACTTCCATAAAAATATATATCATCATTGTTTACAACAATACATCTCAGTATGTGAATCCTGATTTAAAATTATAATAATATTAAAGTATATATATCTTGAAAAGATTTCATAGATAGGAATATCCATTGACATGTAACATGTGGAATTCCTACTTGCGGGTATATACAAATAATCTCTAATATTGGAGATTACTATGTGAAAACTTCATGAGATGAAGTCTCATCCACATAATAGTACTCACACATCATAGTATACACTATTTTTTCTCACAAGATAAAATCATAGGACCACATGAATTAATTTTAAAAATATTGTCATAACACTTCAAGGTTGTCATTATATAAGTGAACTACTATTCCATCTTCAATGTTATTGATACTCCACTACATTATCACATTAAATTTATTTAATTGAAAAATAATAATGTGATTTAAAATTTACTAATATTCATATATATGAATATAGGATATATAAGAAGTAAAAAATAATCATTTATAGGGAACCAACTATAATAGACTCCCAGTTGAAGTAGATAAAACTACTAATAGACTAGTTAGATTAATCAAGTTAAACTTTCTTCTACTTATTTTGTATATAGCTTTCGAGCCTACCACGTTTTATCAGTTACAGTTGGTTTTTGAACAAGTATCACTTGTAAATATTATTACTACAAACATACTAACTTGAGAATTACACTAAAATATTTACATAATCAATTATCCACCTTATTTTTCTCTTTCTATAAATCATAATCATGGTCAATCCCATAGTAAAATATTATCAAAAAATGATAATAATAAAACTACTGGTATAACTCAACATTCCAAAGATGTCATTACTAAAATACTACTTAATCTACATGAAAATCCATAACTGACTTAGCTATTATAAATATAAAACCCAAAGGTTGTATTATGTTTACATTCCATATTACCCTAGTATTGTAACGATCAAAATTATTCTCTAGTAAGTATAGTTTTGAATCCCCTTAAAAATTTTCATACCTATTTCCCCATTAACCTTGAACTAATCTAGTTCTACATTCCATGTACTTTCAGATAGTTCTAAAAGAATGTTTTTGTATTTAGAATAGTTTTAATTTATATTTTTCTATTATGCTTTACTCAAATTAAATATCAAACAAACACACATATCATAGAATATGAGACAAATTCATATCACCTAAGATCAAGAAAATTTTCCATAATCTCCTCCTATGCCTACGCACGTTATCAGGGAGATATTTAAAACCTTGTAATTTAGGAAAAAAAATGTTTTGAATTATTATATTATATATGTTAAGTAAATGACTTAGATATATACACTATTACTATATTAAGGAAGCCGATATATCCAAAAATGCAGATATGTTTTCCCTAGAATTGGATTGATATTTTTTTCATTTATAGAGAATTTTTTTCATTATTATTATCAATATGGTAGGACATATTTTCTATTTTCACAATTTATGAACATATATATACTATAAAAATAAAGTCCCCCCACTAACACTTTGTAGAAAAATGGGACCTCCTCACTACAAATGACTATTTTATGATCACTACGCATAGTTCTATCCATAAATGGATATGTTGATTTTTCATATCCTACTGTCATTATTTGGTCTCATAAATCATGTTGAATAAGACATAGAGACTTGTTCCATAGGTTCTCAATTAAGTAAATTGTACTTGACATCCAACCACCAAATAAAATTGTCATAAAACGCTGCTATCATGTGTATAATTCTAATAAATCATATTCATGATGATTGAAGTAAATTTTCTGTGATATATTGGGTCTTATATACTATTTAAATAAAAAAATTAAATTTATTAGTAACCATTTTTACAATATACATATTTTTCTCTTTAATACTCACTAAAAATATTAAGTATAGAATCATCCTAAATATGGTGCCCTAGAATTTTGGCACATGTATTCCATTACTGAATATATACATTTCAATCTTATCCATTTTTCATTGACTGATTTTTTAGGATTCATTTTCCATATGGAATTATATTTCACCTATCTTGGTCAATATAAAACCATATTTTGTATTTAATGTTCTAAAAAATATGGGTCTCTTATAATAATACCACTATGTTTGCTTAGTGAAGTGTATATTCTTATAGCAACTCATATACATCTAGAGCCTAGAATTCATAAAATTCTATCTTGTTCCCAAAATCTAAAAATTATACATGTATCCCTTTAAAATATTTTTGACTGTAACTAATATTTGATATCAATATCCTTAGTTGATATACGACAATTAACTAATATGTATTTAACAATTTATTTTCTATTTATTTATAGCTAAAGCGATTTTTTTTACAAATTTTTCTCATTAAACACTATATTCTATATATTTATTATCATATTGAAATTTATTTGACATCCACTATTCAATATAATTGTTACATGGTAAGTTAATGTTGTTCTATTTTCAAAACATTTCATCGAAGAAATTATCAAAATAATTACAATAAATATAATACATTTCATTAACCCATATTCTCTATTGTCAAAAATTTGAGGTATAACGAAACTTGAGTTTAGGATTACCTTAACTCAATATATTAATGATCAATGAATTATTGATTAGGATACTCGTTTTCAATCCAAAATAATAATAATTTATCCTTTAATAAGTATATACATGTATTCATTGATAATTTCTAAAATATCTTAAAGAAATATCATAATGTATATAAAATTTACTCATATCCATGCATATAGATTAGTTTACACAAATGTGTTGAAATAAATGGTGTATAATAATGGTGAAATTTTGTTAATGGGTTTATAGTTAATTGGTTAGTATACCTAATGTCTTAGTTCATAAGTTATTTTAATAACCAAATGGATATAAACATGAAAACTAATATGAGTTTTACATGAAAATGAATTATTGGGACATAATTAGGTATTCCATGTCTTATATTTTTATTCATATTTGATTATTTATTTAGACTATATAGGAATCAGTAATTACCAAAATATTAGTTGAGTATGAAATAAATTAACAATGTATATTCCAAAAACGAGACAATGTCTCATTGTGTCTAATTAGACATCGAGATTTTTTTGCTATAATAAATTCTAAAACATTGTTGAACATAAACCTATTGAGAAATATTGAAGTCATGAACTTCTCTATTGTAATATATGAATCACCATTTTTTCTCTTACGAAAATTAACCATACTTCTTATAATCTTTCTATTCTTTCTTATTTCATGTATTCGAATACATAGGTAGAAAACATATCATAATTTAATTTATAATAAGTAAAATAAATGCATTACTTACAATGATAAATATACTTGAAGCTGATACAAATGATTACTTATTCTTTAATTCAGTTCATTTTTTCTTCTCATGTCCCATATTACCACATAATAATAAAATAAAACCATATTACAATTCATTCCCCATGATACTCATTTTCTTTGAAAATTGCTGCACATAAACATTAGAGATATAGTTAGTCTAAGGTTTTTTTGTTATTCACTTCATTTTTTTACTATAATTAAATGATTATTTTAATTCTTCATGTCCTGATCTAGTTAGTGAAGCATAGAAATTAGATCTGGGGGAGACTTCTTAGTATAGTTTATATTAAAATTTTGAATAAAATCCAAGAAGATTCAAGGTATTAATGAAATAATGAGATTAGTGAAAATTCCATCAGAAAATTTAAACCCTATAATATCTAGATACTTAATTTACTAAATATTATTTACTAAATATGGAAAAATTTGGTTCTATGTCTCTTATATTTTATGTAAAAAATTCCTTAGAGATCTTAAACAGCTAATCTATAACTCTCCCTTGATAATGATCATGGAGATGCTTGAGAGTGATATTTGCACTTGTGTTCTAATGAAACATTAGGTGATCATTATCCATGTAAGATAATAGAATAATTGTATATCTAGAACATACTTTAACTGATTTATGTAGAAAATAATATATTTTTCACTCACCTATTTAATGGATTAAATAAATGATGATTTATCACGTGAAACATCAATTATTATTGTAGTACAATGTGAAAGATCCTATAAAACCCTTGGAAGTAACTACTAGTATGATGATTATAATTCCCTAGTATTAAACATAGGTATAACATGGTAAATGGAATTTAAATTTTTATAAAATAATATAAAAGAATATTCAACAACATTATCTTGATTACCCAAATATACGAGACAAAAGAATTTAATTTTATAAGTCACCAACTCTTTTATGAAGTCCCAATAGTATTCAAAATTACACTTATAATCTCTTATAATGAGTAAATTATTAGAGAAAGGATATATATTAACATTTCTATAACCTATACTATTTCAATGAATATCATAAGAAGTTTTTTATCTTGGAAGTCTTGTCAATTATAAGCTTAAAACTCCTTGATCTGCTGATTGGTTTCCCAAATATTGAAATCTAGACTTTGATTTCATCAATAGTTGCCTCAAGATATTTATTGAATAGACTATGGAAATTACAGAAAATAATATTTTGGTTATGTGAATGCATTATCTTTATTTTTAAAATACTCTTTAGTAAAAATATTCCTTGCTACGGACCAAAAAATAGTATAACTATGATTTTGTCTTAACTCAAACAACAAAAGGCATTGCATGACATAATATTTGATAGATGTATTTTTTATTTTACATAAAAATTTTATTATTAATATTATTTCAATTTAATATATTTAATTAACTATGATTTTTATAAAATGAACATAAAAATAATCCAATTTATTTTATTTCCATCTTACATGATTTTTAATTCATTAAATTTTGTGATCATGATAATGTATCCATAATATAAACCATACAATAAGGAATAAATAAATTAATAAAATTGAATTGTTCATGAACATTCTATGGTTGATTTATTGAGTGGAGAAAATAAGTTTTTACCATAGGGGAATAAACTCCATGAGTTAATCCTACCTTAAATTGAAACATTCCACTCTAAACAATTGTATATTATAGGTTGATTTCATGCCAATTCATTTTCTAATTCACCTTATCTACTCATAGTTCCATCGTTTATATATTCTTACTCATACAGAAGTGATGGGAACCATTGAAATTTTAAAGGGGGTTACATAAAATAAACATTGAATTCAAATGTTCCATATATTAAAGGTGAATGGATGACACACATTCCATCTATTTAATTTAAAAATAATAAAATCCATGAAATTAAATTAAAATAATTCAAACACATACATTGGTTGGTTACGATCATTATTAGTTACATACCTGAAATAAATAAAAATTAAAAACCACAATCTCATATATTTTTTGGTCGTTCTTCTTTAACATAAATTACCCAAATTAAAAAATTAATTATGTTATTAATTAATTAATTCATTTAATTCATATCCATGAAATTATTCTTGAATATTCTCCTGAAAATTAATATAGAAAAAATTAATTAAATTAATCTTATTTAAAATTATTTATGTATAAGTAATGTACATGGTTGAAAAATGGAATGTACCTATCTGAAATATAAGGTATGGTCTTCATTGTGTATTGTGAAATCACACAACATATAGTATATATAAAATTCCATGATATTATATGACATGTACTGTAAATAGATGACACATAGACACATGTTAATTTTCATGGAAGTTTCCACTTTTAATACATGCAAAGTACATAGTATATAATTAAAACCATACACAATATATAAACATTATTTTAAACTAGAATTTAATTTTATAATATAGTTCTCCTTGAACCTTTTCAAATGTCGATCACAGTGAATTTATAACACCCAAAACATGTGTAAATTTTGTTCAATAGAGCAATTAATCTTATTTTTTTGTAAACTAATTTATGAGGTGTACAACCCGGATTGGCATGTACCTCAGATAATATGGTATAAAACTTAATATTTATGAATTACAGACCACATCTGTATTAATTAATTATACAATACATCTGTATTAATTATACACCACATGATTTTTAATGATACCCCACACATGCATTAATTAATTAGACACAATGTGTTTAATAATTATTCAACATGTGTGTATTAACTGTGTTCCATGTGTGTTGAAATTAATTATACACCATGCATCATTAATTAAAAATTTATTATTTATTAATTATTTACACATTGAATTTTAATTAATTAATTTCACCTAAATTTTATTTATAGACTGAATCTGTTGACTACTTGACAACCATATTGTGTGGGGTTGCATGAAATGTAGGTTAGGTACACATTGTGTAACCATGAAAACCATGTTCCAACTATGGATGATATGCATTCTACTTTGTTCTTGGTTAAAATATGAGGATTGAATAAAAAATATTAATTTTTGGATATGATAATTTAAATACAAATAAAAATAGAAGAAAAAATGTAACACCCCAAGCTTCCACGGTACGCTTCTTGATGAATAATACAGTAAAGTGTGTTTTACGCAACTTCAAGTTCAAACACACACCACAACTAATAAAACTAGCTGTTATGAATAGTAATACCCACTTTTTAAAATTTATACATTTTATATTTCAAAATGGACTTCATTTTTTGATTCAGAATATCGAAATTATCCTAGGGTGAAATTTTGGTACTTTTTGGATAACTTTCATATTTTGATGAATAGTGAAAATTACTTAATTTTAATTAAAAACAACATTTTTAATCGAAATAAATAATAGTGATAAATTACAAATTTGAGTGGTTTTAAAGTATATTTAGAATATATTTTTACCATTTAATACAATTTTGGTCATTGGACATAATTTCACAATTAAACCGGACATAAGCAAGTATCAATCTTTTGATAGTTATTATATCTTAAAAACACACTTTTTGTTTTGACAGCGGGAATTAATTTTAAAATAATTTCTCCCACTTCTGTGTTTTGAATTTGGAAAATGGATTCCATATTTATATTCAGGATGTCTAAATTGTTTAAATAGGTAACTTTTATTTATAGACATTTTGAATAATTACTTCAGTAAATATTTTATTTACCATGGTTAAAGGGTAAATCCATTAAATAAGGGTTAAAAAATAATATTATAATAATACTAAATTACCCTAAAACGTGTCCTAACATTATTTGTGGATACATGTCCGGCCATGGGCATCTTTGGGTAGATTTGGGTACCACATGGAGCCAGTTGTATGTGATAGGGACACATTATTTTAATTATGTTAAAAAAATACAAAAATGACATAAGCATATATCTTTTAGATCAACAATTTTTACATAGGGTTATTTATGTTGGATTTTAGACTATAAATATTAATTAAAAAGATTAAAATATTTCCTCCATAATGGTATTTTATTTATAATTTTAAGACATTATATAAGTTAATTTATTTATGACACAATGGTGATGCCTTAATTACCTAATTAATGCAAAATTAGAATAATTGATATTATAAAGACCAAAATAAACGTAATTTGAGACTTTTTATAAATACCAATAATTTTATAGGATAACATGACTTGTTAGTATTGAAATAATTAAATTTTTTCGAAGTAATCAGTTTTTATGATTTTTACAAAAAACAATTATTGAATAGTGTCAAAATTTACATAAAAGTGTTTTGAAAACAAATATTATATTATTAATTGATATTAAATTCCTAAAAATATAATGTTATGCCAAGAGACTTATATAATGATATTTGTATATTTAATGGACCACTTGGGATCACTTGGATGTATATAGTATGTTTATTAACCATATAATATAAAAATACAAAGAGACATTGTAAAAGTGAAACTAATTAACTAAGAGTTAATACTTAAAGATAAGGTTAATATAATGACCCAAACCTGTATAAATTCTATTGTATGAGTGGTTTTATACCAATCCACACCTTAAAATTTAAATAATCCACTTTGGAGCCATTATAAACCGAATATGAATTTATTCTAAAATAATATTTTTGGCTTTTCCAAAGCTTCCCCTCACCCCTCTTATAAAAGGGCACCCCCCCTTCTCACTAATTCACACATTCAATGCCTTTTGGCTCGGCCAAAACCGGTCCAAATACTCTCTCATCTTTCCTCACTACAACCTAGAGGCCTTAGTTTGATCATAAAGCCAACCTAAGGATCCCTTTTGATCAAATCAAAAGGAAGATCCCGAAAATGAGGTAATGTTTTCACCACCCTCTTTCAAGTTCTTTTCTTCTTCAACTTCTTCTTTATTGGTTATTTCTATTCTAAAATAATAAATCCAGTTTCTTCTATATACTGTGATGTTATTATAAATATGGTACAACCATATTCAGTATTCTCTCCATCCTTTGAATGGCATGTCACCATACGTGCGTACGTACGGCTTACCGTCTCCACGTCGTGGTGTAATTTTAATTCAAGAATTTATTATTTTTATGGGTATAATAATGATGTGTAATTATTGTAAATAACAAATATAACATGATAATTATTCTTTATAGATGATATACCATCCAATTATATATTATTTTAACATCAAAATAATGATATTGTCGCTCGTGCGTACGTACGGACTACCCTCTCCACGAACGTGATGAGATTCATTATCCAGCGTATCCATTTAAGTATAACTCTAATTTGGTGATTAAAAATAATGTTTAAGGACTTGATATGTTTCTGGATAGGAATAATATAAAACCTATCCATAAAAAACATGACTTATGTAACAAACAATATAAAGGAGAATGAGTATGTTAACACCTGAAATGATGATAATACTAAGATATTATTAACAAATCAATGTTAAAAGATCATATATGATATCATATTAATGTAAATGATTCTTTTATAATTCACTAACAATTATTTCACCATTATATAGGAGGTTAACCTACCGTCGACCAAGGAAAAAGTAGAATGTAAAGGGTTTTATATCTCACTTTTAATTCCATGAGAATTCCATTATTCACAACTTATTTATTACATGTGGTGTGTGTACTGAACATGTTTGTATTCATTGTGTAATATAATTTAATTAATTTATATTTACATCATAATTGTATGATCCTTCTTTCATGGTTGTATGTTTTTTATGTTACCAAATCAATACGGGAATTTGAAATTTCAATTTCCACTCATTCGGCTTTACACATACTTCATTGATTATTTTACTCCAAGATTATGTGTAGAATCAATATTCATTTGATTATGTCAAAACTTCCACTCCCCGTTCTGTGGATATATTTTTGATACACATAGTCACTCTATTGATAAATTATCAGGTCATCGGTAAGAACTTGATAAGAGTAATTTTTACTCAATCTTGATTTGTTGAGTTAAACATCCAATTCATTGGTGTTGTTTTTACTAGAATATGTGTGAATGTCCTTTGATTTATTTACACATAATATCCAATCATATTGAGTGTATTTATATTTTTCACTCAAAATTATGTTGTTGATTTATCCTTAACCTAAGGATACAACCTTTATGACAGATTTCATCTCAATTTACATTCCATTGAGACTCCTTTATTGTTATACACCAAATAATATTTATATGGTGTATATAATGTACTTTGACATAATATATCATGAATCCCTTTATTCTCATGATATTAAAAAGTTTTTACTTCCTCAATTATTTTTTCAAGTGTCTCTCTTTTTGTTAGGAGCTGTAACTAAAATGACATTTTAAAATGTTTTAAAGATTGATTATTCTAAATATTTCTCAGTAATGTCCATGTTTTAAAAATTGTTTTAAGGATTTATTTATTTGTAAATTAATGTTTTCAAATAAATATTACTTTTAAATGTTTCAAAGTGCTATGGGACACTTTTATTCTAAAATCTATTTTAAATGGATTCTTGACACACTTTTATTCTAAAATCTATTTTAAATGGATTCTTGACAAATAGTGTGACTTTTAAATGATTTCATGAAAAAGGGAGATATTTCACTCTAATTGTTTTGATGATTTTTTTCATCTATGTCAATATCCATAATCATTCTCTATTGAGGTTAATATGATACAATAAAATCTTCCATATTGTATCTAATGAGTTATGTTTGACTGTGGATGTGCTATTTTTTTAACATTCATGGTTTTTGGATAAAGTATTGACATTTCGTATGCTAGTTTTAATACGAATGTTTATGTTATATTTAAAACATTTCATATAAAGAATGCATTGGACTTAGTAAGTGATGGGTGGAGCCCACTATATCTCCTCGATGAATCAGTAGGTCTCATGAGACAAACTAGTGTCTTGGCATGAGGCCTTGACGAAATATTATTTATAGTCTTGGCATGAGGCCTTGGATCTGTGGTTTTGATAGTCCGGCATTATGCATTCCGTCATTATGAATGTGGTTATTAATATTTTCATGTGATTATTCGACTATTAGAATATCCATGTGAATAAGTAAATGTCATTATTTCATTTTATCCTTGCAATATTATGCTGAAGTTCATGTTTAAATGGATTTAGTTTTAGTTATACATTGCATTAAATTTTTTATGTTTACCTATGAAAGTTTCCGCTATATTGTTATCCTTACTGAGCATCTGAGCTCACCCCTTTCAATGTTTTATTTTTCCCCGGATGTGAAGAAGTATTTTATGAATGAACTCCAGGGATAGTATGAGGGGATATGAAGACAATATGTTGTTGTAATTTTTTCACTTATTGATATAATGTAAACATTATGAATATATCTAGTGTTTCCAATGCTACTAAACTAATCGGTCTTTCGAGACTTGATCTTTTATGTGATAATGCCAATGTTATGTAATAATGTACTGAATCTGGGTAACTGGGGTCGGGGTGTTACAGTTGGTATCAGTGGAAGTTTAGTAAAAACCATGGAAGATAGATTTAGATAATCTCTGATTAGAGCACGTAGTCCTAAGATGGACTTTGAGGATTAGAATAGAATAACTTCCTAAAATTTTGGTATTGTAGAGATTGTGTGAGTTTTCCTAGCAATACATCCCTGTCTGGATACGAGCAGGTAGAGATGCCTCTGGCGTAGTTGTACCTAGGGGTAAATCCCAAAAACACTGCTTTGAGCTAGACTCGAACGGGAACTGGTGCACGAAAACGGTCCATGTTGCACTCTCGATTACGAAACTCCCGAGGGATATGCTTAGGATAATTTACATTTTATTTACAAACCAATTTGTAATATTATATATAAGATGAGAGTAAATGACATTGGTTAATCCTAATGTGTTTCAAATTGAGAATATGGTGACATTATGTTCTCTAAATAATTTTATGACTATTGTTACTCACACAATGCTTTCTGGTTTTAGTCAATGGCTAGATTCCAAGGAAGTCATAGTGACTTTGAGAATGATGTACAAGGTTGGAACGGTGGAGGCAATGAGCAAAAAAATGGAATTTTGATTGGCGTAAAAGATATTGTCTTCATGCCAAATCAATTTTCCAAAAATATGATCAACAATATATATATTAACCAATTATCGAGCTCAACAAAGAAGATAAAGGGGACGAGTGATTAGAGCTCCAGAAGTGGAGACCATAGATAAAGGAATCCTCAATTTCTATTATGTTGGAAATGTGGAAGGAGAAACCCAAGAAAGATTCTCAGTAGAACAAATAAATGCATTACGTGCTTGAAATAAGGACATAAATTGAATAATTGCCGAGGAAAAATTAAGAGTACTATGGAAGAAAATAAAAATGGTCCCAAGAATCCATTTACAGTTATTTGCCGCAAATGCAGGGGACCTGACCATTACCCGAGTGAATAAAATATTCTATAGAATATTTTTAAGGTCAAAGAAGAAGCTATGTAGAAATAAATGGTTGTATAAATGTTTAAAATTATTAGTTCTCCTTGTTGATGTGATTACTTTTGGAATAATTTTCTCTTATATTTGTAACCCCGTAGTTTTCCATGTGAGAATGATATTTGAGGAATTCTTGTCTTTTCCCTTGTGCATATAGTTATAAATAACCATTTGGTTTTATATGATCATTCGGTTTGAGGAAATTACATGTTATTATAATTTGGGATGAAAATGAAAGGTATAAGATAACATTTCTGGTAAAAATTAAGTTATGGTTATTTTGAGGAATTTATCTCATTTTGGTAATGTTATAAAATATTATTTTTGAAAAAGGACAACACGCATACCGTGTGACAACCCATCGTGTCAGACAAAGATGTGGGAATCGAACCCATAACCAAAGTGCGATTGGGATTTATCGCCTACAACTGGACTACGAGAAGTCCGTGGATAGTGTGACTAATTATTTTTAGTTAAATGATTTTATTGATCAAAAATAAGTTGATTTGGGTTCTTATGTCTTATAAAATGAATACCCTTAGTATAGGAAAATGATTTTGTGATTAAGTGGTAAATGATATTTTGGAAGATGTTTGCTTTGTTGGGAACACTATATTCCCAAGGAAAATAGAATAGGATGAGATTTAATTTGAGGAGTAATGGTGGGTTTTTATCTATGTTTTTATTGTGGATTTATATTGATTTGGGAATGATTAACCTATAATAGAGAATATGTTATTAGGTTAATTTCTTTTAAGTATGTGACTTTAAGATTAGTTGATGTAATTTGGAGATACAATTTAACATGGAAGTCTACATAACAAAATTCTTCTACGTTTTGGGTTTCAATATTATTTTGGATTATAATGAAGGATTTTAAGGACAATTTTTTATTGAATGTTATTTATTTATCTTTGGGGTATTGTTGGTTTAATTTTAGAAATTAAGATTAGTGTTTATTTAATGGAATATCCTTTGGGGGGATCATCAGATATTATAGTAACCATTTTGGTTTTGACTAATCTCTAAAGTCAAGCTAAATATATAGTTTATCCAGAGTGGATCATGTGATTCTATAGAAGTTTATTCTAGCTCTTATAGTGTGACCATGTCTTCTTGAATACTCCTCATTTAAAAATGAGTTAGTAATAGAAATTTATTAAATAATGAAACTTTTCATAAAAAGTAAGTATATATCTGTATGTTCTTAGTCAATATCATTAAATAATTTCTCATCCTTTTGTAATGTAAATTAAAACAAAAAAAAGTTTTTCGTTTACTTTTCCTACTGGGAGACTAATGACCATTTGTCCCAACACAAGTTTGTGGTTTTATTATTGCTAAATGTATCCTGATCATGTTTTCTATCTCTCCCCATCAGAGCTTGACACTTATTTTATCATCCATATCCATGATTTTCTACATGGAATCCTAGTATACGTTATCTCGGGTGACCTTTGTACTTCTCTTTCTATCTTTTAAAGTTATAGTTTTATTGAATCTTTTTCTGATGGATACTTTCCATTATATTCCAATGCCCAATTTTTAAAATTGTGAGGAGGAAATTTATTGAAGGAGAGGAGAATGTAACACCCCAAGCTTCCACGGTATGCTTCTCGCTGAATAATACAGTTGCGTGTGTTGTACGCAACTTCATGTTCTAACACACACCAAAACTAATAAAACTAGTTGTTATGAATAGTAATACCCACGTTTTGAAATTTTATAAATTTTATCATTCAAAAATTACTTCATTTTTGGACTCATAATGACAAAATTATCCTAGGGTGAAATTTTGGTACTTTTCGGATTACTTTAATATTTTGATGAATAGTGAAAATTACTAAATTTTAATTAAAAACACCTTTTTAATCGAAATAATTAATAGTGATAAATTATGAATTTTTGTGGTTTTAAAGTATATTTAGAATATATTTTTACCATTTAATACAATTTTGGTCATTGGACATAATTTTACAATAAAACCGGACATAAACATGTATCAATCTTTTGATAGTTATTATATCTTAAATACATGCTTTTTGTTTTGACAGCAGGAATTAATTTTAAATTAATTTCTGCAACTTCTGTGTTTTGAATTTGGAAAAATGGATTCCATATTTTTAATCTGGATTCCTAATTTGTGTAAATATGTAACTTTTATTTTTATACATTTTGAATAATTACCTCGGTAACTATTTTATTTACCATGGTTAAAGGGTAAATCCGGTAAATAGGGGTTACAAAATAGTATTATAATAATACTAACTTACAATGAAACATGTATTAACCTTATTTTTGGATACATGTCCGACCATGTACATCTTTGGGTCAATTTTGGGAACCCATAGAGCCACTTGTAGGTGACAGGGACACTTCATTTTAATTATGTTAAAATAAATACAAAAATGACATAAGCATATATCTTTTAGAACAACAATTTTTACATAGGTTTATATATGTTGGACTTTCGACTATAAATATTTATTAGATAGATAAACATATTTATTACATAATGGTATTTTATTTATAATTTTTAGACATTATATAAGTTAATGTATTTATAACACAATAGTGATACAGTAATTACCTAATTAATGAAAAATTAGAATAATTGATATTATAAATACCCAAATAAATGTAATTTGAGATTTTTGTATAAATAAAAAATAATTTTATAGGATCATATTACATGTTAGGATTATATTAATTTACTTTTTTTGAAGTAATAATTCTGTTATGATTTTTACAAAAATCAATTATTGAATAGTGTCAAAATTGAAATAAAAGTGTTTTTAAAACAAATATTATATTATTAATTGATATTAAATTCCTAAAAATATATGGATCTGATAAGAGACTTATATTATTATAGGTATATCATTAATGGACCACTTGGGGGACTCTTGGATGTATGTAGTATGTTTATTAACCATATAATATAAAAATACAAAGAGACATTGTAAAAGTGAAACTAATTAACTAAGAGTTAATACTTAATGATAAGGTCAATATAATGACACAAACCTGTCTAAATTATATTGGTTGAGTGGTTTTAGACACATCCCCACCATAACCTTTATATAATACACTTTGGAGCCATTAGAAACCGAATATGAATTTATTATAAAATAATATATTAAACTTTTCCAAAGGTGCCCCTCACCCCTCTTATAAAAGGGCACTCCACCTTCTCACTAATTTACACATTCAGATCCTTTTGACTCGGCCAAAACCTACCCAAATACTCTCTCAACTTCCATAACTACAACCTAGAGGCCTTATTTTGATCATAAAGACAACCTAAGGAGCCCTTTTGATCAAATCAAAAGGAAGAACCAGAAATAGAGGTAATGTTTTCAGCACCCTCTTCCAAGTTCCTTTCTTCTTCAACTTCTTATTTATTTGTTATTTATATGTTAAAATAATACCTACAGTATATTCTATATACTTTGATGTTATTATAAATATGTTACAACGATATTTAGTATTCTATCCATCCTTTGAATGGCATGTCACCATACATGTGTATGTATGGCTTACCGTCTCCACGTCGTGGTGTAATTGCCATTCAATAAATTATATTTTGGATTGGAATAATAATGATGTTTATTTCTGGTAAATAATTAATATAAAATGATAATTATTATGTATATATGATATACCATCCAATTATATATTATTTTAACATCAAAAGAATGATATTGTCGCTCGTGCATACGTACGGACTACCGTCTCCACGAACGCGATAAGATTCATTCTCCATCGTATCCATTCAAGTATAAGTCTCATTTGATGATTAAAAATAATGTTTAAGGACATCATATAATTCTGTATATTAATAATATACAACCTATCTATAACAAACACGTCTTACATAACAAAGAATATAAAGGAAAATGAGTAAGTTAACACCCGAAATGACGATAATACAAATATATTATTAGCAAATAGATGTTAAAAGATCATATATGATATCATATTAATGAAAATTATTCTTGTATAATTAAATAACCATTATTTTACTATTATACAGGAGGTTAAACTACCATCTACCAAGGAAAAAGTACAAAGTAATGGGTTTCTTATCTCACTTTTAATTCCATGATAATTCCATTGTTCACAACTTATTTATTACATGTGGTGTGTGTTCTTCCCATGTTTGTATTCATCATGTAATGTACTTTAATTAATGTATATTTACATCATCATTGTATGATCCTTCTTTCATGGGTGTATGTTTTGTATGTTACCTAATCAATAAGGGAATTTGAAATTTCAATTTCCACTCATTCGGCTTTACGCATACTTCATTAATTATTTTACTCCAAGATTATGTGTATAATCACTATTCATTTAATTATGTCAAAAATTACCCTCCCCTTTCTGTGGATATACTTTTGATACACATAATCACTCCATTGAAAAATTATCAGGTCATCGGTAAGAACTTGGTAAGAGTAATTTTTACTCAATCTCGATTTGTTGAGTTAAACATCCAATTCATTAGTGTTGTTTTTATAAGAATATGTGTGAATGTCCTTTAATTGTTTTACACTGAATATCCAATCATATTGAGTGTATTTATATTTTTCACTCATAATTATGTCGTTGATTTATCCTTAACCTTAGGATACGACCTTTTTGAGAAATTTCATATCAATTTACATTCCATTGAGACTCCTTTATTGTTATACACCAAATCACTTTTATATGGTGTATATAATCTAATTTGACATAATATATCATGAATACCTTTATTCTCATGATATTACAATGTTTTTATTTCCTCAATTATTTTTTCAAGTGTCTCTCTTTTTTTTAGGAACTCTAACTAAAATTTCAAATTAAAATGTTTTAAAGATTTATTATTCTAAATCATTCTCATTAATGTCCATGTTTTGAAAATGGTTTTAAGGATTTATTCATATAGACATTAAAGTTTTCAAATAAAAATTCCTTTTAAAAGTTTCAAATTGGTATGGGATACATTGATTCTAAAATCTATTTTAAATGGATTCTTGACAAATAGTGTGACTTTTAAATGATTTCAGGATAAAGGGAGATATTTCACTCTAATTGTTTTGATGATTATTTTCATCTATATCAATATCCTTCATCATTCTCGTTAGAGGATAATATGATACAATAAAATTTTCTATATTGTATCCAATGAGTTATGTTTGACTGTGGACATGCTATTTTTATACCATTCAAGGTTTATGGATAAAGTATTGGCATTTCGTATGCTAGTTTTAATATTAATGCTTTTGTTATGTTTAGAACTTTTTATATGAGGAATGCATTGGACTTAGTAAGTGACGGGTGGATCCCGCTGTAGCTCCTCGATGCATCGGTAGGTCTCATGAGACAAAATAGTGTCTTGGCACGTGGCTCTGACAAAATCTTATTTTTAGTCTTGGCATGAGGCCTTGGCTACGTGGTTATGATAGTCTGGAATTATGCATTGTGTCATTATAAAAGTGGTTATTAATATTTTCATGTGATTATTCGACTAGTAGAATATCCATGTGAATAAGTAAATGACATTATTTCATTTTATCCTTTCCATATTATGCTGAAGTACATGTTTAAAAGGATTTTTTTTAGTTATACATTGCCTTAAATTTTTTATGTTTATTTATGAAAGTTTATGCTATATTGTTATCCTTACTGAGCATCTAAGATCACCCCTTTGAATGTTTTATTATTCCCAGGATGTGAAGAAGTATTTTATGAATGACCTACTGGGATAGTATGAGGTGATATGAAGACAATATAATATTTTAGTTTTTCACTTATTTATGTAACGTAAACTTTATTAATATATCTAGTGTTTTCAAGGATACTAAACTAATCGGTCTTTCAAGACTTTATCTTTCTTGTGATCATGCCAATGTTATGTAATAATGAAACGACTCTCGGTAACTGGGGTCGGGGCGTTAGAAAAATATTTAAATTAATTAATGATTAATAAATAGTTATGAATTTAAATGTGACCACTTTGATACCACTTGAAGGTTACAGGAAAAAAAAGTTTGTCAATCCTATCAGAAATAATAGATTTTCATTTAATCTAATGAATAAATCATAAAAAGATGATAAAAAACATGCCTAGTGATTATATCCTAATAACTATAAATAAATAAACACATTACTCTAGATAGGATATTTTCAGGTTAAATTTACAATTATTTTTATAATAAGAAATTACCTCAACATTTGAGTTACTTCTTCAATTTGGGTGTTGATAACCAAAAACTCTTTTCATTTTTACCATCACATCCTCAATAGGATCCAATGACGAATCTCTATAGTAGTGATGCACATGTACTCATTTTGATTTGAAAGTAGCACTAAAGTTAATTCATGTTCTAGTGTAATGGAATCCATCATCTTTCATTGCTCCACATTGATCACATCATAAGTCATATGGTTTAATAGATTGATTATTTATTTTATCATACTTTAACAGGATTAGATGTGTTAGATATTTTATTGATCATGAGAGAAAAACCTATATATTTTCTTCATGAATGGATGTCATGCCCCGTCCTCGGGGCCCATGCCGTGACTACCCCAAGCCCGCCTTCCATAGGCCAGGGGCTGGAGACTAGCACCAAGGTGTAATTCACAGTAAAAAGGGATGGCATTGCCATTGTAAAGTAAAAAAAAACCACAAAGAAAGAAAGAAGTAGAGGTAAACACTAAGTAAAAACTGAGTACAACAGTAAGTTCGGAAAAGTAAGTGGGCCAGTATACAAACCCAAACTGAAAGAAAAGTACAACCTGAAAGGGAAAAAAACAACTGAATGTAAAGCCTTAACGTCGAGCCACCCACTAGAAGTCCTACCTGAAGGGTGAGTATAGATAGCCTCCACAGCTCCTCGGGTCCAGCCGTTCGCTCCGAGTACGTATCACCCAGTGGTCCACCTCTAGGTACCGTCCTGCTCCGCAAGCCTCAACCACAATCAGTGTTGTCTGTCGTCTGCAACCAACTCAACGTAGTGCGGGCATATCCCATGCAGAGTTGAGTATAAGCTAATCAATAGGGACCCCGAGACCCCCGAAGGTCTCCCAGAATCCACAAAGGATAATCCACAAAGGAAAGATACAATTACAATGTAACATCTGACACTACTTATGTATATGCCCATACATATACCTATGTCACCAATTCCTGTCCGCTCCAACCTCCAACCCCATGTACAACCCAGCCCACACAGGATAGCACAACACAATCTACAAAGGAAAACAAAACAGAATTCAGCTCACACAGGATCTTATTCATGACATTGAAACCACAACTGTTGGACAACTCCTCATCCGTCGAGTACAGTGGGCTCGCCGCTACAAGCAAGCGTGCTGAACTCATCCTCTGTCGAGTATAGAGGGCCTGCCGCTACAACCAAGCGTGCCGAACTCCTTGGAATGTTGTAGTACTCCACCTGTCGAGTACTGTGGGCCTGCTTCTACAACCAAGCGCTACCCACCATGGGTCTGCCACTACAACCAAGCACTCCCCCTCATAGGTTCCAGATGTACTCCTTCTATTGATTACCGTGGGTCTTCCGCAACAACCAAGCGCTCCTTCGGCGTGGGTCTGCCGCTACAACCAAGCGCTCCCCCTTATAGCCTCCAGAGGTACTCCTTATATTGAGTACCGTGGGTCTGCTGCTACTACCAAGTGATCCTCCTCCGTGGGTCTGCAGCAACAACCAAGTTCTCTCCACTGGGCTATCCGAAACACACCCAGTCGATAGATCAAAAGTCGTCAGGTCTCATCCATCTACTAGGTCTTTGCACTCTGCTAGCTCGTCACTGGGAGGGTTCACTCCATGAGCTACAGTTCGATACTCCATGTATCACAATGTTCCACGAAGAAGTATCTCAATGGACCACCTCACCATAGGGGTCTCAACGCAACAGACGGTGCGTCAGTCGGACGCCCATAGTTCAAGTTATAAGTGTTTCCGCTCCGAGGGCCCGGTTGGTTTCGTGATCGAACCAACCTGGCCGAACCCAAAGTTCTCTGAAACCTTGAGTGTGATATACCGAAACGACCTCCTTAATCCAAGGATCACACCACCATTGACAATGAATCTATCGGAGGTCCATAGCCCATGATATGGGCAAAAGACTGAAAGAGGTCCGAAAACGGGGGGTCTGGGCCCGGACCGACCCGACCCAACCCCCCTGGGTCGGCCTGAACTGGGTCGACCCGACCCGATTCCGGGTCCTACCCGACCGGTGCGGCCCGGCCAGGCCTGGGTGGCCCGGCCCGGACTCGGCGCGACCCGGCCCGGCCGGCGCGGGCGCGACCCGGTCGTCAGGTGGGTCGGCTCGTCCTGTTATGGCCGAGCGGAGCGGGGGGCATGATTCCCCCGCGTGATGGAGTCGCAACCCCGCGTGGGGCCGCCCTTCCCAGCAGACACGAGTGGCTGCCATGTCGCGTCCTTCGTCGGTCCCGCGACGGCCGGCCCACCATCGCGGCTTCATCCAGGGCGGTTCTCCACGACGGTGATCCAGGCGCCGCCGCCTTCCGCCGCCGGCGCCGCCCTGAAGGCTTGGCGCGCCGGCGGGTTGCTCCGCAGACCACCGGACAAGTTCCGGTGTTTGTAAATTCACGCCGTCTTCGCCAAAGGCCCTCACGGGGCCCGTCCTTCATTGCGAGGACCCCACGTCGCCCGTGCAGATATTTTTGTCGATGTCCATCGTTTCGCACACCAAGAACGAAAGGGGCGGTGGGTTTGGACTTGTTCATTGGTCTGCACCCACCACTATAGCGGTTTTAAAAAGTCTCACAACAATAGTTTAATCATACTTCGCGGGTATAAATCACAAATATTTAAAAGAATCAAACCCATACCTCACCGTAGTTGTCGAACTTGAGTTCTTCGCGGAATTGACTGTTGCGGAAGAAGAGGATCGTCACGTCGCGGAAGGGGCGTCACGTCGTGATGGTACACGACGTCGCGTAGATGATCTCTGAGGGTTAAAGAAAACAAACAAATTTAATTGCACCATTTAAACCAATGCTGAGGATAAAATCCACAAAGGAAATTAAAAGATCTGTAATCCCCTACCACAATCGGTTGATGATCGAAGATTGTCGCAGGGAAGGGTCGTTGCGGAAGAAACATCACGGAAAGAGGATCGTCAGCGTCGCTGTACACGACGTTGCATCGTCGATCTCCGAGGGTTCGGCGTTCTTCGCATTTTCGCATTCTTCGCGAAGGAGAATGAGGAACTTAGAGTTTCTGCAAATCCTCTCAAAAATCCACCCACATGTGTTGGTCTTATTTTATTCTTATGCCAACAAAAGAAAAACAATGTTAAGAAATGAACCATTAATTCAGTGAATTATTGGTAACGACTTAACTTCCCAATTAATAGGGGCGTTAAGAATTTATGAAAATGCACTGGTTGACTTTCATTTAAAAGGGGTTTTCGCGGGTGCGTTACTTAGAGGAAAAGAAATGATGGGGCTCGTGCGGGCCCCACCTCACAAATATCCTACCAAGTGGATAGGATATTTTGGGTTCCACCATATCCACATAACTTAGCTTAAGTGGCTTTAAGTGGATTTAAGTGGCTTTAAGTGAAATAAAATAAAGTGTTGCACCACTTTTATTTTATTTCTTAACTTAACCCCAAAACTAAAAACCACACCCAAGCAAACACAACTCCGAAAAAGGCATTTCTAAGAAAATACCAGAGCTGCGATTCCATCGGTGCCCTCGGAATTCGATTCTGAGCAACGGTTCAAAATTTATAAAAACCTGCACGTTCGTTCACTGAACGTACCCGATCCAAACTTCGGAAAATGATTCCGAGCACACCGGGCCTCGGAATCAGGTGCTGTCAGAAACTGAGTTCTTGTAAAATTCTAATGAAATTTAAGAAAAACATTTCCTTGAATTTTTAGGGTCTACATCACTCCCACCTCAGGGATTTACAACCCTGTAAAGAAACATCATAAACTCGGGAAACAAAAGCGTTACTGAGCACGCATTTCAGCCTTCCGATCCCATGTCGTCACCTAGAGGTTCACGTACTGTCAGTGAAAGTGTACCCAAGGAATCGACCCTCCCCGTAGAACCCGCTCCTATCATTCCTCAACCTCTACCGTAACCCCCGCAAATGTCGCCCCATCGTCATAGTCTGACTCCCCATGGTCCATGAAAAGTGAAGGGGTCGAGTTTGTATCTCCTCAGTTGAGATATGTGGAAGATATCGTGCACCCGATGCAACTGAGGTGGATGGGTCAAGCGGCAAACCACCTCGCCTACCCCGTTGAGGACCTAGAAGGGTCCAATTGAAGCACGAAGAACACTTGCCGCCCTGGCCAAAACTTCGTAACTCGCGTAGAGGTGAGACCCGTAGGAAAAACGTGGTCGCCATCCTCGAACTCTAGTGGCCTCCGCCTCCTGACATCATAAGTCCTTTGTTGGCTCTGAGCTGTCATCATCTACACCTGGGTGACTTGGATCTATTCTGGTCCTACAAGAGCTGCAAAGATTTCTTCTTTGCTGATAAGAGAAATCTGGTCTCATCCCCTGGATGAACCACGTTCATCGCCTCGACCCGACCCGGGTCCGGGTCTGACCTGGCCGACGCAGCCCGACCCGGCCTGGGTGGCCCGGCCCGGCCTGGGCGCGACCCGGACCGGTCGGTGCGGGCGCGGCCCGGTCGTCAGTTGAGTCGGCTCATCCGATTACGTCTGAGTGGAGCGGGGGGCGTGCTTCCCCCGCATGATGGAACTGCAACCCCGCGTGGGGCCGCCCCTTACCAGCGGACGCGGCTGGCTGCCGCGTCCCGTCCTTCGCTGGTCCCGCAACGGCCGGCCCGCCTCCGCGGCTTCAGTCATGTCGGTTCTCCACAGCGGCATGCCGGGTGCCACCTCTTTCCGCCGCCGGCACCAGCGGGTTGCTCTGTGGACCACTGGATGAGTTCTGATGGTCGTAAATTCATTCCATCTTCGCTAAAGGCTCTCCCAGGGTCCTTCCTTCACTGCGAGGACCCCACATCGCCAGTGCGGATAGTTTTATCGATGTCCTCCATTTCTCACACCAAAAACGAAAGGGGCGGTGGGTTCGGACTTGGTCATTGGTCCGCACCCACCGAGTTAGCGGTTTTAAAAAGTCTCAAAACAAAAGTGTAATCATACGCCACAGGTATAAATCACAAATATTTAAAAGAATAAAACCCCTACCTCGTCGTAGTCGTCGAACGTGAGTTCTTAGCGGAATTGACCGTCGCGGAAGAAGAGGATCGTCGCATCGCGGAAGGGGCGTCGCTTTTTCACGGTACACGACGTCGCGTAGATGATCTCCAAGGGTTAAAAAAAACACACAGATTTAATTGCACCATTTAAACCCATGCTGAGGATAAAATCCACAAAGGAAATTAAAAGATCTGTAATCCCCTACCTCAATCGGTTGATGATCGAAGTTTGTCTTGTGGAAGGGTCGTCGTGGAAGAAACGTCGTGGAAGGAGGATCATTGGCGTCGCGGTACACGGCGTTGCATCGTCAATCTCCGAGGGTTCGGCATTCTTCACGTTCTTCACGTTCTTCGCGAAGGAGAATGAAGAACTTAGAGTTTCTCCAAATCCTCTCAACAAGCCACCCACATGTGTTGGTCTTATTCTATTCTTATGCCAACAAAATAAAAACAAAGTTAAGAAAGGAACCATTAATTCGGTGAATTAATGGTAACGACTTAACTGCCCAATTAATATGGGCGTTAAGAATTTATGAAAATGCACCGGATGACTTTCATTTAAAAGGGTTTTTCACGGGTGCGTTAATTAGAGGAAAAGAAACAGTGGGGCTCGTGTGCGCCCCACCTCACAAATATCCTACCTAGTGGGTAGGATATTTTGGTATCCACCATATCCGCTTAACTTAGCTTAAGTGGCTTTAAGTGGCTTTAAGTGAAATAAAATAAAGTGTTGCACCACTTTTATTTTATTTCTTAACTTAACCCCAAAACTAAAAACCACACATGAGAAAACGAAACTCCGAAAAAGGCGTTTCTAAGAAAATACCGGCACTGCGATTCCATCAGTGTCCTCGGAATTCAATTCCAAGCATCGGTTAAAAAGTTATAAAAACCCGCTCGTTCGTTCACTGAACGTACCCGAGCCAATATTTGGAAAATGATTTCGGGCACACCGTGGCTCGGAATCAGGTGCCGTCAAAAACTTATTTCTTGTAAAATTCCTAAGAAAATTAAGAAAAATATTTCCTTGAATTTTACAGGTCTTTACATCAAACAGGATTCAGCTCACACAGGTATACTACTTCGTAAGACGATAGAGATGATCAGATGTAGCCACTGGTCCATCTAAGCCGTCGGACCCACAAAGGATCGGTAGGTACTAACCCCCGCAATTACCCACACAAGATCAATCATGAAGGTGAAACCATAGCTATTGGGAAACTCCTTATCCGTCGAGTAAAGTGGACCCGCCGCTACAACCAAGCACGTCAAACTCATCCTCTGTCGAGTACAGAGGGCATGCCCCTCCAACCAAGTGCGCCAAACTCCTTGGAATGCTGTAGTACTCCACCTGTCGAGTACTGTGGGCCTGATGCTACAACCAAGCGCTCCCACCATGAGGCTGCCGCTACAACCAAGCGCTCCCCCTCATAGGTTCCAGAGGTACTCCTTCTGTTGAGTACCGCGGGTCTGCCGCTACAACCAAGCGCTCCTCCGCCATGGGTCTGCCGCTACAACCAAGCGCTCCCCCTCATAGCCTCCTGAGGTACTCCTTATATTGATTACCGCGGATCTGCCGCTACTACCAAGAACTCCTCCGTTGTGGGTCTGCTGCTAAAACCAAGCGCTCCCCACTGGGCTATCCAAAACACACAGAGTCGATAGATCAACAGTCGTCAACTCTCAGCCAGCTACTAGGTCTCTGCACTCTGCTAGCTCGTTACCGGGAGGGTTCGGTCCACGATCTACAGTTCGATACTCCAATTATCACAAAGTTCCATGAATAATTATTTCAAAGGACCGCATCATCATAGGGGTCTCAACACAACGGACGGTGCGTTAGTCGGACGCCCGATCTGTGAGTTACTAGCCTTTTTGTCCCAGGGCCCGGTTGGTTTCGTGTGTGAACCAACCCGGCCGTATCTCGACTCTACCCCAAACTCTCATAGGGTATTCTCATAATGACCATTTCTCATGGTGATCACCAACACCGCTAACAGTTCGTCAAACGGACATCCGGTCTGAAAGTTATTGGCTTTTTTGTCCTAGGGGCCCTGTTGGTTTTTAAGGAAAAACCAACCCGACCATACTCCACCTGCGTCCAAACCTCGGGTGTAGTAAGCCAAAAGACCTGTTTTACTAAGAGGAATACAGCAACGTCGACGACACGTCAATCGGATGTCTGGAGATCAAGTTATAAGTGTTTCTTCTCCGATGGCCCGGTTGGTTTCGTGATCGAACCAACCCGGCTGAACCCAAAGTTCTCCAAAACCTTGAGTGTGATATACAGAAACGACCGGCTCAATCCAAGGATCACATCGCCGCTGACGGTGCATCGATCGGAGGTCCGTATCCCAAGATATGGGCAATAGACCGAAAGGGGTCCGAAAAGGGTGGCTCTGGGCCCGGACCGACCCGGGCCTACCCCCCCCCCCCCCCCCCCCCCCCCCTGGGTCGGCCCCAACCGTGTCGACCCGACCCGGGTCCGGGTGCGACCTGTCCGGCGTGGCCTGGCCTGGCCTGGGTGGCCTGGCCCGGCCTGGGTGGCCTGGCCCGGCCTGGGCGCAACCCGGCAAGGCCGGCGCGAGCGTGGCCCGGTCGTCAGGCGGGTCGGCTCGTCCGGTTACGGCCGAGCGGAGCGGGTGGCGTGCTGCCCCCGCGTGATGGAGCCTCGACCCCGCGTGGGGCCACCCTTTCCAGTGGACGAGGATGGCTACCGTGTCCCATCCTTTGCCGATCCCGCGCCGGTTCTCCATGGCGCGGCGCCAGGCGCCACCGCCTTCGGCCGCCGGCGCCGCCCGACCGGCGTGGCGGGCAAGCGGGTTGCTCCGCGGACCACCAAATGAGTTCTGGTGGTCGGAAATTCATGTCGTCTTCGCCAAAGACCCTCCCGGGGTCCGTCCTTCACGGCGAGGACCCCACATCGCCCGTGCATCTAGTTTTGTTGATGTCCGCTGTTTCGCACACCAAGAACGAAAGAGGCGGTGGGTTTGGACTTGTTCATTGGTTCGTACCCACCGCGTTAGCGGTTTTAAAAAGTCTCACAACAAAGGTTTAATCATACAGCGCGGGTATTAATCACAAAGAATTAAAAGAATCAAACCCCTACCTCGTCGTAGTCATCGAACCTGAGTTCTTAGCGGAATTGACTGTCATCGAAGAATAGGATCGTCACATCGCGGATGGGGCGTCGCGTCGTCACGGTACACGGCCTCGCGTAGACGATCTCCGAGGGTTAAAGAAAACACACAGATTTAATTCCACCATTTAAACCCATGTTGAGGATAAAATCCACAAAGGAAATTAAAAGATCTGTAATCCCCTACCTCTATCGGTTGATGATCGAAGATTGTCGTGGGGAAGGGTCTTCACAGAAGAAACGTCGCGGAAGGAGGATCGTCGGCGTCACGGTACACGACATTGCGTTGTCGATCTCCGAGGGTTCAGCGTTCTTCGCAAAGGATAATGAAGAACTTAGAGTTTTTCCAAATCCTCTCAACAAGCCAGCCACATGTGTTGGTATTATTTTATCTTTATTCCAACAAAAGAAAAACAATGTTAAGAAACGAACCATTAATTTGGTGAATTAATGGTAACGACTTAACTTCCCAATTAATAGGGGCGTTAAGAATTTAAGAAAATGCACTAGTTGACTTTCATTTAAAAGGGGTTTTCGCGGGTGTGTTACTTAGAGGAAATGAAACGGTGGGGCTCGTACGGGCCCCACCTCACAAATATCCTACCAAGTGGGTAGGAAATTTTGGTTTCCACCCTATCTAATTAACTTAGCTTAAGTTTCTTTAAGTGGCCTTAAGTGAAATAAAGTGAAGTGTTGCACCACTTTTATTTTATTTCTTAAATTAACCCCAAATCTAAAAACCACACCCGAGCATACACAACTCTGGAAAAAGCGTTTCTATGAAAATACCGGCACTATGATTCCATCAGTGCCCTCAGAATTATATTCCGAGCAACGGTTCAAATTTATAAAAACCCTCTCGTTCGTTCACTGAACGTACCCGAGCCAAACTTCGGAAAATGAGTCCAGGCACACCGGGCCTCATAATCTGGTGCCGTCAGAAACTGCGTTCTTGTAAAATTTCAAAGAAAATTAAGAAAAAAAATTTTTCTTCAGTTTTACAGGTCTTTACATCAAACAGGATTCAGCTCACACAGGTATACTACTTCGTAAGACGATAGAGACGATCAGATGTAGCCACAGATTCATCTAAGCCGTCGGACCCACAAAGGATCGGTAGGTACTAACCCCCGCAATGACCCACACAGGATCGATCATCATGTTGAAACCATAGATATTGTGAAAATCCTTATCCGTTGAGTACATTGGGCCCGCCGCTACAGCCATGCGCGTCGAACTCATCCTCTGTCGAGGACAGGGGGGTTGGGCCGGGTCGGTCCTGGCCCAGACCCCCCGTTTTCGGACCCCTTTCGGTCTTTTACCCATATATTGGGATTCAGACCTCTGATCGACGCACCTTCAGAGGCGATGTGATCCTTGGATTGAGACGGTCGTTTTGGTATATTGCAATCAAGGTTTATGAGAACTTTTGGTTCAGCCGGGTTGGTTCGATCACGAAACCAACCGGGACCTCTGAGCGGAAACGCTTATAACATGAATTCCGGACGTCTGATTGACGTTCCATCGACATTGATGGATTCCTTTTAGTGAAACAGGTCTTTTGACTTAGTCCGCCTGAGGTTTGGACACAGGTGGAGTATGGTCGGGTAGGTTTTTCCTTAAAAATCATCTGGGACCCTGGGACAAAAAAGCCAATAACTTTCAGGTCGGACATCCGTTTGACGAACTGGCAGCGGCGTTGGTGATCACGTTGAGAAACGGTCTCTATGATCATACCCTATCGGAGTTCGAGGTACAGTCGAGATACGGCTGGGATGGTTCACACACAAAACCAACTGGTCCCCTGGGACGAAAAGGAAAGTAACTCACAGACCGGGCGTCCGCTGTCACGCCGTCTGTTGCGTTGAGACCCCTATGACGAGGTGGTCCTTTGAGATACTTCTTTGTGGAAATTTTTGATACTTGGAGTATCGAACTGTAGCTCATGGAGCAAACCCTCCCGGTGACGAGCTAGCAGAGTGCAGAGACCTAGTAGCTGGCTGAGACTTGACAACTGTTGATATATCGACTCAATGTGTTTCGGATAGCCCAGTGGAGAGTGCTTGGTTGTAGCAACAGACCCACAGCAGAAGAGCGCTTGGTGCTAATCACCAGCCCCTGGCATATGGAAGGCGGGCTTGGGGTAGTCACGGCACGGGCCCCGAGAACGGGTCGTGATAATGGAATTCTCTAGTGCAAATATCATTTTTTACAATAAAAATGATTTCCATTCATCCAAAAAATTGATATAATTATGTATATATAGATTGAGGGTTATAGAGTTGGTAATTTAAAAAGTCCCCTAAAAATGATAAATATTTATTAAACCCCATGTATAATAATAATACCAGTTTTATTATTTATTTGACATATGAATATCTCCCATATAATATAAATATCAATAAATAAATAAGA
This sequence comes from Viscum album, assembly GCA_963277665.1. Lineage (NCBI taxonomy): Eukaryota > Viridiplantae > Streptophyta > Magnoliopsida > Santalales > Viscaceae > Viscum > Viscum album. The sequence continues at coordinate 2,003,939,214 of OY728164.1, read as the reverse complement.
ATTTATATAAATGATATTAAGTATATCATTTTCATTATCAGGATCCATAAATCAACTAATCCACTTTACATTGAATTCATAAAACCTTGAATAGAATATATAAGTTATTTTATTGATGAATAGATTAAATATTCATGGTTTGGAAGATAATTATTATTTTAATATTCAATTAAAACATAAATATAGTGATTGAATAGTTATGATTAGTAAATCATGAATAAATATTATTACTCTATATTGAGAATAAAATTTATTCTAATAATTAAATTCAAAATTAATTTAATTGATATCAATGGAAAGACCAAGTGTGTGAACCTCTAAGCCTATTCCTTAGTATAATAAGGCGGGTTTATCCAAAGTCCAATATCAGAATCTTGAATGTATGGGTTTTTATAGAGGTATAGATTAATTCCTCAACATTGATAGCCACATAAAAATTCTTACTATCTATTATAACCCACTTTTATCAATATCTGGTTATTGATGTTTTATAATTGTTCATAAACTTATATTCATGATAACTTAATCCTTGAATTCATGAAATACACCAATAAATACATTTAGGCTATGGAATTTAATATGAAAGTTACATTTCAATCAAGGGGCCAAGATATTAGCTTCCATAATGATGGAAGGGACTAATCAATCTTCAAATTATTCATTAATAACATATCACTTATGACCCACTAAACACACCGAAATGTTCCATGAACATATGTTGTATTTGATTATGATAGTACAAAAAATCAGGTGACTCATGATATGATATAATAAAAAAATAATAGTATAAGTATCATTACTCACTTTTTTAGACATGCATATCCAATTAAACATGAGATGTGGAATTAATACTCATATGTTTATCCTTAAAATCACCAATATTATAGATTACCAAGTGATAACTTAATAAGATGATGTATCATATTATTATGATCACACACACCTAAAAATTAAAATTATCTGTGTGCAATAAGATTACATCTGATGAACATATGACTTATGTGTAAGAATATCATCATAACACTAAATACTGTCATCATAGTGGGGAACTATTATGAGGTTTTCAATGTGACAAATACACTAGGACATTATATCATTAAATATATGCAATATAATAATAAATATATGATCCAACATTTATAAAAATTTATTTCTATGAATATATCGGTAATCTAATGTAAATATTAGTTATTTCTAGGGAATGTACTATGAAATTAAGGAGGGTGGAGGAGGATGAAAAATAGTTCCCACTAGGAAATTGATTGAAAATACACGGGTGTAGAGGCCCTTAGTTTCCGACAAGTTAGCAAGTGGGAATATATTAGGTGGTTGGTATGGTATTGGCTACTCTGTATAGGTCTATCAGGTACTCGATGTTCTATGTACTATAATTCATAGTGGTATTTTTTAGTTTTCTTAAATCACTTATTAAATGAAAAATTGTGTTCCTCCATTAATTATAGCTTAATTCAGTCATATCTCTATGAATTAATCCTTGTTTATTTGAGCTGTATACCTCTCATTTTGAGGAAGATTTATGTAATGTTGGTTAGGTTTATCATATTTTAGAAATAGTGACACCATGCAAGGTTCAATATTTTGTTTATTACAATACTATTTCTTCCCTCACTTAAAATATGTTAATTAGATATTTTTATCATGTTATAATATTTTGGTGGATTAATTTCAAGTTATGGTTCATCATTTAGTAAGAGAGATTCTCGATTCTTAAGGAATGCAGTATTTAAAATTAATTTAATTTTATATGTTCATTCATGAACATCTATATATAGGGTTTTTTTTATGAGTGTGTGTTTTTACACTTCCTCAAGTGTAGAGATGTCAAAACTATCTTCTTGAGATGGTAACTAGCCTTATGAACCTATTTGAGATGATACATATATTTTTCAAGCTAATGGCAGGGGAATAGATTGATATATATTAGGGGTTATTAAATTTGTAATGTAAGGATTGAATTTTTAATCTTAGTATTTAAGTGCTCATATTGATTGATTTTCATAGTATATAGGATTAGAAAGTTTCATCCTCCAAATTTTATAAAAGAATAGATTATGTGGATACTTTTATAGATTGAATTGAGATTGTTTTGGGATATAATTTAGCTAATATGATTAAATTACTTATAAGAGTGAAATTGGTTACATAGTTGGTCTTTATATTATTTTTTATACATCATTAGATTTAATGGGATTACAATTTTTTGGAACTCTATGGTTACTTATGGTTCACTATTAATTTGTTTAGAAAAATGGTTGGGCATTGAGTGATATGTCTTGTTATAGGATAACTTAATTTTTTAGCTTGTATACTTCAAAATTATCATGAGGGGTCCACTTAGCATTATAAAGTATGTATTAAAATGGAAAATTGGATAATTTATTACATTTATAACTACTTATAACATCCCATCTTATGGTATATTCTATTTTGTGCTTCGAGATGTTTCCTTTCAGGTTCAGGAATATTTAGGATGTGATTGTGGTTCTGATGAATTTTAAAAGGCTGGTTGCATTCCCATTTTGAGAAATAGTTTGGACCATAATGTGATCTAATACATTTTTTCTCTTGGGAAACAGTAATGCACCACGGGCAGCATCACCACACCCAATGTATGGTGTGGTCATAAGAGGGGCTAGTTGGGGGTCTTCTTCTGCACCAATACCAATGTGACTCACCATTAATATATTGGAAGTGATGGATAAACCAAAAAAATGGTTTTTGAGTTATGGACATGGTTTTTGGGCTTCTTAGGAGTCGTTTTGAGGTATAACCAAACCATCATGGGCATGGTGTAATTCCACCATTCCACGGTGTCACCTAGTTTGGAAACCATGAATTGTCTCTTTGGATTCCTGCTTTTATTGAAGGATTTAGCCATTTTGGGGGATACAAAAAGGGTTATTAAGGGGTGGGGGGTTATTTGATATTTGACATATATTTCTCCTCTATTGAGTATTTTTTTTATAGATATAGGGTTTGAATCTGTTGAATTTTGAATGATATTTTTCATTTGTTATGCTTTGGGTGATATATTTACCTTGATCTATTTCTATTGTTCTTGTTTTGTGTTTATTTTTCTGAGGTGGATATTTTTATACTGGGTATGAATTTTATGTAATAGTAGGTATGCGGTGTCTTATATTCTCAAAATATCTTGTTCATATGGAAAATAAAATCTACAACGTTGGAATATATTTCTGGGGACTCATGTCACTTTATCACATGCTCTATTTCCTTTTTCTATATGGATTCTGTTGTTCTAACTCTGTAAAAACAAGTATGAATTAAGTGATTCCATATCCAATTTATCTTTAGTGAATCATACATGATATGGTTTTCTAAATTTTTTTAAATGACTATTATAATTATCCTTGATATTCATGATATACACAAATATATGTTTTATGATAAAAATATGGGTTCCCCCATATTTTTTTAAAAGTCGTTTGTTTATAAATTATTCTGAAATAGTTTATAAAATTCGTTTTTAAAGAATATTTTTTGATAAATATAGGATTTTATGGAAATAATTTGTTAAATTATATGATACCTTTGAAATATTTTGACATATACAACTCTTGGGAACCATAGGTAACTTAGAGGGGTTTATTATTGGGTGTTGTCCTTGTTTCCATCGGTAGGGTTCACTATTTGGGTGTTACTATATTCCCTAAGCCCATTTATTCAAGGGAATTGATTATTTGACACCATAGGGGGGTTCATCCGTGGGGTGTTCCTATATTACCAAGGCCCTGATTTTCGATTGAATTCTTTAGTACACTAACTCTTAATTTAACTATTGAGGTATGAGATACCAACATAGACTAGACTTATTTTATTCTAAGGGTAATATTCATTGTTTTTTATCATGTTTGGATTTGGTTTTAAAAAGGAAAATTATGCATACATTGATAATAGCTTTATTTGAAAATATGCTTTGGACTTTGTTATATAGACTCTATTTTGGTACTATGAAAATGGGAAATATGTTACCCTAATTTTCATATAATTGTGAAAATTATTCTTTCATTCCATGTTTTTCATATATTTATAATATTTGATAGATAATTTCTATGGAAATCATAGGTTGGATCCCACTGGCCCTTTATAAATCACACCCTTTACACTACCTTGGGATTGTGTAGTCCTATTTTTGTATGATAAAAAAATGTCAAGGCAGAGTAGTGGGGTAATAAGGTTTCATGTTATATGGGAATGGGTAGTTAGTAGTAATATAGTGAGATATTCCCCACATGCCACATGTATTAGATATCGTTAGTTTGAATTTTCTTTCATCTTGTTCTTGTACACATACCTTCATTTTGTATTATTTATTTACTTGTATAGATACCGCTACAAGTTTATAGATTACATTATATTTCAGTATTGTTATATTTATATTATTGTATTCAATGTTGGTTGTTTTAGTTTGGAAAAATAATTCCCTCTAGTCATTGTTGGATTCTTAGTTTCTGTTCACCTTCCTATGGGGAAAAGTAACACCGTTTGGGTCTTTTCATGGTCTGATTTGGAGCCTACATTGATTGGTTTTCTAGGTTGGATTGTAACACAACATTTCTCAAGTGAGGTGGTATGATTTGGATAACTTAACTATTTTTATTCACATATTATTATAACATATATAAGGAAATGGGAATCTGGATCATGCCTTTTCATTATGGATACTATTCATACTAATTTGAATATGATTTTCCTTCCTTAATATTCAAATGAAGATTCTAGTTCATTCAAAGGAAATGGTTCAACATGAGATTTATTTCCTACCATACCCGTGAGATCAAATATTTTAGTTCTTTTCTATTATTCATATGACAACCTTGTACTTGAGAAGTAATATTTCTTTTTATATTCTAGTTTTGATGGTTGAGGTATTTTTCCTGGTAAGAGATGACTCCTACCTTTAATATTGGCCGAAGTTGTTAGGTTTATGATTCACAAAAACCTAGGAATAAATGGATCTCCTGATGTTTTATATATGTTTGTTATCTGTTTATTTATTATTTAGTATATTCACATATGCTTTTCTCCAATATAAATAATGCAGGAAAACTAAATGTCGGGGTGGGGTGAATTTTAGTCAAAAAAACAAAAAATACCAAAAACATTAGGTGCTTAGTATATTGGATGAAATAAAATTCTTATAAAATAAAAATATATTTTTGTTTAAATGTAAAAAAATATAAGGAATAAAGAATATTTGAAATTAAAAACCATCCAAAAAAGTAACTATGTATAGTGGTAAAATAATAATTAATGAGCATACCATAAAAACAATAATTTTTAAAATGATTTACAGAGTATCAATTATAATAATTAAAATTAAAAAAATGATATTAATACCAACATGTATAAACCAATAAAACTCTTCTCTTCTATCTTTGTCCACTTGAGAATCATAAAACCCAGTTTTGGAATCCCCATTTTAATCATAAGAACATCCTCCAATATAAACCAATAAAACCTCTATCTACAGTTATATAATAATAATGCTTGAACTATAGGAATATCAAAAGGTATCTCTATATTCCAAACAGAAAATCCCAAAACATTATACCAGTTAGAATTTATCTCTATCTTCCATACCTGAAACTCATGATCATAATTTATCAATAACTACTAGCTTCCACACTCATTATTATCATAACCTCAATGACCATAACAAGAGATAACATCCTTATAGAAGACCTTGACTTCATAGATTCAAAAATGCTTAGTAATCTAGTGAATGTAATACTAGAAGAAAATAATAGAAAAACACCAAGAAAGTAAACATTATTCTCATATTAAGAACTCACAGTAAAAAGTGGTTAAAAAACATTAAAAATTAAAATGAAATCTATTTTACATAGGTTAACATTGAATTTATTTACTTATATTACTCATGGAAGTATTATAATTAGTAGATGAAATTATAACTAACTCTGACATTTAATTCCCCAATAACTGGCTTCATCTATAACTACATCAAAAGATTCTTCATTGCCTTCCAATAAACTCATCACAACTCTTTATCTACAGATAAATAAATCCCATACCACTATATTGATTAAAAATCATGTGAATATAATCTATAATGAATCCTCAGTTCTCTATAAATTCATCTTTTAGCATAAAATTGAAATCTTTTGAAATATAGTTATATGAAATTTATTCTGCACACCAAAATAATACAAGTAAAATACAAGTTATGTCAAATTTATTATTGAGTGTATTGGGATTTTCCAAACAATAGACACAAAGGAGTCAAAAACTCAAAAATATTTACCTTTTTGGAAAACAGAACAGACATATATTAATTGGAAAATTTATTTAACTTTTAAAGAAATGGTTTCTATTAATTTTTTAATATTTTATGAGATTAATTTATTTATTTCCCCCAAAACATTCATAAATAACATGTAAATTAAAGTAAATTAAATATCTGTAATTTTTAAAAGAATAAAATATAATATAATTAATCTCAACTGTGTACCCACTAACAAAAAAGTATACATATTATACAATTTTACTCATAATTATACATATTTATGATTATAAGAAATCAAAATAGAGAAATTTTCATGATAAAATTTTGTTAAATATAATGAACAAAATTCCTTTTAAAAAATAAATATTCCTTTAGTAGTTTATCCCCCTTAATATTTTGAAATTATGCCTTCCAATAAGAGAAACAATTTTTTTACTACAATTGTTTTTAATTTAATATTATATATTATTTTTAAAAAAATCAGTATTTAAAAAATTATATAAAAAATCCAATGAATTTTATTTAATTATCCCTTTTATAATATTTGAAGAGTTAAGTTTAGATCACAATAAACAATAGTAAAATAATTAAAAGTATTTAAATTTGAAAATTTATTTTTTTAATGTTAATTAGATCATATGTTTTATTTTTTGGATATACTTTTTCTACTATACTGACCATCCCTCTTATAATTATATATTCTGATGAAATCAAAAATTCAAAAAAACTAATATGACAAATTCAACAAAATTAAAATAAATAACATAAAATTATATTGGTTTAAACAAATATTTAATCCTCTATATGTTATGCTTTAAGAAATTTTCATAATATTTATCCGTAGTAGACATTTATTGATGATTTCTATCATAAAATCTTATTTTCACTCTAGAATTTAAAAATTTATCTTCTTTAAAACATATCTAATATTAAAAAATAACCCCCTAAATAAATTTGGTTATTTCAATGTATGGAAAAACAATTTTAAAATTAATAACATACTCTCAATATATAATTCATAAATGATTTAATTTCCAACATACATAATAATAATTGTTACCATGTACTAGATATATATGTTCTACTATATGTATCTAGAAACATCAAATTATTAAATGTATTTTCATGGAAGATAGAATATATTCTGTCCAAAATTATGTGTGATTATAACCATTCATAACCACATTTATTGAAATCTATAATGTTTTTAGATAGAATGATGTACTTTAATAAATTCTCATTTTTTCTAAATGATTGAATTCTATTCATAAAAAATTATTCCTCCAGTCTGGTCCCCATTGACACGTAGTAAAGAAAGTTTCTTTTCATGAAAAAGAAAATAATATTTTTGATAAGTTGAAATTATGGTGGTTATACTACTATGTTATGAAGTAGTATTACTCTTAGGTATTAATTAACAATAAATAATCTCAATTTATTTTTTTACATTATAAAAACTCGATAGTGGCATATTTATAATCACAATGTGAATGTTCTCCTTTCAAACATCACTTGGATTTTATATGAACATCATAAAATTAAACTTATTTTTAGACATTCTATTATACAGATTATTTATGATTATATTGTCTTATAATGAAATAAATATCCCTTTTACTTTCTTATCATAATATTTATTCTCCACTTGAATTTTCAATTAATATAATTTTGATTTCAGCTTTACATTCTCTTTTCATACATCATACATGTTATATCTAGATTTATTATAATATTCCCTACTCATAGTAACTTTATTTTGAATGAATGTTTATTTCTTTTAATGTTTTTGATATATATCCCTACACTTGAAAATATTATTTTACATCATCATATGTTTTATGAACATTTTCATCATTATTTGGATATGAATACCTTTTCAACATCACTTTCCTCCTCAATAGATAAATATTTTGGAAAAAATTTCAAAAAATATATTAATTGCAAAACTATCTAGAGAAGAATTTACCACTATTTATCTTTGTCATAAAATATTATAAAATATTATAAATTTTAATATTTTAATAAAATATAGTAATCTTTTCATTATCATTAATTCCATCTGATGAAATATTAAATGATATATCACTACAACATTCACTACAGGTGTTTAAAGCCTCCAATATTTTTTTACCCTTCCTATTAGAAAACCTATTATAATACATTCAATTAATTGTATTCAACATAGAACAATATATTGTTATATATCTAGGTTTTATAAATTCCTAACTGATAGTTTTTAATATGTCTATCTTATATCTCTTATTTATTATATTTTTTTATAATCACTTCAAAAATTAAAATGTTTATATCTTTTTGTTCCTATAAAATAAAGTTTTTAAATTATGTAATGAAAATCACCATTATCAAAAAAAAACATTATTGAAATTATATTTTATTATCATTGATTTTAATTTCTTTCCCCATATTTGAACCTATATAATTATAATTAAAGGAAACAAATTTTTTTATTCCTTTTTTTCTCTGCATACATTTTTAATCATCCCCCATAACCTATATGTGTTATAATGAGATCATTATGACCCAACATTGTGATATGTTCTGTATCATCTATAACCATTCTCTTTGATTCTCATTCCTTAATATTTATTTCAATGTTATTATCATCCAATAAATCATCTAATATAAACTACTCAAAAAGATATTGTATACTATTAAGAAAATTCTTTATCTGTTGAGGTATTTGGGAAAGATTCTCTCCAGGTAAAAAATTTTAAAGATGGATAGTCACCTCTTAACATAACTTGTTTAGTTTCAAGATATATTGAACTTATAACGAGTATAATATTTACCTTTTTCTGAATTCAATCAACTATTTTTTATGAAGAAATATTTCTATATATCTTTCATTGAGTAGAACATAACAATATATACCTCTCGAAGAAATTCAGTCTAAAATCATCTATTTCATCTCTAGTAAAAGTTGAAACTTATTTATTCATAATTTTTTATCTTTCTATCGATATAAGAAACATATAAATACTTAATTTTTAAATAATTTGACCATTGACCATGCCATTATATTTAGTGTCCACCATAAAATATTATTGTTCTATTAGGATTCAAATTATGAAAAGATCCTACTGGTAACCCTACAATAACAAAACACAACCCTTTATCTATACTGTAGTTATTGTAAGGGAAATAAGAAAAAAAATTTGTTAATCTATTTGAAATTCAAGTGATAAGTTTATCATGATCATTCTCAACCACATAGACCAATTTTAGACCAAATTTTTTCCCAAATAAAAAAGGTAGACAAACTATCGAGTTAGGGGGTGGGGTGAATTATATAAATACTAAACTATAATTTTCTCATCTGAACTTGTTATTAGTTTTTTTGATGATACAAAATTATTATAAAATCATAATATGTTATATTTTAAAATGATAAATGAAGTAGGAATAAAGGATGTTGGAAATTAAATAACCTATAAAAATTGTAATTATTATCATGGGTTATATATCAAATGATAAGAACATTAGAATTAAAAAATTTAAAGAAAATTTTAAAACGATGCATGTAATTTAGATTAAAATCCATAAATTCCAAAATTAAATTATTAAAATAAAATCCTATCAATGAATGTCTTCACTTTTCTCCAAAGAAGAAGGACTATCATAAATCTGATATCGGTATCCTTATTCCTATCAGTGAAACATCCTTAACTATAGACCCATTGGATGGTATCTTTGTCCTATTATCCCCAGAATACGTCTAATATATACATATTGAAAGGTATATCTTTCTTACACACACATAAACCCTCAAAATTAATCCTATTGAATGATATCTTTTTCTTATTGATTAAAATCACTCAATAGCCACTTATTGACAATATACAACTTCTGTGAAATAGATTGTTACAATCTCAATGATTATAAAAAGATCTATTTTCCTTATCTAGTAACTCTACCATGAAAAATATTAAATAAATAATAAAATGTACAAAAACTATTATCTTTATGATAAAATACATACTAGATAAAACTCACCAAAAAACATAGAAATAAAAAATCACACTGATCAGAAGTACTCATAATGAAAATTAAAATCACCTCATCAAAATGAATAATTAAAGATCTATCTCTATACTGAATTACGATTTTATATATTTTTGGTAATCTAGGTAGTAGTAATATCTTTATATGATTTTATAAATAACTCTAACGTTTTAATGATACAATTTTTAGGATTAGTTGTACCTACATCAAAATCATCATCTCCATTTTTTCAAAAACTCAGTGGTTCTCCTCATTTTTTTATGAAGTCAATACTGTATTTTAATAGTGATTCAACATCCAATGAATTTGATCTATCATGAAACCCCAGTTTTCTATAAATTAATGTATCATCATAAATTAAAATATTCATAATTATAGTTAACAGATTTTCATTATACACACTAAAAAAACTAAAAACAAAATTTTATGTTAAGTCAAAGTTATGATTGAGTGTATTGTGATTTAAGGAAAAAATTATACAATTAGTTCATTGAATAAATATATTTGTTATTATATTTATGTAAAGGGCCTATTAGTTCGGTCCTACTTGGTTTTATACTCACACCTTGAATTTTCACCTAAGTGGGTCTCAAGATTTCACCCTCAATTTTTAAGAAAGGGGAAAGGCCCAATGCCAGGTAGTTTAGGATTATGATGTTGGTAAAAAGATTATGGTAGGATATACTGTTGGGCCCATTTTTTAGAAGAGCATCTTATATTTGATTTTTCATTTATGTTTTACCTTATAAATTATTTATCACCAATGGGGATAAATATTTTAAATAATGATATATAACTATCATGGAATTATTTTTTATTGCATGTGATGTTATCAGTATGGTTGAACTTTTGCTATGATTACATATTAAACAATTTATTATTATTTTTATTTTTATCCAATATTTAGTTTTTGGCATGGTATTGAGGATATAGTTTCATTATTTCATGGATTGTTACATCATGAACAGGTGAATCCTTTTGAAAAGCAAGAATATATTCTTGGAGATATATTCAAATTTATCTCATACTAAGATAACTGAAATTGATAATTTCACTCGCAAATCTATACTAATTATGAAATAAATGTACGATTAATTTGGAAAATATTATCAAGAGTACTTCCATGTGGTTAAAAAATTTATTATTTTGTTTAATTAAGAGAGGAAGAAAATATAAAATTCAATAAGAACACTTTATATTCTTATAGACAATATCCAGAATTGTTTTTGATTTACAAACTGATATGATTATTATGAAAATTACTATACAAATATTCATCTTTAATGAATATTTGATGGTCTAAGATCATATTATCTGTGGTATGGAAGTATTTATTCATTTATTGTCTGAACACAACATAAAAGAACATAATTATAAGTAAAAGGTAGTGGTTGTTTCCAAACTAGTCAGTTTAAGGTAAAATTCTATTACGTGGCATGGCCTATCCTTTATATATAGAATATTACCCTTTTAAATTAAAAATTATTATTATAATTTTTTGGACAACTGACCCATTATTCTCATATTTAAAGTAATATATTATTTTTTCAATTAAATATGAAATTTAACGCATATAGGTGTTTTGGTTCCTCTCCCATAGAATTATAATTTTGAGTAGATGGATCCTCCAACTAATATATTGAGGGTGTGTATTATTATTCTTTCACATTTTATTCCACATTTCATCAAGTTTTCTCTTCTTTTCATTATAGAATCTTGAATTGTCTCATTTTTTGAGTTATATGTCCTCCTAATTTACATCCTATATTCACTAATGTCAACATTCTCATAGATAACACCCCCTTACCATCAATTGTTTTCAGTTATTTTCTACTTATAACATCTTTTACTAGGATACTCATTTTGGGTGGGTCCTCATCACTATGCTATATATTTGGGGATCTTTCAAATTATTTTAAGGGAATTACCTTCCTCTATTAGATAATATTTTAGTAATTTAGATGGGTTAGTTTGTGCGATTTTTTTTGACCCTTATGATTATTTCATTCAGCTTGGTTGGGAGATCATTCTGCTTAGTTTTCATATTTTTGAATCAGTTCAACTCTAATTATTTTGTAGTGTTGGGTTGATGCCTATAGATTAGAGATAGGTTGTCTATGAACCCATTTTCATAACATAATTTTCAAGGATTATATATTCTAATTAAATATTTGAAATTAATTGATGCTTCTAAAAATAAAGTTTTATGTATGATTTTTATTTTTCAGCATTTCATGTGGAACATTTTATATAAGTTTGCGGCTTATTCATTGTTCATATTTGATGTTTTCTAGATTCAGGATGATTTATATTATTTTTTAGAGATAGTGAATTATTATTGCATGATGATATCTATTTAGGGAATTATAATACATAATTCTTCTCATATTTCAATTTAGGATTTTCGACTATTATTCCTATGGGAAATCTAGTTGTGGTGGAATTGGTGATTTGGAGGTGAAGGGATATCGTCACCTTCTCATCAAACAAGTTAAATAAAATAATTCTTGATGTTATGTTGGTTGAATTATACTTGATAACATCTGAGTAAGGTCTTCAGGTGTCTTTTGTTCTTCGGGGTTTGAATTATTTGGTGTTTGATGTTTTTTTGTTCGTAGTTATATTTTATTGCTAGGTTTATGGTTTTTTATATTTCTTGATTGATTTTGATTATGAAAGAGGTTTTCAATAGATATTGTTGTGTTGTATGTTATGTGATTGTTTCTAGCAGAGGATTTTTAGTGGATATAGTCTAAGAGTTTATGTGTTGCTATGGTAGTGGATGTCAAGACTTCAAATAGATACTTTATGACTATTAATTAAATGTTTGTGGTGTTGGTCAGTCTTCATGAGCTCAGGCTCCACATATATTTACTATTTTTTGTTAATAGTGGTTTTTTAATATATCTTTTGTATGCTTGGTTTTTGTGTTGTGTTCTGGTTTAATTTTTTCCTTCATTTCATCCTTGAACAAGAATCATGATTTGTCTGTTGGGATTGTTTAGTTTGATTCTTCAGGTACTCTTAATTTTTGATCTTGGATTTGGAAAATGTTATTTATCCTCTCAACAAAATGGCTAACTGATTTCTATTTTTTACGTTATGTGAAGGTTGAGTTTTTTCGAGAGATTATGAGGGATATTTTGTTCATTCAAGTGTCTTGTACTTGTTGCATATATATAAATTGATGGATTTTTTCAATCATATAAAATAAGATTTGAAAGGGTTATTTAATTATTTAAAAATTAAAATTATATATTTGATCCTTTAATGGTATTTTTTTTAATGATATAAGGAAGATGAGGCAAGATATTAAGACCCTATAAATTAAATGGGTTATTATATTTTTAAGAATTTCATAATCAATGACTGGGAGGATCTTAACTCCTTTGACTCATCTATATATAAATGAAGAAGGATTTTCAAAGACATTATACATGAACATGGAGTGCATAAATTTTTAAGATATCAAGGAATATCTTTCAGTAGTTGTTTATAAAATCATTGAAATATATAATATCAAAAATTACAACATCCAAAAATCAAGGTCTACAATGAAATTTCTCCTTATGATGTAATGTTTTCCTCAAACAAACACAGTACATTATTTTGAAGTGGGATGTGGAACAATTCACATCCATGAAATCATTTCTTGTTATTATAAGATATCAAAATTCACAATTTTAATTGGCTGGTGATTGGGGGTTATGAAATCATATCGACCGTATGACATGACATTCATTTTTGAAAAAAATAAATATGGATAGACTAACCTATATTATGATATTCATATATATTCAAATGTGACATTTAAAAATTGGAATCACAGCAAATGATTAATCAATATCATAGAAGTTGAGAAGGATAATAAATTAGACTATGCCACATCACTAATATAAAATCTTCATATCATCAAAAATAGAGAATAAATTTTAAACATCACAATATTATCACTAATCATGCCAAATGAGATCCATAGATCCCCACAAATATATTAAAGATTATTATAAAAGATAAATGAATTACATATCTCAAAGGTGATGTTCTGGGTATGTAGCACTAATCATCCGAAAGATACATCATCCCGAACTCCATGTTTGACAGAACAAACATCAAATATTTCATCGCCAAATGCTACCCCCTCGATATTTGGTATACTGAATGAGAGGAAGAAACACTTCACCCTATCTCACCACTCTAAGTCAAATATCACAAAAACTCATTATGAAATCATGAAAATTTATTCATGTGAGAAAAAATTAAATAAATCATTGTATTAAATGGTTATGAAATGAAGTCATTCATAATTGGGATAACACTAATGCATTTACATTACTTTAGAATTTCTAATAATTTAAATCGTTGAAGATCACCAATTACATGTAATCCCATTATCACATTATTTCATGTGTAATGATTATTCCCCCCATTTATAGTTGGTCCCAACTAGTCAATTAGTTTCACAAACATCTAATATTCATTGAATTTATTCCATATATCATTGTGATTACATACAACCTATAGAAAATATATCTACAACCTTCAAATTCTAGTGGATAGTTGAAGTCACACAGAAATTCCCCCAAAATTATCGTACATATTAATCCCATTAAATAAAAACCTATTATTGATTCATTTTAGGTATTAACATTCAAAAGTCCCAATAGTGACCCATAAATTCCATTCATAACTACCAAAACACTAGTTAGTGCACTATCCTGAAGTATAATTAGTATACATTCAACATTTCTAGAGTTACGCTACCACTGTCTTCATCATTCAAAGAATAAATTGTATAGTCCCTCTTTCTAGTCATCTAAAACAAAAATTATAGTACAATTAACATTCATAAATATCCCCTAGTTGAAGACTATTATATGTAAACCTTATAATCCTCCAAAACAGAGGAACAATTCTAGTGTGTCCCCTTTATTTTGTTTACCACATTTCATTCACCCAAGTCCAATTAAAGCATAATGTTACCTAATACATTCTTAAACTAACACCCTGATGAAAATCTCATCCAATGTTTTTATTCTAGATATATTATAAAACTCCATAAATATACTCTCTAGTAACTCTTGAATGAATTGATAATTTAGGTCGATGTGTTTTTTCTATGAATGAAACACTGAATTCCATACCAAATGTAATACACTATTAATAACACTATAGAGTAATAGACCTTCAATGATCTATCTTAGATCCTCCAATAGATACCAAAGTCACATTAGTTCTTTGTTTAATTCTTTTTATTCTTTTTTTTCACTTCCATTATGGAAAAAGTTACCATTGACTATGACCATGACATATAGCTAATTTTCATTCCTCATAATGTGAACATACAGCCTTGTGTACTCTTATAAGTATCCAAATGTCCCCCAAGGTTCGCATCTACATAGCCTAATAATAGATCTTGTATCATAAAAATATATCTATATCATCTAGTATTTTTAGATATTAGATGATCCATCTCACGGTCTCTCAGTGTTCCTTCCCCAATTATTCATTAACTACAAATACCTCCCACTGTAAACTCTTTTTAGAGGTTATTGCGCCATTCGATTAACATCAGATCACTTACCATTGATACAAATAGAACATTTCATATATAATTGACCTATTATTATATTTTGATTACTATTTCCTTTGATAATTTTCATTGCCCACCTTTTATAGTTTATACTAGACTATATCCATACATTGAAAAGCATTTCATTATCTTTTAGATGTAATATCTATGAGATAATACAAAACATTCATCATTCTTATCTTGATCAACCCTCACCCATATTATTTTTTATTCCACCCTAAGATATTCTACCTAGAATATTCTAGTACATGAAATTGTATCTCCTGATACTCATGATTTTTAAATATAGTAGAAGTATCCCATCTACATATAAGATAAAAAGGGTGAAGTAATCACACCCAAGTTCCATATAGAAGAAACAATGGTTCATGTTTCTTTGAATTGGACCATTGTACACTATAAACACATTTAAATTATTGTTCCAATGTATAGGTTCTTGTTTCAATATGTATTGACTTTACATTAGTATACACTCCATGTACTTATCCTAATAATCCTTAAAACCATTATGTCAATTCATAAAAACATTCCCTCCCAAGTTTAGAGGGAGAAATTATTTCTTTACATCCAACTTCTCTATGTAATGATTGTTAGTAGAAACATTTCATAGAACTACCTAGATGGTAGTCTGCTCGGTTAATTTTGAGAAAATTTTAGAGAGTTCATTCCATTCCATCTTTAAAAATCCTTCAGAAATAATCTATTCCTTTACTATTTCCAGTCACTAGACTATTATTTTAATAAGAAGACCTATTTATTCTCAAGTGATTTCCTTCCCCATTATTGATATGTTAGCTCCAATATTTCATTATAATGTATTAATTCTAACTCTTGTTTTATTTCTAACCCACACTAGAAAAAATCATTGAGACTTATCACTTTTTATAGACTCTTGGGTTTTCCTCCATCTTTTAAAATTTATAAAATCACATCAATTTAGATTCTATGAATTGTACATATGATCTTGGAATACCTCCAAAGTTTTATCCATGGATTTTTTCCGATTGGAATTATAATTACTAGATATTAAAATCTCAGTACTCTGATATAAACCTTATTTGTCGTAGAGATCTCTGGTATATGTTTCACTAACCTAAATTACAAGCTCTCAATTCCCTCTAAAATATCACAAACATGTTTCCGTATATAATCCCTATTCAGATCAACATGAAAATAGTATGTTGATTCATTGTTAATAGATTAATTTACCCCCAAAATATATACTTTTAATATGATATTTTCATTTAATATAATATCTCAAATAAATACTATTTTTTGATTTCCTTCATACCAGATCTATAATTCAATTTCTTCATCACATTATTCTAAAATAAAAAAATGAATGAGACATAGAGTGTAGTTTTATTCTTTATATGGAATCAATATATACATAATATAAAATTTTGAAACCTTTTTCTGATTAACATATTCTATGTTTATGAACCGTAGCTTCACTAAAATCTTCTACAACATCATTTACGATGGACAGATGTGATGAAATTACATTTCATAGTTTATCATTTCCAACCAAAGTTTCTTGGAAATTCAAGGATATAGCCTCATACTCAGTGCCTTTTATGTTAACATCTAATTTAATCACTCATCTGCATGATTTTTCTATGTATTCTTATATAGTATTCATTCTATCCTGATTCCTTTATCATAAATGTTTTTTAAATACCATACACCCCATTATTTATTATTATGAGAACATAATAACTTCAGCTTCCAATCGACTTCCCATTCCACCATATACTTACATTGAAAACAAACTCCAAACACTTCATACATATTATAGAAATTAATCCCATTATTTATTTATCTAATCATCAATGAAATTTAAAAAGTACAAAGATCCTCTATGATATTGATTTTGGGAAGTTCCCCAAACATATGTGTGAAAGAGTTATAATATAAATGATCTAGGATTCATTCAATTAAATTTAAATAATAATATTCTCTTTGAAATATTAAAACTCTCACAATATCTAATTTCAATGTTATTAATATTTAGTACAACCATTATAGATTGAACTTTAATGATTTTTTCACTCAGGTGTGTGAGATGATAATTCCATAACATTGAATTTAAAAAGATTTTTCAAAAATAATTATATCTCCTTATAATATTCTAGTAGTATAAAGTTTCATATCCTTTACACTTCACACCAAAACCAAAAAATATTGAGTAACTTTTTATACTCCATTTTTGAAACTAATTCTTTGACCTACTTCGTCCACCTAAAAAATAAAAATTATGTTTTTTTTCCTTCCAGGTATGTTCCAGGCTTATTTTATATTCTACAAAGTCACATTCTATATCTAAATGTCATAATATACATTTACTAATACTTCAATAGCCATATAATCATCCATGTGATCCTTTTTGAACCTTATAGAAATATAATTCACCGTAAAATGTTGTTATTACATAGAATGAACTGATTCTTTAGAATATATCAATCATGATTAAATTGAAATATTAACATTAAATATAGAGTTACTAAAGAGACCCGAAGCATGACGTACATGGACATTACATTACTTTTTTGGAATACATAATACATAACAAAAACAGACGCACAAGGACCGTAATAGTTTAGTGTCTTTGGAAACTTGGAACGTAATCTTCTAATCGTGGTGAAAGATCTTCAACATCTCCCATAAAGATCTTCCACTTTTTGTTTCCTTACCTAAAACCTTTATTTCGATCCTGGGGGAAAATAAAACATAAAAAGGGTGAGCTCAAATGCTCAGTAAGGGTAAGAATGGATAAAATTAAACATACCATATACATTTGAACTTAAAAACATGAACATAATGTTTAAACATCAAAATATTGAGCAAAGACATAAAAAATGGAAGTACATAAGGCATAGATCATAGTGGAACATAAACCATGATAAAATAGCATGGGAATAAAACATGTAATTGTGGAATCCATTAAGCACATGTAATGATTTCCATAGTATCCAAGACATTGCTGCCAAGACCATCTTAGTGGACAAAGTCCCATTCTGAATCGAGTTCACCCCTCGTTTCAATCCTGTAACACTGAACCGGATTAACATACCATTCCAGCCATGTCTATCTCATGAGATATAAAATCTTTACCCAATGCATTGGAGGTAGATATAGGTCCCACCCATCTCATAATGAAATCATTCTTACTTGTGCCACAAAATTAACATATGTCATTCATTATAACCCAATAAATGAAATGGGTTTCATAAACATCATACCATCATTACATAAACCATATAAAGAAATGAATATCATTTCATAATAAGGAAAGTTAAACCATGTAAATCATAGAGACATTATACTTGAAACATACACATATGAAATAATTTCATCTTAGACAAAAAATGGTTTTGATAAAACACTTGAAATGAATTCTTGAGAAAAATATACTTTCTTCTTAAAAATCATTTTCTTATCACAATATGTCATGCAATTTTAAAAGAAATGGATTCTGTTGAAAATAATCATGAGATATTATGGAGGAAGCTTCATGAAAATAAGGCTTTATAAAACCGTAAATATCCTTTCCTGCTGTATACGTTAAAAAACATTCTTCTCGTACTTTTGTCGGAAAAGTCAAAAAGTACCTTGTAGGGTAAATAAAAATAAGATTTCTTCCATACCATGGGGTAAAAGTAAAAATGGGTAAAAAGGAATTTAAAAATTCATGAATACACTTTTATAAAACATGGAAATGGGTGATAGCAATAACCCCTAGTAAATACTTACGAATAAGCAATCTCGGATAAAAATGAGATTTGAAAAATTATCCCGTACCTTAGACCTGATACGCTTCGTATGGATAAAAAACTCCTATATAATGATTTAAATAATTTAATTGACTTGTTAAATAATCATATTCATTGTTATGATATCATATATGTTTCACTTATGACTTTATATTACCCGTTCTTTTGTAAAGTAGCTTTTTGGGTAAAATCATTTCATTTATCGTATGTGTTTCGACTTGTGGTTCTTGATATTATTACTTATATCCTGATTTAAATAATTCCAGAATGTAAAACATGATTTATATACAATATATATTCATCATATACATATATATTATAGATCGATAAAAGCAAATGAAATACACCGTTAATGGAGACGGTAGGCCGTACGTATGCATGAACGCTGTTTTCATTTCCTTATTGAATGAAACCAAATAGATGACATACATATATATATATACATAAACCCAGTATCATTATTATTTCATAGATTTCATTATTATTCATTATATAAACATTATGATCATTCATGTATGGTTAACATGGAGAATGAATCTCATCGTGTCGTGGAGACGGTAGTCCGTACGCACACACGAGCGATGATATCGTTCCCATAATTATAGAATTGGAGTGGGTGGTATAATATATCATAATCATTATGATGTTATAATTACCATATATAGTTATTCTTTACACCATTATACCCATCCATGTAAGGTGTTGGTGGAAAAACAGATTACACCACGGCATGGAGACGGTATTCCGTACGTAATCACATGCGGTTATTTTGTTTTTCATAGGATGGATAGAAGGTGAAAGAGGGTTGTTTAATATTTATAATAACATATAAGTATATGAGGGATACTGATGTTATTACTTCATAATTAAACAACTAAAGAAGAAGAAGTTTAAGAAGAATGAAAATTGAAAGAATCAGTAACGGATATTACGTCTTCTTTGACATGCCTCTTTGAATCCTCCTCTTAGGGTACTAAAATTGGACTTTGGATAAGACCAAGACCTCTAGTATGTTTCTAGTAAAGTTGATAAGGGAAATGGGAAGGTTTTGGCCGAGCTTAAAGGCTCAAATTTGTGTGAGGAAGAGAGGTAGGAGGTTCCCTTTTATGAGGGAGGATAGGGGCACCTTTGGAAATCTTAAAAATATTAATTTATAATAAATCTAACCCCACTTAAAAACCTCAAAAAATGACTCATATTCGAATATTTTATGATATAGGGTTGTAATCTCATCAACCAATAAAATTTAGACATGTTAGGAATTTATTTTAAACATTATCAACTTGATTTGTCATTATTTAATCAATTTAATTTTATTTGTGGTAATAACATTCTAAATTTTAAATTATAACAAATAATTACTTATTTGTTGTGAATTTTCCATAATTGGATACGTTATAAAATTTTATACCATATAAATTTAAATTTATAATTTTTAAATATTTTTGTGATTTTTAAAAATTTTATAATATGTTATTTTTATAAAATAACAATAGTGTCAATTTTGAAACTATTCATTTATTTGAATTTAAATAAAATATATACAGAATATATGTTCAAAATAAAAGCTTTAATAGATTCATAAAAGGTCAAATGTTTCTAGAAAATTAGTGGATCACATTAAATAGTTCATATAATATTTATTTTATTATTTTAATATCATTTATTTGTTTATCTCTTAATAAAATAATTACTACATACTTTTTGTATAGTTATTTAATATATTATATGTTGCATAAAAATTGAAAATAAAATCCTATGATGAATATAAATCTGTTAACTTTCAAAATAATACTTTTACTCGAATTTATAATCTTAAAATCACAATATTTAAATTGTTATATTTATTAAATTATGAAGGTGACAACTTTTTCATCATTTAAAATAAAATAATATAAGTGTCATAATAGCTTTTTTAAGGCTCCAAATGGTCAAATATTCTACCATTGTATGATTATGGTTTAAATTTACATGACCAATAAGTTTTGGTCTGGGTTTTGTGCCTTTTATTGTCACTATTAGTTTAATAAAAACTATATTCTTGATTTTTAACTAGATAAACAATTTCGGCATCACTATTGTGTCACAATTAATTCTAATTATTTAATCCCTAAAAATTATAAATAAATTAATATGATGTAGATAATTCCATTATATTTCTGGAGACTATTCATGTTCAAAGTTTCATGAAGTTTACCACAAAATTAAAATTAATATACTTATAAGATTTAAGAGAGTGACATGTTGTCACTTTCATTGGTTTTAATAATAATAAAGTTATTTTCATGGAAGAAAGTCCCTTAAATGATTCTAAAGAGACCCTTAAGTGATATGGGTCGACTTTTAGTCATGAAATAGGATTTTGGCAGGTGTTAGGTTGTTTTTATAATCTTATATTTACCCTTAATTACCCGATTTACCTTTAACAATGGTAAATAAAATTTACCATAGTTACTATTCATAAAGCCCAAAAATAAAAAGTATCTTATTAACATAATATGGACCCACTGATTCCAAATATGGAATCCATTTTTCCAAATTCAATTCACAAAAGTTTCAGAAATTAAATTAAAATTAATCCCGTTGTCGAAAGAAAACGAGTTTTTATTTATAACATTGCAAAAGATTGAATTTATTTAATCTACGAATTCAATGTAAAATCAATGCTAATGGCATATATTATATTAAGTGGTAAAAATATATTATATTTATACTTTAAAACCATTAAATATTATAATTTAACCACATAAATTATTAGGATGTAAAAGGTTGTTTGTAATTAAAATATAGCGTGTTTTTACTATTCATTAAAATATGAAAGTTATCAGAATAATATGAAAATTTTATCCAAGGTAAAATTTTATATCCTTATTTCAAATAATAATTTTATTTTATAAAATTGAACTTATAAAAATGTTAAAAACTATATTTAAAGTGGTTGTGCCATCAAAAGGCGGAAAAACTGCATTTTTTTAAAAATACTTATTTTAGCTGAAAATTTTATTTTCTTCTCTTAACATGTTCTAGAAAATTTATAAGATGAATAATAATGTTATAAAATTCAAAATTTAGTTAATACTATTCATAACTTCTAGTCAATGATAATATAATTACAATATATCATTGTTTAGTGAAACCCAGTATTGCGTACAACACAAGCTATCGAGGAAGGCCGCAATTGCATGTAATGAAAGCCAAGTCAGGGTTGCGTGTAGTGCATGACTCCTTTGTTATTTCATATAAAAGAATCCAACCATATTTAATTTATACATTGAATATATATATACACTCAATTTTTCATAGAATTACTTCTATCAAATGAACTTGAAATTGTGTAAAACACCACCCATGAATTGTGTTGTGTATACTGCATGCTTATACGGTGTTGAGTATAGTGAAAGATAATCATGGTGTATCATAAAACACAAGACATTAAATAAATTAAAAATTATAATTCTCATAAAATCTTGGGTTGTTACATTCTACCCCCATTAAAATGAATTTCGCCCTCGAAATTCGTCGGGATTATAAATGGTTTTCTACTTGAAGGTTTTTTTAATGGAAACCCACATCGTAAAAAGGAATAACAAAACTTGACTTTCAAAAATAATGTATGAAACACACAGGTTACCCAAATTAACTAATCACTGGGTTTCCATAAAAGAGATCATACATGAAAATATGGATATGGAGGAGAAATCTAACCATAATGTTCTGATGGGAGTGGTAGAGAACAGGGCAATGAAAAAGACAACAATCACAAAGACATAGATTTGTGATGATATTGTAGAGACCCGAAGCTTGACGTACATTAACATTACATTACTTTTGCGGAATACTTAGTACATAACAAAAAATACACACACAAGGATCGTAATAGTTTAGTGTCTTTGGAAACTCGGAACGTAATCTTCTAATCGTGGTGAAAGATCTCCAATATCTCCCATAAAGATCTTACCTTTTTTTACCTAAAACCATTCTTTATATCCTGGGGAAAAGAAAACATAAAAGAGTGACCTCAAATGAACAGTAAAGGTAAACAAAAGAAATATTAATCTCATCGTATACACAAGAACATAACTTTTGGAAATCATAACCTGCAAAAGAGATCATAATTTCATAACATGGGATAAATCATGGCAGTGAAATGTAATCACAACAATCATAACTTAAAACAT
This sequence comes from Viscum album, assembly GCA_963277665.1. Classification (NCBI taxonomy): domain Eukaryota; kingdom Viridiplantae; phylum Streptophyta; class Magnoliopsida; order Santalales; family Viscaceae; genus Viscum; species Viscum album. The sequence continues at coordinate 2,003,915,358 of OY728164.1, read as the reverse complement.
GAAACTTTGTTGCATAAACACATAATCCTAGAGAATCATTTCTTGTTAGTCATGCCTCATTTCCAAGACTATCTTAGTGGACAAAGTCCCTTTCTGAACCGAGTCACCCTCGTTTCAGTCCTGTTTCACTGAACCGGTATAACCTACCGTTCTAGCCCTGTCTATCTCATGAGATATAAAATCTTTACCCAATTAATTGGAGGGAGATATAGGTTCCACCCATCTTATAATGAATCCTTTCTTATGTGTGCCACATAATCATAAACCATACATCATAGCGTAACCCATGTAATAAAAAATGGGATTCTTAAACAACATGACATCATAAAACAATTCATATAAGATAAAGGAATTCATAAAAATATTTCCATCACAACATAATCAAACCAATGTAATAATAGGGATAAGAACAGAACCCTTTTATTATCTTAGATGGAAAATAATTTTGATAAAATACTTGAACTCCATTCTTGAGGAAAATATCCTTTCTACTTCAAAAACATTTTTCCTTTCTTAAAATGTCATACAATTTTAAACTAAAAGAATTTGATTAAAAATAAAATTGAAAACTTGTAAAGGAAGCTTCTTGGAAATAATGTTTTAAAAATCCATTCATGCCGTATAAGTTAAAAAAAACATTCTTCGTACTTTTGTCCGAAAAGTCAAAAAGTACCTCGTACGAAAAACGACAAAATATTCCTTTCATATCCTTTACTAAAAACTCACCGAAGGGTAAAATTGGACTTAAACAATTGTAGTTGGATGTAAATAATATTACATATTGAGGAAACATGTGTGTGGATGATAAAATACACCCCAGTAAATGCCAAAGTATAAACAATCTCGAATAAAAATGAGATTGAGATATTTCCCTTACCTTAGGTCCGACTTGCTTTGTAAGTGTCCGAACCTCCTGTATAATGATTTAAATCATGTTATTGACTTATTACAGAATTATATTCATTTTTATTATATCATATATGTTCCACTTATACTTTATATTACCCGTTCTTTTGTAAATTCATGTTAAAGTAGCGTTTTGGGTAAAATAGTCTCATTTGTCGTTCGTGTTTTTAACCTGTAATTATCCATATGATTACATAGATCATGATTACTTAATTACAGAATATAAAACATGATTTATATATATATATTCATAGTACACATATATAATAAATCAGTAAATGGAAAGAAATACACCGTTAATGGAGACGGTAGTCCGTACGTACGCATGAACGATGTTTTCGTTTCCTTATTGAATTGAATGGAATTAAGTAGATGACAAACATATAAATATAAATAATTCTAGTATCATTATTAGGTCATATATTTCATTAGTACTTATTATATATACTTTATAATCATTCATGAATGGTTAATCATTGAGAATGAATCTCATCGCGTCGTGGAGACGGTAGTCCGTACGTACGCACGATCAATGATATCGTTCCCATGGTCGTGGAATTGTGTTTAAGTGTATGTATACTATTTCAGTATCAATATCACTTTATAATAATCATATATAGTTACTCATTAAACCTTTATACCCATCCAATTAAGGTGGTGGCGGAAAATAGATTACACCACGGCGTGGAGACGGTATTCCGTACGTACGCACGCGCGATGATTTCCTTTTTCCGTAGGATGGATAGAAGGTTAATTAGAGTTTTTTAATATTTATAATAACATATCAGTATATAAGAAATACTTATGTTATTACTTTATCGTGAAACAACTAAAGAAGAAGAAGTTGAAGAAGAAAAAATTGAAAAGGATCGGTAATGGGTATTACCTCTTCTTTGAAGTGCTTCTTTGAGACCTCCTTTTAGGGAACTAAATTTGGTCTTTTAAGAAGACCAGGACCTCTAGGATGATACTAGGGAAGTGGAGAAGTGATTTTTTCAGGGTTTGGCCGAGCTTGAAGGCTCAAAGATGTGTGAGGAAGAGAGGGAGGAGGTGCCCTTTTATAAGGGAGGAGAGGGGCACCTTAGGAATATCTCAAAATATTATTTTATATTAAAGTCAAAATCGGTTTATAATGGTTCCAAAGGGTCTTATTTCGAAGCTAAAGTGGGGATGGGTCGCAATCCTATCAACCAATAGGATTTAGACAAGTTTAGGTTATTATTTTAACCTTATCAATTAGATTTAACTTTAAGTTAAATAATTTAACTTTTACCGTGTCTTTTTGTTTTCTTACACTATATGGTTAATACACTTACTATAACATGCCAAAAGAACCCCAAATTGTTTATTATTAATATATATATCCTTATCTAAGTAATTTGGCCGATCCTTAGATTTTTAGGAATAAAATAAAAATTTATAATATAATATTTGATTTAAAAATTATTTTGTGTCAATTTTGACACTATTTGATATATGATTTTTGTGAAAGTCATAATAGAATTATATGTTCGAACCAAGTTTATTAAATCAACACTAATATATCATATTACCCTATGAAATTAGTGGAATCCATAACAAGTCTCAAATTACATTTATTTTGGTGTTTATAACATCAATTATGTCAATATTTCATTAATAAGATAATTACTGCATCATCATTGTGTCATAAATAAATTAAATTATTTAATGTCTAAAAATTAAAAATAAAATACCATTATATAGAAAATCTTTTTATCTTTCTAATGAATATTTATAGTCGAATTTATCTTATGTATAACCCCATATTAAAAATGATTTACTTATTAAACTTTGATTTTAACTATTTTAACTATTCATTAAATAAAATAATATTAAATGTCATAATCTACTCCAAGTGGACCTAAATGGTAATATTATATTCATAAGGTTGTTTTTGGTCGAATTACACTTATCAAATAGAATTAGGACATGTGCTAGGGTAATAGTAATATCATATTTACCCTTAGTTACCCTATTTACTATTAACCGCGGTAAAAAAAGTAAAAAGTTACTATTCACCAAAAAATTATTTTTATCACATTGAACCACATTTTACTTACTGATATCAACCGTGTCTATCGGATTTTCGAAATTTCATTCACAGAAGCGGTAAAATTAAGTTTTATGCAAAATTCATTTTTTAACCTACCACTTAGTGGTTTCACTATTCATCAAAAATTAAGTTTTTCAGAAAAATGCCAAAATTTCACCCTAAGCTATAATTGATATTCCGAATTCAAAAATGATTTCTATTTTACAAAATTCCCAACATATAAGTTTCATTAATTAATTTTATAATTAATTTCCGTTGTCACAACAAATAGCGTGTTTTTAAGAGATAATAACTATCAAAAAATTGACACTTGGTTATAACTGGTTTAAATGTGAAATTACATCCAATGACCAACATTGTATTAAATTTGTAAAAATATATTCTAAATATAATTTAAAACCACTCAAATTAATAATTTATCACTATTAATTATTTCGATTAAAAAAGTTGTTTTTAATTAAAATTTAGTAATTTTCACTATTCATCAGAATATGAAAGTTATCCGAAAAGTACCAAAATTTCAACTTAGGCTAAATTCAATACTCCGAATCCATAAATGAAGTCCATTTTGAAAAATAAAATTCAAAAAATTTCAAAAAGTGGTTATTACTATTCATAACGGCTAGTTTTAATAATATCTTAATAGCATATCGTTGTTTAGCGAAACTTGGTGTTGCGTACAACACACGCTATCGTGGAAGGTCGCAATTGCGTGTAATTCAAGCCAGGTCAAAGATGTGTGTTGTGAAATCTCTTTTTGGTGTAGCGTATAACACAAGACATTAATTAAATTAAAAAGAATATTTTTCATAAAATCTCGGGGTGTTACATTCTACCCCCCTTAAAATGAATTTCGCCCTCGAAATTCGTCGGGGTTATAAATGTTTTACTATTAGAAAGTTTCTTTAATCGAAACCCACATCGTAAAAAGGAATACCAAATCCAATCTTTAAAAACAAAAGTTTGAAACGTAACGGTTACCCAAATAAACTAATCACTGGGTTTCCACATAGGTGAAAATATGGATATGGAAGAGAAATCTAAACATCATGTTCTGATGGAGAGTGGTAGAGAACATGGATATGGAAAAGCTAGCAATCTAAAATCCATAAATTTGTGACGATCTAAGGTACCATCTGATTAATCAGATATAAGAGCACTAGGACAACATTTTTGGTTTTCAAGATCATTTCCCTAAAGTTGATTAAATTGGAATTAGAATAAATACTTTCGTGATTTTGGTATAGTCTCATTGTTTGTCATTCTTTGGACAATTTATACTTCATCTCTTAAAGAAATGAAGTTGAATTTGTCATTCGTGATGTGTTAGCAGATCATGTGATAGAATGATGGGTCATTCCATCTGTCTCAAAAGGTTAGAAAAGTTATCAAAAAATACATAAGTCCATCTATAGTGAGATTAATGATATATGGTTCCTAAAAGGAACTTATACTTTATATATCATAATGCTTAATATAATAAAACTAGTTTCTAATAAACAGGGACTTCCTGTAGGCCAGTGGTAGGCGATAAAGGCCAGTCGCACTTCGGTTGTGGGATCGATTCCCACATCCTTGTCTGAGGCGATGGGCTGTTGCCCATCCTGCAGGTTGTCCTTTTTCTAAAACTACATTACTATAACATCCCATCAATAATATCGAAAATATTCTATCCTTCAACAATACTAACTTATGTCCAACATAATCCATTCTAATATTTAGGCTTATCCATAATACTGCAGCCCACTCTCATATATAGTGAAAACGATTACCAGAGATTTAATACTGTCGTTGATCCCCATATATCATAAGATATGTCTTGTTGGTCACATTACAAACATTCAAAGGCCTTAATCACGTATTCTCTTGAATACCCATTGAACCTTAGTGAAAACATGAATACAGTTAAAAGTTAACTCTTTCCACATACCAAAATCCAAAAATTCTATATACTCAAACATTGATATAACCTTCTTTTTATATCAGTCATGAGCTCATGAATACAATCAAATACCTCATTATCTTATTATTCCTTCATTATGCGCATATCATCTACTTTCCAAAAAATATCTGAATAACATTTCATGGTTACTAGTACCATTAATCATACAGTTTAAAAACATAGGAAAGACAATAGTGTAACAATCCTTAGTTGTCTCTTTATTCCATAGTACCATGAGATTACTTATACAACATTACACTTGATAAACACGTAATCATTCCACTACCTTCTTAAACCATTGACCGAGCTTCAACAATTCTTTCATATCACATATCATTTGTAGTCTCTTCATCATCATCAACATAAATACTTCCCATATGACCATACTGATTCTCTTCATGAGACTTTCCCTTAGGGCATTGGTTTGCATAATGCCCGTACATTCCACATTTAAAACATTTAACCATTGTTGATGTCATAGCAATACCATTATCCTCATCCATGGTGTTAACTGAACCTTTTCCTTTGCACTTACTTGCTTTTTGTCCTTCTTTTCCACACCCAAAGCATCTTCCAGTTCCTTTGAAACATTCTCCTTGAGTCCTCTTCCCACATGATTTACATAGGTGAAATTGAACTTTCTTTCCTCTATGATCTTCATGAAACTCCATCTTTCTCTTATTAGCCGAGTCATGAAACTTACCAAATTTTACTTTATTGATCATATTATGAGATTGCTGATTCGGCATAATAATTATGTTTGGACTTCCAAATACCATTTCATTATGAAGAATATCATTCCATTGTCCATCATATTCTCCATTGTCGTGAATCATCTTGTTTCCAGCCATTTTCTAAAACCCAAAAAGAATAGTGTGAGAGGCAAAAATCATGCTAGGGGAAAACAACATAATAAAGGGGGAGTATCCTCAATATCTAACTTCTTAGGTTAAATTCTATGATCGTTAGCATAATTCTAGTACTATAACCTATACGTATACTTAACCTTATGGACATCCCTACACAAACCTTATAAATATCTCTAGGGATCTCACTAAAGTTCTCGCATCCTAGTTTCCAAAGGTTGACTAAACATTTCCTTTGATACCAACTGTAGAGACCCGAAGCTTGACTTTCATTAACATTACATTACTTTTGCGGAATACTTAGTACATAACAAAAAATACACACACAAGGATCGTAATAGTTTAGTGTCTTTGAAACTCGGAACATAATCTTCTAATCATGGTGAAAGATCTCCAATATCTCCCATAAAGATCTTCCCTTTTTTTACCTAAAACCTTTCTTTATATCCTAGGGAAAAGAAAAAATAAAAGGGTGAGCTCAAATGCTCAGTAAAGGTAAACAAACGAAATATAAATCTCATCGTATACACAAGCACATAACTTTTGGAAATCTTAACCTGCAAAAGAGATCATAATTTCATAACATGGGATAAATCATGTCAGTGAAATGTAATCACAATAATCATAACATAAAACATGAATCTTTTTGGAAAACACACATAATCCTAGAGAATCATTTCTTGTTAGTCAAGACTCATTTCAAAGACTATCTTAGTGGACAAAGTCCCTTTCTGAACCGAGTCACCCTCGTTTCAGTCCTGTTTCACTGAACCGGTATAACCTACCATTCCAGCCCTATATATCTCATGAGATATAAAATATTTACCCAATGAATTGTAGGGAGATATAGGTCCCACCCATCTTATAATGAATCCTTTCTTATGTGTACCACATAATCATAAACCATACATCATAGCGTAACCCATGTAATAAAAAATGGGATTCTAAAATAACATGAAATCATAAAACAATTCATATAAGATAAAGGAATTCATAAAAATATTTCCATCACAACATAATCAAACCAATGTAACAATAGGGATAAAAACAGAACCCTTTTATTATCTTAGATGGAAAATAATTTTGATAAAATACTTGAACTCCATTCTTGAGGAAAATATCCTTTCTACTTCAAAAACATTTTTCCTTTCTTAAAATGTCATACAATTATAAAATAAAAGAAGTTGATTAAAAATAAACTTGAAAACATGTAAAGGAATATTCTTGGAAATAATGTTTTAAAAATCCATTCATGCCGTATAAGTTAAAAAAACATTCTTCGTACTTTTGTCGGAAAAGTCAAAAAGTACCTCGTCCGAAAAATGACAAAATATTCCTTTCATATCCTTTACTAAAAACTCACCGAAGGGTAAAATTGGATTTAAACAATTTTAGGTGGATGTAAATAATATTAAATCTTGAGGAAACATGGATGTGGATGATAAAATACACCCCAGTGAATGCCAAAGTATAAACAGTCTCAAATAAAAATGAGATTGTGATATTTACCTTACCTTAGATCTGACTTGCTTTGTAAGTGTCCGAACCTCCTGTATAATGATTTAAATCATGTTATTGACTTATTCTAGAATCTTATTAATTGTTATTATATCATATATGGTCCACTTATGACTTTATATTACCCGTTCTTTTGTAAATTCATGTTAAAGTAGCGTTTTGGGTAAAATCGTCTCATTTGTCGTTTGTGTTTTTAACTTGTAATTATTCATATGATTACTTAGATCGTGATTACTTAATTCCAGAATATAAAACATGATTTATATATATATATTAATAATACACATATATAATAAATCAGTAAATGGAAAGAAATACACCGTTCATGGAGACGGTAGTCCGTACGTACGCATGAACGCTGTTTTGGTTTCCTTATTGAATTGAAAGGAATTAAGTAGATGACCTACATATAAATATAAATAATTACAGTATCATTATTAGGTCATATATTTCATTATTACTTATTATATATACTTTATAATCATTCATGAATGGTTAATCATTGAGAATGAATCTCATCGCGTCGTGGAGACGGTAGTCCGTACGTACGCACGAGCGATGATATCGTTCCCATAGTCGTGGAATTGTGTTGAAGTGTACGTATACTATTTCAGTATCAATATCACTTTATAATAATCATATATAGTTACTCATTACACCTTTATACCCATCCAATTAAGGTGATGGCGGAAAATAGATTACACCACGACGTGGAGATGGTATTCCGTACGTACGCACGCGCGGTGATTTCCTTTTTCCGTAGGATGGATAGAAGGTTAATTAGAGTTGTTTCATATTTATAATAACATATAAGTATATAAGAAATACTGATGTTATTACTTTATCATGAAACAACTAAATAAGAATAAGTTGAAGAAAAAGAAATTGAAAAGGATCAGTAATGGGTATTACCTCTTCTTTGAAGTGCTTCTTTGAGACCTCCATTTAGGGCACTAAAATTTGTCTTTTAAGAAGACCAGGACCTCTAGGATGATACGAGGGAAGTGGAGAAGTGATTTTGACAGGGGTTGGATGAGATTTAAGGCTAAAATTTGTGTGAGGAAGAGAGGGAGGAGGTGCCCTTTTATAAGGGAGGATAGGGGCACCTTAGGAATATCTCAAAATATTATTTTATATTAAAGTCAAAATCGGTTTATAATGGTTCCAAAGGGTCTAATTTCGAAGCTAATGTGAGGATGGGTCGAAATAATATCAACCAATAGGATTTAGACAAGTTTAGGTTATTATTTTAACCTTATCAATTAGATTTAACTTTAGGTTAAATAATTTAACTTTTGCCGTATCTTTTTGTTTTCTTACACTATATGGTTAATACACTTACTATAACATGCCAAACGAACCCCAAATTGTTTATTATTAATATATATATCATTATCTATGTCATTTGGCCGAACCTTATATTTTTAGGAATAAAAAACAATTAATAATATAATATTTCATATAAAAACTATTTTGTGTCAATTTTGACAGTATTTGATATATGATTTTTGTGAAAGTCATAACAGAATTATATGTTCGAACCAAGTTTATGAAATCAACACTAATATATCATAGTAACCTATAAAATTAGTGGAATTCATAAAATGTCTCAAATTACATTTATTTTGGTGTTTATAACATCAATTATGTCAATATTTAATCAATAAGATAATTACTGCATCATCATTGTGTCATAAATAAATTAAATTATTTAATGTCTAAAAATTACAAATAAAATACCATTATATAGGAAATCTTTTTATCTTTCTAATGAATATTTATAGTTGAATTTATCTTATGTATAACCCCATATTAAAAATTATTTACTTATGAAACTATGATTTTAACTATTTAAACTATTTATTAAATAAAATAATATTAAATGTCATAATCTAATACAAGTGGACCTAATTGGACATATTATATTAATAAGGTTGTTTATGGTCGAATTACACTTATCAAATATAATTAGGACATGTTTTAGGGTAATAGTAATATCATATTTACCCTTAGTTACCCTATTTACTATTAACCGCGGTAAAAAAAGTAAAAAGTTACTATTCACCAAAAAAATTATTTTTATCACATTGAACCACATTTTACTTACTGATATCAACCGTGTCTGTAGGATTTTCGAAATTCCATTCACAGAAGCAGTAAAATTAACGTTTATGCAAAATTCAGTTTTTAACCTACCACTTAGTGGTTTCACTATTCATCAAAAATTGATGTTTTTCAGAAAAATGCCAAAATTTCACCCTAAGCTATAATTGATATTCCGAATTCAAAAATGATTTATATTTTACAAAATTCCTAACATATAAGTTTCATTAATTAATTTTATAATTAATTTCTGTTGTCACAACAAATAGCGTGTTTTTAAGAGATAATAACTATCAAAAAATTGACACTTGGTTATAACTGGTTTAAATGTGAAATTACATCAATGACCAACATTGTATTAAATTGTAAAAATATATTCTAAATATAATTTAAAACCACTCAAATTAATAATTTATCACTATTAATTATTTCGATTAAAAAAGTTGTTTTTAATTAAAATTTAGTAATTTTAACTATACATCAGAATATGAAAGTTATCCGAAAAGTACCAAAATTTCACCTTAGGCTAAATTCGATACTCCGAATCCATAAATGAAGTCCATTTTGAAAAATAAAATTTACAAAATTTCAAAAAGTGGTTATTACTATTCATAACGGCTAGTTTTAATAATATCTTAATAGCATATCGTTGTTTAGCGAATCTTGGTGTTGCGTACAACACACGCTATCGTGGAAGGTCGCAATTGCGTGTAATTCAAGCCAGGTCAGAGATGTGTGTTGTGAAAGCTCCTTTTGGTGTAGCGTATAACACAAGACATTAATTAAATTAAAAAGAATATTTTTCAGAAAATCTCGGGGTGTTACATTCTACCCCCTTAAAATGAATTTCGCCCTCGAAATTCGTCGGGGTTATAAATGGTTTACTATTAGAAAGTTTCTTTAATCGAAACCCACATCGTAAAAAAAAAATACCAAAACCAATCTTTAAAAACAAAAGTATGAAACGTAACGGTTACCCAAATAAACTAATCACTGGGTTTCCACATAGGTGAAAATATGGATATGGAAGAGAAATCTAACCATCATGTTCTGATGGAGAGTGGTAGAGAACATGGATATGGAAAAGATAGAAATAAAAAATCCATAAATTTGTGATGATCTAAGGTACCATCTGATTAATCAGATATAAGAGCACTAGGACAACATTTTTGGTTTTCAAGATCATTTCCCGAAAGTTGATTAAATTGGAATTAGAAGAAATACTTTCGTGATTTTGGTATAGTCTCACTGTTTGTCATTCTTTGGACAATTTCTACTTCATCTCTTAAAGAAATGAAGTTGAATTTGTCATTCGTGATGTGTTAGCAGATCATGTGATAGAATGATGGGTCATTCCATCTGTCTCAAAAGGTTAGAAAAGTTATCAAAAAATACATAAGTCCATCTATAGTGAGATTAATGATATATGGTTCCTAAAATGAACTTATACTTAATATATCATAATGCTTAATATAATAAAACTAGTTTCTACTAAATAGGGACTTCCTGTAGGCCAGTGGTAGGCGATAAAGGCCAGTCGCACTTCGGTTGTGGGTTCGATTCCCACATCCTTGTCTGAGGGGATGGGCTGTTGCCCGTCCTGCAGGTTGTCCTTTTTCTAAAACTACATTACTATAACATCCCATCAATAATATCGAAAATCTTCTATCCTTAAACAATACTAACTTATGTCCAACATAATCCATTCTAATATTTAGGCTTATCCATAATACTGCAGTCCACTCTCATATATAGTGAAAACGATTACCATAGATTTAATACTGTCGTTGATCCCCATATATCGTAAGATATGTCTTGTTGGTCACATTACAAACATTCAAAGGCCTTAATCACGTATTCTCTTGAATACCCATTGAACCTTAGTGAAAACATGAATGCAGTTAAAAGTTAACTCTTTCCACATTCCAAAATCCAAAAATTCTATATACTCAAACATTGATATAACCTTCTTTTTATATCAGTCATGAGCTTATGAATACAATCAAATACCTCATTATCTTATTATTCCTTCATTATGCGCATATCATCTACTTTCCAAAAAATATCTGAATAACATTTCATGGTTACTAGTACCATTAATCATACAGTTTAAAAACTTAGGAAAGACAATAGTGTAACAATCCTTAGTTGTCTCTTTATTCCATAGTACCATGAGATTACTTATACAACATTACACTTGATAAACACGTAATCATTCCACTACCTTCTTAAACCATTGACCGAGCTTCAACAATTCTTTCATCTCACATATCATTTGTAGTCTCTTCATCATCATCAACATAAATACTTCCCATACGACCATACCGATTCTCTTCATGAGACTTTCCCTTAGGGCATTGGTTTGCATAATTCCCGTACATTCCACATTTAAAACATTTAACCATTGTTGATGTCATAGAAATACCATTATCCTCATCCATGGTGTTAACTGAACCTTTTCCTTTGCACTTACTTGCTTTGTGTCCTTATTTTCCACACCCAAAGCATCTTCCAGTTCCTTTGAAACATTCTCCTTGGGGCCTCTTCCCACATGATTTACATAGGGGAAATTGAACTTTCTTTCCTCTATGATCATCATGAAACTCCATCTTTCTCTTATTAGCCGAGTCAGGAAACTTACCAAATTTTACTTTATTGATCATATTATGAGATTGCTGATTCGGCATAATAATGATGTTTGGACTTCCAAATCCCATTTCATTATGAATAATATCATTCCATTGTCCATCATATTCTCCATTGTCGTGAATCATCTTGTTTCCAGCCGTTTTCTAAAACCCAAAAAGAATAGTGTGAGAGGCAAAAATCATGCTAGGGGAAAAAAACATAATAAAGGGGGAGTATCCTCAATATCTAACTTCTTAGGTTAAATTCTATGATCGTTAGCATAATTCTAGTACTATAACCTATACGTATACTTAACCTTAGGGACATCACTAGACAAACCTTATAAATATCTCTAGGGATCTCACTAAAGTTCTCGCATCCTAGTTTCCAAAGGTTGACTAAACCTTTCCTTTGATACCAACTTTAGAGACCCGAATCTTGACTTACATTAACATTACATTACTTTTGCGGAATACTTAGTACATAACAAAAAATACACACACAAGGATCGTAATAGTTTAGTGTCTTTGAAACTCGGAACGTAATCTTCTAATCATGGTGAAAGATCTCCAATATCTCCCATAAAGATCATCCCTTTTTTTACCTAAAACCTTTCTTTATATCCTGGGGAAAAGAAAACATATAGGGGTGAGCTCAAATGCTCAGTAAGGGTAAACAAACGAAATATAAATCTCATCGTATACACAATCACATAACTTTTGGAAATCTTAACCTGCAAAAGAGATCATAATTTCATAACATGGGATAAATCATGGCAGTTAAATGTAATCACAATAATCATAACATAAAACATGAATCTTTGTGGAATACACACATAATCCTAGATAATCATTTCTTGTTAGTCAAGACTCATTTCGAAGACTATCTTAGTGGACAAAGTCCCTTTCTGAACCGAGTCACCCTCGTTTCAGTCCTGTTTCACTGAACCGGTATAACCTACCATTCCAGCCATGTCTATCTCATGAGATATAAAATATTTACCCAATGCATTTTAGGGAGATATAGGTCCCACCCATCTTATAATGAATCCTTTCTTATGTGTTCCACATAATCATAAACCATACATCATAGCGTAACCCATGTAATAAAAATGGGATTCTTAAATAACATGACATCATAAAACAATTCATATAAGATAAAGGAATTCATAAAAATATTTCCATCAAAACATAATCAAACCAATGTAATAATAGGGATAAAAACAGAACCCTTTTATTATCTTAGATGGAAAATAATTTTGATAAAATACTTGAACTCCATTCTTGAGGAAAATATCCTTTCTACTTCAAAAACATTTTTCCTTTCTTAAAATGTCATACAATTATAAACTAAAAGAATTTGATTAAAAATAAACTTGAAAACATGTAAAGGAAGCTTCTTGTAAATAATTTTTTAAAAATCCATTCATGCCGTATAAGTTAAAAAAACATTCTTCGTACTTTTGTCGGAAAAGTCAAAAAGTACCTCGTACGAAAAATGACAAAATATTCCTTTCACATCCTTTACTAAAAACTCACCGAAGGGTAAAATTGGATTTAAACAATTGTAGGTGGATGTAAATAATATTAAATCTTGAGGAAACATGGATGTGGATGATAAAATACACCCCAGTGAATGCCAAAGTATAAACAATCTCGAATAAAAATGAGATTGTAATATTTACCTTACCTTAGATCCGACTTGCTTTGTAAGTGTCCAAACCTCCTGTATAATGATTTAAATCATGTTATTGACTTATTATAGATTCATATTAATTGTTATTATATCATATATGGTCCACTTATGATTTATATTACCCGTCCTTTTGTAAATTCATGTTAAAGTAGTGTTTTGGGTAAAATCGTCTCATTTGTCGTTCGTGTTTTTAACTTGTAATTATTCATATGATTACTTAGATCATGATTACTTAATTCCAGAATATAAAACATGATTTATATATATATATTAATAATACACATATATAATAAATCAGTAAATGGAAAGAAATACACCGTTCATGGAGACGGTAGTCCGTACGAACGCATGAACGCTGTTTTCGTTTCCTTATTGAATTGAATGGAATTAAGTAGATGACATACATATAAATATAAATAATTCCAGTATCATTATTAGGTCATATATTTCATTAGTACTTATTATATATACTTTATAATCATTCATGAATGGTTAATCATTGAGAATGAATCTCATCGCGTCGTGGAGACGGTAGTCCGTACGTACGCACGAGCGATGATATCGTTCCCATGGTCGTGGAATTGTGTTGAAGTGTACGTATACTATTTCAGTATCAATATCACTTTATAATAATCATATATAGTTACTCATTACACCTTTATACCCATCCAATTAAGGTGGTGGCGGAAAATAGATTACACCACGGCGTGGAGGCGGTATTCCGTACGTACGCACGCGCAGTGACTTCCTTTTTCCGTAGGATGGATAGAAGGTTAATTAGAGTTGTTTAATATTTATAATAACATATCAGTATATAAGAAATACTGATGTTATTACTTTATCATCAAACAAATAAAGAAGAATAAGTTGAAGAAGAAAGAAATTGAAAAGGATCAGTAATGGGTATTACCACTTCTTTGAAGTGCTTCTTTGAGACCTCCATTTAGGGCACTAAAATTGGTCTTTTAAGAATACCAGGACCTCTAGGATGATACAAGGGAAGTGGAGAAGTGATTTTGACAGGGGTTGGCCGAGCTTGAAGGCTCAAAGTTGTGTGAGGAAGAGAGGGAGGAGGTGCCCTTTTATAAGGGAGGATAGGGGCACCTTAGGAATATCTGAAAATATTATATATATTAAAGTCAAAATCGATTTATAATGGTTCCAAAGGGTCTTATTTCGAAGGTAATGTGGGGATGGGTCGAAATCCTATCAACCAATAGGATTTAGACAAGTTTAGGTTATTATTTTAACCTTATCAATTAGATTTAACTTTAGGTTAAATAATTTAACTTTTACCGTATCTTTTTGTTTTCTTACACTATATGGTTAATACACTTACTATAACATGCCAAACGAACCCCAAATTGTTTATTATTAATAAATATATCCTTATATAAGTAATTTGGCCGAAACTTATATTTTTAGGAATAAAAAACAATTAATAATATAATATTTCATTAAAAAACTATTTTGTGTCAATTTTGACAGTATTTGATATATGATTTTTGTGAAAGTCATAACAGAATTTTATGCTCAAACCAAGTTTATTAAATCAACACTAATATATCATAGTAACCTAGAAAATTAGTGGAATTCATAAAATGTCTCAAATTACAATTATTTTGGTGTTTATAACATCAATTATGTCAATATTTAATTAATAAGATAATTACTGCATCATCATTGTGTCATAAATAAATTAAATCATTTAATGTCTAAAAATTACAAATAAAATACCATTATATAGTAAATATTTTTATCTTTCTAATGAATATTTATAGTTGAATTTATCCTATGTATAACCCCATATTAAAAATGATTTATTTATTAAACTATGATTTTAACTATTTTAACTATTTATTAAATAAAATAATATTAAATGTCATAATCTAATCCAAGTGGACCTAAATGGTCATATTATATTCATAAGGTTGTTTTTGGTCGAATTACACTTATCAAATAGAATTAGGACATGTGTTAGGGTAATAGTAATATCATATTTACCCTTAGTTACCCTATTTACTATTAACAGCGGTAAAAAAAGTAAAAATTTACTATTCACCAAAAAACTTTTTTTATCTCATTGAACCACATTTTACTTATTGATATCAACCGTGTCTGTCAGATTTTCGAAATTCCATTCACAGAAGCGGTAAAATTAAGTTTTATGCAAAATTCAGTTTTTAACCTACCACTTTGTGGTTTCACTATTCATCAAAAATTGAAGTTTTCCAGAAAAATTCAAAAATTTCACCCTAAGCTATAATTGATATTCTGAATTCAAAAATGATTTCTATTTTACAAAATTCCCAACATATAAGTTGCATTAATTAATTTTATAATTAATTTCCGTTGTCACAACAAACAGCGTGTTTTTAAGAGATAATAACTATCAAAAGATTGACACTTGTTTATAACTGGTTTAAATGTGAAATTACATCCAATGACCAACATTGTATTAAATTGTAAAAATATATTCTAAATATACTTTAAAACCACTCAAATTAATAATTTATCACTATTAATTATTTCGATTAAAAAAGTTGTTTTTAATTAAAATTTAGTAATTTTCACTATTTATCAGAATATAAAAGTTATCCGAAAAGTACCAAAATTTCACCTTAGGCTAAATTCGATACTCCGAATCCATAAATGAAGTCCATTTTGAAAAATAAAATTTACAAAATTTCAAAAAGTGGTTTTTACTATTCATAACGGCTAGTTTTAATAATATCTTAATAGCATATCGTTGTTTAGCGAAACTTGGTGTTGCGTACAACACACGCTATCGTGGAAGGTCGCGATTGCGTGTAATTCAAGCCAGGTCAGAGATGTGTGTTGTGAAAGCTCCTTTTGCTGTAGCGTATAACACAAGACTTTAATGAAATTAAGAAGAATATTTTTCATAAAATCTTGGGGTGTTACAGATATAAGGTACCATCTGATTCATCGGATATAAGATAACTAGGACAACATTTTGGGTTTTCAATATAATTTCCCTAAAGTGGAAAATTTTTAATTAGAAGAAATATTTTCTTCATTTTGGTACAATCTCACTGTTGTTCGTGCTTTGAACAATTTCCACTTCATCTCTTAAAGAAATGAAGATGAATTTGTTATTCGTGAAGTGTTAACAGATCATGTGATAGAATGATGGGCCATTCCATCTATTTCAAACAAAAGGATAGAAAAAGTTATCAAATATACATAAGTCCATCTATGGTGAGATTAATCATATATGGTTCCTAAAATGGACTTATACTTCATATATCATACTGATTAATATAATAAAACTAGTTTCTACTAAACAGGGACTTCATGTTGGCCAGTGGTAGGCGATAAAGGCCAGTCGCACTTCGGTTGTGGGTTCGATTCCCACAGCCTTGTCCGACGCTATGGGCTGTCGCCCATCCTGCAGGTTGTCCTTTTTCTAAAACTACATTACTATAACATCCCATAAATAATATCGAAAAAAACCTCTATCCTTAAACAATACTATCTAATATCCAACATAATCCATTCCAATCTTTAGGCTAATCCATAATACTGCAGTCCATTCTCTTATTATAGTGAAAATGATTACTAGAGATTTCATATAACAAGAATGTTAATTCCATCGTTGATCCCCATATATCATAAGTTATGTCTTGTTGGTCAAATTCCAAACATTCGAAGGCCTTAATCATGTAATCTCTTGAAAAATGAATACCCATTGAACCTTAGTGAAAACATGAATGCAGTTAAAAGTTAACACTTTCCACATAAAAAAAATCCTCAAAATTCTATCTACTCAAACCATGATATTAGTTAGTCCTTATATCAATCATGAGCTCGTGAATACTGTCAAACATTTCATTTCCTCCTTATCCCTTCATTAGGTGCATATCACCTTCTTTCCAAAATAATTGAATCACTTTTCATGGTTACCGGTACCATAAAATTATTGAAATCGACAATAGACTAAAACAAAAATATTCTAATACACGATAAAATTACCTCAACAACATTATTCTTGAATATCAATACAAAAACACTTAAATCCATCCTCTTTAATGATTGTCGTAGAATATGTCCTTCCTTGATTAAAAGTAACTTTTTAGGTCAGGGCATTGAGTCGGGTAATGCCCATGTTCTCCACAAATAAGACATTGAACTCCATAACAGTCTGTCACTCTATGTCCCTTTTCTCCACACAGATAACATCTATCGCTCCATTTGAGGTATTCCTCAAGGTTCTTCTTCCCTTCTTTAGAAATATCAATCTTCCTTTCTTTATGCTCCTCAACATGCGAACATGCATAAAAGTCTATCTTCCTCTTATTTGATGAATTAGGCATTCCACTAAATTTCACCTTGTTAATAATATATCATGATGACTGATTCGGCATAATCACAATATCTTTCTCTCTAGGAATTACGCAATTTTGTTTCTCATAGTCAACAATTTGTCCATTGGATTCAATGTTAACGGAATTCCTTCTGGTTCCCTCCATTGACTAAAACACAAAAAGAATTCTATGAGAGGAAAACATCATTCTAGAAAAAAAAACATAGTAAAGGGGGAGTACCCTCAATATCTAACATATTAGGTAAAATTCTAATATCGTTACCATAGTTCTAAGACTATATCCTATATGTATACTTATCCTTAGGGACATCCCTAGACATACCTTAGAAATATCTCATGGGATCTCACTAATGTTTTCGCATCCTAGTTTCCAAAGGTTGACTAAACCTTTCCTCTGATACCAACTGTAGAGACCCGAAGCTTGACGTACATGGAAATTACATTACTTTTGTGGAATACTTAATAAATAAAAAAATAGATGCACAAGGACCGTAATAGTTTACTGTCTTTGGAAACTAGGAACATAATCTTCTAATCGTGGTGAAAGATCTTCAACATATCCCATAAAGATCTTCCACTTTTTTTTTCCTTACCTAAAACCTTTCTTTTCATCGTGGGGGAAAATAAAACATAAAAACGGTGATCTCAAATGCTTAGTAAGGGTAATCATGGATAAAATAAAACATACCATATACATTTGAACTTAAAAACATTAACATAATGTTTAAACATCAGAATCTTGAGCAATGACATAAAACATGGAAGTACATAAGGCATGGATCATAGTGGAACATAAACTATGGTAAAATAGCATGGGAATAAAACATGTAATTGTGGCATCCATTTAGCACATGTAATTATTTCCATAGTATCCAAGGCATTGCTGCCAAGACCATCTTAGTGAACAAAGTCCCATTCTGAATCGAGTTCACTCCTCGTTTCAGTCCTGTAACACTGAACCGGATTAACATACCATTCCAGCCATGTCTATCTCATGAGATATAAAATCATTACCCAATGCATTAGAGGAAGATATAGGTCCCACCAATCTCATAATTAAATCATTCTTACGTGTGACACAAAATAAACATACGTCATTCATAATAACCCAATAAATGAAATGGGTTTCATAAACATCATCCCATCATTACATAAACTATATAAAGAAATGGATATCATTTCATAATATGGAAAGTGAAACCATGTAAATCATAAATACATTATACTTGAAACATACACATATGAAATAATTTCATCTTAGATGAAAAATGGGTTTGATAAAACACTTGAAATGAATTCTTGAAAACAATTTCCTTTCTTCTTCAAAATGTTTTTCTTTTCACAAAATGTCATTCAATTTTAAATGAAAATGATTTTTTTGAAAATAGTCATGAAATATTTTGGACTAATCTTCATGAAAATAATGCTTTATAAAACCGTAAAAATCCTTTCATGCCGTATACGTTAAAAAAACATTCTTCTAGTACTTTTGTCAGAAAAGTAAAAAAGTATCTTGTAGGGTAAGTAAAAGAATGATTCCTTCCATACCATGGGGTAAAATTCAAAATGGGTAAAAAAGACTTTAAAAATTCATGAATACACTTTTATAAAACATGGACATGGATGATAGAAATAACCCCCAGTAAAAACATTACGAATATGCAATCTCGGATAAAAATGAGATTGCAAAATTATCCCTTACCATAGATCTGATATGCTTCGTATGGATCCAAACCTCCTATATAATGATTTAAATAATGTCATTTACTTATTACATAATCATATTCATTGTTATGATATCATATATGTTTCACTTATAACTTTATATTACCTGTTCTTTTGTAAAGTAGCGTTTTGGGTAAAATCATTTCATTTATCGTATGTGTTTCGACTTGTCGTTCTTGATATTAATACTTATATCCTGATTTAAATAATTCCAGAATTTAAAACATGATTTATATACAATATATATTCATCATATACATATATATTATATATCGATAAAAGGAATGAAATACACCGTTAATGGAGACGGTTGGCCGTACGTACGCATGAACGCTGTTTTCGTTTCCTTATTGATGGAAACTAAATAGATGACACACATATATATATACATAAATACAGTAGAATCATTATTTCATATATTTCATTATTATTCATTATATAAACATTATGATCATTTATGTATGGTTAACATGGAGAATGAATCTCATCGTGTCGTGGAGACGGTAGTCCGTACGTACACACGAGCGATGATATCGTTCACATAATTATAGAATTGGAGTGGATGGTATAATATATCAGAATCAGTATGATATTATAATAACCATATATAGTTATTCTTTACACCATTATACCCATCCATGTACGGTTTTAGTGGAAAAACAGATTACACCACGGCGTAGAGACGGTATTCTGTACGTACGCACGTGTGGTTATTTTGTTTTCCGTATGATGGATAGAAAATGAAAGAGGGTTGTTTCATATTTATAATAATATATCAGTATATTAGGGATACTGATGTTATTACTTCATAATAAAACAAATAATGAATAATAAGTTTAAGAAGAAAGAAAATTGAATGAATCGGTAACGGATATTACCTCTTCTTTAACACGCCTCTTTGAATCCTCCTCTTAGGGTACTAAAATTGGTCTTTGGAGAAGACCAAGACCTCAAGGATGTTTCTATATAAGTTTATAAGGGAAATGGGAAGGTTTTGGTGAAGCTTAAAGGCTCAAATTTGTGTGAGGAAGAGAGGGAGGAGGTTCCCTTTTATAAGGGAGGACAGGGGCAACTTTGGAAATCTTAAATATATTAATTTATAATAAATCTAACCCCACTTAAAAACCTTCAAAAATTACTCATATTAGAAAATTAGATTATATAGAGTTTTAATATCATCAACTAATAAATTTTAGACATGTTAGGAATTTATTTTAAACATTATCATCTTGATTTATCCTTATTTAATCAATTTAATTTTATTTGTGGTAATAACATTCTAAATTTTAAATTATAAAAAATAATTACTTATTTGTGTGAATTGTCCATAATTGGATACATTATAACATTTTATACCATATAAATTTATATTTATAATTTTTAAATATTTTTTTTATTTTTAAACAATTTTATAATATGATATTTTTATAAAATAACAATAGTGTCAATTTTGAACCAATTCATTTATTTGAATTTAAATAAAATATATACAGAAGATACGTTCAAAATAAAAGCTTTAATAGATTCATAAAAGTTCAAATGTTTCTATAATATTAGTGGAGAACATTAAATAGTTCATATAATATTTATTGTATTATTTTTAAAACCATTTATTTTGTTTATATGTTAATAAAATAATTACTACACCATTTTTGTATAATTATTTAATATACTTATTTGTTTCATCAAAATTAAAACTAAAATCCTATGATAAAGATAAATCTGTTAAATTTAAAAATAATTCTTTTACTCGAATTTATCTTCTTAAAATCACAATATTTAAATTGTTATATTTATTTAATTATGAAGGTGACAACTTTGGCATCATTTAAAATAAAAAAATATAAGTCTCATAATAACTTTTATAAGTATCAAAATGGTAAAATATTCTACAATTGAATGATTATGGTTTAAATTTACATGAAAAATAATATTTGGTCAGGTATTTGTGCCTTTTATGGTAACTATTTGTTTAATAAAAACTATATTCTTGATTTTTCACTAGATAATCAATTTATGCATCACTATTCTGTCAAAAGTAATGCTAATTATTTAATCCCTATATATTATAAATAAATTAATATGATGTAGATAATTTCATTAGCTTTCTGTAGACTATTCATATTCTTATGTTTCATGAAGTTTACCACTAAATTAAAATTAATATACTTATAATATTTAAGAGAGTGACATGTTATCACTTTCATTGGTTTTAATAATAATTAAGTTATTTTCATGGAAAAAAGTCCTTTAAATGATTCTAAACAGATCCTTAGGTGATATGGGTCTACTTTTAGTCATGCAATATGATTTTGGCAGGTGTTAGGGTAATTTTATAATCTTATATTTACCCTTAATTACCCGATTTACCTTTAACTATGGTAAATAAAATTTACCGTAGTTACTATTCATAAATCCCAAAAATAAAAAGTAGCTAATTAACATAATATGGACCCACTGATTCCAAATATGGAATCCATTTTTCTAAATTCAATACAAAAAAGTTGCAGAAATTAAATTAAAATTAATCTCGTTGTCGAAAGAAAACGGGTTTTTGTTTATAACATTGCAAAAGATTGAATTGATTTAATCTAAAAATTCAAGGTAAAATCCATGCTAATGGTATACATTATATTAAATAGTAATGATATATTATATTTATACTTTAAAAACATTCAATATTATAATTTAACAACATAAATTATTACGATGAAAAAAGTTGTTTTTAATTAAAATATAGCTTGTTTTTACTATTCAATAAAATATGAACGTTATCAGAATAATATGAGAACTTTATCCAAGGTAACATTTTATATCCTTATTCCAAAGAAAAAATTTATTTTGTAAAATTGAACTTATAAAGATGTTAAAAACTAGATTTAAAGTGGGTGCGCCATCAAAAGGCGGAAAAACTGCATTTTTTGAAAAATACTTTTTTACCCGAAAAAATTATTTTGTTCTCTTAACATGATCTAGAAAATTTATAAGATTAATAATAATGTTATAAAATTAAAAATTTAGTTAATACTATTCATAAAGTATAGTCAATGATAATATAATAACAATATATCATTGTTTAGTGAAACCCAGTATTGCGTACAACACACGCTATCGAGGAAGGCCGCGATTGCGTGTAATGCAATCCAAGTCAGGGTTGTGTATAGTGAAAGACTCCTTTGTTGTTTTGTATAACAGAATACAACCATATATCATTTATACATTGAATATATATATATATATACACTCAATTTTTCATAGAATAACATCAATCAAATAAACTTGAAATTGTGTATAACATGAACCAAGAATTGTGTTGCGTATACTGCAAGCTAATACAGTGTTGAGTATAGTGAAACATAATCTTGGTGTATCATAAAACACGAGAAATTAAATAAATTAAAAATAATACTTCTCATAAAATCTAGGGTTTTTACAGTTACTGATGACATCGGATAAATTAATAAAACATTAACTTCTAGAAAATGAACTTCTAAAGTTCACCCTATGATCTGTGAAATTCTTCATAAGATACCCTCTCTTCCTACTCTACATTCATGTAGGACTAGGTGTCCTGAATTTATCACGAATCCAATATCTAGAATGATTTTCTAATTTACATGACATATAATCTGATAATGTGATCATACATTACCTTTTAAGTTTAGGGTTGTTTCACTTGGATCTTGGACATACTATCATATAAGTCCATAATTTAGAATTAACTTTATGATATCCTCAGACACCAAGTCATTTTTCTAATAAGAGATTCTAATGGAAGTTACCATTCCATTCCATGACATTGGAAATAATGATAATAATATAATCTCACCCAAATATTCTATGAAATTGACAGTAACTTACTCATGATGACCCAAAATCACATTAAAATCATTCACATGATCACCCATATATCTATTTTTTTATAATATCATATTGAAAAATCTAGGCATCATATGCACAATGTTCAATGATATATGATTCTCATAAATATTAATTATAGGATTTAGTAGCTCTACTGTGGTCTTCACCATTTGAATATTCCAGGATAAATTACAATCCAATGATATCTAGACCCGAAGAAGTGACTTTTTTTATATAAATTTCCATTTTTCATTGTAAATATTATTTGGTTTTATTCTTAATGATTGAACATGTAGGTATATCTTAATTAAATATTACTCTCTCAATATTATTCATAATCTAATGTTAGTACGATAAAATTTATATAACTATATCTTTCATAATTAGATCTTTATAAGTTATTATGATAGTAAATTACCACTGATTTGAAAATTACATCAAGATAAGAGAAGAAAATTATACTATTTTATTCTACTAAATATGTATTACTGAGTCTTGAATAGATATTTGAAACCACTTGGTGGGGGTGTACACCACCAGTCATATAGAAAATACACAATCAATAATTCCAAGAGTAGTAGAACATGCTAACAAAATTGATTGAGCAGATATCCCCTTTGATGTTCAATTTAATTTAATATAGAATAAATACCTCACCCTATCGGACCACATTGATTCAAACCACACACACACTAAATAAAAACTCACAAACAAGAATTAATGTGAAAAATACTATATTAACGAAGAATTTTGATTAAAGGGATTGTAAATTATGTCACATGTCCATGAGAGAAAATTGTTTCATTACATTCTTTTGGAATTTAAAATAATTATAGTCACTTATTATCAGTAAATACAAGTAGTCACTTAATCAAATTATTTTATGTGTACAAGTGTTCTCTCTCACTTATAGTGGGTCCAAGATAATAATTTAGTTTTGTGAATTTTTATATTTACACAAGTCCCTCTATTGTTATTGATGGCTATAAATTTCTTATAGAAATTATAGAATAAACCCATGAGTTTTGGTAAATAATGTAAGATACTCATTAATTCCTCTAAATTACTATTACACATCAAACCCTATGATATAAAACCTATCGAGGGTGTATTTTATATTCACTATAAATAATTTCCAATGTAGGAACATAAATTATATTTGTATCTATAAAACCACTAACCAGTACACCATCCATCCATAAGTACAAATTCAATATATCCACCACCAATAGAGTCTATATTTCCCAATTATCATCAATGTGTTTAGAAAATCTTATATAGTTCTTTATTTTATCCATCTAAAATTGATATTTGATCGAGCATCACATTCACCATATTCATATTGATTATTATTCCCAAATATATATGATGATAAAAATTATCAGGTTGATTCCATTAACACTGATAAAAATATAAGTCAATGTGAAATTAATTTGTGAGAAAAAAGAAGATAATGATTATTATTTTTGAACACTCTTAATCAAACCTGGTTGGATCTACTCTTTTTATGAATCTTTCATTCATTAGATGGTTATGGCTCTGTAATCCCATGGGTTTTGGAATTCTTGCATCTCCCTCACCCTTTTCTAGGGTTTCTCCTCCCTCGAAGATGGTTGTCCCTCATGATGTTTGGTCTCTTCCCCTTCTGGATGGTAGCTTTTTCATATGTTTCTCCAAGAGTTTCTCATCTTATGGTTTTCTTGTGGATGAAGCCCATTTCCTTATCCTCCTCATCTATTTACAATTTTCACATCGTGTTTGAAATTATTTTCGTCTAGAAGGATGGTGCCTAAGTCGTCTTGGGCTGGTGAGTTTCATGTGTGGATTTTTGGCTTCGATTTCATAAAATTTTTGGTTTTCAGGTGTTTTTGGTAGGTTCTTGACATTGGTGATCTTGGAGGTGGATACTGGATGACATTTTTTGGGAGGTCGTTTTGCGCCTGAACGATACCAAATATTCCATGTCTTCAGGTCCCATTTCTCCTCTGCCATTCAGTTGGGTGCGGTGGTCTGCAAGAAGCTTTGGTATGGGATCTTCAAGCGATTCTGGGTTCAATGTAGCTCGTCATTCATAGCTATGTACCTTAGGGCTTTCTCTACTATGGATCTCTAGTTATGTTTCCCTAGAGTGGCCTCTCCTCTCCCTCTTATTACTAGCTCTTCCAGCCTGTCCCAACTCTTATGACTCCACTTTGGTCGATGCATTGGTGATACATTATAGTTTGGGTCTGTGTGCGGTGGTTATGGATGTGAATTTGTTGTTTCGGCTTTGGTGGGATGGTGGTGTCAAGTTTTGTTGGTGGTTTTTTGTTTTTCAAGTATGTGTGGTGTTCTACTCTGACGATGTCTTTTTCGTCAATGACTCCCTCTAGTGATGGTTTTGAAGATCGTCAGTTATTCAAAAAATATCTAGTGTTTTTTGTCTGTGGAAAGGAATTATGGAATGTGGTTCTCACCCTCAATAGTGAGGACGATATTTTCGGTGTGGGTTATGGTGTGCGACGTGTGGTGGATCTTTGAACGAGGCGGCATGATGAGGTTTTTTGAAATTTGATAATTGAAATTTGAATCCTTTTTATCAAATCTGTTCTCAAGTAGGTGATTCAATATTGGATGTGGATGCGACAACACAATGGCAGTAATGGATTGATGGTGTAAAAGGTGAGATAGTCGTGCTCTTATGTTGCTTCTGATTTTTAAATATGGTATTTTTATTTGTGACGTTTTTTCTGTTGATGTTTTTTAATTTGATGTTTGTATTTTTGATGTATTTGAATTATGAAATGTGAAGTTACCACAAACCCATTAAGTGGATTTTAGAAAATATAAAAAAATAGATTTGATGTTAATCAAACCAGGTAACTATAAAAGAATCAGACCATGTGGAGCTTGATCAAAAATAGAGGAGTTAATGATGGGACTGTGGGTTAAAAACTAAAATCCATGATTCCCAAGAATTTCTAAAAAAAAGGAGACATGATGCTTCCGTCACTCATATGGATTGATCACCTGTGATACTCTATACCTTATGGAATGGTTTTTAACCCTAAGGCACATGGAGGATCAGATAAATTGTGGAATGAATCTTTGTGAATGGGGTTCTTTTATTGATAACAGAATCCTGAATAGTATTAGTTTATTTGTGTTTATTTTCATATTGTTATTTTTAATCAATGTTCTCTCCCTTTTTTGTACTCTATTATTATAGAGGTATAACCATGAACCAACCCTGGTTTATGTATGCATTGTCTTCTTATTAAT
This sequence comes from Viscum album, assembly GCA_963277665.1. Lineage (NCBI taxonomy): Eukaryota > Viridiplantae > Streptophyta > Magnoliopsida > Santalales > Viscaceae > Viscum > Viscum album. The sequence continues at coordinate 2,003,888,431 of OY728164.1, read as the reverse complement.
ACTTTTTAATAATAGTTGTTATAATTTGGAATTATAATGTGGGTATAAAACCAATGGAATTAATATTATTGTATAAAAATAACTATTATAAAGGAATACATTCAATAGGAATAGGATATGTTAAATGGGTAAATAATGAAAAATATTAAAAATAATCACAATATTTTAGTACGCATCATCATGATCTCCCATGATGATGAATCAATATAAGATAATTATAGAAATAGGGTAAAAATTATAAATATGGGTCAGATTTTCAGTATAGAATGATAGTGTAGAAGGTATGTTTTTTTATGTTGTAAAATATAAATTTTGAATTCAGTCATTATATATATGATAAAGTATTATTTATGGGTATTCATTGTCAGATGTTTGGATATTTTGGTTAATTTGATATATATTAATTTTTTATGGAATAATTTTATGAGTTCTTATTTTAAAAATTTATTCAAAAAAATTAAATATTGATTTTAATAATGTTTTTATTTAAATATATATATGTTTTTACTATATAATTTTTTTATTCTACGGAATTTATATTTTGGTTTTTCATATTTTATATTGATTACATTTATTTATAGTCAAATATCATACATATTTATTAAAGAGTGTGAAATATATTAAGCATTGGATATTTTTATAAATAAATATATTACATATTTATAATTTAAAATGAAATAATATTACTTATGAATGTAAAGAAAATAATATTATGTGAGTATAGGGTTAATCACATGTGAGGGTTATGTGAATATAATTCCTTCCAAATCTATCCAGATTAATCATACTATAGTGCATATCCCATCCAAAATGTGTAAAAATTTAATATTATGTAATCGAGATATTGATCATTTACAATGTTAATCCTATTTTAGTGTAAAATTAATATGAATTGGTTTAGTATTATAGAATCATAGGAGTTCTGGAACATAATTATTCTTCATACCGAGCCCAACCTCATCTTTCTTATTTATCAGATGACCAGTTCTACCCCCATGATTTTTACCTGAAACCAAAATCCACCGTACATAGAAGTTGTATCTTGAAAAACCATTGTTATTTATATATTATTAATAATATTTTATTTGTAATTATATTTAAATATTATAGAATTAAACCATTCTTTCATTGAAAACCTTTCGCTAGAATTTATTCCTCTGTTGGTTTTCGAACAAATTTTTTCTCTATAAAAACTACACGATTTTTCTAAATATTGATTACATATTACTCTTAAATTTTATTCCCTATTAACATTTTTAATATATAATCCAACACATTGACATTATTATACAAATACCACTCAGTATTCGGTAATTCATCTCGCACCACTGTTTCTTTTGGAGTATCTTCTAGATTCTCTTTAGCATTGCCTTCAAAAATAGTACAGTAAAGATTCTTCTTCACCATTATGAAATGATATTATGAAATAATTGGATATTAGGAAAATTTATAATGATATATGACAAAAAAATTAAAAGTATTTTAAGATATGATAAGATTATATTGAATAAGATCAGAGGTCAACTTGGAGTTAAATAATTATCATATTTGAAATCATATTTTAAATAAATCTATCGTTGATATATTTAAATAATAGTTATATGAATTGCTCAACTTTATCATTCATATTAATATTATAAATCATAAACACTATTGGGATATTTTATAAGAAACCATATAATTCATATTAATTAATAATATTTATAGAATCTTAGATCCTTCATTACCGAGAATAGTTTGCGGTTATATGAATTGGGGTGTAGTATGGGATTAGAATGAAATATTTTTTGGAAGAAATGTTATAATAAGATAAAATAAAATTTTATATTGAAATATTTAAAAAATCTAGTGATGAGATTAGAAAAATAAATGTGAACCATACATCCATGAAACTTGACTAATTTTTAAGTCTCATGCAGTATTTAATCACCAAGGATTAATTGAATTTTGTTAATAAAATATAAATTGTTTAAAACTATCAAGATATCTAGAGTTTTGTTTTCTATATGTATTATAAATATAATAAATATTTTTTAATCTAAATACCCCTCGATTAATTTTTTTAACAAGAAAAAGTAAGTGGTTCTTATTCACAAAGATGTTCCTTGAAAAGGATTCAATTTTGTTATGAGACTCAAGGTCAGGGGATTCCAATCCCAGTTTTATTTTGTTGAGTTATATCATTTATTATTTGTCTATGTTCATCTAAGATTATATATATTTTCCTTTGGTCACTTTTTTATGAGTATTTACATTTTTATTATTGTATTTATTCTTTGATACCTTCTTACAAAAATTTCTGATTTTTTAACTATTTTCATACAATTGTCTTCATTTTCCTTCTAAAAGTCCTTTGAATTAATTATATTCCATATATAATTATGTTTTTTTACATTATTAATAAACCATAATTTTATTTATAATATGATATTTTCGTTTCCAAATATTATACCAAAATAATAAAAAATATCATTTTCCTGGAAGAAATTATTTTTATATCATTTCTTTGGTATCCAACCATTTCATTCATGGGATAATCCCTAAAAATTATTTTATATAATGAAATTATCCCATGTTAATATTCCATTAGAATTTATAGTTTCTATATAAATTTTAATATAATTAAAATCCTACTATATTGATGGGTATTCACCTAGATAACCATGTAAATCGATTGACTTGTGGAATCAATAAGAATCCAAATACCCATTACTTATATACATACAAGTGTTTCTTAACATGACCGGTTCATGATAGTGGGTTTGTTTATGACATTATGATATATATATATTTCCAAAATCATTCATATTATGGATACATTGGACTTATTATGTGATGGGTGGGGCATGAAATTATATACTACCTCTATACATCGATATGTCTAAATTAGAAAAATGAGCTCAGTTATTTAGTGCATTCCTTACCTATTGATGTATGTTTTTTTGGAACATAGCCTTAACTATATGTTTATTATGTTCAACATTACACATTCCATTACCATTAAATTAGTTATTGTAATCCATCATATTATTTACTTTCAATATTCTACAGTCCATATATATAGTTATCATCAATTTATTTTTCTATTAAATTATTTATCAATTATTTATTACTTATAAATAATTCATTATTTATTTATTCCATGATAGATTACACTATACGCTATCCCCTTATATATATTTTTATGTTGAGACCACATTTTTGTTGCATTTTCATAGAGAATAAGGATAAGTGTGAACAAATTGATGTCGAGTTAAGTATTATGAGTTAGTAATCTTCAATAGAGAAAGTTTGTCATTTAAAGAATTTCATTTAGTTTATATTTTTAATTTTGTGGTGAAATTAAGGGTTTTGTTTTTTAAATTATTTTCTTCATTCTCTAAATCAGTAAACTTAGGTTATATTAGGTATGTATGTGATGAAATATTATTTCATAAATCTTGTAACTATGTGATGTTTAGATTTTGGAAATTATAGTTGGTATCAGTTTGGGTTTTAAGTAACTTTAGAGGTTATGTGGTTTTTTATTGATGATAATTTAGGATTTTCAGGAACACAAGGGTTATTTATTATATTTTTTATTATATTTCAAAGGCATTAATATTATTTTGATGAATTATATGATTGTATTTTTAGGTGACAAATAATATTTTTGGATATTTTTATAGGTTTTCATAATGAATAAATAAATATGGTATAGAAAACCTATGAGGATGGTGTGTGATTTAATATTGAGTTAATTATGGTTAAATATTCTATGGGTGATCCTATTTCAAAGGCAAATTTTTTTTAGGACTTATATGATTGTATTTTGAGGTGATTAATTATATTCTGGGAGATATTTATTGGGATTTATGAATAATACATGACTAAGTTATAGAAAACCTTGAAATACGGTTTGTGATTTTATTTTGTGTTAATTATGATTATCAGGTGAAAGTGTAATTTTATTTTTGGAAGGTAAGATGAGTGGTATAGATAACCTTTGGTGATTTGGAAGTTGTTTGGTGACTTGGTGACTAAATTTAATTTGGAATAGTTTTATAGTATTTTTGGGAATATAAATGATTAATTTTTATAGGTGAAATCATTTCTTAGTATGTGATTTTATATCAAAATGATTTATCTTTTTTGATGAATAAAGATATAAATACAATTTTGAAGCTATAGAAATTATTTTTTGAAGATATTTTTGGATAGAAGTAGTAAAGATGATTTTGATTATTATTTTGGTTCAGGAATTGGGATAAATATCCCATTTATTTCATTTTTTGAGACGAAATAAGATTTTAGTATGTATAAACATTGGTGTTTCGAATTTTGTATGGAATATTTTAAAGATTTTTAAGTTTTAGTTGTTCTTGGGATTTTGGTAAAATTATTTTTTTATTAAAATTATTATATTAAAAACTATTATGATGGTTTGATATTTTTATTAATTATTGTATGGAAGAATTATGTTACTGAAAATATTTATTAATAGGAAGAAACTTTATTTTTTAGGATTATTTATCATTTTTTCAAGAACAATGATATTTTTATTTATTTTTCAATGATTTAAAATTAGGATGAATAAATTTCTTTTGGGGAAAAATATAAAAACCCATGTTTTAGTATCGAATATTTTACTATTGATTTAATGTTTTCATAAAAAAATCATATTTTTGGAATAATAATGCATGTATAACACAAAATGAATTAATATTTTTACAGAATAATACATACTAAGGAACGAATACATTCTACTAGATCATCAAAAGTATAATGGGGAAATAATAACAAGTACTCTAAAGAACATATAAATTTAAGTATTCATCTTCATTATCTCCTATGAATCTGAATCAACTGAAGATAATTATAGAATGAAGGGGAAAAAGGATAAATATGTAAGTCATTTTGAGGTTTTAATGAGAGAATCAAAGGTGTGGTTATTTAAAGGGTTAAATAAGACTCTTTTGGGTTGTCATTGTATATTTTATAATATAGAAATTGACAGTAGTTTTTATAATGAACTGACCCGAGTTACACTCAAGAATAGCTCTTGACATCTTCTGTCATATACTCATATAACATTATTGATCCCCATGTGCAGGTGACAAGAGATCGATAATCGAAAAAACCCATAGTGAATGATTTTTCCTAACATGAAAAAACACATGACTTATATATACATAGAGAAAGAATTAATAGAAGAAAACTAAGAAATATATGCCATAAATGTAAGAAAATATTTAAAAAAAATACTTTAAAAGTATTTTAAATCTCTAAGAGACAAGTCCAACTATAGCGGACCAAAACCGAATAGATAATCAATTTGATATTTTGGAAGAACTCCCACCATCTCACCACTAGCTTCCCTACTAATCAAACACAATGCCTCACTACATCAATGTGACAACTTTCCATTCCTTGCATTGGAAGTCATACTTTTTTTGTTACACTACCGAAGAGGTGCTCATGGTGTGATCTAATAGGATCTCACCTAGGTGTTCCATAACAAGTCTCTATATAAAAATTCTTGTATTGTCATTTTAAATCAAACATGTACTAATATGAAGTAATGCAATTTAATGGAAAACATGGTAAAAATTTCCCTTTTTTAAAGTTCAAAATAAAAAGCTTGTATATCAATTTCCAATCAAATTTTTCACATCATATTTCACAACCATAAACAAGAATATCAAGGATAAATCAAAAAATACCTGAAATAAAAAAACAAAACATATGGATCATCACTAAGGATCACTGTTGGTCCGACTAATAGAAAACTTTTACCACAATAAATCATGTTGAAAATCGAGTTCCTAGAACAAAAACCATGGAATCATAGGATTACTACATGAGTAAACCCCCCCTAAGAATGTTAATATCAATTCCATATAACAACAAGCCTATTAAAGAGAGGAAATACCCATGAGAAAACCTCATGATAATCACAAAAATGGATGATGGAACCATGATAAACCTTCCACCAAAGTACTCAAGGTTACCTATGTGGTATTGTTTCAGAAATTGTTTTAATTATATGAATAAAATTTCAAAAAAATCACAAATCCATTTTAATGCTACGAGAATAACCGTTTTATTTTTATTTATCAATAACTAGGGAAAAAATATTATTCTTGAAATTTTCATTTCAAAACACACAAACCAAATCATCCTAATAAATTTTACAAATTATTTTATAAAATTGGAATAATACATTTCATCAATATAGGTTAGTGACAAAATGACCTACCACGAAACATGGGATGCACGTGTGCATAATGGGACCCACATACAATGAAAACCCAATGACATCATTAAAGTCCCCAGAATCCAATGAACACATCATATAATTAATTGAATTGAGAAAGTGGGTCAACATATAAGAGGAAACACCATATAACACAAGAACGAACACCCTTCACACCAAAACCAATAATGGAACAACTTTTCGAACAAGATCACACAACATATCTTGAAAGAGACAAGAAGAAAAACCAATTTTGGACAATAAAATAAGATAATGGAAATGAAGGGTGGAACCGTGATCAATTAAAACAAATAATCAGAAAGATCACTAACCTAATGTGATTCAAGACAACTGCAACAAAGATCGAATGATTAATAGGTCAATCAGGAAAGAATAGAGTCTCCCAAAATCAGTGGATAAGAACCTTTGGTCGAGATCTAGGGAGAACTGGCATCCAAATGGGCATTCAATCCCCGAATGACACCATACAGACCCATACTTGGTATTTACATGATGTGTAATACCTTTACACATCATAAAATCCAAGATGTCAAAATACATTAAGAAATTTGTCTCTCTAGATTAAAATCTGATCTTAAATTAACTCACAATGAGTAATAGTTTATCAGGTAATATAACATTTCTTGACATGGATCCTACTCCGGATATACACCAAGAAAAAAATACATGTTGTGTAATATAGTTACATGTAATTAAATATTCATAAGGGTTTCATAAAATCTATAGAGTAAAATAAAAAATCTCCACACCAAAAAAAAAACCTCGAGAGAGGGAAATACATACCCGATCAAGGTAACAAAATGCTATTGTGAATATGAGATCTTTAGAAATAAGAAAACAAGTTATGATAATGTATTTTGAATGAAACAATTTTATATTTTATTAATATTTATTACATGAATTTATTTTTCACACACAAACATATATATACATATATATATATATATATATATATATATTTCATCGCCCAAAAGATCTAACATAGTCTTTGGGATAAAAATTACACATTTAAAATTACAATGAAGAAATGATGATTTATTTTATGCTCAACATGATTTAAAATTTGAATAATGTAAATAACCATTTAATGAATATTTTTTTAATTCTTAATATAAATATATTTTTGGGACTCACATTATGAGTTTCTATTTGAAATATTTTTATTTAAATATGAATGTTTTTTTAAAAAAATTATTTAAAATGAAAATTTTAACATATGAAATGGTGTTTTTTTAAATTTATGTTATTTTTTCAAATAATTTATGTTGAATAAATTGTCTTATAGAATAATATCATATGTACTCTTTGAATAATTGAAAATATATTACCTAATTGATAATTTTTAAAGAAATATATTTCTCATTTATTTTTTTAAGGAAATAATATTACATATTAAGGCCACGAAGAAAATATTACTTGAGTTCATGGTTAATCTCATAGGTGGTTTATATGAATCTAAAATTTTCTATGTCCTTTAAAATTAATAAGAAGTGAGAGAGTATTTCATATGATGTTAGAAGAAATTTAATATGGTGTGACCCCGGTATTAATTTAATAGGATGATTATCCAATATGATCATCGATTGAATCTAATATATATATTGATTTTAATGACATTCTAGTATTCTTATTTAGCTAGATTATTCATAATTGAGCATATTCTACACCATTTTATTCATATGAAAGTTTGTTTTATCTAGATAATTTTTACATGAATCACCATATTCACCTTACATGGAATTTGTATCTTCAAATCCATTCAAATATAGAGATGATAAAATATATTTTATTCTTATATACTTGTATATCTTTATGAATTTAATTATTTATACACACCTAATCGTCTACTAAACATTATACCTTTACAACTTCAAAAACCTAAATTTTCTCGATATGTATTCTATGACCTTGATAAATAATTATTAGAAGTTACTCTTATGTGTGTGTCCCTAATAAATTTATGTAATATTTAGTCTAGATCATTGACACTATTCTTGGAACCCCACTCACAGCGTGGTCATTAGACTCATACCATAGTTTCTTCTAGAGAACATGTTATACTATCTAAAGATTTAGTTATGAAATAGTGCTTTTATGAATTTATGTTTAGCATTTTGAAAGTATCTTATGATATAAGTGGTGATACAGACAATTGTAAATGATTGATGGAACAATAAAATTAAAATTAATCTTAAATATGGTAAAAATAGTGTTGTATTAGTTTGTGTGTTATAATGGACGTCAAAAACTACTATATTAAATGTCAAATTTAAAGAAAAAAATCCAAATATTTATGTAGATAAGAGTATTGTAAATCCATCAAAATTTATATTTCATAATCAAATTAACTATACTAAACTTTCATTGGATATTTTAGAATAAAGACAATGAATTATGATTACGTAATTATTTATCCGGATCTCCATGATTTCATGATCTATGAATAGTTTGGAGAAATATGAACTATGATTCAATGTGGGATAAGAGTGAATTATTTTTTGGGAAAAATATTTTAATTAAATCAAATAAAAGTTTATTTTCCGGTTAATAATAAATAAAGTGATAAGATCAGGAAAGGAAATTTGATCCACACTTATATAAATGATGAATAATGTTTAAATATTAAAGAATACTTAATCACATAATTTCCATTGAGATTTATATATAGAATTGATCTTGTTTCAACCATTCCAAACATCTCAAGTTTAGTTTCCCATCCATATTTTTCCCATATTCCTTATTGAATAATATAAATACACATTTATTAATTTTTTATCATAATAAAGAGTCCATAGGGTTTTGTCACTAAGGATATCCTTTAAAACGATTCATTTCAACTATAAGACCCATGTTTTGGAGATTCTTAACACAATTTGCTTCCATTGATTTAAATTTCATATTCAAAGACCATATTAATTTGAGATCATTACTATTTTACCATTTTCTTTACTTAGGTTAAATGTGTTCTTTTTTTATGAATATTTAAAATTATATTACATAATATAATCCTCGATTTCTTCATACCACACATGTTTCAATATTTATTAGGGTTTTTATACCCTTGTATTCATTTAAATTTTAAATGTAAGTTGAATTTATTATTTTACATATATATTGATGTTATTTTTGATTATTATGGATACTTTCTTTTGTCATTAATTAGATATTTTCATTTCCAATTAATAACCCCCCCCCCCCACAATACAATTTATTTTCCAAGTGGGAATTAATATTTTATCATTAATTTGGTCTCCAATCATTTAATTCATTGAATAATTTGTTATAATTGTCTTATAGAATAAATTAATCCCACTTTATGTCAGCATAATCTAGGATAATTTAAATTAAAATGTGAATATTCTAAATATCAAAGTAAATTGACGGATTTTCACCTAGTTTTCCTTTAATCTGATTGATTAGTAGATCTATGACAATAATTATAGTAGATACTTGTATAAAGAGAGGTATTGATTAATCAACATGATTATATAATTGGTTACTTTTGGAATATTATGATATGCCTTGTTAGAAAAAATATTTCTTACAATAGATGAGTTGGAATTATAATTTGATGGGAATGTATTATAATTATATATCCCATTTTTACATCAATAGGTATCAAGAGACAAACTAGCTTATATGTTTTATGTATTCCTTAATAAGTTATGTATGATGTCTTAGAACATGGCCATGATACCGTGTTCATTATTTCTGACATTATGGATTCCATTACCATGAAATTATTTATTATTATCCATGTGATCATTTATTTATATTATTATATAATCCATAGATATATTTCCAGCTCATTTTATTAGTTATATTTCATTATTCCTTTATTAATTATTCTATTTCATATTATTTATTCCTTGTTTATTTCTTAGTAACGTCCATGTATGTTACCCCATTACATAGATTTTTATGTACATCAAACCTTTTCAAATGATTTTCCTATGTATTAATCATGGTAGGGAACAACTATTATGTCATCATTTAAAATTCCGAGTCTTATACTTCAATGAAGCAAGGGTATCATTTAAAGAGGTTGTTTTAGTGGGAAAAATGACCATTTGGTGGAAAAGTATGTGTTTTATTTGATTTTAACAGTAATATTAAAATTTAATCCTAGAATATCTTGGTTATTAAATTGATTATTATTTTTTAAATAATTGAATATGGGATGGTCAGGTTTAGTGTGCTATAAACATCCTTTGATTTTTCTACGGGATAAAGATAATGGAGCATCTAATTTTTTATTATTTAATATTTCCATTACGCTTATTCTATTTTTTATTTTGAGATTTACTATGATATCTGGTGGGAAGTAGGTGATAGTGATACTTTATTTCTCAATACTATATTTCTCTTCTAAATTGTAGCCACACATAGAAGTTTCCTATTACACCCCAATTTTTTAAAAGAGGAACATAATTTTAGATAACATATATGAAACAGAACACCAATATTATAAGAGAATGTAAAACCTAGAGGATTTATGATATATTTATTTTTAATTAAATTTAGTCTCTTCTATATATTTCAATGCATATAACATCATGTTTTAATAAAACGTGGTAGTCTATTAAATAAATATTATTTAAACATGAAAATTATAACGTAGATATTAAGATGGTGGTATGAATAGTTATAATGAATTTAGGAAAAATATATGGTTTAAACCGGTATAAAAAAAATTAATGGTTATATATTGATTAGAAATAAAATAAAAACCATTTGAAAGAAAATGAAATGTTTTCTAAAAAACTGTATTTTTATAAAAGGTTGTCTAGTTACACTTTGCACACACAATTAAATTTTTTTAACACTTATATTAAAATTATAGGAAAATATAAACTTATTATTTGAAATATACCAGGGTGAATTATCAATGGGTGAATTTATAAGAAATTTATGAAAAGTTTTTTTATGAATAGTGAAAAATATTGTTTTTTATTGAAAAATCTGTTTTATTTTAAAATATTTTAAAATTTAAATTATATTTTAATTTTATTTTATATTTAAATTTGTTCATTAATATTATAATTTAACTTATTTAGTTCATTGGAGTCAATTTCATGTTTAATTTTGATATTAAAACATTATATAATTATGAGAATTTTCTCTATGGAACATGTTTGCAGTTTAATTTTAAGTTGAATTCTGCCACTCATGTGAATTAAATTTGGAAAAATGGATTCAAGATTTTGAATAATAATTTTATATTATCTAAGAAGGTAAAATTATTATTATTTTTTATAAATAATATGGAATATAGTAAAAATTATTTTTTGTGAGTAAGGTAAAAATAAGCTTACATTGGTATTAAAATATAAGATAAGGGTTAAAATGACCTAAAATTTATAAAAAACCATTTTATTATAATATTTAGATCTAATAACCTCTAATGAACAATAATTACCCATTTGGGATGTTTTTTTAATGAATAAAATGTTTTTATCATTTTATCTTTTAAAAACATCTATGTGTGTCGTCTCATCCACTTATAAAAGGTCAACCCCTATCCTCCCCATTTCACCCTTCAAAACCCAATTGTTTTGTCCAATACCTACCCATATACCCTTCACAATTTTCTACCCACATACTAGAGGCCTTATCTAGATTATATATCTATCATATAAATGATTTAACTTTAAACCTAAAGAGGCTCGCTGAAGAAGAGGTAAAATTATGAAATGTGCACATTTATTTTATTTTTTATTAAACCTCCTTAAAACCTTCCTAAAATATGAAAATAAAATAAAAAATAATATCATATATATTGATATTTTATTATGTTAATTTAATGACCCAGATCCATTTTCAATTCCCTCAAATGGGACATGAAGCTGTTGATCGTCTGTACGACAGACTACCACATGACGAACCAATGTAATTTGATTTGGATCACCATCATTGAAGTATTAATATAATGATGTATTCTACATATTAATATTATATGAATTGAAATATTATAATTATTCTATTATTATATCACATATACCTTCTTACATACTATTCTTAAGGGGATTTGATAACGTCGATCGTTTGTACGACGGACAACCGCTTCGTGAAGCGATGTTATTCATTTTTTGTTGATTCTATACATGGAAGGTAGTAAGGTTAAAATAGTTCAATATATCAAATATTTATGAAACAAACATACTTATGGAAATATAATATCACATCTTACTTCATTAATTCTAATTCTTTAGAAAATAATTACATCAATTGTACGTACATCGCCTCCACATACCGATGAGAAATGTTTTTCATTTTATTTTTAAATTGATGGTGATATAAATATATTTTATTAATATAAATAATATATATGATATAATTATTATTATTTAAATATTAATTAGTATGTATTTGTCTTTTTTATCTTTCTTAAAAAATGGAAACAACGTTTATGCGTACATACAACATACAGTCTCCATGAATGTTGTAATCCATTTTCTTTATCTAATGTTAATAGATTACTACAAATACTTATAAAATGAATATTTATTATTTTTATACCAGGGTTAAAATTATATATATTATATATCGATGAAAAAATTAAAATGACCAATGATCTAAAATGTACATGAAAAATAAATAAATTATCCCCCAAAATAGTTATTTGACCAAGAATTTATAATAAAAATGTTTTAAAATACAATAAATAAATAATATGGTATAATATTTACAAGTTTGGTTTGATAATATATGTTTAATAAATCTATATTTATTATACATGAGTTTCTACACCTATAAAAGAAGTCAAACCTGAGGTATGGGTTTCCCACCTCACATTTACATTCATTAGACATATGCCATATTCACCACTTATTTTTTTTTTTATGGTATATATATGACCCATTTTGATTTTTTATATCATTAATATATTTATCTTCATAGTATTCACTATTTTATTTTATTTTATTTATTTCACAGGGCTCATGATTCAATGGTTACTAAAATGGTAAGAGTTTTGTTTCATAATCACATCATTATTCGGGATTGATTTTGATTATGTATACCTCAGGGGAATTATTTGATATTTATATATTAAAATAAATATATATTCTTTTTATTTTTTTATTCGTGAATTTTTTCAATTAATAGTACCATTTACCTCTCTTTGGAACTTAAAAATATTTAGATAATCTTTTAAGAAAATACCACATTATTTATCTCTTAGGTTAAAAAACCTTCTTTAGTAAAATATATATTGCCAGAAGTTTTTTGCAAAAGTATTTTGAACCATATAAAAATGATTTATTAAATTATTTTTACTCATTTTTATATTTTACAAATTTTCTTGAAATGAATCTTCTTGTCACTTTGAAAATAGGCCACATTGGATTTTAATGAAAATGTCTAATGAATATTTATTTTAACATGTACAACATGAATGAAATTTCCAACCATCATGAATACTCAAGTTTTAAAATATTAATTTATAAGTTTCAAAGGTTATTTTAAATTAAAATTATTTTTAAAAAAATTATGATCCTTTTTAAAGGTGATTTTCATTATTTAAAGAGTTGTTTCCTAAGGAAACTTTTTAATGAAATTTTTATTTTATTTATATTCATCGATGATGTCAAGACTTTATTGTAAATATGATCCAATGAGTATATATTGTATTGGTATAATAATTGATATATATTTTTATTTTTTATGATATGTTTGACCAAGTATTTGCAATTTCATTACCATTGTCCATATTATTCATGTTGTTTTATGATTATGTTTATTTTATTGGGGTAAGTATAAACATTTAATATGTTAGTTTTTCTATATGAATTTTTATGTTGATTATGTTTCACCTATTTCGTTTGTGGAATGAGTTGGACTTAGTAACAATAGGGTCATAGTTATTGAGAGCTTCTCGAAGGATCGACAAGTCTAATGAGACAAATCAGTTTTCAAAATTAGATGGGTTTCTACCAACAAACATAACATGTCTTGTAAAAGGGATGAATAGTTTGTTTCAAATGTAAGGAATTATGAAATCAATAATTATGAGATCAGTTATTAATTTCCAACTGATTATTCTATTAGTTAAAATATCCATGGATATGTATCAATATTATTTTATTATTTACATGGTTTTATTTGAGCATCATTTATTTATTCCATATTATGCACAGTTTATTGGTTAAATGGCATGTGTTTTAGTTATTCTCCTTTACATATTGATTAAGATTATATATTCAAGATAATTTCTTCTGTGTTCTTATCCTTACTATGAATATGAACTCAACAACTTCTTATGTTTTATTTTTGTTAGTTTACCTGGAAGTGTTTTACCATTGATATGAATATGATACAAAGAATGATGGTGTTCTTAACAAAAACACTATTTATATTTTATTTTTTTCAATTTTAAGGTAAATTTCAAGTATGTGTCTAATTTACAATAGTCTAATATAAAAAATTTCCATTCATGATAAAATTATTTGTATCAAATACCAATGTAATAAGGTGAATATTGGCTCTGTGCTACTAGGGCTGGGATCTTTACATTTAATTCTATGACTGTATAGTATAATTGATAAACTAGGTGTTTATGTAGGGAATTTTATATGAGACTAGACATGCAAGTTATTGTTTTTACCCCAGACCAAATTTCATGATACATACCTTGAGCGAGGATTATTTTGATTTAGTCATAGGTTTCCAGGAAACAACTTACGTGTGTAAAATAGTCCACTCAAGAATAAAATGTAATAGTGTACATTTCAACATAATGTATTTATTATTACCTGAATGTATTGGAGGGGATATATTTAACAGGTAATCCATTAAGTAGAAATAGATATAGGATAATAATCGGGGAAACAACGATAAACCGAAGCTAGTGATCAACTAATAACTAATCCAAAATGTATCATAACACTCATTTGAATTATATTTCAACATGTCTTCCTTTATAAAACATAACACCCCCTTTACACTCTTTCAAAATAAATATAATCTTTAAATATTATAATAATTTAAACTGAGAAGTTCTCTATGACTTATAGATTTTTTATGATATGACTATGTACTCAACAACTTATTTGAATTAATATGGTTGTATAAATTTTATTTTATCTAATGAACCTTCTATAAATCCATTTTTGTTTCAATTATTTTTAATTTTAAAAATTTCTTATCTTTTTTATTATTTTTAAATTAAAATTTTCAATTAATGTTCATATAAAAATATATTTTAATAATTAATAAAAAATATTTTATTTTCTAAAAATTATTAATATTGTTTATGAAATTGTTTTTCTCTTATTACAAATATAAAATTTTAGCATTTATAAAATTCTAAAATTGGTTCCTAAATCCCTTTAGTTGAAACATCCTCATTTTTTAGGGATCATTAGACCCTTTTGTTTATAATTTATTCATTTTTATGTGAAAATTTCAAAACATTCAATATTATTTTTACTATAACATAAAGAATAGTTTCTACATAAATATAGATACCTTATACGTATAATAACGATAGTTTTTGGGTGCTTCATAAAAGATATTTGAACTTTTAGGCATTGTGAAATAGTAAACCACTCACCGTGTCAGGGTAATCCAGAGATTGAAATGGATGAATAATGGTATATTCGACCCACAAAAAGGTCATTTGAGAAAAACAATGCTCATGGAAATGTAATTAGATGTTGTGCATAGAAAATTTTAATTCATCAATGTTTTTTTAAGGGCAACCCACCAGATATGTAAGGGTAACTCTGAGTTCTCTATAGATTCTTAAGGGTAACCTAACCACTATGTAAGGGTAGGAATGAGTTTTAGAAGGGTGATTCATTTTTTTCATAGGTTATTTAATCAAAATTCATTACCCTCATGTGAACTATATGATCAATGTAAGTGGAAAAGCCTGTTACCATTATGCAGTACAATTTTTTGGGTTTAAAGTTGTTTTTTTCATTTTTTTTGTTTTTCTTCCTCCAATTTTAAATGGTAAACACATTTCTAATTTTAAAATCCTAATATCACGAGGAGTTAATCATTTTGTCTTTAGAAATTTTTAAGTCATGTTTTGTAATATTTTAAACACATAGTGTTCGTGATTCACTTAAAATTAGAAATAAATATTATTTTTAATTTGAGTTTTTTATCATTGTGAACCAGAATTCTTTAATACCATTTAGATTAAATGAACCTTTTACTATGTATTTTTTTGGTATCCAAATGGTTATACTCGTTCTATAACACCTTTATCCCATATTCGAAAAGTATTATATGAGAAATCCAGGTTCTCCTTCTCGTTTAAAAGTGTGGTAGAACTCCCTCTCCCTCTCCCTCTATCCTCCTTTCATGGGTACATATCTTTTAATAGATAATCTCTAGGTAATAATATATTATTAGAATTCATTTTATTTTTTTGGTAAATTGTTTTTTTAAAAATTCAAATATAATAACAAAGAATTATCTAAGAATTAACTGATGCATATGTCATGATTAATCTGGAGAGATAAAATATCATGCGATATTGAATATAAATTATTCATTAAGAAAGAATTTATTATGACATAAAATGGATTAAATGAATAATTTTTAAATTTTACATGACATTGAAATTACTATATAATTAGGTGTATCATTATTAGAAATATTAGAATTGTAATTTTCTTTAGGAATGCTTGGAAAGTGGAATGAACCGATTAATATGTGGACCTGATTCATTTGGGGATTACTTATAGAACCTTTTTATTTTTCATTAATAAGTTTGAGTTAGGAATTTCAGTAAGATGTAGAGTCCATATATATATTTCATAACTCTGTATGATTTTGTGTATACATGAGACCATTTTCGAAATTTGATCACATGTGTTTACCATCAGTGGAGAGTCTATGACCCCGTGTCATGGGTAATACTTTTCTATATTGGTGTGCATTGATTTTTTTCTATAAGTTGGAACATGATTGTCCTAAATGTCATATGAAGTTTCTCATAGTTAACTATATCATGCAATTGATTATATATTAATTTCATCTATCTTGTTTTTAAAAAATCTACAACAAAGGATCATGGAAAATTGGTTAGCACATGATGACTCGTGATAGGATTAGTTATATGGTTGGGAGTTCATTTAGTTTTCTATCATGCATGAAATATATATATATATATATATATATATGTGAACATATTTTAATGATGAATTAATTTTTTCCTTGTTTCATACTCACAGTATTCATGGGAATCTCAATGTGCATGTTGAATTCTTGATCAGGGATCCAAGGAAGGGAAAGGGTCCTACGATAGATTACTAAGGGGCATGGAGTAGGAGAAAGAATTGGAATTGGCATTGACTACATATGGCTTCCTCATAATAATTTATTTATATTATTTAGTTTTATAATAACACTACTGACCTGCCACATTGGGGGTCCATTTCATTTCTCAAGTATGACTTGGAATGATACATTCTTTTGAATTTATTTGACTTTTATTTTCATTTTTTGTTACCTAGTTTATATTTGCGTTATTGTAATATTGTGATGGATATGAATAAGGAGTTTATATTCTCCCCATGTTACTTTAGACCCTCTCCACTAGTCGATAAAATCTTTCAAATAGGTAATCACATATAGGTTATGTGGCTCTCTGGATTAGACTTCGAAGTTCAGGTCAGGGCATTACATTAGTAGCTGGAAACCTACATCAATTTGTCGATCACTTTTTCCTAGTCACTTATGTTTCCCACACAATAAATATTGTGAAAATTTAAAAATTTCCATTATATTAAAACATTTAATATAATAAATATGATTAAACTCCACCCCAACTAAATCGAGTCACACATTCCTCAGGTTTTCCACTTTATACACTAAAGGAGTTTAGTAGTGATGAGGGTTTAGGTATCGGGTGAGGAGACTATCATATCTTCAGTATAGATAACTATATATCAAAGAAGAACAAATTCTAATCAAATATCCCAAAAATATAAAATCTAATAATAGTGAACATTATAAATAAATTCCATAAATAAACAAATAAAAACATCAATCTATATAAAAATGAGTAGCAATAATGTCACGTGACATTCTGGAGGAATCTTATCCTAGGGGTCGACAATGTAAATGCATCCAAAAAGAAATAAAAAAATTAATGTTTCACTAGAAAAAATGACTCTAAAGTCTTAATTTTTCTCGTCTCATGACTCTATTCTGTCCCCACCCACTCAAATATATCATATATGGAACTTTCTCTTATCTATTCCTATAGACATATTGTTTTATCAGGCACCAGGGTGCCTAAGAAGGGTATGGGTACAACCCAATAGGCCACCACCAATAGTGTCCCTAAAATGTTCTAGTATATATATGTAAATTTATATTTTGATATAATCATAAGTGAAATAACAGGAAATTAAAGTAAAAGTAAATATTTCGCAACCAAAGATACCTCACAGCTACATGGGTGTGACCATACCTACATCGACCAATGCCATGGTGTCCCTAAACAAATACCAAAATCATCATCTAGGAATCACGCCCCAAAATAATGTCATTGGGAATAAATTACATCAATGATATAATGGCTAGTATATGGGAAATGCATCAAAATAACACATCCGAAATAGTGGTAATAACAACCCTATGATAACATTATTTCCAATATGTGGGAAACATATATTTTTAACATATTTTAAATTATGGGAATGAAATCTCTATGTAAACATAAATAAATAGGAATCATATCCTAGAAATTTCATCAAGAGAGGGATAAAATTCCACATCTATTAGATTAATCATAGGAAGGTACAGAATCTCTAGTACTAAGACACCTAAAAATAGAGTTCATCACATCTCTCTATCATTATTATCAAACATGTATCTCAACCCTTTCACTCAAAGCTTGACATAGTGGGTAGTGCCTTATTCTTCCAGGTGTGGTAAAATATATCTAAGTATATCATCCCATTACCATCACCAGGAAGTCCATGTGAGAATTATGTTCCATGGATTGGGGGAATTAAGTCCCACTATAATAGATGTAGACTTTTTAGTCATGAATTCATTAAATAATGGTTATTATATCCTTAAACATGTTATCCTCATGTTAGGGGGAAATACAAAATGACACATCAAAGTATCACATTATGTATATCATTCCGTTACTTAAGAGTGATCAACACAAGTGTCCATGTCATCCCAGGACATTGTCTATATCAGAGTGACTCGGTAGGTCCTCCCACACTATAAAAAACATATAAATAAAGGTACATCTCACCAACATCATATAAATTCCAATACATATAGAAAAAATTTCCCAATACATAATCCCAATACATTATGGAATAATTAATTCTTATTAAATGTTATATGGTTAAAGAATAATTTAGTTGGAATAATTTGAAACTTACTTCATGTATACGGTTGGCTGAGGCTTAAGAACCACAACTATTTCCATATCCAAAACGAGAGTATAAGCCCCTAAAATACCAAAATATCTTAGGGGGAAGAATAATTCCCCATATATCATTCAAGTAATCCTATAAATGTAAAAAAGGACAAATTTATGTTCCATTTGGGTCAATATTTAGCTTACCTTAAATCATTCACACATCTCTTAGTTAAGGGAGGCTATGAGATCTTTTTCTAGGCAGTTTACCAATAAGACATTCCACTTGGTTCTAAATATCATAATTTTAGAGTGATTTAATTTTCAACCCATTGAGTTTTGTTTCCATGGAACATGGATATAAATAATGGCAATAAAATCATATACCTAATAGAAAAATCCTTGTTTGAATTAGTGAAAAAATAATAATTAAACACTAAAGACAAAATTTATCAATTACAGAACTATTTTATGAACAAGTTGGCTATGAAACCAAATGAATTTTATATGCATTATAACATGATTAAAAGATCCCCCAATGGATTATGAGTATAAAGAATACCTACTTAAGTTCATGTTTATAACCATCAATAATCATGACATCAAGGAGAGGTGTTGTGTCACAATCCAGCCCAGGTCAACCCCAAGCAAAACACCAAAGCTAATATGTGGAAAGGCCCGAAGGGTGTTCATGATTCCAATAAGAGATAATCTAGTCCCATACATAGAAATTGTAAAAAAAGTGAACAATATTTCCATATAAAAAACAAATGGGTAAAAAAAGATAAAAAAATCACCCCTATGATATAAAAATATATAAATTGACCATCTTTTAAAAAAACTGAAAATAAAAAAATTATACAACAAACTAAAACTATGCGTAATGACCACACATTTACATGTGAGCCCGAGGATCACTCTCTGATTCCAAAACCAACCATCACCCATGGTGATCTATCCACGGTGAAGCATACACTAATGGATAAAAAAAGAAACTATATGCATCAGTACCAAAACTCAGTTGGCATGCCCAAACAATCTATTCTCGATTCAATTCCATTAATATAAGAGAACCATAAAATTAAAGTATAAAATAAAATATACAAAATTATTCTTTTTCCACAAATATTTATCTTCAAAATAAATCATGGTTCATTAACCATTTATATTTTGAAAATGGAGTTCTTTTCCATTAACACAATATTAACATTTTCACGGGGAAAGTGATGCTTTCACTTCATAACCAGAACCAGAGAGTAGAAATAATTTCTAAGATAAAATAGTTTCCATAATTATTTTAAAACCAACACATAACATTCCAAAGAAGTACACCACACATGAAATCACCATAATAATAAAAATATAATGGTGAAATAAATAAACACACAAGACAGAACAACCAATCATGAATCCTAGTCATCCACTATAAGTTACTAAGTTCTTATAAACATTGGAAGAAAATAGGATCTCATGAATAATTCAGAACTTACAAATACTTGTGGACACATCTCAGAATGCATATGTCACTTGATGACATCAATAATTCCCAATGTGGTTGGTCACACTACACATGGCATAGAACAAGGGGCACAATCCCATATAAATAACAACAAAATATACCCCCTTTAATTGGAAAATAGATATAAAGTAATCTAACTATTTTATCAATAGTTATCATAAATTTACTCACTATTCGAGTATTCCATGTAAATATGTGTAAATAAAAGGGTGATCCAACCAATGCCAACCGAGCATCAAATCACTTGAACACATATATTAACTCTAACAAAAAATAATCAACGTGTCAATCCAAGGATCAATCTCATTCCATATGACCCATAGATCATAATGGAGTCCGCACTGAGGATCTCATATTCCACACAAAGTAAAAGGTTCAAGAAGATTCTAAAACGGGAAAATACCACCCATTCCATTTTCATATAAAAATGAAAGTTGATATTCCAATTATTGATTTCATGTCAATCATTTTACCCAACATTACAAGTTCTAAACATGCTTCAAACATTCATTAAGAAACCAACCATATCAAATGACCAAATAAAACATCCAAAAAGATTCAAATACACTGTTTCCCATTTCATAAACAATTCAAAACATCCCCTTTTAACATTTATGTCATATTATCAAGTCAATCCATTTTCACTAAAATTCCAATTGAGCCCTTAATCCCTGCCACATGCCAAACCATTCTCGTAATCCATGTAAAAATTTCCTATAAATCAATATCCTCTTTTAAAAGAAATTTAAGGAACCGAAATAATCATTTTAAAAATCATAAATATATTCATAAACCCAAAACATTATTTAGACATCATAAATCACATGGGAATGCTTACTAGGCATGAAATCAATCACTTGGTGTGCAATATTGAAAAAAACTGTTCTATTTAACACATAACAAGGGTAAAAACACTACATTCACAACAAATAAACATTTCAAATATCCCAAATCATTATTTATCATATAAAAGAGGTGTGAGAATCCTAAAATCAATGATTATTAAATTACAAATGTTATTGAAAAGGGAAACTTTCCTCAAATATAAAGCTCTTTAACCACACACACCCAAAATCACTTCACAAATTCTCCATGACCCATGATATACCATGAGGAACCTTAAAAAAGTAAAATCACCCAGATAAATGATGGATATGAAGTCACAAACCAAAATGGGTCGCCATCCAACCCGGCGCCCGACCTAGTCTGCAGTAAAGCATGAAGGAAGTTACTGATCCCCATGGGTTGGCACAAGTGTCAAAGTATCAAATAAAACACAGGGAAACGATTTAACCAAATTTACCATATGAAAATAAAAAAATACTAATAAGCATGATCACGAAAACCCCAAACCAAACATTCCCTTAACAAAATATTGATTTTTAAGGATACAAACTGAAAAATAATAAAATAAAATTACAAAAAAGGAAAACTAGAACATCTCCCCAAAAATTCGGGAACAAGATGATAATTATCCTTAACAAGAATGAACCAATATCCAAAACTGGAGAAACTAGAATCCTAATCTTCCAACACTGCTTGCCTTTCCATAACCTCGAACAAAGAAAAAATAGGATCTATATACACCCAAAGTTGTATGCAGGGTGCGAGAAAAATCATAGTAGGATTCCACCAATATTAAAATATTCCATGACAAAACATTTTATATATAATCTTACCCGGTCATTTACATTTAATCTTTTAAAAAATTTCTGGGAAATAATTTCTGATAAAACATTTTAAAGAATGAAATTAAACCACTTACAAATAAATCCAATACATGGCAATTTTCATTAATGAAAAATGGATTTATAAAAATTCAAAAATGCACACATCCACACACAATAGGTCCTTTGTATGGTGATGGTTGTCACACCATCATTTTAGGTAGAGCATATTTGATAAATCCCTAGGGTCAAACAAGCTGAGGTGGGATTCTAGGAACCTTGAATCTCGATGAAAATGTGGTATAGAAAGTACAAAAATCTTTGTTCTCGTGCACGAGCCACTAAGGGTAATTACATACCAATGGCTACTGATCTATAATCATATCACGTCATTAATGATTGTTGTAGTGTCAATCCTACTAGATGAAATCAGGACAAACCACTTACGAGTCATCTAGAATCCTAGACCTGGTCCATAAACCTAGTTACTCAAGATTCCATTTTTTTATGATAAATCAAATTTCACATTGACATAATATATCAGTTTCATAGTTCACAAGAAAAATAAGGAATTACGCACCAAAAATTCACCACTTACATACCCAAATATCATTTTGAAATAAAACGCATAGTAAATCACCTTTGAAAATACATTTGCATTACTTAATAATTTCACAAATCCACATTTGACAAAACAAAAGGAATAAAACAATAAATTTCAACCAATACCTTGGGAAAATCCCCCTTCTAATCCTACACAAAATCAAATTTGTTTTCAAGTCATGATTACTATTATTTAAACCATTTTCAATACATACCAGAAGTGGAAAATAAGGAAATCACACCAAAAACAATTCAAAACATGTTCCATAAGCCTTTACCAATTTAATTTAACATTTTCGAAATTTATAAAACATTTATAAATAGAACATAAAGGGTTTTCACCAATAAAAAAAGTAAATTTCACGTATAAATTCCACATTACAACCAAATGCATAGAAAGGCCACATTAAAACATGTTTTTTATTATTCAAATGTTTTTCAGTATAATTTTAAAGGCACACTAAATGGCTAACACATAAAAACAATCCATTTTACACCGAAAAGACCACTTAAAACACTATTCATAACACTTATTCCATTGAAAACACAATTTTTATTCTTCACATAACCATAAAAACACCTTCTAAAAGTGACACAATTAATCACATGAAAATAACATCCATTTTCATTTGAAAACCCCATTTCACCACATATGCAGGCAAAACTATTTCTAAATCGTATTTCACACCACCCAAGAAATTCATGAAATATATTTATATAACCAAAGAAGCATATAAAATGAATCTAAAAATTTTATATCATGGAACCACCTACCTCAAAGAAAGAATCTTCTGAAAAATGGTGGAAAATCACCATTGCAACTCAACTACACTGCAAGAAACCCTATCAAGGAAAACATTACCCAAAAATATCATGATTAAAACATAACCCTAACCAAAGACCATGAAATTGAGAGAGAAACATCAAGAATGAGGGAGGGTTTTACCCGGAGGGGTGGCTTCTGGAGAGAGGAGGTGAAGCTATCGAAATATGGGACGACAAGGCATAGTCACTAGAGGAGGGAGGTTGTTGGAGTTGCGGTAACTAGAGGAGGTCCAAAATTGGCTTCACCAGTAGGGTGATCACATTGGATGGTAGCGCAAGTGTGAATGGGGTGGTGCGAGGGTGACATGAGGGAGGTCAAGGTGTTGGAGAAGGCCGCACCAGTGAAGGTCGGCTAGTATGGTGGGGCACTGGAAGGGGGGGTGACCTGGGGCGGCGTTCATAGTGAGGGAATGGGTGGGGGTGTGACCTGATTAAAGAGGGTGGGGGATACCAAACCCTAAAAAAAATGAGACTAAAAATTAAAAATAACTAATAAAAACAATAACCTCAAAATCATAATAATGAGAATAATACTCTTAAAAATACATACATTCTTAGTGATAATAATAATATTAACAATATTAATAATAATATTAATATTCAAATAGAAATAATAATAGTAATAATATTATTTATAACAATAATAAAATAATTATAATCATAAAACAATTGTTTTGTTTTTTATTTCACCTCTATTAATTTTTTATATTTTCATTTAACTTTATTTTATTTTTCATTGAATTTTTCATTTATTTCAAATGATAGGATTTCTTCGTGGTGCCCTGGGTGAAGCTATGTGGTTTCCAAAACATGCTCTGTATGTGCGTTGGATGCTTCCAAGAATATAAAAACTGATGTTTTAATAAAAAAACAAAAATTATAATGGGGTTCCAACCTGAACCATGACAAGGAAAACTAATTCGATAAAAATTAATGAAATAAAGTAAATTAAAATATTCAGGTGTGGAAATTTTCTCCACCATAACTCATTCCGCCACCAAAAGACCACAATAAGGCTTAACCCCCAACATAGAAACCAATACCCCTTTGTAGTCCATTAGGATTCCCAATGAACAAAATATAATACAAATACCAAAACACTATCAAAAATGAATATGCTTACATTAATACTTAGGAGACTCTAAATAGACTCCTCACTGTGTGCCACCCACCCCCGAAGGTAAAAATACCTCCAATTGATCGATTAAAGGTAAAGATATTACTAGAATACACAATCCAAAATTTAGGTCGAAACGCCAAAGACCATACCGAATGGAATACAAACCATTTTCCAGAAACAAAAAAACATCACACCATAACTGATTAAATCTCCCATAATCTTAATTTAATGAAATTTTTAGGCATGGTCTAATCCCAAAGTTTACTCTAGAGTGGAGTTTGGGATTAGATGTCTCCAAATAAGACCACCCATTCCAATCCAATCACTAAGGATGGATCTAAATTATTATCATGGGGAGACCCAATTGGACTCTCCACAACAAGAAACAATGTATCCCTAAGGTAGAACAAGGACACCAATAGAGGGAGGCCCAAACCGAATCCCCACCATAAGGGATAAACTGACATCAATTCACTCTAGAGGAATTCTAGAGAGAACAAAAGTAGGTCTCCCCCCATTAGAACAAATCTATCCACCTAAGTTATGAATGATAACATCAGAGACTAAAATGGGACTATATAAGAACTTTTCAAACACCAAATCTCTCACTGCAAGAGACCCATCCATTAAAACTACAAACCAAACATAATTCACCATTTAATTCATCACTCACACAAGCATTAAAACCCTCTAATGATCCAAAACCGAAAATGATATCAAATAATGGGGATGTATATATATGTATGACCCCATAGTGATCCACACACACAAGGGAACAAGCATCAAGGTTCTTAGAAACAAATCAATTACGCCTCTTCCTAACCAAATTGTAATCTTTCCACTAGAACGGGTAATGATATATTTATAAGTCCCTATGTCTCTTTACACTAGAAAGGTATATTAAAATGGATCTTCCACCTCGAAACCTCAAACTGTCTCCACCTCCCACACTAGTGACAGAAGTTAAATCAATATATTTTATACCCATGGGGATTCTAGACTACGTGTCAGCTTCACTACGGGGCCTATGCTTGGAACCATGATGTTTGATACATCTTCTTCTTCTCAATCTGGCATTGAGGACTCATAAATTGAACTTCTCCTTCTAGTTGCACACACAACGACACCGAAATCGCAAAACACCAACAGAACACACACATCCTAATACTCACTTGTTTTGAACATGATACTTCACCACTGTGAGATATTAATGGATCACCCCTCATCACCATGAACATGAAACAAAAAAATAATGGTCAGTTGGAAGGAACAATCATTTAATATAGAAAATTTTATGAATGTTCAGAATAGGAACATGCTTTTGTTAAAATAAAACTCTATAATGGTTTCAGAATATCCACATTTTCTTATAAAAGAGAACATAACTCTCTAAGATGCCTCCAGAAATGACCCATACAACTGATAGAAACATTATAAGAAAATGGACCTTAAACAAATTCCCAAGTATCACATGATTCCAAAATACATCCATAACCTACACATACGACCAAACATGCCACAATGGTGGCCTGGAAAAAACTTTTTCTTAGAAGAAAACAACAACTTAGACAGCTTTCTGCCTTCCCCACTCAATTTCCATTTACTTCTTCTAGGCAGGACCTTTAGAATTATCGATTCCAAACTTCACCTTTGATCATAAAATGAATCAAGGAAACCAAAACTTCCTTAAACTCCTCTTTCATTGACTCTGATGATGCAAGAATATTCACTTTTCCAAAGAAGAGGAAAAGTAGACTCATCCCCAAACTCAAAAATAATGTTCTTACTTTAATCGTGGGGGGAATCATCCAACGACAAATCACCCATGGATTCTCCTCAATTGTGCATTAATTACCTATGGGGACGTACACTAGCCAATGAGGTAAAAACCCTAGGACCCAATCAAATTGGTCCCTTGGTGAAAAAAATCTTCAAGCGACCACCAAGAGTACAAAGGAAACCACCATAATGGCTTCCCAACAATATTTTTAGAAGAACCCACAAACCAAACATTTTCACACCAATTTACCTACAAGAACTCAAAAAAATACCCAAGTCAACCATAAAGGATCCTCGAATCGAAACACCTCACAAAAAACATTTCCTAAATACAAAAAAGAACACGGCACAATCACCAGTTATAATAACACTATGTTTTCCTAAGACAATATTATTGAAAATAAACAAGGATGGTGGGATGCACAATCACCGATGGTGTCCCATGGGCCGCACACATGCATGTTCTCATGTCACACCAGTCACCTCGTGTCCATCTAGGCATCCATCTAATCATTCCATTGACAATCCACCATTCTATATTTACCCATGCAGGTGGTCACCGATGAGAACTCCAAAGACCAAAACCAAACCTTTTCACATTTCAAAACAAAAAATATAACCCACACTTCATCTTTCTCAAAATTTCTAGCCGCAAAATGCAAACCCCAATTTACACCTCATAATCCATTTTTTAGAAAATCACAAAACATTTGAACAAAAAAATTCTCTTAAATATTATACATCAATTTTCAAAAAAAAATTGCATTCAAAACAATTTTAAATAGTTTATCTAATTCCATTTTTATTATATTTTTTAAAAACCACTTTAGTATAGTTCATTCTCTTAAAAAATTTAACTTCTTTAAACCATAATTTTAAATTAAAAAAATAAAATCCCGATAAACTCAACCCCATGAATTATAAACTGTCTATATTTTAAATTGATTTTCAATGTGGAATTCCAAAACACAATAGTCTCAAGTCAATGCAAATGGAAAATTGTGCTAGCTAGTGGCATGTACATATGGTTGGAGGATATAATCCCATTAAAAAACCATCACATAGAGTGTTCAAAGGAAATATACATATCTCCACATGGATTTCCATGCCCTATGAGCTCCGGATACCATAGATGTAACTCTATTTTCATTTACCAACTATCAATAAACAACCGCAATGACCAAAATAATCGGATAAAAACTAACTTCCCATGGATACATGAATCTCATCCAGAGTTAGGGTGGCTAGGATCCTTACTCATAACCATAACATCAAGTCCCACCAGTCCTATCTCTAGTCTACCCTGACTCTTCCCCAAGGAACAATACTCAAAAAAGAATGACTTCCTCTAATACCATTTTGTCATGAACAAAGCCGGGTCGGCATCAGACCTGGTGCCCGACCAGGTCTGCGAAAATTCCCAAAGGGTGTTCCCAATCCAAACGGGATCACACAAGTGCCTAGGTATCATATAAAACACGAGGGAATGATTTAACTAAATTTAACATATTAAAATAACCAACAAAATAAAATAAATGAGATCTAAAAAATAAAAAACAATGTGACTTTTAACCATTCCATATATTTATGTTTACAAAATAAAAACAAAAATGACTACAAAATGAATACAAAAAATTGAAAACTATAACATCTCCACAATCCTCTATGCAATAAGTGGGGAAATATCATCAATTTTCAACCACCAAAATCCAAATCCAGATTTAGTAGGAACCCAATATTCCAAAACTATATTCCATGGATTAACCTAAATATAATAGAGACCAAGATCTACATACACCCAAACGGGTATGTAGGGTGTGAGAAAAATCCCATTTGGATGCCACCTAGATAAAAATATTCCCTGTCAAATCATTTTAAAGATAATCTGACATTATAATTTAAAATTAATCCTTTTAAATAATTTATGGTAAATAATTTGTGAGTAAAAATTTAAATGAAATAAAATAACCCACATAAAAATAAAAAAAATTCATAACCATTGGCATGATTTAAAAAGGGAATTAAAAAATTTCACACATGCACATATCCACACACAACAGTTCCACCGTATTTTGATGGTTGGCACTCTGTTATATAAGGTAGACCATACTTGGTAAATTACATGTGTCGAACTAGACTATGTGGGATTCTAGGAACCCCACATCTCGGTGAAAATGTGGTATAGAAACCAAAACCATCAACATTATCGTGAATGAGACACCAGGGGAAATCACATACCAAGTACTAGTGGTCTCCAGTTATATGACATAAATAGTTAGTGTGTAATCATCAATTGTAATAGATGAAACTGGGATGAAAAATTTCTAATTCCTCTAGTGTGCTTGTCCTAGATCATCCACCTAGATACCGAAGATACCATTTTTTGATCAATCAAGTTTCACATTCACATAATATATCACTTTCCTAGTTAACATGAATAACAAG
Organism: Viscum album; assembly: GCA_963277665.1. Lineage (NCBI taxonomy): Eukaryota > Viridiplantae > Streptophyta > Magnoliopsida > Santalales > Viscaceae > Viscum > Viscum album. The sequence goes on along the minus strand of OY728164.1, from coordinate 2,003,858,872 downwards.
GCATTAGACACACAAAATCCACCACTTTCATACCCAAATATACTTTTAAAATTTAATTCACACCAATGAACTGTTCAAAATACTTTTTCCATTACATAGTCATTTCAAAAATCTCCATCTAGAAACAGTAAAGGAATAAGACAATAAATTTCAATGAAACCCTCGGGTCAAACCCCTTTTTAATCCTACTCATAAAAAATTATTTTTAGGGCATGATTCCAAATATTTAAACCATTTCTAATACATACCTAAATTTGACCACAGGTAAATCACAAAAAAAAAACAATTCCAAAAATTTTCCATAAACCTTAAACAACTCAATAAAACATTTTCAAAATTTATAAAACATTTTTAAATATCACCTCAATGGTTTTCACCAATAATACACTAAATTTAAAGTAGAGATGCCACTTTAAAACCAAACTCACAATAATATCACATTAAAACATGGATTCCATAATTAAAATAATTTTCAATTCAATTTTAAAGGTGCACAATAAGTAAAAAATATAAAAACAATCCATTTTCCCTTTCACACACACCAAAACCACTTTAAAACTATTTTCACACCACTTTTGACATTGAATACTCAATTATAATTCCTCCCATAACTATAAAAATACCTTAAAAATTACCACAATGAATTACATTCAAATATAAACCATTTTCATTTGAAAACTCCATTTTCACAACATATGATGGTCAAACTATTTATAAAACATATTTATAACCACACAAGAAATTCATGAAATTCTTCTATAAAGCAAAACAAGAATATAAAATTCATATAAAATGTTAGATCATGGAGCCACCTACCTCGAACCATGAATCATATAGAAAATTGTACAAAATCGCTATCGCACCTTAACCACAACACATGAATCCCAAAAAAGGAAACAAGTACGCAAAAATTAACACGATTAAACCATAACACAAACTGAACACCATGAAATTGAGAGAAACCCCCCTAGACTGAGGGAGGGTTTTACCTTAATGGGAGGCCGCCAGAGGGAGGAGGTGATGCTGCCAGAGGGATGTGTTGTGGCTACTGGAATATGGGAAATTGGGGTCGCATTCACTGTAGGGAACATGACACCAGAGTCGTGGTTGATGGACGAGGGCTAAAATTGGCCTCACCGGCAGGGGGTCATGCTATAGGGCATCTCAAGGGTGAACGGGGTGGTGCGAAGGAGACACAAGGCAGGTTGGGGTACTAGAGAATTCTGTGCTGGTGAAGGTCATCCAGTTGGGAGAGGTACTATAAGAGAAGGGTCGGCCAGGGGCATCATCCACAGAGAGGTAAGGGGAGGTGGTCCCAGACGATTGAAGTAAGGGGAGACCAAATACTAAAAAAATAAATAAAAAATAAATTATAATGTACTAATAATAATAATAAAATCATAATCATAATATTGATAATAATAAGTTTCAAAATATTTAAATTGTTATTGATAATAATAAGATCAATAATATTAATAATAATATTAATATTCTAACAATAATTATTTTAACAATGATCATAATATTCAAAATAATAATAATATTATTATTATTAAAAAAATTAATTATATTTTTATTTCACTTCTATTACTTTATTTTATTTTCACTTTAACTATATTTTATTATTCATTTAATTTATTATTTTTTTCAAATACCCGGTATGTCAAACGATGCCCTGAGCGAAGAGGAACAGTCTCAAAATTATGCTCTCCCCATGCATCATATAATTACAAACTTATAGAAACACTTTTTTTAATAAAAACACACAATATATAAATGTTTTTTAACCAAAACCTCCACCATGACACCATATGTTGTGATATTTAATAAAATAAAATAATTTAAAAGATTAGATTGTGAAAAACCATGAACCCTAGGTCCATGAGACAATGAAAGAAAGTGATATCAAAATAAAATAGAAGAAAGAGGAAGAGGGATAATAGGAGAGGAGATTACATTGAGATATATATCCCAAAACCATGAATAAACCCCAGATCCACACCATGGGTGAAGGGTGGAGGCTTGGAGAATAAAAGGAGAGTCCCCTTAGGCTCGAAAAAAATATAGGGAATATAGGGGAGGTGTTTTGGGTTAAGAACCACAAGGGTTATACATGGAATTTCATAAAATTATAGATCTGGGAACCTCAAATGGTTTGTTCATACAGTTATCCAAACCATTCAACAACCATAAACCCCTTTCTAGACACACCTAGGCACCTACACGGGTTGGCTGCATATTCTACAAGAAATGTGGTAATGATGCCAAACACGACTATCCTGAGACAAAACCTCCCCACCCACATACATAACAATTTAAAAATCAATATAAAGTTTTGTAGCATCCCTCGTACATGAAAACATAATCCATAAGATTTCCTATAGAAGGACACAAAGTTTAAAAAACCATCTGTCAACTGAACGTAGGATACTGCCAAGCTCAAAATCTCAACTTTCCATCCAAAACATTACATGATACTCAGGAATAACCATGAGGTCCATACTAAAAAACAATTTTACTCAAAAAATTAGAACCCATCCAACTTATAATTTGAGAGAAAACCCAAGATCCACTAATGAACTAGAACAAATAATGAAAATCAGAAATAGGGTGTGACATTTCTCCCCATCAATGAAAATTTCCAACATCGGAAATTCACAAAATCTTCTAGTTTATCAATCAAAGATTAATTATTTCATAACCCTATGATGTAACCACTAAAACCAAGAACATCTCAACCACTAACAAACATAACTTACACCTCTTTTGGAATCGAAATAATAAACTAAAACCACTTTTAAAGAATCAATGTGAAATTGGATCCATAAAATCTACAACCAAGCCATGAAAAAACCTCTTTCTCAATTAGGGAAACCGTAAGAGACTCTCCATTATTAATAAACAACATGCATTGATTCACTCTAGGGGTAATCTCAAAGATACCCATAGTGGGTATTCCCACAATTAAGAATCAACATGAAACTGCCCCCACATAGGCCAAAAAAACCTTCACAACAAGGGAATGTGTGGGAGGGAAATGAAAGGGAACCAACCCAAATGAATATCCTCACAATTTAAAACAACTAGATCTATAATTTCACACCCCCAACATTAGAGTCAATAGATAAACCAATGTCCCCTGCATCTATCGTGGTTTCTTGATTTCCTGTAAAGGTTCACACTGATACCTATGGCTAGAGATCTATTGTTTAAAGCATCTACTCTGATCTAGTTAGGATCTAATGATTCTGATTTTAACATAGCACCTCAGATCATAACACACTACGAACTCTATTTTCTTAAATAAGACACACCCAGAGCACAACATGGCATAAAAAAGAAAAATATAGAAATTACAAATGAACAACATGATTACATTGAAAGAGGATTCATTAAGAGATCCAAAAGATACACTTATGTTAAAAACAAAATACAGCACAATCAATTATAATATTCAAAATATAAGGAATAAATACAATAAAAATGGACATTAAACTAAGACCAAACAACATTGTACTCTTATGAACTAGCTCAATGTCACTTCTTGGAAACTACTCGAAAGATTCATTGCATGTGGCCTTGGTGACCACAAGAATAAAAGGTTTTCAGTGCATTAAAACATGAGGAATTCTTATGATATGTCTTGCAACACTAATGACACAACACAATTCCACACCCATATAAAGACAACAAAATTTCTCGAGGACTTTTCATTCCACAACCAATTCCGATAACTCCTGACCACTTCCCCAGTTATTTAATCAAATTCCCTTCACCAATTATAGGAACCTAAGGAGGTAGGAATACCTAAATAATTCTTACCATCACATGTTCAATAAAAAAATATTGCATCACCACCCCAAAAAATGAAGTTAGATTGAACTCTAACACCTTTGATTTTAGATCAAGGTGAATCCCACACTTGAAATCCGGAGTCTTAGATGACATATCTACAAAATATCTCAGATCATATGGAACTAGGACCAAATAAATGATAAAAATCCAACAATGACTCATCACCCTACAATATTCTCCACTTATCCATTCCATTTACTACCATCCTCATATGAGGTAAGTATTTTCAGGTGAATGAAACCTTGATGTAATCCCATGTAAGATCTTTTTTAGTCTTGTTGGAGAGACCAAGTTCTACCATATCTAGGGATAATCATCCAGCCGAAAGTAGAAAACATAACCATGAAAAGATCATAAAACTCAATGAGGGTAAATTTCCCCCCCATCTTTCGTGTCCAATTATCAACAAAGAGGGGATCCACTTGACAAAAAAATTTAGGTGGATTTAACTTTTGAAACTAATGAACGAAGTCTTTAGATTAATCCATTGGACGGTTTTCCCATGATGAACAACATGTGGCCACACTTTTAATAACCATCAAATTTATATGGGGTGAACCTGGATAAACAATAATACTAAGAGATCCATCAAAACTGGATCATTAACAAGAGTCCTCAAACTCAAACACCGCACAAAAAAACATCCAAATAATAATAGAAGCACCACACAACTACTGGTTTTCAAATCATCACAACATCTTTTAGATTTTTTTTGAATGAAAAAAATCGGTGGGTTCCACACTCCCCAATGGTATTCCATAGAGACTCAATCACATGCACATTCTCATTCCACCCTATGAACAAATCTACCAATGTAAATCCATAACTTCATCCACATATTTATAAATTTCCATGCATATGACCACCCAAAGAAATAGAAACTGTTAAAAAAACATTCTCATCTCAAAATCTATAAAACTCTTTCAAAATCCCACTAAGTATCAAGTCAAAAATATATTTTCAAATTCCACACTTCATCTCATTTAATAATTCTATAAAATTATAAACAAATTATTTCGCACAAAATATTCAATTCATTTCATTGAAAACTTTTTCCAGACACTCAAAAAATCTCATTTAATCACAATAATTTGATTAAAAACCCATATTTTCTCAATTTGAACACATTTTCAAATCCTATTATAAAACAAGATTCATTTTTCCTCACAAAATATTTAGAACACATCATATTTAAATTATAAAATAAATTTTCATATTCCATATTCATAATTACACTTAAAATTAATTTTACATTTTCTAAAAATGAAACCATTACAATTTCAAATCCATTTTTAAAAATTCTAATACAATATTTCTCAAGAATTTTTTCAAAATAAGAGAAGACCCTGGATTACTCACAATTTAACTATCATTGATGGGTGACTTAGACACATAGTTGGGGGCCATATGAAAATCACACCACCATCACTGAGAGTATCCTAGGACTAATCCCCCATCTCCACATGGCTCTTTAACCCCTTTAAACTCACTAAGATGACTATCCCAACTACCTTTTAATATACCCAACACTAAATAACCACAAAACAAAAGAAACAAAAAACTTAACATCCCATGGCTACTCAAGGGTTGGTCAAGAATATTTTGGCCGTAAACTCCCCAAGACATTCACCCCATGTTCGGACAGTCCTGCTCCATCTACCATGAAAACCCCAAGTAATGAAAGGGAACTCTTAAAATAAATGTCTTGTAAATATACAACCTTCTCTAATACCATTTTTTCATGAACTATCCCATATCTACCCCAAACCTATCACCGATCTGATCTATGGTAAGGCCCGAAGGGCGTTCCTGGTCCCTATAGGATAAAAAATAGCGATGTAAATCACAATACTAAACAAATAGAATGATTTATCATAATAAAAAATAAATAAATGGATAATAAAATGATAAAAAATCATCCAATACCCAATATCGAAACATAAAATATTTTACAATAAAATTGAAAATAAACAAGTACAACATACACAATATATATTTGATGACCACACATTTCCATGTGACCCCAAGGGTCACACTATGATACCAAAACCAACCATCTCTCGTAAATATTAAATCTTGTGCGAAACGTACAAAAAATTCTCAAAACCATATGAAACTATAGGCGTGAGTATCAAAACACAGTTAGAATGTCCAAAAAATCTATTCCCAATGCACTTCCTTTAAAATAAAAGAAAAATAAACATCGTATTTTAAATACAATATATTAATGTAAGATTTTCAAGACAATTTCCACTTCCAAAAAAATCATGTTCCATTTTCCTTTTTAATTTCCAAAACTGACAGCTTTTCCATTAAATCAATGTTAACAATTTCTAGGGGAAAGCGATTCATTAATTTCTTAACCAGAAGAATAGTGTAGAAAGCATTCCTATGTTTATTTTATCCATTAAAACTTTGAAAACAAACTCATAAATTTTAAAATATATACCCCACACATGATATCACCACAATAATCACAATATGAAGGAAATATAAATAAACACATAAGAGTAACCAACCAATCATGCACCTTAACCATCCACCACAAGTAACTATGTTCCAAGAGAAATGGTAAGAAACTAGGAGATCATGAATAATCTAGAAAATACTAATACAATTTTTAATGACCTTCCAAATTCTCATTGGCTTTAGAGCTCAACAAATCATTACTTGGCCTTAAGCGACATCCCCATGGTGCCAAAGGATGGAAATAAATGCCGAAGGGTTTCAAAACAAGTGGGGGATGATTTATCCTTTAGGAATATACGACAGAGCCAAAAAAAATATAAAACATACATAATAAATGAGGCATGGTAAAAGCTAAGACAACTCAACCATTTATTTTATCAAAAACCAACCAAAAGTACCATAGTTGAAACCAACACCAAAACATCAGAGTGGACAACGGAAAAACAACTCAAAGACTACAAGAAAACAGCCCAACTCCATGCTCCACAAGCTCCAATCTTCAACATCACAAACCAGCCCATGTATCACGAAGCAGTGCTCTAAATATGTGACACTTTACCTTTTTCAATGTCCCGATTTGTGAGATCTACAAAAACACCAACACGCCAGAGCAGGGGGTGAGTAATTAAACTTAGTAGGTTTTCCCTGATGACTTCCCAACCCAGTCCTCTAAGATAAAACATGTTAGAACATTTATATAAAACAATTTATATACAACAATTTGAAAAACAGTTCACAATATTACAAGTTACATGTGAAAACCATTTTTCCCACAGACCCATCTTTCTCACGAAAAGAAATCAAGCAAAATTTCTAATTCCATTCACATTTCCAATTTTCAAATTCATTCTATTTCACCAATCCACACAACAAGCCATGAATGCAACCTAGACCTCCCAATACTTGCGAGTGGTGATTTATCCTTCCACTAATCCATCAGTTAGTGGACTACCTTGGCAGGGGTACTTCACGACCTTATCGATCCTAATCTATTTATGGGGGACGTATCACCCTTATCTATCCCAACCTTTTGATGGGGGTACTTCTCGCCCTTATCCATCCCAATTCATATGAACACACACTACAACCCATGAAATCCATGCCCAAAACCACGTGCATTCAAAACCTTTCAATAAAGCGTCACCCTTTTGTAGAAAACCATATCATTCAAGCAGTAAAACCTTAGAAAATTTAAAATCTCCATTTTAAATTTACTACAACAACCACTTTCCAAAAACACACTATTTTCATCACCCGTTACTAAAAAGGGGGTTTCAACTATTCTTTCACAGTATATAAACAAACCATTTCAATCAAGGAAAACAAATTGAAACTAATCCTTCATGTTATAAGAAAGATAAATCGAGTGTGAAGACACCTACCTCAACAAAAGGAAAAACCAAGCAATGGACGAAGAATTCTCAAGAACACTGGGTCAAATATCCATGAATCTTCCTTAGATCTCTCCTCCAAACACAACCAAGACCAAAACTCATCATATTTGGAATCCACACACATAGACCTACCCATAACGTGGGTATATCTAAGAAACCGAGAGAAGAAGAGAAGAAGATCTAAGCAGATCTAAGAAACCCTTCAAGAACGAAGGAGAACGATCACATACCTCAAGAATACGGCTATGATTCACCAAGAGAAGCCATTGGATCACCTCTAGAATGATGGGAGAACCCGGTTTGACCTTAGGAGAACCAAAATACCGAGTTAGGGCCACATAGGAGCTTTAATGAAGAAATTAGAGGCAAAACGAGTTAGATCCAAAATTTAAGGATCTAATTTTAAGTGACTGCACAGTTAGTCCAAACGGTTTGACAAACCATGCACCAACCATGCGTTGGCTACTGCCTCGGCCACCCTTCTCGCATGGTTTGGCCACACAGTTAGAAAAACCGTGTACCAGCGATGCGAAACCACTGCCTCCAAGACCCACTGCGCACGGTGTGGCTGCACGGTTAGACATATCGTGCGCTGACTGTGTGACTTCCACTTTTCCTCCAAACATCATTCCATGTTCTCCCGACTATCCCATTCAACACCCTTAACATTAAAACCATGAAAAGAATCAATAAATGGTTACATACTAGAAACCGGGGGTACTAAATTCTCTACACCGATGGCGTTTACGTCCTCGAAAAGTAGAAAACCATCACTTGATTGAAAGAGTTCTGGCCACTGCTCTTTCATTTCTTTCTTGCGTTCCCAAGTCTCTTCCGGAATCTGACCATGTTTCAACAAAACCAACACTAGACCGATGATTTTCCCATGCAAGAGTTTATCATACCTATCCACAATCCGCACAAGGATATGTACCAACAAAGCATCCAGCTCTAGGTCAACATGATCCCATCTGATCACATGGTCAGGATCAGGTTGATACTTCTTTAACTGAGACACATGGAACACATTGTGCACCGAACTGAACCATGGTAGTAATTACAACTAATATTCCACCTCTCCAACCTGTTCTAATCTCTCAAAAGGTCATATATATCAAGGAGAGAATTTTCCATTCTTCCCAAAATGATGATGTCCAAGCCTTGGAGAGATTATCAAAAAGACATTATCACCCACAACGAATGGCAACGGTCTTTGATGGTGATCTGCATAATATTTCCGATGACTCTGAGCTGTCTCCATCCTCTTTCTAATCAACTGAATATTTTCTGTTGTTTCCTGGACAAGGCTCAGCCCGATTAGTGATGTATCACCAGTTTCTACCCAGCATAGTGGAGAACGACAAGGACACCCATACAATGCTTCAAACAGAGCCATGTGTATCGAGCCCTGATAACTATTATTGTTTGAGAACTCCACTAAGGTTAAATGATCCTCTCATGAGCCACCAAAGTCCATTACACAAGCCCACAACATGTCTTCCAACATTTGTATTGTTCGCTCAGATTTCCCATCTGTCTGAGGATGATACGCCGTACTCATCGTCAACTGAGTCCCCAGGGCTTGCGGTAATGATTTCCCGAAATGATATGTGAACCTCAAATATCTATTTGAGACTATAGACACTAGTACACCATGCATATTTACCACTTCTCGGATATAGATTTTTGAAATATCTTCCACCGTATGAGTTTCATGAATCGGGATGAAATGGGACGACTTGGTTAGACGATCTATTATCACCCAAATGGAATCATGTTTTCGGACCATTCTTGCAAGACCTGTAGAAAAATCCATTGCTATCTGCTTGTAACGACCCGAAATTTTTTAAATAAATTTTGTTTCCTAATTTTATGTGTTATTATACTCAACAAAAATGTTTTATTTGATAAACATGATTATAATTAAAATGAGATCAGTGGGTTTTGACTATTATATAACCATCGGTCAACATGACCGCTGTGAACAAAATGTTTTGATTATTGTCTCTAAATATAAGTAATCTTGGTTAATTATTATAGAAAGAAGATTTGATGGCCTCACCTAGTAATCTTGGACCGATCGAAGCCCATCTAACAGAGCTTGGGAAGGAGGTAGCACCACTGGGCTTTGCTCTGGATCAAATCCAAGCCGAACTTCATCATGTGAAGCTGGAACGAAATCGCCTTCGTGAGAAGTTCAAACTGATAGAAATTACTACTCGGGCAATGTTGACTGAGCCGCCCCAAGCTTCTATCACCCTAGCACACCTTACTCTTAGGTCCTATGCTGGTATTATAAGGGGCTATGTAACGAGACCGTAACTACCTTGTGTAATCCTTGTTTTAAATAAAAATTGGGATTTCTTCTTATGATGAAGTTTATGAATTTTGAAATGACCGGATAAATATAGTATGCATATTTTTGATGAATTTTAGAAAAAGGATATTTTAAATATGTTTATGTAAACCCTAAATAATTAAAAATGTGTAATGATTTTCAAAAAATGGTCTTTTGCAGTTATGTTCAGTACTAAATTTAGAGTCTAATAAGATCAACTTGATTTTTGATGAATAGTAAATTATGAATAGTGATTTTGTGATTAGGATTAGTAATATGACCAAATGGATTAGTAATCTCACTTAAAGAAAGTTTTAAAATAATCTAGGCACCTTGATTAAGTAATGTGATTCAATAAAATAGTTAAATAATGGTTTCATTAATTATTATTCAAGTATTAGTTTTTTCGGGTGAATAGTGTTTTTTTTAATTAAAAAATTAATTAAAAATATTTAGAAAATTATTTTTAGAAAATGGATTTCATTTTTGAACTCAGAGCATCGATATTGTGTTAAGATAATTTTTGGGGATTTTTCTGAAAAAATGAATTTTCGGTGAATAGTGAATTTATTTAAAAATTGAATTAAAAATATTTAGAAAATTATTTTTATAAAATGGAGTTCATTTTTGAAATCAGAGCATCGATATTTGGTTAGTGTGAAATTTTGGGATTTTTCTGAGAAAGTTGAATTTTCAGTGAATAGTAAAAATGCAGTTTTAGGGTTTCGGTATGTTTAGTGACATCATAGCTGTGTCATGATGATGTCATGAGATATTTTGAGGGTTGTCCGGCCAAGGGTGATGAATTATTGTTGTGGGGGCCCCATGTGGCCTAACTCCATGATAAATGCCAAGGGAGAGCACATGGGTTTGAGAAAAGCACATGTGAGGTGTCCTTTGGCCATTAATGCCTTGTCCCCTCACTTTCCCTATAAATACCAAGCCCTCCTCTCATCCATTCGACTCCCCACTCATTACCAACGAATTTATGGTCTCATTACCTCCCAAGGAGTCATCCCAAGGTGCCCCTAAGCCCTCAAGGTCCCAACCTTTGAGGTTTAAGAGTTACATTTTAAGGTAAGGGATCCGACCTCTCTCTTTCTTTTCAAGTAATCTCTTTTATGTCTTTTCTTTTATACTCCATGTTCTTATGTTGGAGGATGTCCTTTTATATTCATCCTACTGCCTATTTCATTTTCATATGATGATAGACCCCCTTTTCTCTCATCAATTCGTTTTAAGAATGTTTAAGTGGCGCCGTTAGGCTGCCGAATTTTTAAGGGATTCTTTCACCTTCCTCGTTTTCAAGTTCTATTTTCATTCAAGTCTTTCAAGTTCCTTTTTGTTATATTGGGGTATGATCTCTATATATATAGTACTGTAATCTTATTTTCATATGATGAGAGACCCCATTTGATCTCTTCAATTCAGTATTTTAATGTTTTAAGTGGCGCCGTTAGGCTGCCGAATTTTTAAGTGGTTCTTCACCCTTCTCGTTTTGAAGATCTACTTTCATGTCAATTCTTTCAAGTTCCATTTTGTTATGTTGGGGTATGATCTCTATATCTATCATACTGGACTCTTATGTTCATATGATGAGAGACCCCATTTGATCTCTTCAATTCAGTATTTTTTTGAAGTTTAAGTGGCGCCGTTAGGCTGCCGAATTTTTAAGTGGTTCTTCACCATTCTCGTTTTGAAGTTCTACTTTCATGTCAATTCTTTCAAGTTCCTTTCTATTATGTTGGGGTATGATCTCTATATCTATCATACTGGACTCTTATGTTCATATGATGAGAGACCCTATTTGACCTTGTCAATTCAATTTTGTTGATGTTTAAGTGACGCCGTTAGGCTGCCGAATTCTCACATGAGAAATCTTTTTTTTTCTCCTTTCATGTTCTTCATTTCATATGGTATATTTTCAAATTTCATTACCATGTTCTTAAATCCCTTATATTTTGTCCCTCTACTGTTTTATGGTTCATTTATGAATATTTGACCCATGTCCCCTCTCTTGTCAATGTTTTCTAAAACCTTGTAACATAGCCGTTATGCTGCAGAATTTTCGTCTCAAAATGCCTCTCTCTCTTTTCTAAAAATTATTTTATGTTATAAAGTGAATACTCAAAGCTCTTATTTCTACAGGGGTGTTCACATATATATCAAAATTTTCTATTTTAAATTCTGGGATTTACATACATGATACCCGCTTTCCCTTTCCGTGGGTTTAAAGTAACGTAAAGATCATGTCTTTAAAGCAGTTTTTAAAACGCTATGATTATGAAATGAAACCCATTTATTTTATGCTATATGGGTTATTTATGAAATGTTTGATGATGATATATGTGGATCACATGATAATAAAGGCAAATTTAAGGGTGCGCCCTGATAGCGCTCCAATGCATTGGGTAATGATGTAACCACTAGAGATTACAATTTTCACGATACCTTGGTGAATAACCTTGGTAATTTTCAAATGACACCTTGGGGATGGACCTTGGTGATATGTTCATGATTGTCTATGTTAAATTATGTAGCCACATCTTCAAGTTATGAAAATGTTATTTTTATTATGATATGCCACATGTTTTTTTATCATGCCTTAAAGTTCTTGTTCATGACATAGTTGATGTATCTCAAGTTCACATGTTAAATGTTTCCCTTGTTTCCCTTACTGGGCCTTCTGCTCACCCTTTCTTTTGATGTATGATCCCAGGTTATGTGATGCCGTAATGAACCTAGGATGAACATAAGGATAAGCCTTTCAAGTCTTTTAGAAGAATGTTTTATGTTTTCATGTTTTAAGTTCCTGGTTTCCAAGACACTAAACCTTAAAGATCCTCAGTTTTGTATAATGTAATGAAAGTTTATGTGATAAAAAGGCGGGATGCTATAGTTGGTATCAAAGGATGGTTTAGTTATTTGTGGAAATTAGGATATGAAAACTCTAGGAAGAACCCTATAGAAAAGTTTAATATAGGAAATCTTCCTGGTATTTTGGTGAGTATTGAGTAAGGGGTTGCCAAGCAAATACATCCCTGTCTGGATACGAGCAGGTAGAGGTGGCTCTGGCACAGATGTACATAGGGGTAAAACCCGAAAACACCGCTTTGAGCTAGACTCGAACGGGAACTGGTACACGACAACGGGCCTTGCTGCACTCTTGGTTACGACACTCCCGGGGGATATGCTTTGGTATATTCATAAGCTTGGTATGAACCATTGTTAAAGGAACACAGATAAAATAAAATAAAGGTTCACATAAGAATATATGACCATTCACAATCTATATGGGTTCCTAGGAGATCACAAGTTAGGGTATACCTTTCATATACAAGTTATCCTTATATGCTTTCAGTTCCTTTTCATGATTATTAGCTAAGTACTTAAGCCCCTAACTATAGTTTCTTTTCATAGTTAATGGCAGGAAATAGAAGAACATGTCTCAACAACCAATGTGATAGGAAATGCTACGATTTCCGTATTAAGATGACAGAGATGATTAGGGGATTAAAATATGATTTTTATTTTGGAAGACGTTCACTATTTTGGGGACCCTATATGATCGACGTAAATAGACTACAACGGTATTTTCATTGAGGAGTAAGGTTGACTTATATTTTGAAGAGTCGATGAATTTAAGGTGGACATATAGTAATTTAGGTTACTTACGGGAATGATTAACCTATCTTGGGTAAAATATGTTTAGGTTAGCTACTTTTGTTATAAGATGTTAGGAGTGGTTGATGTTGTTTGGAGATGAACAATGAAGTTTATTTTGGAAGACTATGTTATCAAATCTTTCTTGTATTTGGGTTTCAATCTTAGTTTGGTTTATTTTGAGGAATCTTAAGGACCATTATTTACGGAATGGACTATGATGAACTTTGGGTAGTACCATGGAATTTGATGATTTAAAAGTAGTTTCCATTCCTATGGGATTATTTCTTTTTGAAGAGTTGTTTTACCTTAACCTTTCTGTTTTTGGGATAATGTTTAAAGATAGAAGAAATAGATAGTTAATCTTTTGTAGATTATGTGATTCTATAGAAGATGATTCTTGTGCTTTTATGAGACCAAGTGTTTTTGAATTCTCATCATTTGGAGAAAAGATTAGTGTTGGTAGGGACTTGTTAAATGATGAAACTCTACTTGAAGGTAGATATATTTTCTTATGTTTTTGTTCTATGTAGTAAATGAAATCCTCAAAATTATGAAAAGAAACGTAAAACAAAAATATTGTTGGTTTACGTTTCCTATGAGGTAATCAAAGACCGTTTACACACATCATAAGTTTGGGATTTTCTCATTGTTAACTTTCTCCTAATCATGTTCTCTATCACTCTCCCTCAGAACTTGACCCTTTGTTTTTTCCTCCATGTCCATGTTTTCCTACATGGAACCCTAGTGTGGGTTAACTCGGGTGACCATTTTACTTCCCTTTCTTTATTTTAAAGAAATAGTTTTACTGACTCCTTTTCCGATGTGGGACTTTCAATGAAATTTGAAAACCCAATTTTAAAATTGCGAGGACGCAATTTCTTAAGGGGGGAAGATTGTAACGACCCGAAATTTTTTAAATAAATTTTGATTCCTAATTTTATGTGTTATTATACTCAACAAAAATGTTTTATTTGATAAACGTGATTATAATTAAAATGAGATCAGTGGGTTTTGACTATTATATAACCATCGGTCAACATGACCGCTGTGAACAAAATGTTTTGATTATTGTCTCTAAATATAAGTAATCTTGGTTAATTATTATAGAAAGAAGATTTGATGGCCTCACCTAGTAATCTTGGACCGATCGAAGCCCATCTAACAGAGCTTGGGAAGGAGGTAGCACCACTGGGCTTTGCTCTGGATCAAATCCAAGCCGAACTTCATCATGTGAAGCTGGAACGAAATCGCCTTCGTGAGAAGTTCAAACTGATAGAAATTACTACTCGGGCAATGTTGACTGAGCCGCCCCAAGCTTCTATCACCCTAGCACACCTTACTCTTAGGTCCTATGCTGGTATTATAAGGGGCTATGTAACGAGACCGTAACTACCTTGTGTAATCCTTGTTTTAAATAAAAATTGGGATTTCTTCTTATGATGAAGTTTATGAATTTTGAAATGACCGGATAAATATAGTATGCATATTTTTGATGAATTTTAGAAAAAGGATATTTTAAATATGTTTATGTAAACCCTAAATAATTAAAAATGTGTAATGATTTTCAAAAAATGGTCTTCTGCAGTTATGTTCAGTACTAAATTTAGAGTCTAATAAGATCAACTTGATTTTTGATGAATAGTAAATTATGAATAGTGATTTTGTGATTAGGATTAGTAATATGACCAAATGGATTAGTAATCTCACTTAAAGAAAGTTTTAAAATAATCTAGGCACCTTGATTAAGTAATGTGATTCAATAAAATAGTTAAATAATGGTTTCATTAATTATTATTCAAGTATTAGTTTTTTCGGGTGAATAGTGTTTTTTTTAATTAAAAAATTAATTAAAAATATTTAGAAAATTATTTTTAGAAAATGGATTTCATTTTTGAACTCAGAGCATCGATATTGTGTTAAGATAATTTTTGGGGATTTTTCTGAAAAAAATGAATTTTCGGTGAATAGTGAATTTATTTAATAATTGAATTAAAAATATTTAGAAAATTATTTTTATAAAATGGAGTTCATTTTTGAAATCAGAGCATTGATATTTGGTTAGTGTGAAATTTTGGGATTTTTCTGAGAAAGTTGAATTTTCAGTGAATAGTAAAAATGCAGTTTTAGGGTTTCGGTATGTTTAGTGACATCATAGCTGTGTCATGATGATGTCATGAGATATTTTGAGGGTTGGCCGGCCAAGGGTGATGAATTATTGTTGTGGGGGCCCCATGTGGCCTAACTCCATGATAAATTCCAAGGGAGAGCACATGGGTTTGAGAAAAGCACATGTGAGGTGTCCTTTGGCCATTAATGCCTTGTCCCCTCACTTTCCCTATAAATACCAAGCCCTCCTCCCATCCATTCGACTCCCCACTCATTCCCAACGAATTTATGGTCTCATTACCTCCCAAGGAGTCCTCCCAAGGTGCCCCCAAGCCCTCAAGGTCCCAACCTTTGAGGTTTAAGAGTTACATTTTAAGGTAAGGGATCCGACCTCTCTCTTTCTTTTCAAGTAATCTCTTTTATGTCTTTTCTTTTATACTCCATGTTCTTATGTTGGAGGATGTCCTTTTATATTAATCCTACTGCCTATTTCATTTTCATATGATGAGAGACCCCCTTTTTTCTCATCAATTCGTTTTAAGAATGTTTAAGTGGCGCCGTTAGGCTGCCGAATTTTTAAGGGATTCTTTCACCTTCCTCGTTTTCAAGTTCTATTTTCATTCAAGTCTTTCAAGTTCCTTTTTGTTATATTGGGGTATGATCTCTATATATATAGTACTGTAATCTTATTTTCATATGATGAGATACCCCATTTGATCTCTTCAATTCAGTATTTTAATGTTTTAAGTGGCGCCGTTAGGCTGCCGAATTTTTAAGTGGTTCTTCACCCTTCTCATTTTGAAGATCTACTTTCATGTCAATTCTTTCAAGTTCCTTTTTCTTATGTTGGGGTATGATCTCTATATCTATCATACTGGACTCTTATGTTCATATGATGAGAGACCCCATTTGATCTCTTCAATTCAGTATTTTTTTGAAGTTTAAGTGGCGCCGTTAGGCTGCCGAATTTTTAAGTGGTTCTTCACCATTCTCGTTTTGAAGTTCTACTTTCATGTCAATTCTTTCAAGTTCCTTTCTATTATGTTGGGGAATGATCTCTATATCTATCATACTGGACTCTTATGTTCATATGATGAGAGACCCTATTTGACCTTGTCAATTCAATTTTGTTGATGTTTAAGTGACGCCGTTAGGCTGCCGAATTCTCACATGAGAAATCTTTTTTTTTCTCCTTTCATGTTCTTCATTTCATATGGTATATTTTCAAATTTCATTACCATGTTCTTAAATCCCTTATATTTTGTCCCTCTACTGTTTTATGGTTCATTTATGAATATTTGACCCATGTCCCCTCTCTTCTCAATGTTTTCTAAAACCTTGTAACATAGCCGTTATGCTACAGAATTTTCGTCTCAAAATGCCTCTCTCTCTTTTCTAAAAATTATTTTATGTTATAAAGTGAATACTCAAAGCTCTTATTTCTACAGGGGTATTCACATATATATCAAAATTTTCTATTTTAAATTCTGGGATTTACATACATGATACCCGCTTTCCCTTTCCGTGGGTTTAAAGTAACGTAAAGATCATGTCTTTAAAGCAGTTTTTAAAACGTTATGATTACGAAATGAAAACCATTTATTTTATGCTATATGGGTTATTTATGAAATTTTTGATGATGATATATGTGGCTCACATGATAATAAAGGCAAATTTAAGGGTGCGCCCTGATAGCGCTCCAATGCATTGGGTAATGATGTAACCACTAGAGATTACAATTTTCACGATACCTTGGTGAATAACCTTGGTAATTTTCAAATGACACCTTGGGGATGGACCTTGGTGATATGTTCATGATTGTCTATGTTAAATGATGTAGCCACATCTTCAAGTTATAAAAATGTTATTTTTATTATGATATGCCACATGTTTTTTTATCATGCCTTAAAGTTCTTGTTCATGACATAGTTGATGTATCTCAAGTTCACATGTTAAATGTTTCCCTTGTTTCCCTTACTGGGCCTTCTGCTCACCCTTTCTTTTGATGTATGATCCCAGGTTATGTGATGCCGTAATGAACCTAGGATGAACATAAGGAGAAGCCTTTCAAGTCTTTTAGAAGAATGTTTTATGTTTTCATGTTTTAAGTTCCTGGTTTCCAAGACACTAAACCTTAAAGATCCTCAGTTTTGTATAATGTAATGAAAGTTTATGTGATAAAAAGGCGGGATGCTATACTGCTCCTATTTCCACACTGGGATTTGTAAATACTGTAACATACCATCTGGTCTCTAATGATTTGATTTAACCTGCTGACAAGTTAAGTATCGTGAGACAATCTCGGCCACCTTTCTTTTCATGCTGCTCCACCAAAACTGCGCCTTTAGCGCCTTATACATCTTCTTTGTACCTGGATGTACATCCCATCTTGAATGGTGGTATGCATGAAGGATTTTTTCCTGAAAAATCATAGGTAAAACCATCTGATCTCTAAAACAAAAAACTGAACTCCCATCCAGCTTCCATCCCTCAATGGCCTCCCCACCATTGTGTTTTGAACTCATTACAACACAGTCTACATCAGATGCATGTGCCTACTTTACTATCTCCACCAAATCACGAACAAGTGTAGCTGAAAAGAAAACAACAACATCACCTCGGTTTTCACATTCCACATGCATGTCAGCTAAGACCAATATCAACTACCATTCATCTGAAGCATCCTTTTCCAATTGAGAATACGACTTCCTGATTAATGCATCGGCTTTCGAATTTCCCTTAACCGGTGTATACATTAAGTCATAGTCGAACATATGATGATACAATATCCATATCCACTGCCTCAGATACAAATATCACTGTGAGAAAATGTGTTTCACGATTTTTTGATCCGTAAACATAGTATATTTCTCACCAAAGAGATAATGTCTCCATGTTTTCAAAGCATGAACGACTGAAGCTCACTCCAAATCATGTGTTGGGTAATTTTTCTCATGCACTCTCAACTGCCTTGAGCCATAAGAAACCACATGGTCTCCTTACATGATAAAAAAACCCAACCATGTTCCTGAAGCATCACAATACACCATGTATCCTTTCCCTGATTCTGGAAAGATAAAAATTGGTGCTGATGTATGGCGAATTTTCAACTCTTGAAAAGATCTCTAACATTCCTCAGTACATTTAATTGCACTATTCTTCTTTGTCAATGCTGTCATAGGAGAATTTAGTCGTGAGAAGTCATGGAGAAAGTGTCAGTAATAACTATCTAGACCAAAAAAACATCACATTTCAAAGACATTATTCGGTGGTTGCCAAGAAAGAACAGTTTCTATCTTTTCTAGCTCCACCGAGACACATTTCTCAGAAACGACATGGCCCAGAAAATGTACCTCTTGTATCCAAAAATCACATTTTGATAATTTTTCATACAAATGATGGTCCCTCAATATTTCCAACACTAACACTAAGTGTTTCTCATCCTTAGACCTTGTTCTTTAATACACCAATATATCATCCACAAACACCAAAACAAAAGAATCCAGATATTGTTGAAATATCTGGTTCATCAAATCCATGAAGATCGCTGGTGAATTCGTTAGACCAAAAGCCATGACTAAATATTCGTAGTGGCCATATCTACTTCTGAAGGTTGTCTTCGGAATATCCTCCTTCCGATCTCACAACTGGTGATATCCTGACCGCAAGTCAATCATGGAGAACCACTGACCTCCCCTTAATTAATCAAACAGGTCATCAATGCGTGGAATTTTATATCTATTCATTATCGTAACTTGGTTAAGTTTATGATAATCCACACAGAGACTCAATGTTCCATATGCTTTCTTTACAAAAAAAATGGTGATGCCCATGGAGACACGCCTCGCCTAATGAAACCCATTCTTTCCAAATCCTCTAACAGAAAATTCAATTCCATTAACTCCGTTGGTGCCATCCTATAAGAGAGAAGTGATATAGGACTGGTCCCTGGAAGGAGATCAAACTTAAACTCCACTTCTCTTATAGGTGGTAATTTTGAGAAGTTTTCAGGAAAAACATCCGGAACTTAATCCACCATAGCTAGAAAACTAGATTCCGCGATCTCTTCCAAAGATCCAAAGTGAATGGTGAATATTGGTAGGAAATTGGTCCCACCATTAGTGCCAATAAGCTCTTTTCACCTTTATTTACTATCCTCTCTCCTATAAAGAGATGCTCCATGTCGTCCTCAATCGTGAAACTAACTGTTCTTTTATAACAGTTGATGTGAGCCTTAAACCTTGTCAACCAATCCATACCTAGTATTATATCATAGATATGCATCTCTAGCACAGATAAATCCCAATTTATCTCAGCTCCATAAACATTTATAGCACATTCTCTACACACGAAGGCTTTACATTCTCTTTCACCAAGAGGAGTTTGTAGTTTCAAGATAGAAGGAATCATTTCCAGTTTTAGGTTCAGAAAATCAGAAATACGAGAAGCAAGAAAGGAATGTGATTCTCCAGTATCAAACAACAATTTCATGGGGGTAGAATTCAAAATAACCGTACCTCTCACTGTAGATGGTCCAACCTGATCACCGACCATCATTATCTCATCTCCATACAATTGTTTCGTCATTGTACTGTTCTCCTTGTTTCCTTGCTAAGATTTCCCTAGTTGGGGGTTCATGGTATTCCAGGAATCACCATAACCAGCTCTATTCTGCTGACAAGACTGATTTTTCTGTCCTTGCCCTATCAAAGCATAATATGCTTGCGACACTTGAGAAGTGTCATGAACACCTAACCGTGGAGCACTGTGACAATATCGTTGAAGATTCCCCATCTTCTTGAAATTGTGGAATGCTCTCAGTGGTGTTGTACATTCTCGTTTGATGTGATCAGTCAAACCACATTGAAGGAAAACTGCTTTGCTCTGGGGTTATGGAGGAAGGTTGACTGATCCTGATGTCTGGTTCTAATTCGCACTCCCTCCTTGGAAGTAGGTTTCCCTCTTCCTCTTGTTTCTAGCATTAAAGTTCCCACCCATTCCTGTGGGTATCATCATGCCTCCTCCTATCCATCCCGAGATATCACATTCAGCAACTGTTTCTCTGTTCACCATCTATGTATAATCCGTAATACAAAGCACCGCAATCTTCATTCGAATTTCCTTCCTTATCCCCGATTCAATGATGTGTGCCTTCAAAGAAGCATTTGCCACAACCTATGGTGCAAAACAAACTAAATTCATGAACTTAGCCACAAACTCTGTGACAGTGAGGCTCTGTTATTTCAAGGTGAAGAAGTCCATCGTTTTCTAGATCTTGAAGGTGTGAGGATAGAATTATTTGTTAAACAATTATTCAAAATCCTCCCATGTAAGGCCTTCATCCAATTTATCATGCACCGCTAAATCCCACCACTGACATGCAAGATCCTCGGGCATATACATCTCCCACTTTACTTTCATCTCTAATGGTTTTCCGATGAAATCGAATATATGATTCATCCTGCTTAGCCACACCTCCGCCTTCATGGTTTCAGCATCACCTCGAAAGATGGTTGGATTCTGCTTCTAGAACTGGACATAATGGTATTCATGCCTTGACTCATCTTTCTGATTCCCTCTATCCATATCATGGAATGCTTTAATGATACTTTGAACTAGCTCTGGGTTCACATGTGGTTCAGGTGCAACCACATTCTCTGTAGCTTCTTCGGGTTGGTTTCTATGATGCCTAATGGGTGACATTTTCTATACAAACAACGCACACCATTTGTCTCACTTCCTAGAAACTGAAGCCTTAGAATTTAAATTTCTATCACATCAACTATCACATCATTGTTTTCCAACCATACAACTTGTCCACATGTTCAACCATTTTTGAAAACATCCCACATACTCTTTGAAAATCCACCCATTTTCTAAATGTACTAAATATACAGTTTTTAAAATCTTTCATTTGAAAATAAATTTCTGCATTTTTCAAAAAATTTGCACCTTGCCCAAAATCATAAATCAATCTTCGCAATGAGATATTCCATCCTAGTGGGAATTCATTCCTCTAATGCATGTCATGCTCATCTCATTGTCTAAACCCATGAAAATGAGATTTCCAACATTCTAGAAGTTTATCCAATAAAATTATGTTCTGAACACCCTGGTAACTTGATGTTCAACATAAATGGGTTAGCTACGTCCTTTTATGCTATACATTTCAAGTTCCGACAATCCTACTCATGTCTAAGATGATCACCCAAGGAATAAAAAAGAAGGAATTTAAACTCTAGGACCAACCACATCAATGACCACTTGTCAGGAAATGAACGAATACGCTGGTACCATTTGTAATGACCTGTCAATTTCACATTGGCTTTTGAGCTCAACGAGTCATTACTTGGCCTTAAGAGACATCCCCAAGGCACGAAAGGCTGGCAATAAATGCTAAAGAGTTTCAAAACAAGTGGGGACGATTTACCCTTTAGGAATATACCACATTGCCAACAAACATAACCAAACAAATCTACTAAATGATGCATGTAAAAAAGCAAAGACAACTCAATCATTTATTTTATAAAAAACCAACCAAAGTACAACAGTAGAAACCAACACCCAAACATCAGAGTAGACAGTGGAAAGACAACTCAAAGTCTACAAGAAAACAACCCAACTCCATGCTCCCCAAGCTCCAAGATCCAACATCATGAACCATCCCTAGTATCACGAAGATGTGCTCTAAACATGTGACACGTTACCTTTTCTGACATCCTAGTACATGAAATCTGCAAAAACACCAATGTTCCAAATAAGGGGGTGAGTAATTAAACTCATTAGGTTTTCCCCGATGACTTCTCAACCCATTCCTCTAGGATAAAACATGTTATCACATTTATATAAATCAATTTATATAAAATGGTTTCAAAAATGTTTCACAATATAACAATTTCCATGTCAAAACCATTTTTCCAACAAACCCATCTTTCTCAATAAACGAAATCAACAAAAATTTCCAATTCCATTAAGATTTCCATTTGTCACATTCGTTCCCTTTCACCAATCCACACAACCAACCATGCATGCAACCTAGACCTCCCTATACTCACGAGTGGTGTGTTATCCTTCCACTAATTTGTCACATAGTGGACTACCTTGACATGGATACTTCACGACCATATCCAGCCCAACCTATTGATGGGGGACTTCTCGCCCTTATCCATCACAGCCATTTTATTGGGGTACTTCTAGCCCTTATCCATCCCAATTCATAAGAACGCACACCACAACTCATGCAATCCATGCCCAAAACCAAGTGTTTTTAAAGCCATTCAATAAAGCATCACCATTTTATTGAAAACCATTTCATTCAATTAGTAAAACCATAGACAATTTAAAATCACCATTTTAAAATTACTTCAACACCCACTTTCCAAAAAAACACAATTTTCATCACCCGTTACTAAAAAAGGCGGTTTCAACCATTATTTCACAGCAGATAAATAAACCATTTCAATCAAGGAAAACAAATTGAAACTAACCATTCATGTTCTAAGAAAGAGGATTCGAGAGTGAAGCCACCTACCTCAACAAAAGGAGAAACCAAGAAATTGATGAAGAATGCTCAAGAACACCGGGTCAAATCTCCAAGAATCCTCCTTAGATCTCTTCTCCTCACACACCCAAGACCAAAAATCATCATATTTGGCATCCACACACTTAGATCTACCCATAACGGGTGTATATCTATGAAACTGAGAGAAGATGTGAAATATATATAATTATATCTAAGAAACCATTCAAGAACGAAGGAGAACGATCACACACCTAAACAATCCAGCTTTGATTCGCCAAGAGAAGCCTTCGTATTGCCTCCGGAATGATGGGAGAACCCTCTTTGATCTTAGGAGAACCAACACCTGAGTTAGGGCCGTTTATGAGATTTAATGAGGCAATTAGAGGAAAAAAATGTTAGATCCACAATTTAAGGATCTAATTTTACGTGACCGCATGGCTAGTCAGCACGGTTTGACAAACTGTGCGCTAACCGTGTGTTGGATACTTCCTTTAGCACCCTTCTGGCATGGTTTGGCTGCATGCTTAGAAAAATCGTTCATCAACCATGCAGAAGACACTGCCTCCAAGTCCCACTGCACACAGTTTGGCCGCACGGTTAAACAAACCGTCCGCCAACCGTGTGACTTCCCCTTTGCCTCCAAACATCATTCAATGTTCTCCCGACTCTCACATTCATCAACTTTAACATTAAAACCATGAAAATCATCAAGAAAGTGTTACATACTAGAAACATGAGGTAATACACAATTTGAATCATCCCAAAAAATAATGTCTCGCTTAATTACATCAATAACTCCCAATACACTCGGCCACAACACACATTGTACAGACTAAGGCACACAATCCATAGAATAATTAAAAAAAATCCACTAACAAAGGGCCACTAGCTAGTGTGTAATTTGACAAGTGAAGAAATAATTCTATGAAACTTTTCTCACTATGCCACATTCACATGTCATGTTGAATAAAGAAGTGGGAAATCCCAATGATTTCAACCAAGCATCAAATAACATGCACACATATATTAACACAAACAACATGCATCACTTCAGTTACTCAAATGATCAATATCATTATATACTACGAATAGACCATAAAAAAGTCCACACAGAGGATCTCCTGTTCCACCCAAATTAAAAAGGTTATGTGGATTCCACATTAAGGAAATCCCACCGATTCCATTTTGATATAAACAAGTCACAATGATTTTATAAGGAGAGTTTTCATTTCAATAATTTTCACCAACTTTACAAGTGCCAAATGAGCCTAAAAAATTATTTAATAAATAATAATTTAAAATTGATCAAAAAATTTTCAAAAAAGTTGAAAAATAAACCATTTCTCATTTCAAAACAGTTTAATAAAATCCTATTTTTATCATTCATTTCACATTTTTAAGTCAATCTATTTTAATTAAAATGACAAATGGGCCATTGACCACCACCATATGCCATCCCATTATCAAAATACACGTTCCTTAAAGCCAAAACCACTTTTATAACCTATTTATGGAATCCAAATCATAATTTCTCATATCATATATAATTTTAAAACGCCAAAACAATCTTTATACATCACAAATAACAAGACAAATCCAACTAGGCATTAAATTGAACACTTTGTGTGCAATATTTAAAAAACAATTCTATTTAATACATAATAAGAATCAAACCACTAAATTTAATAGAAAATAACATATTAAAGAGTATACATCAATATTTTTCATATAAAGGAAATTCCTTAAGCATGAAATCAAGGATTATTAAATTTTAAAGGTAAGTTAAAAGGAAAAACATCCTCAAATCCTTGGCACTTCCACAACACAATCAGGAAACCACTTCCTGAATGTTCTAATAACCTACACATACCTTGAGTAACCTTAAAAAATCAAAAACCCTATAATAAATGAATTTATCCTTGAACCCTAGGTCCAAGAGACCATGGGAAAAGAGATCTCAAAATATAATGGAGGAAATATGATGTTGGAGAATAGGAGAAGAGATTACATTGAGAGATCAATCCATAAACAACAATGAAACCCTAGATCCGCACTATGGGAGAAGGGTGGAGTCTTGCAGAATAAGGGGAAAGTCCTCTTAGGGTTTCATGAACTTGATGGAGTATAAGGGAGGTGTTTTGGATTTAAAATCATAAGGGGGAATACTTGTAATTTCATAAAATATTAAATAGGGGTATCTCGCATAGTTTTTCCACATGGTTTACCTAATCGTACAACAACCATGTTCCCCTTTTTGAAAACACCTTAGTACCTTCATGGTTTGGCAGCATGCTCTACCATTTTTGCACCAACCATGCCAAATGACATTGTCCGGAGATAGAAACTACCAACACACTTACTAAATTTTTGGAAAAATCATGTACAAGATGTGTACCATTCATATGACATCAAAACTTAACCTCCACAATTACTTAGAGAAGACCTCATAGTTTACCAAAACATGCGCCAAACATTCACAGGCTACTTCCAATTTTGGAAACTCAACTCACCTTGTAAAAATTCATGGTTAACTAAAAAATAACCTTAGGGTTAAAACTAAACAACGAATAACCTCAAAAAATTATAACCCATCACACCAAGAACATTATAGAAAAATTGAGATACAACAGTGAACCATAACAGAGGAATAAAATAAAAAACCATGTGTGACATGATGAAAGATTATTTACTTCTAATCTATGTCATCACCAAAGTGTAAATAGAGAACATCTCATTTTAACATTAGGTCAATCATAAAAGGGTTGTGTGATCACATGTCACACTTTACATAAAACATGAAAAACCTTTCAATATTAGATAGGTACCACTTACCTCAAAATAAAGATATCCCTATATATTATTCATGACCACTCTATCTTAAATTCATCCAATAACATATTGAATCTCAAACATATCAATGAGATGATGTATCCATAAAAAATCAATGATATTAAATTATAAAATAAATATAATTAATTATCGTAGTAATTTCATAAAAATTTTATAATGAATAACAAAATAATAACCCACATGATGGTATAAAAAACCAAAACCTTAAGCAACGTTGTGTGGATCACCCATAACACACCCTTGATCACACTACCAAAAAAACCATTAACACGTGACATTAAAACATGAGCCAAATTTTTCCCAAATCGATTTAGAAACAAAAATAAATATGTTTTTTGGTGTACTGATAATGATTCAACATGAAACCTTAAACATGCATCCTCTTGCAACCACTTATAGAAAATCCACAATAAATTCCCATCATCTCAACCTGGTTGTATCAGGATAATAAGGAATCATAACAAAATATCACACCCAAAACCATAAAAAATAGGGGATAGTAAAGGGAAGGAGACAATAGAAAATAGGGAGGAGTAACCTACTATAATTAACTAAATAAACTACTCCTAAAATCCACAAATTGAAGGGGGTAAAGTAGTGGGAGAGTTGTAGAATAGGATGAACACATTTTACTTCAGTCGACTACAACCATGAAACTATATGGGTATTTCTATATTATTAAAGAATGAAATAAACCCATTAAAAAGGAATTTATATAACAATGGTTACCAGATCCACCAGCATTAGCTACCACGTCCTCTACCAGAACAAGGTGCTAGGTACTAACCACATGGTGGTCCTAACTATAAAGAAATCCCTAGTGGGACCTCCACCGAGTACTTGATGCCATCGAATCAAGTACAAGGTGGCTTACTCTATCACACAACCAATAATTTTCAATAATAAAAACCCCTAAAACTCACCCAATACCTCTTTCACTGGATCCATTAACTCATAAATGACTATATAATCTCTTAAATCATGTTAAAAAAAAATTAAAAATCATGATTTAAAAAAATTCAAATCCACTAATTTCCACACATACTAGAACCGTTATTTTATCCAGATTGACCAACTCACTCTAATTGGGTGGTTTTGACCACCCCACCATAAGGATTTTCATGGACAATATTTCCCAAGATGCATCTCTCACAAACAACATTCATCATCAAAACATGATGCAAGTCCTAGATTTATATCTACCACTAGAAATGATCATATTGAAACGACACATGAACATAAGAAACCTTATGACATCCCATAATTCACATGTCTCGGTCTATTTCATACAAATATAAATTTTGGAATGTTGTGTGAAGATCTTTATCGAATCCAAAGATCAAAATCACATGTAAATTGCACTAGATGAAACCTCATTAAACCAACTATTCCTATGAATCCTAATGTCCTGAGCATTACTATACCATATTATTCCAAAGACTCTAAAACAATTCTCTAACCCTCTTTACATTCATGGATTCCTAAATAATTGATTCTATACACATGATATTGAAGGTACATGTCTAACCTGGCCACCACATACCAATCATCATACCCATGTACCTCCAAAACATATCTGCCTCAAACTCTCTATCGCAATCTCAAGATTTCATCCACCTCATGAAGCCTATATTTGTTTTACAGGCCTTCATTATTCTTATAAGTATAGAAATTCCCTAGAAATATCCCCACAATCGATACAATTTCCAAATTCCCCTGATCAATCATAAAATCCAATATCGTTTCCCATGCTATGATTTTATATTGAAAATTCGTTCACTCCTACAAAATATATATAAATATATATAAGATGATCATACCAAATTTCCAACATAGAACCCCAACCACTACTAGTAAAGGTTCTATATAGTCATGGATTATGCTATCCACATCCACCCAAACATGGGTTAAAAAAAATAAACACAATGGTTTCTCCCAACAATATAATATCCCACATAATCAATCACTGAATACTGACATCCACATAACACATAATAAAACTGAAACTACTACTTACCAAAAAATGCTCAACCATATAGGTAAATCTATCCCATTAGCCTCACTCCATGGTTAATGAAATAACCTTAATCTAAACTATTTTTATATAAAATCAATAATAATCCACTAGCCCATACTAAATTTTTATGAATATCACCCGAAAACTAGAGGTAGTTTTTTATTACCAGGACGCTCCCGCATTCCAACACACCAAAGACTCTATATGGATTTGGTTGTTGCCTTAAAAATTATATGGGTGACCATATTCATAAAATTACTTCATAGGAACAACTATAAGAGCCAATAATCAAGATTAAGTGATTAAAACCATGGTTTCATTTCATATCCAGTGGTCACAAGTGTTGGCCATATCTAATACACCTACATTGGTCAATGAATGATATAAAA
The DNA here is from genome assembly GCA_963277665.1 of Viscum album. Classification (NCBI taxonomy): domain Eukaryota; kingdom Viridiplantae; phylum Streptophyta; class Magnoliopsida; order Santalales; family Viscaceae; genus Viscum; species Viscum album. The sequence goes on along the minus strand of OY728164.1, from coordinate 2,003,830,266 downwards.
TTTAGGGGTTTTATTCCTAGTCTAAATGTGTCTCATACCATTCCATCTTCATATTTTACCAAATCACACTCCAACGGTGATCACATACAAGTTTAGTTTCATTCATTATTCTAAATCTCTATATTTGAAGGGTTTAAGGAGTCATATAATTATCAAAATAAAAAATATCCTCACAAGCTCATATACCTCATAATAAATAGAAAAATAAAGTGATAATAGTGGTTTTTTGGGTTTATCAATGGTTAAAATCAACCATAAATCATTCGATCACACTTTTAGTAAAACGTTTCTTAAAGGCATGATGTTGTAAATTTAGATTCCATTAATTTTATTTCAATTTTTATTTCTTTGAAAATTAAATAATCATTAATTTATGGCAATTTATTTTATTTTGGTTGGTTTTATAAACCACCAAAAATAAATAATTGTAATTCAGAACCACCAGTGAATAAAATTCATATTTATATTTTATTCTTAATTTAGTGTAATTATTTTTAATTTAGTGGTTGTTTTAACCACCATTAATTATTTTCATCGTGGTTTATAAAATGTTTACCTTATTATTTCAGGGAATAAATTTTTTAAATTCAAATAAAACCATATTTAAATATCTAAAATTAATTAAATGATTTCTAAATTATTTGAGTCTCTATAAATTTCTATTTTCCATGCCTAGTCACTGACTCAGTGGACCATATTTCATTTTGGGAAGCAAAAATAAAATAAAAAACAAATATACACATTATATACTAAGTAAAAAGTATAAAAAATCAACGATATCATACATTAAGATTCAATATACCAGTTTATACATAATATTTTAATAAAATTATAATTTACAATATTCTAATTATAGAGTTTTTCAATAATGAAAAAATTTCCAAAAATTTTAGTAAAGAAATCATTTATCATTCAAAATGCATAGAATTTTTTCCCTACAAGTGTATTTCATTAGTCATCACCATATTTCCTACTCCATACATATTATTCCAACAATTAGAATATTTATATAGATTTTATTAATGAACACATACAAGAACTATTAAATGAATTATAATTTAAATACAAATTAATAAGATAAAATGTGTATAAATAATATAAGTCGCATTTTTGACTTACCAAACAATGTCCTATTACCTTAAAACTATTTATTACTTATCAAAATCCACCAAAAACAATATTCAAACTAAACCATCACATTAAATAACATTAAACCTAACTGAAAATTATTGAAATTTTAAAAAAAAAACTTCAGGTAAGCTTTATATTTAATTAAAATGTTACCAAGAATATATATTAATAACCTATAGGTAAAGATACTCAATTTATACCTGATGTTTAAAATGGATCATTCCAAAACAATGCTTTATGTCCCAAAAAATAGTACAATACATGTAAGAAACTAGCTTAAACACATAGGATAAAATAGTTAAAACATTATAAAAAACATAATCAGTATATTCCAATTAAGAGCCTTCAAAATAGTTCACAAATCATCAAAAATTCGATTTTTTTCATCATCAATTCATAATTAATCACTTATTTATTTATTCATGGATGGAACATAATTAAAATATAATTCATAATAATTTAATTTACAACAAAACAACCCTTTAAAGTCAATTTTTTAAACCATTATTTTAAATCACATTAAACCCATTAAGGACCAACAAAAAAATGCCCTTATGTTTATAATATAGTCATTCCATTACCGATGCACATTTCAAAGGAATATTTAACGATTTAAAATTCATAACCAATGGACCGAATCCAAAAACCAAATAATAATAATTAAAATCAAAAAGAAATTTTTATTTGTTTTAGAATAAGAATTATCACGATTGATCATTTTAAAAACACAATCAATTTATATAAAAACAATCCACTAAACATATTATTTCAATTTAACTTATGTTTATGAAAAATTTTAATACATTTAAGAAACTAAAAAACATAACAATTTTATTTTATATTTATTAACAGTATCATTATCACAAATCATAATCCCTCTCAATTTGAAATAAGAATCATCCTTTGAATTCCCAAAACATGGTTTTTTAAAACACGACCAAACCAATAATTATTCGATAATCATTAATACACATTAAATGAAATTTTAAACTAACATTATATTACACAATATGAATCATTATTTTGAAATTGACAATTTACTCGACCAAGATTTTATTTATCATTTAAATAAAGTTGATGTTATGTTATAATTTAAAATAAGTAAGATTTATTTTTTCCAAATCGTTCAGCATGAAATGATTTTTTAGAATTAGCGAAAGTCTTATTACAAATGAAAATTATTTATAAATATTAATAATTAATTATATGCAGTAAAAATTTTTAATTTGAGAGTCTATAGGACTTCGATTTTCATCATATCTCATTTCTTATTATTTCTAAATTTACCTAATCTATAATATGTAGACTTTAAATTTTTTATTTCATTTATCACAACTAATAAATAATATAAATATAAATATAAAATATAGAAAATAATTGTAAATTTATGAAACATACTAATACCAATTCTCTTATGAGTGTCCAATTTTCTTTTTGAATACTTCCAGTCATCTTCTAAAATAATTAATCCAATACAACTTGAAAAGCTATGAACTGATCCATATTTTGTTAATAAGTTTTTCTTGATCATTAATTGTAATTCTTAGTACATGAATTTCCTTTTAGGATTCAATATATCTAAAATATGTAAACCCCTCATAGCCAAAATTTTCAATGCTGATGTATGTGACCTACCAAAGACCCATGACAGTGATGGTCTATAACCGATCCATCTCACAAGACCATATTGTCCCTTTCATTAAACTAAATCCATAACATTGTCTAGGGATAATAAATTTGATATGTATGTGCTAAAATCCCATGATACAATGATTTTCTTTAATAATGGAATGCCATTAAATTATATAGTAACTTAGTAACAAAAACTAATATGTAATTTTTTTAACTCAATGGCTTTTTTATGGTCATTGAAATATGTACCATAGTTTTTATATAGAGACCCTACCCTTTATTGTTTCATCTAGAGACCAACCTAAAATCATTCCTTATATCGAATAACATTATAACTAAAAATAATAATTTTAGGAACTGGTTATTCTTTTGAGGTACAGTTCTTTCCATTTCAGGTTATACTTATGAATATGGGGGGAAAGAGGTAAAGAGTTGGTTGTGGGCCTATTAAACGATCTGATTGAACGTTACACGAAGTGTATTTCTAGGAACACACCATATAATTTGAGTTACATGTCATAAAATCCTTGTACATGTCCAAGTAATGTCCTGACCAGGATTGGTACGGACATGGCGTGTAGTCTCAAGTATATGTCGTGCAATTTTATATTCTTTTTGTTAAATCTAGGAGAATCATAATTTTTTTGTAAAAACATACAGAACTCACCCCGTCATTTTACAAATAGTTCTCTCGGGTGATCAGATGATAGGTTTACTCCTATTTCATCCACCAATATTTTTTGGAATACCGTCGGATGTGTTGGATTCCCCTCGGTGAGATCTCAATTGCTCTAGTGCCCTTCTTTCTGATTTCTTCTCTAGACCTAGTTATCAAGGGTTGAGATTTTTAATCGTTTTTTAGGTCTACTCCGATTTAGGTTTTATTTAATATCGACACTATATGAGGAGGTTCATACTAACACGAGCTAGGTAGTCATGGGTATTTTGTTGATTGTAGATTCATTTATATATTATAGAGTGTCGCGAGCCCACTATTAGGGTGTCTCTGGATTGAATAATAGACTTATTTATTTCCTTTTGGTGATTAGGTAATTAATTAGATGATTTGAAAGCATGTTCAGTGTTTTGAACCTTGACATTAGGCCACCCCATGGGTGAGTTTTCCCAAGGATGGATTTTTGTCCAAGAATGCCAATGAGGATTGACATGAATTCCATTTCATGGGTTATTAAAAACGTATTGATCATTATATGATTTTACCATGTGAGATATTTTCTATTTCAATCCTATTTAATTTTTAAATTAAATAATAGGATTATTGTATATTTTTTCCAGGGGAGTAATCCTTGATTAGCCATGTTAGAATTTAATTTTCATGTAATAGTTATTTTTAAAATTGTTCCCATGTGAGTTGATTATGTTAAATCCATGTGATATTTTAATTCACATATGTTTATTTTGAGATGGAATGTGTAATTGAATTAAATGATAAAAGTAGGTAGTTGGAAATTCGTGATCCATAGTACTAGTTAAAAGACATGGCTTGGATCATGTGACTAGTTAACCGTAGATACGATCGGAGAACAAATATCTATATTAAAAGACAATGGATGGGCTCAAGATGTTAATTATATATAGTCTATGAGAGAACCACAGATAGAGTGGTCAAGATCATTGTGAATTATTTAAAAATACCGACTGAACCTATGATCCATTGAGGATATACATTTCAGTATGTATAGGTAAATGATTAAATTAGTACTATGTCCCAATTTGATTATTAACATTTTACGCGGGGGGGGGGGGGTAGTGAAGCATAGGCTAGACCACTAGAATATTACTTAGTCAATGGAATTGAATAATGAAAGATAATGGCTAAGGATGATTTTTACAAGACAAATCACAAGCTTGGACTCAGTTTACACTTGTACTTGGTTACATTGTCTTCCAATACACCTGTTGTGCATACTTTTGAGTACATTTTGGTTTACTGCTTATTATTTTGTACACTACTTATAAATATTTCCAAAAATATATTGGAATTTTAATTGGGTGGTTTCCTACTGGTATTTAGTCTCCCACCCTGTTTGGGTCATGCTTTTAGGCCCAGAAAGATTATATGATTGCAGGCATCGATTATGGAAAGCTCCCTACTACAGGTATTTGATGTGATTTGTAGGAGTATGAAAGTATGGGACTGAGCAGAGGATTTCAATGATTCCTAGTTCCTTTTTTATTTTTTATTTTGATTCATATATTCTGTTTTAATACAGCTTAAGTTTTTTTGGATTCATTCTTAGAACATATATAATGTTGCATCATCTTTTGTATCGAACGATGCTTGGTTATTTTTTAAATCAGTACTCTAATATTTATTCCATTTGTATGTTTTTTACTACTTCCACTATTGTATTATTATTTATTATATTCTGTTAAACTCTTCCAATGAGAAAATAGTTTCCCCACTATCACACCTTAGTCCCCAGCTTCTAGTCGGCAGCCTCTGGAGTTTGGGGAAATCGGCTTAAGGCCATGTGGCCAACCGGGTACGGGGCACCAGTTGAGTGGAGTATGGATCTAGGACTCTACAAAGTTGTATAAGAGAATATATTTTCTAGTTTTATTTATTATATAGAAATGATATACATAGATAGAAATGCATGGGATTTATTACTAGGTTCTACCCGATAGTAGCTACCTAGCATACGGCGTAAAGCCAAATTACCTTGGATGAAATTGTAATTTTAGGATTTTGAGCTATTACAATTGATTTGATTCCACCATTAGGTGACACACTAGTTTTGTTCTATTTTTATTGATATCATTGTGGTTATATTTTATTGCAACCCAATGAGATGAGGGTATGCCATCTCATGCATCATGTAGGAACTTGTTAGAAATCACATGTTGTGAATTATAGACATTCCATTTAGAAAGAATTTCAGATTTCATGTTGCATTGATAGATATCATGATAGATACACATGTTTTTGTGATAGGTACCATGATAGATATTCCTTCTATAGTGATATGTGTATTGGTACATGTTATGGTTCAATTAGATGGACACCAAACTCTTGTCCCTGAGGATTATGGTCCCTCTTGGATCGGAATTGTTTGGATCACTTTTCAAACATGGGATATAGGTTTTTCTGTTATGTGCTATATGTTGATGCCATGATTTGATTTGCAGGGAGTAATTTTCTCTATATATCAGAATATGGAACATCCTTGCTTTATTTTGAAAAACATGGGTTCTAAAAAAGTTTCTAAGGATTCTTGTCTAGAAATCTTGAAAACATGGATTGTGATTCTATGAACACATGTCATGTATTATTCTATTCGAGAAGAGATAAATTTTCATATGTGTACACCCTATACTCGGAGTATAGGCCATGTGCGTTTTGACCATGTGAGTTAGAACATGGGATGATGGGTTTTGAGCAGAACACATCATGTGTGTTAGGTGGACCCCGTGTAGTTTTTTGTAGGCAGAACCTATGTGAGTCTAGACGTGTATAAGTACCTAGTAGGGAGGGAAAACATGAGTACACGTTGTGTGTTAGTCTAACACTGCATGTTCATATGATTTTTACAAGACCATGACAGGTTGAGGTACATGCACATGTAAGGGATTAAGTGTACATGTCGTATATGATCCATACATGTCGTGTACTCATCATTTGTGAACTTTAGAGGATTTTATTATCTTATTTACTTCTTTTTCTCTTAAACTACATACCTTGATGAATAATATTGAACTAAAGAGTATATGGTACTTTAAAGAGAAATTCCACCATGATGGCCTCTAGTAGTATGCCAGGAGGGTGGCGATGACTATACCCTAGAGGTGGTGTGTCATGGGTTTTAGTGGATCCTCTAGTTATGCTAGTTGTGCCACTAGTTGTTATATAGGACACAGATGCTAACAAACTTTTTTTTGAAGGCTTCATAAGCTTCTTGAAAAAAATTTATGATGCACAATATCCTTCCACTTCTATTAGAGAAATTACACGAGTGATACAGTTGCAGTATCTGTCCATAATTTATAGGGAAGGTAGCCCACATGCTGTAGAGTCATGGATTGAGGCCATTTTATCGATCTTAGAGCATCTTGAACCACGTCATGAAAGGACGGTCAAGAACATGACTTACATGCTAAATGATTCTACCAAGAGGTGGTGGGATGTTACCACACAAACAATGCATCAGTGGTACATGACATGGTAATGTTTCCAGACAGTTTTCGAGGAATACTTTTATCTCGAGATACTGAGGACCAACAAGGCTTTTGAGTTTATAAATCTAGAGAAGGGTGCTCTTTCAGTTATGGATTACTCATCTTTCATTACTAAGCTCTTGCACTTCTCACCTATTCTGATTGGTGATGATATATCAAATACTATGTGATTTGTGGGTGGTCTCAGGTACGACATCCACTCATAGGTGAATATATACCAACTAACTAATATATCTTTTATAGTGATCTAGGCACTAATTATTGAGCAGAATGATAGGGAATGTATAGGTGTGATCCAGGGAGGCTTCGCACCAAGATCTTGTACTGTTTCGACCGGTACCTGGAACCATCGTCTGGAGCTTACACAAGTAAAATCTAGTACTCAGAATGTATCATCTAATAGTCAAGTGAGGTGATTCTATTGAGAAATATTTGAGATTACGAGACCTCAGTACTTGATGGACCCTTTTGAGGGGCGAGCTTGTGGAAATATGGAACATTTACGACATTTATGTAGTACATTTATACTAGCACCTAATGAGAGAGGGTCTGCACCAACTCCACATTCATGAGTAGGGTAAACAGTTTCTGACAAGTCATAGAACTGCAATACATCAAGCCGATTAGGCCGAAGTGTTCGTCATGGCCAGTGTATCTGGACCCGAGGATTTCAACAACTATAGGTCAGGTCAGCTCAAGGTATCTAGGCAGTGTCTCAGGGCCATGGTATATGATAGAATTAGGCAGTGCAACAGACCCAGTAGGATCAGAATCCCAGACCGTCTACTATTAGAGGTACTATTCTAGACTCCTCTGTTATATCTTTTTCACTCTTTGAAGCATGGTATTCATGTTGTTTCATATCTTTTCCCATTATTTAGAGCTTTGGGATCTATGTTTGTACTTCTAATGATGTTAGGAAACTACAAACTTCGTTAGCGATTAGAACAACAGGTGTGTGATAGTGCAATATGTTCCCCCTTGAAATTCATGGGTATCACTTCATTTCAGATATATATTTATTAGAGATAATAGAATTTGATGTCATACTTAGAATGGACTGATTATTCTCCTTCAAGCCTTTGTCGGTTTCTGTCATCGTTGGGTCAGTTTTACGTGACCAGAGGGTGAATAGTTTTTACATAAGGGGGTGTGGAATTTCCACCCGAGATGATATGGAATTGAGAATCATGGGTTTAGTAGGGTGATAGAATAGATTCCTAGATTATATCTAGATGACCAGGGGACACATCAAATATATTTTCCTCCAATGGTTGACTACTTATGGGGCATCTCCGCTGATACATTTTTAGGTTTACCTCTGGTAAGAGAGGTATAGTTCCTTATCGAGCTAGTTCCAGGAGCTTCACCAGTAATCATTCCTCCTTATATGATGGCTACGAAAGTTTTTCAAGAGCTCAAGTGGAATCTAGAAGATTTAGAGACTAAGGGTTTCATCCGACCCAATACTTCTCCAATCCTTTTTGTAAAAAAGAATAATGGTACACTCATGATATGCATGTATTATCGAAAGCTAAACCATTTAAGGGTTAAGAACCAATATCCTATACCAATGATATATGGTCCCTTCTACTAGATCAGTGGTGCTCATGTTTTCTCAGAGATTTATATGAGATCGTGTTATCATCAAGTGCATGTTAGATCACCATAGATACCTTCCACAGCCTTTCAGAGATGGTATCGTCTATATGAGTATTTCTTCATGTCGTTCGGTCTCACAAATGCACCTTCTATCATTATGCAACCAATAAACCAAGTGTTCTATAATTATATTGACTCATTCTTTTGGTTTTAATGGATGATTTCTTAGTTTCTTCTCATAATCGACATGACTATGCCACCAATATTGAGATTTTTTTGAGTACACATAGAAAGGATCATTTAAATTCTTATGATTACAAAGTACCACTTCTGGATAGATTAGATTAATTTACAGGTTCACGTCATCTCAAAGAAAAGAGTATCTGTAGTCCTAGAGAAAGTGATAGTAGTAGTTACCTATGAGAAGGCCAAGAATGTATTTGAGGTGTTGTGTTATCTATGGCTAAATGGTTAGTACAAGAGTTTCATAATGGACTTATCACGCTTAGCAACACTAATTATGGGATTGATAAATAAGGATGGAAAGTATGTATGGTCATATTATTGTGAAATAAAAATTCAAGAGATGAAAGGGAGATTAATTCCATCACCGATACTTCTTTTTATGGATTTGAGAAGGAGTTTCATAGTATATTGCGATGCATTAGGTGTTGGGATAGTGGAAGTACTTATGTAGGGGAGATAGAGTCATTGCATATTGTTCTCGGTAGTTGATTCCACATGAGAGAAACTACCAGATTTATGATAATGAGTAAGCCACTGTTGTTCATACCTTATGTTGTTGGAGAAATTACTTATTGGGAGAGCTTGTTTTGGTGTACACAGACTACAAAAGTATCAAGTACATCATTACTCAATGGGATATAAATCTGTGGAAGTGAAGGTTGGTGGAATACATTCATTCTTTAAACTTTGAGCTTCCCTACATGCCTAGAAAAGAAAACACAGTGGATGATGTACTGTGTAAGAGGACTCAGATATATGTAGTGTAGTAGGCGAGTAGTGAGTGGATGCTTATAGAGTTGTTCTCTAAGATGCACTTAGAGGTCCATGAAAGTTGGGTAAAAACATTCCTTGCATCCTAAGTTGTTACCTCTATATTACTGTAAAAAAGTGATGATGAGGAAGCTATTAGATTCTGACGGTCTAGTTCAAGGAGATATTATGTCTGGTGAGGACCCTCCTCTTCTTTGGACCATAGTAAAGGATGAAGTTATATATATATATAGGGTCACGTATGAGTTTTTGTAGGCATTCATGAGGATCTGATGCTAGATTTTAATGGTTCAGTTTTTGTGGTACATCTTGGCGTCACCAAGATGTATCATGATTTATACCATCAGTACTGGTTTCTAGGTATGAATAGAGATGTATCTGGTTTTTTAATGAGATGTTCCACCTATTACTATGTGAAGATAAAAAACTAAATACCATAAAGACATTTTTATCAGCTACCCTTTCTTGAGTGGAAATGAAATGACTTCACGATGGATCTCGTGACACATTTTCCGAGGTTTCCTTGAAGTAATGATGCTGTATGGGTTGTGGTTGATAGGATTCATAAGGTTTCACATTTCCTTCCAATGAAGGAATCCTTGAATGTTGATGATCTTGGGTTGCTATACATTTTGTAGATTGTGAATCTACATAGTTTTCCTCATTATATCATATCATATATGGATTCCTGTTTTAATTCTTGTCTTTATCTAGGCCTACAGATTGATTTTGGAAAACAAGTTCTTAGGAGCATAGATTTCCACCCCTAGACATAAGGCAAGTTAGAGTGCATGATTTAGGTTTTGGAGGTCATACATCAGGCATGCATCCAAGATTTCGAATGTTCCCAAGAGGTACACATACTCCTTGTTGAGTTCTCCTAAAACAATAGCCTCTAAGATACAATTTAAGTGTCATCTAATGAGTCTTTTTCTGCTAGGACATGCCAATCACCCCTGTACTGGCTGGTGGCCAGAGAGGCAGTGATGTTGGGACCTCGTGTTGTCCAGGAGACCACTGAACAAGTTTAGTTGATTCAAAAGTGGATAGAAAATGCACAGTCTTATCAGAAACCACGCACCTATCACTATAGATGACCATTATAGTTCAAGGTTAGGGATCAATTTTTTTATGTGTTACACTAAGGTTGCGACACAAGAGAATCATGAGGTTGGCTAGGATTTCACTGAGATATGTTGGTCTATTTGAAACTTTGGAGAGGGAGAGGCCGGTTTACTATCGATTATAGTTACCTCATAGGTACATGGATATGAATGAAATCTTCTAAATATATCAATTGCGATGTGAAATTTTGGACACATCTAACAACGTTTAGACTGACGAAGTGGATTTGTAGGAAAATGTGTCCTTTGAGGAGCATCTCATTCATATTGTCGATCGTAGCACCAAGGTTCCCTATGGCCTATCTGTTTCACTGGTATGAATGCTATGGTAGCACAACCGAGTTCATGATGATACTTGGGAGATGGAGGTAGACGTATGTTCATAATGGCCAGAGTTGTATTCCGATAGTTCATCATCACCCTTGGAAGGGAAAATCAGAAATGAATATGTTTAAGGGGCAATGTTTGTAAGAACCCATTTCTTCCGTTGAGGTACATATATTTCCCTTTCAGGTTATACATATGAAAATGGGGTAAAAGAGGTCCAGATATGGATGTTGGCCTATTACACAACATGACTGGATGTTACACGCCGTGTATTTCAAAGCACACACTGTGTAATTAGAGTTACAGACCATATAATCCTTATACATATCCAATTAATGACCTAACTAGGTTTTTTACACACACAATGTGTTGCATCAAGTACACGTTGTGTAATTTTATTTTTTCCTTTAAAACAGGCTGTAGAATTTTTTATGTAAAAACATACAGAATTCACTCCTTCATTCGATGAACAACATTCATAGGAAATTCCAGGATAGATTGGCCTCCATTTTCATTTTCTGATCTCTGTTTTGAACACCATCAGATGTATCAGATTCCCCGCGGTGAGATCTCAATTCCTCTTGATCCATCATTTATGATTTATTATATCAACCTCATTATCTAGGGTTGATAATTTTTGATGCATTTTTAGATCTACTTAGTTTTAAGAAGAATTGAAGATCGACCTGGGATGCGGAGAGTCATACTAACACGTAGTAGGTGGTGTTGTTCCTTTTATTGATTGTCAATTGGATTATATATAACAGAGTACAACACGCCCACTTTTAGGGTGTCACTTGATTGAATATTAAGGAATTTTATATCTTATTGATGATTAGTTAAATAATTAGGTCATTTGAAATCATGTTTATGGTTTTTAACCTTGACTTAGGGCCACCCCATGGGTGCGTTTTCCCATGGATGGTAGTTTGGACAAGAATGCTTAGGAGGCTTGACTTCATTTCATGTTCCTGGGTTATTGAAAATGTATTTATCCTTATATGATTTTCCCACATGAGATACATGAAATGTTAATTCTTTTTAATGATTAAATTTCATAATAGTAATTTTATCTGTTTTCCCCATGCGAGTTATCCTTGATTGGACATGTAATATTTTAATTTAAATGTGTTAGTTATTATGTAAATTTTTCCCACGTGAATGGATTATGTTAAAGCAATGTGATAGTTCAACTAACATTTTTTTCTTTTGAGATTCAATGTGTAATTGAATTAAATTATAAAAAGAGGTAATTAGAAATTGGTGACATCCATTCTCAGTTAAAAGACAAGTTCAGGAACATGTGACTAATTGAACTTTATATTGATTGGGTGAACCGTTGTCTTAGTTGAAAGAAAATAGATCGGTCAAAAGGTTAATTAAGTAAAGGCCATGATAAAGACATGGATAGGCTATTCTATCTAATAAAAGATTATTTAAAAATGTCAAGCGATCATAGGATTCATTGAGGGATACCAATGCTAGGCTCTATTGGTAAATGATTAAATGAATACTATGTCATGATTTGATGATAACCTTCATACAGGGGGTCTTTGGGCATATGACGGACCTTGAGACTTTTATATAATTCAAGCAATTGAATAATGAAATAGAATGAATAAAGAATCATCCACGAAGTCAAATCAAAAGAATGTATTCGATCTTCAGTTGTACTTGGTTTCATTGCCTTCAAAGACATTTGTTGTTCTTACTTTTCAGTAACTTCTAGTTTATTACATTCTATTTTGTACACTTCATGTTATATATATATATATATCCACTATCTGTTTGGCACAGACATTGGGTGATTTCCTAATGGGATTTAGTCTCACAACGGATTTGGGTCATGCATTTGTGCCAAACAAATTATATGATTATAAGTGTTGATCCAGGAAAGCTCCCTAGTATAGGTACATGATGTGCTACTCAGTTGTTGTAGAGAATGGGACTAAGCTGAGGCTTGGGATGATTTCTAGTACGTTTTTGTTTCTTATGTGATTTTGAGACATATATTGTGTATTACTACATTTTACTTTTTTTGGATTCTTTATTAAAACATATAACATCTGGCATAATATTTTGTATGGACCGATGATTGGTTATTTGTCTAATCACTCTTCTGATGTTTCTTCTAGTTTTATGTTGTTTACTGCATCTATTGTTGTATTATTATTTATTCCTCTCTATTAAACTATAATAATGGGGGAATAGTTTCTCCACAAGCACATCTTAGGCCATCGTTTCAAGCCACTAGCCTGTAGAGTTTTGGGAAATGCTCTTGTGGCCATGTATCCAATCGGGTATGACTAACCAGTTAAGTGGAATTCGGATCAATGATGTTGCATATAAAAACTAAATTAATTTAATTGATAGAAACATATCGTGTAAAAAATTAATGTGAAACTCTTCACTTCATTTCTTTGAGAAACTCATTGACCCAATAGTCTGCGGAATTACATACTTTTCCATATTACAATAATTTATCATATAAAACAACTGGTGAGAATATATAAGATTAAAAATTGAAATTTTATTAACAAAATAATATTAATTTATTGAAATAAAATAAAATATCTATTGTTGTTCGACATAATAAAGGTAAAAAAAATTACTTTCATTGGTCTCTAGGAATTTTTTGAGGACCTTCTTATACTTTTGTGACGCTGATAATTATGTTTCCATGAATTCATTCAATAATATCTAATTTAAATCATTCAATTTATTTTCGGTCTTCTTAATGTCCATGGATAGGAAATTCCCTCGGGATATCAAAATGAAACAACATATAGTAAAAAAATACATAAAATAAAGTATATTAAAAATATATGAAGTAATAATATTTAATTTAGTCATATATTAGTACCTAATTTAGATACTATATCTATCTGGGTATAAAACAACACATTTAAAAAAAAAATGGATTGTTCCTCTAAACTGAATATGGAATGGGTAGGGTTGCTTCTTTACAAGCTAAATAGCCTTGGATTTTCCTATAAATTTCCACTATATCCTCAATTGGTACTCCAAAGTCATCTAAAGGGATAACTACCTATAAGTTAGTGAAATTCAAAAAATCGTGACTTTTGATGTTTTGGACTATTATGTAATTATTTTTTTCAATTTATAATATGAATTAAAAAATTAATATTAATATTTCATAAGATAATGATATCACATTAAAATAGATAATGATGACTATGACATTCATATGACCTCTCTATGGTAATAAAGTGATAGTTTGATTAAAAGGAAGATGCACTATAGGTTATCTTCAAGGATCCCCAACATCCTTTATAAAAAGGATACCTATGAATGAAAGAGTTATAGGATAGGATGAAATAGTACATAAAATAATGACACAAGGTATGTGAGGATTTGTACCTTGTTTCAGAGGGTAAAAACAATAATATTATTATTTAGAGTGGTCTGTGCCTAAAAACCTTTATATAAGGATGGATTACATGTGAAAAAAACCAATAACCCAATTAAATATATAATTAATTTATAAATAATTTTTTTTATGTGATGTCATAATGTGTACACAAACAAGTATCCAAGGTATGTGATGAAGTATAACTGGTGTCGATGTGGAAGAATTTGAAACATGTGATGTAGTGTACTTGGTGTCATGGGGGTAGAATGAGATTCATGTCATGTACTATAGTTTGTGTGTGTTATTTATAAGGATGCTATACCTAAAAAATATCCAAAAAACTAACTCAATTATATATTAAATTAATTTACAAATCACTGAATTTAAGGTACCTGAGGAAGTATAGAAAAAATAGTATGAAAGTTATGTGATGAAGTGTATATGGTGTCTGTAGTGTATAATTAGATTATCGTGATATAGAGAAGCCGATGTGCCTAATCCTCTTTCAGCACGACATTCCAACAGAATATCAAAACAATTAACATAATTAAACTCAAAATTCAATTAAAATACATGAACATAATACTTATTTAATTAATATATATATATATAAAATAGACTTCTTATTTAATAATATAAGAAAATCAACAGAAAAATACTATTCATAGTTGGTTATATTTTTTTAGTATCTATTATTAATATTAATTATCCTCCTCCTCCTCCTTATCCTTCTTCAACATCCCTTATAAGAATGATATTTTCAATATCATTTTGGTAGAAAAATATCAACCTAATTTTGTTTATGGGGTCCAATTCCACAAATTACATTACATTTGTCACTCGTATAATAAATGTCTCTCAGTTTTTTGTGGAACAAAATACTCCACCCTTCATATACTATATAATTAAAATAATATACAATTTTTTATTTAGAATATAAATTAAAAAAATAATTTTATTCACTCTCCCCAATATCAATAATCTCATAGATGATAAAAGAAGTAAATTTTAATGAATCCATACTTATATCCTAGTTAATATTGTCCCACATGAATTTATATAGAAAAATAAAAAATTTAATGATAATTAAACAAATAATATCAACCAAATTTTCATAGTAACCCTGATCTAATCTATCTATTTTTTATTATCAATCATTCCTTATTATCAATAATATGAAATTTGAATCCACGTTATTGTAACCATTGAATCTCTTTCCATGTTTCAAAGGACCATGAGTTAAATACCTAAAATCCTCAGATAGTTTACCTTGATTATTATCATTTATTACTTGTCAATGTTGATATAAAATATTGTTAATTAAATTATATAATTATAAATACATTAAAAACATTTATTATTCTTATAACTTACATGACCTGAAATCCAATGAAAACATTCATTGGTAACGACTTTTTTTATATGTTTATCATTTTCAGTTCAAATCCTAAGAAATATTTTCATTTGATAACATAATTCTTCAATATATTGATCATAAATATTTGTACAGAGTAGAAAAAATATTTTTTCATTTCTTAATTGAAAATATATCAATTAAAATGATAACACTTTTCCATATTGTTGTTCTAAATTTGTAAATACTAATGATTCATTATTTATTAATAATGAATTTGATTACAATTAAAAAGTCTCACTTGAATAAATATAATATCTATTGAATCAAAATATCTTTAATATCAGGTTAGACACACTTCAACAATGTAAGTATCCACAATATATCCTTCTACTTAAGATTTATTTTTTATATAGGATTTAAATGTCTAATATACCTGATGAAAAAAGTAAAAAAATTATCATATAAATTTTTGTAAATGATATTATAGAAAATTATATTTCATTGATGAGAATAAAATTAAAATAAATTACCACATTATTAAATAAATCAATTTATAATTTATGATCCCTAAAACGTGAGAGTCATCAATGGAATAAACAGTCAGATTAATCATTATAATGAAAAATAATGGAGGAAATAACATCTCAAAATGGTATAATATCCATAAAATTATTTCATGATGTTTATCTAGCACAAACATGTTTAAATTGTTCTCACATACCATTCTAAATAATTTTAAAAAGTTGATTATAAAGATAGATATTTCTATGGAAATAATTATACATTCTTAATGGTATAAACTGATTCATAAATATATGTTATTTGTGGATTTTAAATCCATTTTTTATGATGATTAATATCAATACATCTTGAAATGTTACTTGAATATAAATTTGAAACATTTTATTTTTTAATCACTAATGAATTTTTTTTATAATTTTTCATTATAAAAATTACTACTTTATACTTTCCATTATTATTTTAAAATAAATAAAATTTTTCATTTATTAGATCAATGTCCTTATGGGAATATAAATAATCATTATATTTCCTTAATTCATTATGAAAAGTAAAAATAAAATTATGAAATGGATTCTTATGAATGTGAATAACATCTTGATTATGACCCATCAAATTAAATTCCTAATATGAAAGTTCAAAATCTATTATTTTTTTGGTGGAATCCTCGTATATTTTTTTATAATAAAACATGTTTTTTACCAAAATCATTTATTTTTTCAAGGATTCAATTATGTTACATGATACAACTATTTCTTTAATAAGGAACTCATGGACACAAGAAAATCAAAGTTAAAAAACGTGACAGGCCAAACCTATGTGTGTGTTCAAACAAGAAAATTTACAAAATCTAAATAAGACATTATTTTCATTGATTATAGAAACATGCATTTTGAAAATTTTCATTATACATGAATCATATTATTCTTCACCAAAATTCCAAAATTATTGTAATTCGAAAACAATAGGATAAAGGTAGACATCAATGTTATTTCTATACATTTTCTTTCAACGAATAATCATAAATATGATGAATTATATTTGGTGCATTCACATCCAAAAAAGTATATTATGAGGGATCAAAACAACTAACAACAAGGTGTAGTTAATAATTAATTTCATAAAATTGAATATTTCAATAAATTCCAATCCAAAGATCACATTTCTAGGATCATTAAGAAAATATTGATTTAATTAATTTTTACATCATAGATATCCAATAAACACATCATTTATGTTGTTCCAATAATAAATATTTATATGTTCAATTGTTTTTAGTGACCTAAATAGTCCAATCAAAAATGTTTTTAATGGATATTTACATAAATCCATCATGATAGTTTTAATTTCCTATTTCTCTATGGTAGTACATAATTCTATACTGTAATCAGTATTTATTTAGTCATATTTATAAATAAAATATATTTTTCGCTCCCCTATATTTGAAAATTCTGCCCAATAAAGCGTAAAATGAGTAGGGAATTCATATATCTTTGTATAACTAAGTCCAATATTTTTAATAATATTTATGATCTAAAAAAGAGACAGGATCTTATATTTGGAAAATTATTCATGTAAGACTTATAATATCATAGACATTGATTTTTTTGTATTTAAATATAGGTACTTTATATGGTCCACCTTTTCACAAAAGATAATTTTGAATATTTGAAAAATATTTCATATAATTCATGATTTTCATATTAGAATAATTCAAAAAAGAAATTTTTTCTCATGTATTTTTTCCACTATATTAGTCTCTAAATCATTATCAAGTTACATGTTATCATCTTAATCATGTTTTCCTATAGTTACAAAAGAACCATTTAGATTTATAACAACAATGTGTGGAGTAATTATCATGTTATTTTCTCAATGGTGTTTCCATACTTTTCCAAAATAATCTTTTATCATGTTTTGAATTTCATTTTCCACCAGTTGGGAATTAACCCATTTATCCTATTTTTGGACATTACAACATGAAATTTCAGTGAAATTTGATTCTCCGTGCTATGTCCACAACAAATTTTTAGTTGAAAATTATTTTAGTATAAAGTGATCAAATAAATTATATCTCCTTAACTACCTTTTGAATTTACATTTTAGATCATGAAATTTTATTCTTCAATCTATGGAATGATTTTATATTTCAAAATTCAAAAACATATCTAAACACTCAACATAATCAGATGTGTTTTGAGGTAAAATAATCCCACTTTTATCTATATGTAATCAATTTACTTCAATTTCATGTTAAAAATATAGTTTCATATATATATATATATATATATATATATATAATACATATTAGTCAAAAATGTATTGTATTCCCAATTCAGTAATTTACAAATGTGTATATTTTTCAATTAAAATATGAAATTTAAATTTTATTTAAATTTAATGTGGTAGTTTTTTAGACTTTGATTAATAAAATTTATCAGTGATACTTTTTAATTCGAGTACCACTTTACATTAGTTATGATGTAATTATTATATCACCTTATTACTTCATTTCAGTTATTGATATACTACATCTTCATAATGCATTCCCAAACCACTTCAATTAATTCATTGTTTAATTACATAAAAATTTGTAGGAATCCCTCACACACTAATCAGAACAATATCATTTCCTAAATATATCAAAAAAAACATTCTAATTAACAATAAATGGTCCATTTATTCTACATCCTGGATAATAACGACACTATCCCACATCACCAGTGTCAAAATACACCCAAGATAAGTTATACCACCATCCCTTTATCTATAACCAAATACCAGTCTCACTATAACCACCACTATCACTGCAAAAAAATAACAATCTTATTATAGTAAACAAATCATTATTAAGGTCACACTTATCTATTTAATTACCAATTCATTATTAACAAAATAAAAATAAACAAAATATTTTATATTTTATCAATTTTTTAAATTAAAAAATTAAATTTCATTCCAAAATTTGATCATAGAGATCACATCATGTAACATCCCGACCCGGATTACACTCAAACCGATAGCTAGATCAGTCGCGAAATGACCCCAAGCACATCTCCCAATACGCCCGAGGATGCCAAATTGCAACAATGGTCTATGGATAGTCAGTGGTGAGACTATACCCTCATATTCAGAGTACATAGTGGAAATAGATAATAAATGAATAAAATAGAGAGGAAGAAAATAAAACATTATTAAACTAAATAATAAAAATATCCAACGCCAGTTTATATAATTCATGCATGTCCTGGTGATACATATCAGACATTAGTAAACAAAAGAGCATGCTTTAAAATTCAATATAAAAATAAATAAAGGATTGAATCCCCAAGGGTGATCTATGCGAGCATCCTGAACTCCCGCTCAGTCCTTTTCTCCTAACTCATAAGTACACATACCACCAATAGGAAAAGGTCCCCAATCCTACAAACAAGAATGTTTACTTGGGTACCCCAATGCAATGGCGGCCCAAATAGGGTCAGATATATACATCTTAGTTTTCTGGGACAACCAGTTTCCTAGAACAATCTAGAAAATTCAATATAACAATTGATGTGCAGTTATAACAAGGTAATAACATAATTGATTAAAACACCAACAACTCTTCCAGGATCCAAAGGGAAACCTTAAGATGATACCTGCTTCGGCCCATGGATGGAATAAGAGTCTTTTCAAGAAACATACAATAATGTTTATAAAACATAAATACCTTTAAATAAATTTACATTTATTCTCAATTTAATCATTTATTATCTCCAAGGTTCCCATGGTACCTCGTACCTCAATACCAACATCATCTCATATCAGAACTCTAATCATTCACAGTCCTTATTTATTTATTCACATACAAATTGATCATGATTCATATCTATAAATTATTACATAATTCATTTATAGATTATACTATTAGTGTATAACTCCATGTCTATCACCTTAAAACATGATTCATATATTTACACTATTAGTGTTAGAACGCCATGTCTAACACTAATTTCTCATTCAGTGTAGATCATCATTTCTATCACCCTTATATCTAAGATCTTAGATAATAATTGGGGACTAACGACATGTCCAAGTCCCAACATCTGCATTGGTCTACTATGCCATACCTAGAACCACATTCTCATTCATTTAAATCAATTGATAACTATTGGGGAGGAACTCCATGTTCAAGTCCCATCATCTACATTTTTCTAGGATTCCATACCTATCACCAAAAAATCTCAGCCATTTAATTATTATTTATATCATAAGTATTTGAAACTTTATGCATTTATTAATACAACTATTAATTAAACATTTCAAAGGACATTAGATAATTAAGAAATGGAATAAGAATATAACCCAATAATTAATTCATCAATTAATTAATCAATCAATACATTTTTTATTTGATAATTAATTCTTCATAATTAATTATCCAAAACATTACTACAAGAGAATATAATTAATACACTATAAATTAACACATTTTATTCAATGAACCATATCACAATTAATTCACCGATTAACTATCTCAGTTATCCAATTCAATATCTTATAATTAATCCCTTGATTAATTACCTTTATTTCATGTTCATGAACATAATTAATTCACAATTAAATATTCAATTCAAAATCTCATATTTTCATAAATAATTCATCAAAATTAATTATCCCAATAAAATATTAACTTATGATTATTTATTCTCACAGTTAATTATCTTTAATAAACATCATGGCACATAATTTATTCCCCATCAATTATCATACATTTCCAAACATCAAATCATAATTAATTTCCCAAAATTATATATCTTCACATAAAATTTTCAATATTTCAATTACAATTATATAGGTTCATAATTAATTCAAAAATTATTTTTCTTAACATACCCAATTAAAATCTCATAATTAATTGCCTGATAAATTATCTGAACTTATCCCTCCCAATACAAATAAATTATAATTAGCGAATGTACATCAACAATAAATGTAAAACATCGTAATTCACATGACCTCAAGCTAAGTGAACATGTCACGTTAAACAATATGATTTTATCATGAAAGAAGTGCACCTCCGTTGGAGGGGTTTTATTACAAAACGTGATTTTGAAATCTAACAAATAGTTTTATACCAATAAGAAAGATTCTCCAATATTGCAGTAAACTTTATCCAATATAGAAGATTACAAACAATCATCCTTTTTCCAAATAAAGTCAATGATGAGGACCCTAACTCAAGGAATTTGACGAACTAATTCTTTCTAAATTAAACTAAAAATGTTTCATGCACACAAACCTCCACAAAAGCATTCTCACACTCGGAATTCTTCGTCGCACCTAAAAACAACTAGCCGACACTCATAAATAGTGCGGAAGAGACCAAAGAACACCTAAATAATTCACCGTTAGTCAACATACACCATAATCACTAATTCAAGGGTGAGAATCCTATTAATGAGTATGATCCCTTACCCAAATAAAGCGCTGTTGAACCGAATTGAGACGAACTACCATGGTTTCCGTGGAGGTTGTTCAAATATGGACTAATGGGTCTTGAGACATCATCTGCACCACCTTGAATTGGAAGAAGGGAAGAAAGTGAATTAAAACTAGGCGTTAGGTTATCAACCTAACAGATACCGGGAGAAGAATTGATGAAATAACCAATGGGAAGAATGAAACATGTGAATAAGTACTTACCTCGATGAGATAAAAATCTTCTGTTAGGAAACACCATGATTCGGTTTACGGAGAGGGATCCATGTTTGGGAGTGGTGCACCTCACCATGGGAGAACGAGGGGAGGGGGTCTCACCACACTCTATTGTGTGCCTCCCTCTTATAACCCCAAAATGTATCTTAATAATTAATACAGTAATAATAATAATAACAACCATATTATTATTATCATTTTAATTTAATAGATCTTTTGATAAACCCCATAACTCCTCCATCACACCTCATTTAATTAAACTCTTCTACACTTAATTTAATTAAATAAAAACTACTTCTAAAATAATTTAATTAAATACTATGAAATTAATTTAACTAATACAACTCCAATACATTATTATTTAATTAAATTCTCCCAACGAGAAATTTAATTAAATCATTTCGCACAATTTTCATTAAATAATTAAATTCATCCTATCCTTGAATTTAATTAGGTAAAACCCCAACTCCACATTTATTCAAAATTTAATTAAAATCCATTGACATGGATCTAATTAAATAAAACTCCAACTCATTTAATTAAATTCTCTGACAGTAATTTAAATAAATGAAACCCCATTTTTCATCAATTAATTAAATTCTCTTTTTAACAAAGAATTGATTCAATTAAAACCCCTCATATCATGACAATTAATTAAATTCCTTGATGCCATGAATTTAATTATATAAAATAACCTGAAACCCAAAACTGGGAATGCCACATGGTTTTTCTTACACGGTCTAGAAAATCATGCGCCAACCGTGAAGGACCTTTTTTCTAAGGGACCTTCTTCACACGGTTTGTCCCAAACTGTTTTGCTAACCAGGAACAGACTATTCTAGCGCCTCTATCTCACCATTAGCTAGCATCATGGTTTGATCTTCACGATTTGACCGATTGCGCTCAAACAGTGCGAATTCCACCGCCATGTTTTCTGATCCTGAAACCAATTTGACCACAAGTAAAACACCTCAAACATTTACCCCAAGCGTGTTATCAACACTTTTAAATGGTCAAAACTCACGAAACATCAACCCGATGCATATTTTTAAGATAAACTCATCCAAAAATTACAAAGTAAAAAAACATTAACATTTTAACCTGGTTAAAAAACATGGGACATTATAATTTACCCTCCTAAAAACTACTCATCCCCAATAAGCTAACGGGAACTACTACATCATTAACCAACCCACCAAGGTCATAAAGAATCATTTGAACAATTATATTAGATTTATAAACACCAAACACAACATTGACCATATCAAATGACCAACGACTTAAATCTTTCAAACCATATCCAATGCACCAAATCCAACAAATAACATAAAAAATCACATAATCATTCCCACACTATTAGAGACCTGATCCCATAATTGTCTTGTCAATTGATATTGCCAACCCAACAACCTAAAGTCACCATTAACTCAGCGATGTGCTTTAAAAAGATATTATCACCAACCAAAAGTAACCAAAGTCCTTAATGTACTTTCTGTGACCTGTCCAAGTCAATCCATCTCAAGGATGCCTTAAATCAATTGTTTCCCAGAAGGAATAAAATGATAACTCAAATAACCACAGATCCCACATACAACCCAATTAAAAACCACTTATCATTTCCGTAATAATTTATAACATTATCACAGTGTATGGTCGACACTATCTCTGTGCCTCCAGAATGATGTCAAGATAGGGGACATGCTCGTCTCACTCAAAAGAGAACACTAATTGTAAACTCAGGTCACCAAAATATCTATCAAAATATCACCGATCGAATCTTTACATTAATGCTCAACCTCTCCTTCCGTTGTGTCATCAACCAAACCTTGATGCCTACATCCCCCAAGGCATCCTTGTCCCTTCAAAGAATAACACAAAAATTCTTTGAAGAACTTGTCGATGCGACATTACCAACCATAGGTGTTTCTATGTCATGAAAGAAAAGATCATTCATTCACAAGTGCACTATTTTAGAAACACCTTAAATACTTGTGTGACCTTCCATAAACCACGATCACCATGTCAACATATTGAATGAAGGCCACATCATAAACCTATCGACGTGTCAAAACACTAGAGTCCCAATAGTTATAGTAGGGAAAACAACACTATAATGAAGCCAACATCAAAATCTCTAAACCAAACAAAGCATATCATGTTCTAAGGGTGATAACAACCATGGTCTAGACATTTAAAAAACATACGTGTCAATCCGATCTCTTGTTTATGAAAAAACTGAATCACTAGTCTCCAAAGACCCTATTTCATTTTAGTCATTTCATTGAATTCATTTCAACCTATAAACATGGAATGAATTTTAGAAAAGCCAAATGTACTATTCCACAACAAGGAACTGGGTATTTAAACAATGGTCCTTGGCCAATACAAGAAAGCTATAATAAACATCTTCTTAAAAAATTAACCTTTAGTTTCATTTCATTTTTAAATAGGAAATTTAGCATTTAGAAACCTTTTAATCAAAAGGCGACTGACTAGGTTCCCATTTAATTCAATATATATAGGTTCTTCAAAAAGGAACCATATAATAGTTAATTTCAATAAAAACTCATCATTTTTTAATTTATTACCATATTCAAACACACTCTTGTTATACTAGGAACAATCACATGGGTGTACATCAACGATTCGATAAGGCACCCATACACCATACCACTAGAATTTTTCTCCAATTTTTCACAACTAATTTCTATCTAACATTTTTTTATATTTTGAAACCACTTTTTCAATCGTTTGAATTCACGACATACCATTTTACCAGATATAAGGCTCCCATACACCGTACAAAAAAAATTAGATCCCATTGAAGACGTAATCAATCAAATTTTTTTATACTCTTCAATCCATTTACACATCAAAACTACTCTAGCATGTTCTCATTACAAATAACACAAAAAATTATAACAAAACAAGAATGGAACAAAATCAAAATAGTATAATAACATAGGAACAATGTCATATAAACACCCAAGAATGTTATTTATATCAGCGCTATAAGATACCTAACGGGGCATTCCTAATATAATCAAAACATGGAATTATACCCAAGGCACAGAATCAAAATTAGCTGGCACCCTACTAATGTGACTACATGACATGTGAAATGTGTGGAATGTGAATCTATAAGTGCATTAGATGATGCATGTAATGCAATTTCCTTTCCATACAAGGCCAATGAAAATTTTCAAAATTATCAAAATCACAAAGTAGTGGAAAATACACTACTCACTCAACGTGAAATCATATCAACTTTAACCACAAACATTATAAAAATCAATTACAATCACTATCCACACGGTCATTTCCCAAACATGGGGTGATCAGTCCCAAAAACGACTATTAACTAAGTGCCGAAACATTCCTAGTCTTCTGTCTAACAACCCAAAACATAAAGACAATGGAAAAAGAATCAAAACCTGAACCTCATATACCACTTTGTGACCTCAAAAACCGGCTTAGAATCGAACTAGAAATTGGTCTAGTTGCCACATGTCTTTAATAGCATCTCCTCGTAAGCTAGTGGCTGCCGACTAGAAGCGAGGGTCAATGGATACTCTGTGTGGATACTATACCCTCGTATTCAGAGTGCAAAACAGAAAGATATAATAAACTCAGAAAACAGTGGAAGCATATATAACAATATTCAACTAGATAATAAAAATGTCCAACACTTGTTTATACAATCCACGCATCTCATGGTGATACATATTGGTATGCATTAAACAAATCTACTTATTGTACAGTACAATATAGAAATAAATAAAAGACACAATCCCCAAGGGTGATCACCATGATCAAACCAAACTCATACTCAGTCCTTTTCTCATAACTCCCAAGTGCACATAACAACCACATGTAATGGTCTATAGTCCTACAAAAAAAGAAAATCTATTCTGGTTCCCCAGTGCAATGGTGGCCCCAATAGGGTGTGAGATACATATCTTAGTAGGCTAGGACCGTATCTTTTCTAGCTCAATCTATACAATGCAATATAAAAAATGATGTGCAGTTATAACAATGTAATAACATAACAGAATAAATAACTAACAATGCATCCATGTTCCAAAGGGACACCTGACTACGATACTTGCTTCGGCTTGTGGCCGTAACAAGAGTCTGCTCGAGAATCTTACAAGAATATTTATCAAAAATAAATATCTTTCAATACATTACCATTTATTCTCTTTTTAATCATTTATTATCTCCATGGTTCCCATGGTATCCCATAACTCAATACCAACATCAGGTCGTGCCAGAACTTAATCATTATATTTCTTTCTTTATTTAGTCATATTCAACTCAAGCATGCTTAATATCTCTCATTCTTTACAAAATTCATTCATATAATATACTATTGGTGTAGAACTCCATGTCTTACATCTAAAACATGATTCATATATTTATTGTATTAGTGTTTGAATTCCATGACTAACACCTATTTCTCATTCGGTGTAGATCATCATGTCTAACACCCTTACATCTAAGCACATAGATAACTATTGGGGAGGAATGTGATGTCCATGTCCCAACTTATACATTGGTCTAGGATGCCGAACCAAGAACCACATTCTAATTTATTTACCTCATTTGATAATTATTGGAGAGTAATACCATGTCCAAATCTCAACTTCTATATTGTTCTTCGATACCGTAACTAGAACCACAAATATCTCAGCCATTTAATCATTCTTTATGTCATAATAATTTACCACATTTTTCATTTACTAATCCAATGATTAGTTAAACATCTCGAAGGCCATTAGTTAATTCAACAATTAACTAAACATATAACCCATTAATTAATTTATCAATTAATTAATAAATCAAAAAATAATCATTTGATAATTAATTCATCATAATTATTTATCTGAAACATTAATACAAGGGTATATAATTAATACACCATTAATTATCTTATTTTATTCAAAGCATCAAATCGCAATTAATCCATCGATTATTTATCTGGATTTTCCAATTCAATATCTTATAATTAATACCCCAATTAATTACGTTTATTTCAAGTTCATGCACATAATGAATTCCCAATTAATTATTCCATTCTAAATATCAACTATCCATAATTAATTCATCACAATTAATTATCAAAATGAAATATAATGTTATCATAATTAATTCCCACAATTACATATCTTTATCTAACATCATGGAACATAATTAATTCACCATTAATTATCATTCATATCCAAACATCATCTCATAATTAATTTCTCCCAATTAATTATCTTTACATATCGAATTAAATATTTTAATTGCAATTATATAGGTTCATAATTAATTCAAAAAATAATTTTCTTAACTTATCCAATTAAAATATAATAATTAATTACCTGATTAATTATCTCAACTCATCCAGCCCAATATTAATAAATTCAACTTAATCAAATTGTGTCAACAAAAAAGGCTAGAAATTGAAATTCACACAACCGAAAGCTAATCAGACATACAACATTAAACATTATGTTTTTTTCATGATGGAAGCACACCTATGTTGGAGGGGTTTTATTGCAAAACATGATTTTTTAATCTAAAAATTAGATTTATACTAGTAACAAAATTCACTTCAATAATGAAGTTTACTTTATCAAAAGCTGTGAATTAATAAAAACAATATTTTTCAAAATAAAATCAATTTAAAGGAACCTATCTCAAGGAATTGGTTGAACCAACACTTTCTAACTTAAACCAAAAACTACTCACGCGCACACACTATCACAAAAGTTTTTGCACACTCCGAATACATCGTCGCACCTAACAACAATTAACTGGAACTCATAAATAGTGTGTCGAAGACCAATGCACACCTAAAAAATTCACCTCAACCTGAAATACACCATAAACACGAATTAAAGGGAGAGAAACCAAATAACGAGTATAAACCCTTACCCCAATATGGAGGTGGTGAACCAAATCGAGAAAAAATACCATGCTTTTGGTAGTGGTTGTCAAAATAAGGAATAACGGGTCCCGAGAAATCATTTGCACCACCTTGAATCTGAAGAATGGAAGAAACCGAATTAACCCTAGGGCTTAGGTTTTTAGCCTAAAGGATACGAGGAGAAGAATTACCAAACTCTCCGATGTGAAGAATGAAACATGTAGATAAGGACTTACCTCGATGAGATGAACAACACACATGAAGGAAGAACCGTGATCCGGTGCGCGAAGAGGGAGCCAAGTTGGGGAGTGGTATGCCTCACCATGGGAGAACAAGGAGAGGGCATCGTGCCTCACCCAGATGTGTGCCTCCCTGTTATAACCCCACAAAAGTTTTATAATTATTAATAGAATAATAAACATAATAACAAGAACAATATTATTATTATTGTTTTAATTTATAGGATTATTTGATAAACCACATTACCCCACCCATTACACCTTATTTAATAAAATTTTACTATGACGAAGTTAATTAAATAAAAATTCATCCTTAGCTCATTTAATTAAATTCCTTTCAGTGAATTTAATTAATACAACTCCAACTCGTCGTTATTTAATTAAATTCTTCCAACCACAAATTTAATTAAATCATTTACCACAATTTTCATTAAATAATTTAATTTATCATATAGTTGAATTTAATTAGGGAAAACCCAAGCTCCACCTTTATTACTCATTTAATTAAAATCCATTTACTTCAATCTAATAAAATAATACTCCAACTCATTTAATTAAATTATCTCGCATTAATTTAATTAAATAAAACCCCATTTTGCAGGACTTAATTAAATTAATTATTTCAAAGAATAATTTTTCAATTAAAAAACCCTCATAACATGACATGGAATTAAATCCCTCACAACTGGGAATTTAATTAAATAAAACAACCCGAAACCCAAAACTGGGTATGACACATGGTTTTTCTCACACGGTTTGGAAAACCATGTACCAACCGTGCGAGACCCTTTTTATAATAAACATACTTCACACGGTTTGTCCTACATTGTTTTCTAAACTCTACACAGACCATGAATTCTCTTCTATCCCACCTTTAGCAAGCAGAATAGTTTGACCAGCATAGTTTGGCCAACCATGCTCAGCCCGTATGAACACCACTGCCAGGTTTTGTGCTCCCGAAACCCATTGAACCACTAATAAAACACCTCATACCATTACCCAACACTGTTATCAACACTTCTAAATGGCCATAATTCGTGAAACATCATCCTAAATCTTGGTTTTAAGACCGACCCATCCAAAAATGAAAATTTTCAAAAAAAATTGTATCATAACACATTTAAAAAAAATGGGACTTTAAACCACATAAATAAAAAAATCCTAAAAACATCTTCATATAAACAACATATAAATTAAATTATGGAAATCATGTAAACACATATGATTCATCCCGTCTTTAAATTTTTTTTAATAAAATACACTATATTCATTAGGTAAATTCATCTTTTTTATTTAAAGAAAGAAATGAATAATAATTCCATATTAACATGGACACAAAATTATAGATTCTAAGTCCATTTACTCAATACTTTCCTTAACAAATACAACATTAATGAAGAGAATGAAACCAATAATCAACCACCCTTGATAAAATGATAACCATCAATTCACAAGTATATATGACTCACTATCCATAAATTGAACAAACTATAGATTACAAAAAAGAAAACCATTAATAAAAAATTATTATATAACAAAAAAGGGAAGACAAAATGACCTTATATTGAGAAATATCAGTATCACAAATCCAAGGATTTTAATGGAATGGGTAATGACATGGGGCTCTTGGATTGGGAGTTTGCTGTATTTTGCAAGAGTAATGATAGGGGAAAACAATTTGGGGGTTTGGAGTTATAATTAAAGGGATACAACATGTGGGGAGGGGGTTATGGGTAAGAAAAATGATAGGGGGTTTGGGGTTGATGTCAAGGGTGATGGTAGGGCTCAAAAATCAAGGAATATGTAACGTGAGTTTCATAGTTATTTTTGAAACACATAGTGACATATTTAATTAGAATTGTCATTAAATTTGGTTTATTATCTTTTTTTAAAAGAAACATGTAAAAAATAAATATTTCAGTAATGATTTTTAAATCATCTACTAAATAACAGTGACATTACATTATAACGAACCATTATCAATGGTTTCTAAAATTACAACTAAAAATACACCCCTTGAAAATGATTTTCATAAAGTGATACAAGTCTTAAGGGATTGACCATGTGTCCCAATCAGGCCTAAGCACTTATATTGAATGTGCTAAAAGAAATAACTACTCATTGAATGGTTTATCTTGACATATAACTAAATGTCCTATTAAATATGTACAAACTCTCTCTAAAATATGGAGTTTCTAATTCCCATTTATTAACATATATCACATATATAAATGGTCAATGGTGCCTATAAAAACACTCAAATCACTATTTAGATTTGAAAATTAGACCATATAATTTTCCAAATCCACCCACATAGCATAGAAAATCATCTTCCTAATTATGATCAAGTGAGGTGACAAACATTCTGGTATATGATTGTGGAAATTTCTACCGAGGTTAATTAAAAGATAAAACCACGAAACTGAACATGCTATCTCCATTCCATTGATAACCCAACTCACATCAACAATAGTCAAATCCCAATGATCCTAGGCTCATTTTTCTACTGAATAACTACCCATGACTATCATATATGTGGTTCACATAACTATTCAAATCTCCACATTTTCATCCATATCAATATACCACATCGAATCTATTATTTTGAGCTAATTATTGATCAAAAAATGATCACTTGTTAGTCATATCATATAAATAATATATCCATGATTATGATCAAAGTGATCAACTAAAACAACGTACATGAATGTTCAATATATTCTATGTTCTTGGTATGATATATGAATAGATGACTCATCCAACTTTCGTACAATGGAAAAATTAACGAGTCAATAAACTCAAAACATTATACATGAAATATTCAAAATATCCCAACCCAAATAGTTAAAAACTTGATCAACAATATCAAGCACCTAGATTTTTAAATTTTTCTTAGGAATGTGCTAGAATAGTATAATCATAGTATCCATTCTATGTTTTGACCAACCCTGTCTCTTTATACAAAATATCTAAGAGTAATACAAATAATAAAAGGTAGTGATACCACTTTCTTGTATCCCCAAACAGGTTAAAATTGACCATGACAAAATCGAGTGTCTTATACCTCAATATCACCTCCCCATATGCTAGAGGCTACTGACCAGTGTAAAGGGTATAGGTATAAGGTGGGGAGACTATCCCCTCTTTGTTATATATTTCCATGTGTCATAGAGAATTAAATAACTATAAACTATCATAATAATATAAAATTCAATAAAATTAAATATTAAAACTGAATGGACTTGATAACTAAACAACAATGTTCATGATAATTAAAATTTAGTTAATGTAATGTCACATGAGAAACCTCAATAATGGTTAACCATAGGCTGACCATGTGTAGGCTATAAAAAATAATAATAATAAACAGGTCTATAAGAAAACAGGGTCCTGAGCATTTTCACAGTCCCATATCTTAACCCTATACATACTCCAAATGCTCAATCATCATGGGTAGGTCCCTTTACCTCACCAATGTTTACATCCAGAATTTATGATCAAGTATTAAGCTCCACAATTACGGTGTGGGAACAACCTATTAGGCCACAACTAACAGTTTCCGTAAACATGTTCAACATGTAAAAATACATGTACAATTTAATATAATCCTAGTTAATATAGTAGACAATTGAATTAATAATAATAAATATGTCACATATTTAAATACTACATTTCCAACTGTGTGTGAACATTCCTATATCATCCACTTCCGAGGTGTCTGTGAATATATCACAAAATCACCAACTTGGTATCACATCCCAATTTAATGTCATTTTTCATAGAATCTAATCAATATTTTATGTCTAATATGTGTGAAATGCATTACAATGATAGAAACCATAATAGTGAGAATAATATCCTTGTCATAACCTACTTTTTTTATACATGAATAATATGTCAAAAAAAGATTGTTTTGAATGTGTACATTGTTTTTCTTGTCAAAACATACATTCATAAATCAAGTCCCAAAGATTTTATTGATAGAGGGAAAAGTTTCCACATACACAAGCTTAATAACAGGTGGTAAATTTATCCCTAGTACTGGGTCACATAAAAAAAGAACGGATCATGTCACAACATCGCCATTATCAAATGGGAATATCATCCCCTTACTTATAAGTATTAAATTTTGGGTAGTATTTCCAATATAAAAGGGTAATAATATATAGCTAGATATAATATAGAATTACCATCATCATCAATGCCACATGTGAATTATGTTCCTTTGCTTTTTCGGAATTATGTCCCATTATAATCGTAATAACATCCATAGTCATGAAATCAATAGAATAATATTTATAATATCATTCACCACTTCAACCTTTGGTTGGTGGAAAATTCATTCCATACCCCATGTTCAAATACCACACTGGGAATGTCGTCTCATTCATTAGGCATCATAAATACATTTGGAAATGTCATCCTAGAGAAAAGGTGATATCAGAGTGACTGGGTAGGTAATTCCTCACCAGAACAAACATTTTAATAAAGTGTAAAATTTTCCTCTTAATAAAACAAGTAATATATATGGGGAAAATATCCCATTATAGGAACAAAACACCTTATAAAATTGTTAATTTCAAAATGAAATTTATATGGGTAATGAATAATTAAGTTGGCATAATTTCCAACTCACTTTAAGTATAACATAGTTCAGTCATCACATTCAAAACCTATTTCCATATATAAACCAATGTATATAAATATTAGACACGATGAGATATAAGGGGGAGTAAGATTGAACCCACATGCTAGTCATGTAATAAAAAATGGATAAAAACACTTCTATTCTATCCTAGTAAAGCCTCATTTTAACTCACATAATTCAAAAATATCCTACTTAAGGGAGAATAAGGGAATTATTTTCCTGAATTATACATTATGGTCTATAAAGGAAATATTTAACCTATTTGTAAAGGCTATGATTTAAAAATTAATTAATTTAAACCCCATGGAATATTTTTTCCCTAAAATGAAGATACTCAAAACAGAAGGCCAATAATATACCAAATACCACACACTA
The DNA here is from genome assembly GCA_963277665.1 of Viscum album. Taxonomy (NCBI): domain Eukaryota; kingdom Viridiplantae; phylum Streptophyta; class Magnoliopsida; order Santalales; family Viscaceae; genus Viscum; species Viscum album. The sequence goes on along the minus strand of OY728164.1, from coordinate 2,003,797,111 downwards.
ACTCTCATGTATTGAAGTAAAAAATTATAGTTAAATGCTCATGATGAACTTTCACAATTATAGAACTCACCTATAAGCAAGGAGGATAAGCACCTAATCAAATTCATATTCATTATAACATAACTCAACAGAGACCCATCATGGGACCCAAGTATAAAAACCACATATTTTGGATTAATCCCATGACCACCAACGATCAAGGCATCAAGGCATAATAGTCAATGAGTATATCTTGACCCTCAACATCCTTAAGTAATGTATAGTGGTCAAAGGAATGAATTTCAGTTTAGATTTATATAAATCACACATTGGTGGAGAGACCATATATCACATTCAACCAAAAAAACTCATAAAGCATTAGGGGTAGATGGGGACCACATACCTCAAAAGGGAGTTTCACCCTCTAGTGGTGTGAGACCACCGTTACCTAAGATATTCCAAGAACATACCATCAGTTTTACACATCCATTAATCCATGACACAATTAGAAAAAAAAAAATTAATTAGTTAGGAAATAAATAAAAAAAATTAGAAACATAATTACATATTAATTTCAAAGTGTACAATTAATGAATAACCCCACAAATGGAATAACAACACCAAAACCATAAAAATGTGGTGTGAATCACCCCTGAAACACCCCTGATCCCACAAGAAATTAAATTCCTATCATTTGAAATTAAAAATTCAGTACAATATATATGAAGCTGATATAAAAAGAAAAATATTTTTGGGATATGTATTACTAAAAATGAAACCAAGTGAATATGTAACCCCCAAACTTTTATCAATTGAATTATTTCTTATTTATAATTATTTTATATGGTATTAAACACATATATAGCTTATTTATCAAAATAAAAACATTATTTAAAAAAACTACAAATTGAATAATTGGTATTCAAATAAATTAAGGAACTTATACCGATGAAATAGTAATTTGACCCTTGGATTTGTAAAATGAACATTAGGAAAAGAAATCTGACTAATAGAATAGAAATATCACATATAAAAGTATAAAAAAATTATTGATCTTATGAATGAAAATTTGATATATTTATAACATGTTTTATGTAAACAAATGTTTTCCGATGATAAATTAAGTGTTGGACATTTTGTAAAACATAAATATTTAATTATAATATTATAATTAATATAACGATATGAAATAATATTTAATTTCATAAAATTGATTCATAAATTAATAATTTTCTCTCTAATGGTTATAAGTTAATTTTATGAGACCTTAATTAATTTTTCATTGTATCATAAAATCAGTTATAATTATAAAATTGAAATTTTTTGTATAAATGATGTTATTTATAAAAACTTTTATTTTTCATATTTTGATAATTATTTTTATAAATAAGATTTTATTTTTTTATTCAACACATTGAAAAATTGTTAGAGTAATTTTTTTGGATTTTTCAAAAGTAGTTGAATCTTTATTGAATAGTGTAATATAATAATTTACCGTATTTAACCAATACAAGAATTATTGATTCATAAATGAAGAATGGCTGATATAATCCCATAATATCAAAGTACAGTTAATTATTTAACATATTTAGTGATATGTTTCAAACTATTGATTTTCATGAGAAAAAATAATAAATTAATGAATAAATTAATCACGAAGCACCCCTCTCCACCAATTTGAATTCCCACCCTCGCCACCTCATCTCTTCACACCTTCCAATGTTTGAAGATTGTCAAAATTCTACCCAATCCTCTAATAAATACTCTTCTACAAATCCTGGATAATTTTTTCCAAACAAAAGGCCAACACTAACTTCCCTAAAGAGGTTCTCAAGGTGAAGAATTCAAGATGAAAAATCCTCATTCATTTTATTTTAATCACATTTCAATATATTTTATTTTCTTATTCTCTCCTCACATTATCATATAGAAGTAGAATTATAACTCCAATATTTTATATATTATATAATTTTATTATGTTAATGGAAAAATCCATTATCAAACCTCTTATCTTCTGCCATTTATTCTAATAATGAAAACACCATCTATGATGTGTTAATTTATCGCCTTTGAGGATGAGTGGTTTTCATTTTCCTTTAACACCTTCAAGGATGGTCATAAAAACATTAAAATTTTTTAAAATAATTTTAAATTTATTGTTATAATCTTTTTGGGTAACTAAAATATATACATAATATCAAATAATAAAACAAAACTATTCTTGATGATCGAAAAATGCCAAATAAATCTAAATTATTATCATTAATGTTTTATCGAATAAATCATCATCATATCTAGAAACAAAATAACTGATGATAACATAGAAACTTATTAAATTTCATTTATGAAATATAATTTCAATTTAAGATAATCATTATCATTTTTCATGATCCTCAATATAGATATATAAGTAAACCAATCATGAATACCAAGAAATAGAACACGTCTAAATGATGAAATTGAAAACAATAACTCATTTAAATGGTCATAAAATAACATAATAAAATTATTATAAATCAAATATATTTAAAATAGTTTCATTATTTAGTAAGTAATTAGTATAATTTTATTATTAATTATATTAATGTGAGTAATGTATTCAGAAATAAGGTAAGGGGATTTCTCGAACCCAACTCCTTTTCTTTGGGCTATTCGTCATTCAATCCAAATTTTAGTGTCGATGTTCTTTTAATATTCCTAAAAAATAATATCATTGTTCTTACATTCTATTTTAAAAGACATACGGGTTTCAATTATTATTTTATGATAAACACAATGATTTATTAAAATAAATCTTCTTTCTAAAAACACATATTTCACTACTTTTGAGGTTGTTTCTTCTTCACTTAAGATTTATGATTCCTATACCAACTGTGATATTACCATTTTGGAAACCCAAGGTTTATTTATGAATTTGTTCGTTATGTAATGAAACCCATTCCTTTCCATGGGTTAGGTAATGTCTATGATCAATATATGTTCTATTTGAAATGAAATATAATGTAAATGTTTTGATGTGACGGGTGTGCCTAAAATTTTAAAGTGCTCAAATGCATTGGGAAGTGGGATGTTTCACTACTGGGAATCCATGTTTTCCCAGTGTTTAAAACCATTGGTAAAGGCCCTCAAACCGTTGGGAAATATTATCCCAACAGTTTTAGAAACCATTGGTCTATGAAGCATCGAGAAAGTCTTATACCAACGGTTCACGTTTAACTATTGGGAAAAGGCTATTTGGATCCTCTTATACCAAAAGTTCAGCTGAACTGTTGTGAAAATCAGCGTACAGGGGGTATATCCTAACAGTTCTGAAACTGTTGGCATAAACATATAGGGGGTATAACCCAACGGTTTTGAACCACTGTGAAATGCAGCAGCACACAGGGGTATAACCCAATAGTTTTGAACCATTGGGAAATGCAGCAGCACAATGAGGTATAACCCAACGGTTTAGAAACTATTGGGAAATTCCACATCACACATGGGTATAACCCAACTGTTTTGAAACTGTTGGCTTATACCCCCATTAATTTAAAATAAAACAGCCTACAATCAACTGTAGGCTGCAATGAAAACTCTTTGTGAAAAAGGTTCCATCTCACAAATATACACTACAATCAAAATAACTCCCATTCTATGTGTTTAGGAACACTGCAACCTGTAAAAACATAAGACACACTACACACATAAAAAAATCACAAAAACTCACTTCAATCACCTGCAATCACACAAAAAACACAAAAAAAACACATAGAAATAATCATCTCGTTTTTTGAAGGCCTACTCACAACCCTTACCCTTGTATGGTTCACATATTGATGTGGTAGAGAGACCAAGAACCAACAAAATGTTTTCTTGTTGATCAAATAGGGAGGGGGATATTTGAAATTCGAGTTTATAACTCATATATGATGAATCCCCTGCCTCAATCCTGATCTATCAGATAAGGGTTATTGGTATTGATTACTCCAGGATAAATTTGATATTTTTTCGATGAATGTAATCATTAAATATACTATCCTAGAAGTATATTTACACCATGATAATTATAACCCTTTTTTTCCTAATGTATAATGATGGGGGAATCAAAAACTATGGGGAAATGACTTCTATAATGTTAATATAATTAGTTATATTGTTGAATTTATCAAGTTATTGGTTTGTGTTTAAGAGAGGGATATTGGTCAGGCTTCTATGACACATAGATTCTATGGGGATAGATATTTACTTGATTAATGAGAGATATCACATGCCTAATTTTCAAGGGGATTAGCTATGATGACATCCAACATGGTGTTTTCAGTGGTTAGAAATCATTCACATCAACTGTTGGGCTCACTATGGAAATTTTCTAACATATTCTAAGAGGATAAGATTACAAGGTAATATTATATCCCAAATCTATAATGAAAACATTAGTATAAACCTCAATGAAAATCCAGTAGATTACTATGATGAAATCCAACATGGTGTTTGTCAGTGGTTATGAATCATTTACAACATCTGTTGGGCTCACTTTGGAAATTTTCTGTCATATTCTAAGTGGAAAATATTACAAGGTAATATTCTATCCACAATCTGTAGTAAAAACATTCAGATAATCCTCCATGACATTCCAGTAGATCACTACATGAATTTTAGTATATACATTCCGTATATGATTTCTGTATCCATTTAAATTTTAATGATGATCCATATGGATAATTATAAAAATTAGCCATTTATCACATGGGATCGTGGTCCTCATGGTGGTACACTAGATGTTGAGCTATGATATGGACCAAATGCCGTTGTTATTTCATACACATGTTGTCTGAGAAATTCTGACAAGTATAGTGAAATATCTTAAGGAATGACAACACCTTGAGTGATTAGGTTTTGGAAGTACCCTTACTTGAGTGTTAATGATGAAATCATATTATAAGATGATATCTAACACTAACATGATTGATAAGGTATGGGAATAGGTCCAGTGTGACTAGAACCTTGTACCTATATGGTGAGCTATGATATGGACCAAATTACCTTGTTTTTATTTCATACACAAGTTGGGTGAGAAATTCTAACAAGTATTGTGATATATAATAAGGAATGACAACACCTTGAGTGATAAGGTTCTAGAAGGAACGTTACATGAGTGATAATGAAGTTATAATATTATAACATGATATCTAAGCCTACCATGATTGATAAGGTAGTGGTTAATATAATGGCCTCACCTTGAGTGATATGGTTCTAGATGAACCCAACCATGAGTGATAATGAAGCATTTGTAATGTGAAATTAGACCCACCATGGTTAATATGGTATTATTTCAGAAAATGTATTTACATTGATCATAATGTATTGACATGGATGTTTGTTGAGTGAGAAGGTTGGTATGTGATATATAGTTGTATGGGACACTAACATTAGTAGTATGGAAGATGTTGGGAGTTTTGTGATGAGCTATATTGAGTGAGAAGATTTATTCAAGGGATTTTATTAGGTTAAAATTAGTGGATACATATAATTACGTTGGGATAGAAAAGATATGTGTGAAGATAATTTACTATTTTGAAAGCCGTAAATTACTACTTGTATAGAGGTAATAAAGAGGTACATGAGGGAAAATATTAATCCTTACCATTTTTTACTTAGCAGTAATGATACATGTGGAACTTTTTTAAGGACATGAATGTATTGTTTGAATGAATGTATATATATGATTTTGTATTACAAATGGATTGAAAATTATTAAGGAGGCTTCGATACATATCTTGACATTCCTTTCATGTTTAAAATTAATCCAATGGTGTTCATGTATCTCATGAATGAGATCTTCCATACATATCTCAAATCATTCATTGTGGTGCTTATTGATAATATCCTTATATACTCACCGACCATTGATATACACATTGGACACCTATAGATTTTTTTGTACACTTTGACCACATTATATGATTTATATGATCTCAACGTGTCAATTATGATTCCATAAAGTTTATTTTCATAGGCACGTAATCTATAATGCGGGAATTTATGTGGACCCAATGAATGTATAGGTTGTGGTCTCATGAGAAGGCATACGAAACATGTTTGAGATTGTGGGTTTACTTTGTTTATTCGGGTTTTACATATGGTTAATTTAGATCTTTCCCCCTTTAGAAGTACTAATGTCTAGAATTACTTAGAATGTAGTTATATTTGAGTGGTCAGAAAAGTTTAAAGAGGCCTTCTTAAAAAGTCAATGATGTTTTGATCCAACTGAATTAATATAAATTATGAATCATAAATGAGGTCTTCAAATTGATCCCCGAGCATGAATTGGACTTATAGACATGTCTTGCATTGGACACAGAGCTATGGTATCTATGTGGGAGGTTCTATATTGTCCTCATCATATAACATATGACAATGTGTCAACATTGGAATGATATTAAATCAAAAATCATAGTCAATGTAATATTTTCAAATATTGAAAACATTTATAATTAAATACAAGTACCAGGGTCTGATGTCTTTCAACATAATGACGTATTAATCTTGATCTATGATGGAGATAACATTATTACATACCATAGTGATTGTACATGGTTGGATTATGCATGGAGATTTTCCTTCTCCTACTGGACTCACTAAATGGGTCTTCCATGGTTTCTACATCATTGATATTCTAAGTAGGGATATGGCTTGAATTATATATTCTTCCACGAATGATCCTTATCTAATATACTCGGGTCCTATGAAATTGTTATGTAGTTCCCTAATTGGGTTCAAGGAACTCAAGTTCCTCTCTATACTCTTCCACTTGCCCAACCCCCCCCCCCCATACCCCACCTGCACAGCCCCCCCTACCCAGCCCCCTCCCCCCTTCCTAGCCTAACCCCCTGCACATCCCACCCCTCTCCCACCTGCCCATCCCCCCCCCCACCACCGCACCTGCATAGCCATTACCCCACTTGCATAGCCCCCCTACCCAGCCCCCATGCCTAGCCTAACCCCCTGCACATCCCACCCCCTCCCCCACCTGCCCAGTCCCCTCCCCCACCTGCACAACCCCCCTGCCCAGCCCCCTCCCCCATCTACCCAGCCCCCCACCTCCACAGCCACCCTCCACACCTGCACAACCCCCCGTCCACCCTGCCCAGCCTATACCCCACCCCCACCCCCTGCCCAACCCACCCCTCCCCACCAACCCCCCTACACAGTCCCCCTCCTCCCCGCCTCAACCTCACCAAGAACCCCCGCCTCCCCCAAAAATTCTAATTGGGTAGTTGATTTTAAGTTTTAATCGTACTTTTTGGGTGTTTTGTGACCCATTCAGGATTCAATCTATGTATAATTTGGTGAAATTTTGTGTTTTGGAAAATTTTGGGGGGTTATGTTTGGGAGAACTCATGTATATGATGTGTAGTTTTGAGAACACACATCATGTGTTCTTCATACTTGGGAAAGATGGGTTTTGGGAAAAAAAATATTTATAGAAGGGGGTGGGTTACACACCATGTACGGGTGACTCTTGGTGTGCTAATGGAAGATAACTATATAGGGTATAAAGCTATTTCTAGTGCGAGGTACATGGATAGGAATTTTGCGAGGGTAGACCTTGTGTGGGGGGGGGGATATATGGATAGGTACATACATGGGAACCATATGTGGTGTAAATATTGTGTATGTGGCGATACATTCCATATAGTAGGGAATTTTTCATGCTATGTGAGGCCTTGAATGTTATCTACCCAGGTGGGGGTTAACATCATATACTGGAACACATGATGTGTACTTTGGAAAAGTACACACTGAGCAGTCTGTGTCACAAGGAATGAGGGGAAATTTTGGGTTACATATCATGTACCTAAATTATAGGTTGGGTACTTTTTTCTCCTTATTGGGTTTACCCTATTTTAACCCTGGAGTCAGAATTCGGCTTCTGAGTATTCAATTTTGATCAGTTTTTCATATAAATTTCCATGATGGAATACTTTCTGTTTTGAATGTGGTCTTTATGGTGTTTTGGACTAAAATAATTCTTTATCAGGATTTCTTCAAGGATTGGATTCAGAATCCTCTAGCAGGTTGGGTTGTGAGATGAGAATCATGTGTGAGGGTTATGAGATCATTAGTTGGAATGGATTGTGAAATCTAAGCTAGTTTTGTTGAATGTTCATTCATATAGATCCTGAAAATTATAATCCAGTAGTGTATATAAAGAGATCTTGTTTTATCCTGACATGTTGGTACCTATTTCTCAAGGATAGAAATGTCCAGGATTACCTCATTTTCTTAGTATTGGAACTATTGGAACCCTTGTAATGGGATGATGTTGTGGGATGGAAGTTATGGCCGGATTCCTTAAGATATATATATATATGCATCAAAGGGACTCTTGAGGATACCATAGTTGGCTTGTTACAAATTGAGTGACCAGTGTTTTCTATAGATGTTAATTAATAATTCCCATGTGGAGTGGTCAATATTGTACTATAGAGTCCTTGTAAGGTAAAACTTTTATGAATGTCATGAGGACCATTGATAATTAATTGGTTAATCTTTTTTTTTATATACCCCATTGGGTGCATTATTGATAGATGATCAGTTTGGTGCGTTGTTGATTGATGATCAGTTGGAGGCCACTTAGGGGCATTTGGTATATTTCTGCACTGCATGTGTCTTGTGCTTTGGATGTATGAGAGGTACCCCTCATAGGTTGTATGTTCTTACTATGGACTTTTTCCCATTTGAGGTTTTTTTGAACGGATTGGGCCAAGATTTTGGGTGCACCTGAGGATGTTATAGTTGAAAATAGCATTATATTGTCACATTGAGGACCATGGGCGCCCCGTGTTTTGGTTTGGAACTAAGGTGGGTCAAAGAGAGCCAATAATGGTTGTTTTTAGAGGATAAAATCACAGGGAACATGGATAGGGTATGCTATTTGTTTTATTTGAGTTTATCGATGCTTCTAGATCAGCTATTTGGACAGTGGTTTGATGGATAGATCATCCCATGTTTGGTTGGAATTTGGTCATGAGGTTTGAGGATGTTTCTGGTCAGGACTCTAGTCCAAGGAGGGGACACATATGATATCATGGATCAGGAATTGGAACTATGTTTTGTTCTAGTTATCTCAAATTTTTGACTATATTTAGATGTTATTAGTGATCTAAGGGGGGATTTGGATGAGTGAAACACCCCATTAGTTGAATGAGAACTTAGGATAGAGTGGCTTTAACATCGTAATGTGTTGAGGTACTCACAGAGCAGGTTTTTCTAGTCGTTGATGTATTGGTGCTGCCATCAACATGGATGTTATTTCAACCCATATCTTATCTTTTCTCACCCTCAGCACATCCCCCCTCTCCCCCACCTACACAGCCACCTCCAACCCCCTGTCTAGCCCCCCCTCCTCCTCACCGCACCCCTGCCCATCCCCCCCCCCCTCCAGCACATCCCCCCTCCTCCCCACCTCATTTTGACCACTTCAATATCAATAAAAATGATTCTATACAGGTAAATTACAACAAAAATTAAACCTAAAATGATATAGTTCTTGTGTTCATAAAGTCATCATAATAGACAGTACATTGCAGCAAAATGGAACCATAAAATCAAAAATAAATGAAGGCATACATACTGATTTAAAGAGAATTAGCAACAATTACTTGAATCAAAGATAAGATGGTCTGTTCGAAAGTAGAGTTAGAACCCTCAAGATCAGGTAGGGAATAAGGGTTCTAAACAAAACCTAAAATCGTAAGGGGATTATAACACATACCCAGTTAATATGGAAGAATAGAGAATTGGAATACCAGACCTATCGCGCTTGGAAGTAGGGTTCGTGTCAAGAGTTGGTTGGGAGTTAGTATTCGTGTCGAGCTATTGGGAAAAATCATCCATATGTGTGTGTCGAGATATGGTTTAGGGTAAAATGAGCAGGGTTATGGGTTCGTATCAAGATTTTTGAAAAACACATGAGCCCTGATGAGCGGCGAGCGGGGAGTGGTGAGCGGCGAGCAACCAGGGGTGGTCGGTATGGGAGTGGCGGCGAGGGATGGTAATTATGGGAGTGGCGGCATGACAACGACGTGATTGTGGCATGACCGCGGCGTGTTGGCTCGGTCCAGTGACATCGGCGGGGTAGCATCTTCCGGCCACGAGTGAAGGGAGCGGGAGGAAGTGAGGCAACATTCCGGTCGTCGCCTCCCTCCCTATTAACTATGGATGGGTAATGTATCTAACACTCTATATAGGTATCATACATAGAATTCCGACAGGACTGCGAACCGCCACGAGGTGTCATCCAAGAGCAGGGAAAAATCAAGGCATTACCGCGGTGTGACCGCAGCGTGACCACGATAGGACCGCGGCCTGACTGCGTCGTGTTGGCCCTATCCAATGACATCTGCGAGCAGTATCTTCCGGTCAGGAGTGAAGAGAGCGGGAGGAAGCGGGGAAACATTCTGGTTGTTTCCTCCCTCCCCATTAACTATGGGTGTGTAATGTATCAAAAACTCTATCTAGGTATCATACCTCGAATTCCGACAGGACTGAGAACCATTGCGGTGTATCGTCCTGGAGTAGGTGGCATTACCACGGCGTGACCATGGCGTGACCGCGGTGTGACCGTGGCGTGACCGCGGCGTGACCTCGTCGTGTTGGCTCGGTTGAGCGACATCCGCGGGGATGAATCATATGACCAGGATTCCAAATAAATCTTATGTAGTTTTCCTTCACATTATAGAAATCGATCTTATGTTATAAAAACAAGACTCTTTATTCGGGAATGTGTTAAGATAAAGATATATATTTGATATTCGTTGATTTTAAAAGTGGTACTAGGTCGTTGAAACTACTGATTGTGAGTCAAAATGTGCTAGTGTAGTACTTATCAATGGTATATGAATTTCTTGGAACTCTAACAATAAAACTTTAGTCACCTTGAGAATAATACAATTTGAGTATGTTTTAACATCTCAGGATTAAACACAAATATTTTCGGAAAATTCATATATATATAAAATTAGATGTGCATCGAGGCCATGAAAAACACCCCAATTAGTGTCAAGGTGAAGCTTATGGTGGTGAGCACCATAAGCCTGACAGGTGTTAAACAATGACACCATCAGTGTTTTTAGATATATAGGCTCGAGAAAACACCCAAAGGGGTGGCCTAGAGGCCAGGAAAACACCAAAAACGAGTTTCTCCATAAGATAAGGTCTCAACGGACATGGTAGAACAAATAAACTATTTTATATGTTATAACAAGGGACCGTGGTAAGGTTTTAGTGACCGGAACAATGACGCAATGTCTAAAGGGAAACGAAACGACGGAAAATAATCCTATAACCTAAACTATAACTGTGAGTTTTCACAGACAGGGCACCTCCATTGGAGGGGTTTTATTATAAAAACATGACTTTATTTATCAAATGAAACAATTTTATTAAAGAAAACTTATTCAAAATATGCAATTTAATATAATTAAGAAGAATTAAGAAGGAAGCTAAATTCAATTTAAAGCATTCTTAAATTAAAGAGTCTACGAGAGAGACTCTGCCTCATGGTGGAACCAAGCCATCCACTTCGGCTCTCGAAGTATTATAACTAAACGAGGATGCTCCTCCACTAGGTATACGCACCTTCACACACATGCAAGGACACCTAGCCCCTATGCACACACCTGCATGACCATGTGCATGTGCAAGGGGATCCTTGCACATATTCTTATATGAATATATCAGTCTACACTCAAATGCATATGCAATTATATATATATATATATATATGGGCACACCTAGACCCATACGTGCATTATCACTGCCATGGGTGACTATACACGTAACAGGGGAACCCACATACATATACATAATTACCTATGCACACACAGGCGAGTCTCCCTTGACTTGGCGGCTCGAAACCAATGAGCATGGATCAACGCACTACACAAAGGATATTAAGAACATTTAAACACATGAAGGATGCTACATAACCAGTGAAAAACCAACTAGTGGCATTAAATCCTTACCAAGATTGGCAGCGGAGAACCAAATCCACCCGAACCAACATGAAACGATCCAACTCCCTATCGAAAACATAATATAGAGTCAAAAACACTAAAACAACAAATACATGAGGTGCGAGACAAATATCAACCATAGAATATTACCTCGGATCAAAGCCGGTGGACTGAATCAATCTGAAATCCTTTTTCCCCCCTTCGCAGAATATACGTACCCTCTGTCCATAAAAAGCAGTAAAAGATCTAAGTGACCAATGTGTTAAGGAAAATAAAATAAAAACTAAACTAAAACACACCTATCTCTTATGACTATATGTGTCACCTCCCATCATATTAGTACCATAGTCCCTCATGGGTCAAATCATGTTCCTGCAAGCAAAGGAGAAACATATCAATGTTTCAAAATGATACTATCAAATAGTACATTCCTATTAATTAAAAATTACTCCTCCTATTAATGGTATATAATCAATTTATCCCAAGATTCAACATAGTTTGGTTTTGTTAAATACAAGGAATGCGGTCATATTATTCTTGGTTTTTATTTTTACACTTGAGATATTTATTGAAAAATGATGCATGTATTTGGCATTATTATTTATGGTTTTAGTTCTTAGCTTGTTTCCATGGGGCCTGTCCACATGAATAATTATTGGAATGTAGGGTTCAGTTGACATTAATACGCTTTAATTTGATTGATGTTACTAATGATGAGGATCTAGATCAAGTAAAATATTCCTAAGAGTATTGTCCTTTGTAGTGATAGGTGTTTCAATTGTACATCTTGTGTTTGATGAGGAAATACTTTTGAGGATGGATTAAAATATTGGAAGGTTCTTAGAGTTGGTTAGTCCCTTTGAGTATATAAAATGTATTATGAAAGGTTTTACTCCATTTAATGATTCAAGAGCTCAACTAAAGAGATGAAGGATGAGATACTAGTGTGGGTATTGGGTATTTTCGGACAGATTGGCATTATAATGCCATGAGGTTTGGTGTGATTTACCTTGGGATGGAGCCTGGTTAGTGGGTCTAGGTTATAATACATGATTTTGATGAGGTTCTTAACCCGATTACTCAGAATATAACGTAGATGGGTTCGACGTGGTGTGCTTTTGTGACTTGGACAATCATAAGGTCAATAGTCCTCTTTGTCTAGATGGATGATGAGATGTGCATCAAGGCATGGGATAATACTCGAGAGATGAGTCTAGACTATGTGACGGAGAGGATAGACTATGATAGGTTTGATAGGATTGTGTGAGTGTCTAACCCATGCATGGATTATACGATGTATAGAGACACTTGGAGACACTTGGGGTTATTTATTCTATCTCTTGGAGACACTTGGGGTTTATTTCATGACTCCAACATACTCCAGAAATGTTCCCACACGATGTCTTAGAAAAATAATTCCATCTCATGGAAGACCCCAAGGCTCCTCTATATTATAATGTTTCCTCACACTCACACCTCATTGTATTACATTATAAAAGGGATCTACATCAAAATATATTCTTTGGATAGATATCATATCCATCATCGAACCACAAATAATCCTTTGAGTGATTAATCAGTCTGGATAATTGTGATTTTTGACCTTCTTAATAATAAACCCATAACAATTTTCCTTTTTTTGTATTTATAAAAGGAATATATTATTAATGAAACACAAAAAATGGTAAATGGATCACAACCGCATAATCTGGAGAGCATATCGTACATCTCTAGAGGTGGAATAATCCCATGATCTTTGAATGTCCCACCCACACTTGTTCAAAGGCATCCATGCAGATTGTACAATAAGTGGGGTATGACAAAATATAGGATTGAAATTTATTCATTATAATAGGCCATTAATATAAAATAGGTGTTTAATGATGGATAGATGTCCAATGTGTCTTAGGAAAAAATTTCCTATGAAAGATTCCTAAATCATTTTGTTTTATACTTGTTCATTCATCACTAAGATAAGATCTCAGTGCAAGTTATAGTTAGTTTACATACGCCTATAATCTATCATAAAATATTCCCAGATAAGTGTATGAAATTGAAGGATTAGAGTCCTCTTGGGGAGTTAGAATAAAAAAAATGGCAATCACAAAGGGCATAAACCCTAAGTAATAGGTTAATTAGTCATCATTTCAATGATTTTCAATTTGAATTAATTCCATAAACTTAAAAATAATTCTAAAAAAATCTAAGTAGGAGTAAAACATGGTCTTTTCCACATTTACAATTAATGTTTTTTTAATAAAAAGGGAATAATTATTCTCAAGTTTAAATCAATCTTATTATTTTGAAAAATGTATCATAGACAAGTGAGAATAATAAAAAATCCAAGTGCAGCACATGTGAAACTATAAGAAACTCTCCCCACACTTAAAATGAGGTTGTGTCCCTGCTGTCAATGAAATATAAGTGAGAGTGGTATGGTAGTGATTATTAATGTTTGTAGGAATGGATATTGAAAAAATTGAAAATAAAAGGGAATTGAGAGCTCCCTGGGAAAATCGGTATGCCATGGGGGTGTTTTCTACTATAATCCTATGTACCAGAAAAAGTGTTAGAGACTGAAATCCATTACAAGATAAAAAATATCAGTTCATGGAGATAAATAGTTGGAAGAGTATATCAACGTGAAAATACCGATCAACAACCCTGGCGGGAGTATAGGGAGCTGAGAGGGGGGACGTCCCGAGGGGTGTTCGACCATGGGGGGTCTCGCGTAGGACTAGAGGTTGGGCCAGGGGACATTGTTAGAGGTGATTGAGGGGAAGGGGATGTTTCTAGGAGTGGGAGACGATAGGTGAGGGGGTAAAGTCACCAGGAGATGAGAGGGGGGGGGGACGTCATCGTCGGAGAGGGAGCCGATAGGGGAAGGGGAACGCCGCCGGAGGAGAGGGAGGTGGCCGGGAGGCGGAGGCGGAGGTTGGGAGAAGATATAGATCAGGGAGGGGGTGGGGGGGAGGGGGTCGGGAGGTGGAGGTCGGGGACGGTCCGGGATGAGGAGACCTATATTAAGTGTTAAAAAAATTTCTTTCCCAATGGTTTAACAAAACCGTTGGGAAAACCCAACATAAAACACCTTATACCAATGGTTTACTAGAACCGTTTGTAAAGGGTCTTTATCCCAACAGTTTTTCTAAACTGTTGGGAAATAAGTATTGGTATAGGTCCCAATTCCAGTGGTGTATCTCAAGATATAATATTGAATATGAAAAAAATGATTATATATTTATTTATAGTGATTATGTAATGATTCTAAACATATGTTATGTGTGAACCAGATGCTATGATTGTTCAAAATTGTGTAGGGTATTTGAATACAATTCCAAAATGTTTTATTTTGATACATTTCCACATTACATAACTTTATCTAATTTTTTCTATCATAATTATTATAATTATCCCATGCTTATGATATGGTGTCAATGATTATGCTCACCCATGTTATATTTTTTCACATTCTTATTTATCCTCTTACTAGTATTTTAGCTCACCCATTTATTTGATGTACATCATCATGTGATAACTTATAATAAAGAGTAAATGAGGGAGAATAATAATATAGATAATAAGGAATTAAATATTTTTTATGTGTTATTAGGAAAATTTCACTTAGGGTCCTAACTTTCCAAAGAAACCAAACCTTTTTTCTTGTATTGTAACACTTCTATATTTTTTTCTATTAAATGATGTATTAGTCATGTTAGAAAAAACAGGGTCACTATAGTAATTATTAGATCATGGTTTAGTTAATTTGGTAATTAAGATAATATAACATTAGTGAAAACACTTTGTATGAGACTACATATATGTAAGTACCCAAAAATATTTTTTTTGAAAAAGGATAAACGTACGGATCCCACAAGATATTCCAATAGATTGAATTTCATGAAGAAAAAAATTATTTATTCATGAATTTTTGAATTTTTTTTGTAACATTTTATATTTTATAAAATAATGGGAACCGTGACAAACAAGTACAACAACCCATGCGAGGGACATTGAAATGATTTTTCGAATTACATACCCAATTCCTTGGGAGGTGGAGTTCAAAATTTAATTGTGATTCTTACCCAACAAGCTTAGGCTTTAAAAAAATAACCTGAATAATGTGGTACATCCACCATCCCCTAAGAGGGAGAAACTTGATATTAAGTCATTTATGTTGAAACATTCATTGATTTTTAGTGGATATTTTGATAGACTATTCTTGGAACAATGGGTCAATTCAAATGAGAATATGTTTTCTGTGTTTCATTATTCTAAGAGAGAGAAGGTGACTCTGGACCTATATCTTTTAGATGGATAGGTTGACCACTAGTGGAGGTTTTTTTTGAACACCAAATTAAAGGACGAAATTGAAGATATGAAGTGAGAATTCATTAAGAAAAAATTTTTTGTAAATATTTCCCTCAAAAATTTTGGATACATTTGGAGAGATATTCGTAGAGAGAAAAAAGGTAGGTGAATCTTTCATGGCTTATGAGGAAAATTTCGAAAGCCTGGAAAGGTACACCTTTGGTTTGGTTATCAATAATAATAAAAAATAATGATATTATTTTGTGGTTTTAATTGAAAATCTAAAAGTATCTAGATATTCAAGGCTTTGGAGTTACGAAGAACTGATTCGATGTTATCACAAAGTGGAGATGGATTTCAGATAATAGTGCCATGGCTATGGAGATAACAATCAAAACATGAATATTCAGTATAGATGATCTAATGGAAAATGTGGATAGAAAACTCAACCACTCACATGTCAAAAATGTGGTAGGAGTCGTCATGGGAATTACCTCAAATGGATGGTTAAATGATTCAAGGGTGGGAGAGAAGGACACGAAGATCATAAATGTTGAAGTGACATAAATAATATGGCCATTATTTTTGAAAAAACAAGATAAACACCCATGGTTCCATGCTTCAACTATGGAGATCAAGGGAACTATGTAATCTAGTGCACTAAACCTCGAGTCATCAAGGTTAATCAACATCATTAGCCATCGAAGACAAAGGGGAAACAGAAATCTTACCCTTTCACAACTTCTTAAGTGGAGCCTGACAAGGATGTGTTGACTGGGACTCTTGTTTTTTATTCTTGAATAGATAATGTAATATTTCATTCTGGTTCTATGAATTATTTTATATATTGAATGTTTATCATATCTATTGAAACACCACCTCAATATATGAATTTTGAGTTATCTATGAGAATATAAAGTGGGGAAATTATTTCATCCCAATTTTATAACTCCTCCTTGTTAAATGTATTTGGGCTGAACCTCCCATAAATATTGTCATACTTCATTTGGGGGAGTTTTTATTCCATAATGGGCATGTATTTTCTATATTTATAAAAAAACAAAATCAATTGTTGGGAAAATAAGATCACTCTTCAAATCTCTAGGAAACCTCTAATACTGTAGAAGTGTAAAGAAGAGGATGAATTTTGATAAGTGTTATCATCACAGTTAGGGATATTATTTCTTTATGAGAGTAAATATCTAGCACAAGGGATTAAGAAAAAATGAGATAATTGTACTCGAAGACATACTGATTGCGAGGAAATACACTGATGTGTCCCATAAAGATTTTCAGGGTCTTCCCCCTAAATAAGAGTTTGATTTATTAATTGAGATTATTATTGGATCTCTGCCTATATCGATGAAACCTTATAGAATGGAATCAAATAAGAATGAATAACTGAAAAAGAAGATACAAGGGAATGTTTATAAGGGTTTTGTATTCCTGAGTGTTTACCAATGGGGGGTACCAGTCCTATTCATTAAAATAATTATGGATTGGTGTGCCTCATCATTGATTGTCATGAGTTAAAAAAACCATTATAATGAAAATTTATCCCCTTCCACGTATAGATGACTTGTGTGATCTATTTCATGGAAAAAAAGTTCTCAAATGTGGATATTTGGTCGAGATATCCCAAATTAAAGGTGAGGAAGGAAGATATTCACAAGACATCGTTCCAAAAAAGTTAAAACCATTATGAGTTCATTGTGATGCCTTTATAACTCACTAATTCTCCCAAAATATTCATGGACATAATGAACAGAGTCTTTATATTTTACCTCAACAATTTTATGGTAGTCTATATTGATGATATTTTGATATACTCCAAGAGATATAATGAACATAAGAAGCATTTTTATTCTATCATAATGACATTTGGGAGAGATAATATATATGAAACGTATAGTAAATGTGAGTTATGGGTAGGGGAAGTATCATTATTGGGGAATTTTTTCACAATCAAAGGAATATATGTAGGCCCTTCCAAGATAATGTAATCAGAGAGTGTCCTATGACAATATCTATAACATAGATCTATAGTTTCCTCTATCTAGCTATGTATTTTCGATGATTTGGGATTAATTTTCCACAATTTAAAATCCCATTAACCAAGATGAATTATATGGGATTATTGTTTTTCTATACTAATAAATGTAATGGATTCTTCCAAGTGTTTAAGAAGAGTCTTATCACTACACAAGAATCGATCTTCTGAAATGCTTGGAACATTTTTTTGTATAATGAAATGCTTCAAAGGAGTTATTAGGTATTCTAATTATGAAGAATGATAAATTGATATCTTATTCCTCAAGGAAGTTTAAACTTCATGAGAAAATGTATCCCATTCTTGATATAGAGTTGGTACCTATGATCTTCGAATTCAAAATTTTGTGGCATTATCTATATGGGGAGATGTGTAAGATATATTATGATGATAAAATCCTAAAAAATATATTTACAGATAAGATAATTAATATGAACCAAATAATATGATTAGAGCTCATCAATGATTATGACTGCTAAATCCAATAACATCATATTAGAGAAAATAAAGTGGCAGTTGCTCTTAGTAGAAATAATCATACGACATTATCAATGATGTTAACTGAGAAAGATCCAAAATTATTATATTTGAAAAGGATGTACATTGGAAAATTTAAGGAATAAAAATCATCAATACTTTCTCAAATTACTTCTCAACCATCCCTCAAGGATAAAATAAGGTATAATCAAATAAATGATGTGGAAATTAAGATAAAGGAAGAAGCTATTAGAAAAGAAAAATCCCCAGAGTTGAAAATTGATGAGGAATGAAACATAAAATTATGTGTACCATCAAATTAACAGATAAATAAATATCATCTAAATGATACACACATATCATGTATCTTTATTCACATAGTGAGCACAAAGTTGTATTGAGACATCCAAGAGCACTATTGCTGGGAAAATATGTTGAAAGAAATCAAAAAATATACATCAATGTGCCTATTAAGTCAACAAGTGAAATATTTCTAACACCCTGAGATTTTTTGAGAAATATTTTTTTATTTCTTATGTTATACACAACACCAAACGAATCATTCACTACACACACCACTGGCTTGGATTGCGTTAAACGCAATCGCGACCTTCCTCGATAGCGTGTGTAGTACTCAATACCGGGTCTCACTAAACAATGATATATTGTTATAATATTATTATGAACTAGCCATTATGAATATTATTAACTAAATTTTGAATTTTATAACGTTACTATTCATTTTACACATTTTCAAAGACTTGGTATCTGAAAAAAAATAATTTTTTCGGGTAAAATAAGTATTTTTCAAAAAATGCAGTTTTGCCACCTTTTGATGGTGCACCCAGATTAAATCTTGTTTTTGAAAGGTTTATAAGTTAAATTTTACAAAATAAAAATCTTCTTTGGAATCAGGATATAAAAATTTACTTTGGAAATTTTTTTCATATTATTCGGGTGACTTTCATATTTTAATAGAAAAAACACGCAATATTGTAATCTAAAACAAATTTTTTCATAGAAATAATTTATATGGATAAATTATAATATTGAATGGTTTTAAAGTATAGATAGAATATATTTTTACCATTTAATATAATTTATGTCATTACCATTAATTTGGCATTGAATTCATAGGAAAAAACATTTCAATCTTTGGCAATGTTTTAACTTTTAAAACCTGTTTTCCAAACAATGGGATTAATTTTAAATTAATTACTGAAACTTCTTTATTTTGAATTTTGAAAAATGGATTCCATATTTGAATTCAGTGGGTCCAATCTAGGTTAATAGGTGACTTTCATTTTTTTGATATTATGAATAGTAACTATGTTAATTTTTATTTACTGTAGTTAAAGGTAAATCAGGTAATTTAGGGTAAAAATAAGATTATAAAATTACCCTAACACCCAAAAAAATTCAATTTCATGACACAAAGTAGACCCATATAACCTAAGGGTCAGAATAGAATATTTTTATGGACTTTTGACAATGAAAATGATTTAATTATTATTAAAACCAAAAAAAGTGACAGCATGTTACTCTCTTAAATCTTATAAGTATAACATTTTTAATTTAGAAATAAACTTAATGAATCTTTGAACATGAATAGTCTCCAAAAATCTAATAAAATTATCTACATCATTTGAATTTATTTAGAATTTTTAGGGATTAAATAATTATCATTAAAAGTGACACAATAGTAATGTTGAAATTATTTTATTGATTGAAATATCAAATAAATGGTTTCAAAAAAATTTTAAAATAATTATATATGAACTATTTAATGTTCTCCACTAATTTTATAGATAAATATGACATGTTTTGAATCTATTAAAACTTTTATTTTGAACGTATCACGTGTGAGGATTTTGTTTAAATTCAAATAAATGAAGTGTCAAAATTGACACTATTGTTATTTTATAAAAACACCATTATATAAAATTGTTCAAAAATCCCAAAAAATATTTAAAAATTATAAATTAAAATTTATATGGTCTAAAATGTCATAAATTATCCATTTATGTACAATTAACAACATATAAGTAATTATTTATATCAATTTAAAATTTAGAATCTTATTACCACAAATGAAATTAAATAGATTAAATAAAGATAAATGAAGTTGATAATGTTTAAAATAAATTCCAAAAAATTCTAAATTTTATTGGATGATGAGATTAGAACCCTATATAATCTAATATTTATATTTGAGTAATTTTGGAAGTTTTTATAAGGATTTTAAATTTATTATAAATTAATATTTTTGAGGTTTCCAAAGGTGCCCCTCTCCTCCCTTATAAAAGGGAACCTCCTCCCTCTCCTATTTAAACAAAATTGAGCCTTCAAGCTCGGCCAACCCCTGCCTATTAATCTTCTCAACTTCCCGATTAATATTCTAGAGGTTCTGGACATCTCAAAAGAACAACTCTAGTACCATAAGATGAAGTTTAAAGGAGGCACGTCGAGGAAGAGGTAATCTCTTTTACTGATTCTTTAAAGTTTCTTCCTTCTTCAACATCCTCTTACATAATTGTTTCACTATAAAGTAATAACACAAGTATAACTAATATATATATATATATATATGTTATTATAAATATTAAACAACCCTATTTCATCTTCTATCCATCCTACGGAAAATAAAATCACCCTGCGTGGGTACGTACAGAATACAGTCTCCACGTCGTGGTGTAATCTGTTTTTAACCACCACCTTAAATGGATGGGTATAATGGTGTAAATAAATAACTATATATGATTATTGTAAAGTGATATTGATTCTGAAAAATTATACATTCACTTAAATACAATTCCATGATCATGGGAATGATATCATTGCTTGTGCATACGTACGGTGTACCGTCTCCACGATGTGATGTGACTCGTTCGACATTAAATAATGATTATATAAATGAATTGAATGAATAAATATGATATCTATTGTAATAAACAAAATTCTTTAAATGATATAGCTATAACATAATAATAATAATATTACTTTATTCAACAAAACACGCATAAGAACCGAAAGCAGTGAACGCCTGAATAACGAGTAACAAGGAAATATTACAAATAATAAGATAAGAATATGACCATATATGATATAATAACAATTTATATGATTCTATAATAAGTCAATTCTATTATTTAAATCATTATACAGGAGGTTCGGACACATACGAAGCATATTAGACCTAATGTAAGGAAAAATCTCACAATCTCATTTTTATCCGAGTTTGTTTATACTTCAGAATTTACTGGGGAATATTTATCATCCACATCCAAGTTTCCACAATATGTAATATTATTTATATCCTCCTATAATTGTTTAAATCCAATTTTACCTATTGGTGAATTTTGAGTAAAAGTTCTAAAAGGAATCTTTTGTCATTTTCAGTAGGAGATACTTTTCGACTTTTTCATCCAAAGTACAAGAAGAATGACTTTTTAACATATACGATATGAATGGATTTTTATGATTTCAAAGAAAATTATTTCCATGAATCTTCCTTTAAAATTTTTCAAGTTTTAATTTTAATTAACTTCTTTAGTTTAAAATTTTATGAAATATTAAGAAAGAAAAAATGTTTTTGATGTTGAAAGGATATTTTCCACAAGAATGGAGTTCAAGTGTTTTATCAAAATTATTTTTCATCTCAGATAATATAGGGTTCTATTTCTATCCGTATTTTTACATTGATTTGATTATGTTATGATGGAATTATATCCTTTTATCTTATATGGTGTATGTTATGATGGCATGATGTTTAAGAATCCCATTTTTTTTAAATGCGTCATACTATGATATACGATTTATGATTTTGTGGAACACATGAAAATGGTTTCATTATATTATGGGTGGGACCTATATCTCCCTCAAATGCATTGGGTAAAGATTTATTTCTCATTAGATAGACATGGCTAGAATAGAATGATAATCTGGTTTAGTGATACAGGACAGGAACAAGGAGTGAACTCAGTTCAAAAATGGACTTTGTCCACTATGATGTTCTTTGCAATGATTATTGACTAATAAGAAATAATTTTCTATTATTATGTGTTTATTCCACAATGTTTCATGTTTTATGTAATGATTATTGGGATTACATTTCACTACAATGATTTTCCCATGTTATGATATTATGATCTCTTTGGTAGGTTATGATTTTTGAAATGTTATGTTATTATGAATATGATATTTCATTTGTTTACCATTACTGAGAATTTTAGCTCACACGTTTTTATGTTATATTTTCCCCAGGTCAGGAAGAATGGTATTAAGTAGGATATGCCAAAAGGGACTCTAGATATGATGAAATAAACTAGAGACATTGTAGATGCTTTGTGAACTTGTTTTTTATGTTTCCCAGTTTCTAAAGACACTATACCTATACGGTCCTACCATGGTTTTGTTATATGTTGAAATAAATATGCATCAATTCTAATGTAATAACAATGTATGTAAATTATGGGTCATTATTGTTGGTATCAGAGGAAAGATATAGTCAAACTTTGGAAACTAGGATGTGAAAGCCTTAGTAAGAACCCTAAGTATATGTCTAAGAATAGAACACAATATTATTGTTTTAGAAATGGCCATGAATAACCTATTATAAGACCTTAAGTGTAAAATTTTATTCTTGATTATGTTGTTTTCCTATTATGATTAGTGTTTCCCACACTATTTTTATTGGCTATAGTCAATGGATGGAACCCGAAGTAACCATGTAAATGTTGAATGCCACAATCAACGAAATGATTTTCCCCTTTAGAAACCAAACATTATGGGAGCTAGAATGCAAAATCTTGTAGCCATGCTCACACAACATTCTCAAGCTATGAATCATCGAGGACTTCCAAACGAGAAAAGGATGGAGTGAAATTTTTTTGAATCCTTTATGATGCAGCATCCACCCGCATTCAGTGGGTCTACTGATCCATTAGTGGTTGAACAATGTATCAGTACCACTGAAAAGATATTTTATGTTCTTCAATGTTTGGAACATGATAAAGTTATCTTAGCTGTATATCGTTTGGAAGGTGATGATGATCAATGGTGTAATCTTATCAAGAATACGAGGCAAAGAGACGAAATTGAGTCCATGGAATGGGACGAGTTCAAGACCATTTTTTTCAATAATTACTTCCCTCGTATTCTTTGAACAAAGATGGAGAAAGAGTTTTTTGAACTAAAGCAAAAGGATGATGAATCTATTGGTACCTATGAAGAAAATATTACATGACGTGCATGTTATGCTTCTGGAATTATTATTGAACCTTAGAGTAAGATCCATCGATTATTTAGTGGCTTAAAAACCAAGTCTTTGAAGGGTGTTAGCCATAAGGGACTTCAATAGCTATGAGGAAGTTGTTCAATGTGTTCTCTAGGTTGATATGGAGATTGGAGTAACCCATCAGTCATATGAGTTTAATAAGAAGAGGAAAATGTAATTCAAAGGGAAATATAAAGACCACACTGAAAAAAAGATTAGTTTTCCCTTATTCTCAATGTGTGCAAAGAAACATGGATGGAATTCTCTTAAAGGGGCAAGTAAGTGTTTCAAATGGCGAAAAGAAGGTCATCGGGAATGTGAATGCCGCAATGATGGGAAAAATATGTCTAGTGATGCGAACAATGAAAATGCTACATAGAATACACCTCATACACTTCAATGTTAAAAGTGTAATGAAATGGTGCATTATGCTAATCAATTCCCTAATATAAATGTTGTTGATGATGATCGACGTCAACAAACTTTTAAGGCCAAAGATAAAGGAAATTCACATGCAATTTATATCGGCAATGTGGAGTACGATAACGAAGTGGTGAAAGGTGCACTTACCATCCACTCTGAAGTAGTGAATGTTTTATTTGATTCTGGATCCACCCAATTATTTACTTCTAAATAATATTCCAAGGCTATTGTCATACTACCTCAACAATTAGCTGTTGAGTTATATGTGACAACTCCTAATGGAACAATGGTTCCATCAAAAGTTTATAATTCTTCCCCAATTGATGTTTGTGGGAAACTGATTCCTATAAATCATGTGATCCTTCCTATAGTAGAATTTCATGTAATTCGTGGCATGGATTGTCTATCCTTATATGGAGTTCATGTCTATTTCTAACAAAGGGAAGTCACATTTCATATTCTCGATCAATCTATTATCATCAATCGATGCAAGGATGAATATAAACTTCCAGTAGAAATTTCATCCAAATTATGAGAATTGATTCTAATAAATGAAGGTTATTTATCTCAAATGGTTGGAGAGAAACTCACGATTAAGAATATTCCCATTGTATGAGAGTTTGATGATGTCTTTCCGGAGGAATTACAAGGACTTCCACCAAATTGTGAAGTTGATTTTTCAATAGAACTTGTACCGGGTGCTTTACCTATTTCGAAGACGCCATATAGAATGGCCCCAATTGAGTTGTGGGAGTTGAAGAAGCAACTCCAGGAGAATCTTGATAATGGATTCATATTCCCCAGTGCATCACCTTTAGGAGAACCTGTACTGTTTGTTAAGAAGAAGGATGGATCAATGAGACTCTAAATTGATTATCAAGAACTTAACATGATCACTATCAAGAACAAATATCCCCTCCCATGCATTAATGAATTATTTGACCAACTATGCAGAGCTCAATAATTTTCCAAGATTGATCTTTGTTCAGGGTATCATCAATTAAGGGTCAAAAAGGGGGATATACCAAAGACGGCTTTGCATACAAGGAATGGACACTATGAATTTATAGTGATTCCATTTGGTCTTACTAATGCCTCTGCTATCTTCATTGATCTAATGAATAGAGTCTTTTGAGACTATCTTGATCAGTTTGTGTTAGTCTTTATAGACAGTATTCTTGTCTATTCAAAGAGAAAGTAAGAACCTGAAGGTCACTTAAGAATTTTATTGAAGACCCTGTGGAAGGAGAACCTTTATACCAAATTTACCGAGTCTGAATATTGGCTTAAAAAAGTTTCATTTTTGGGTCACATAATCTCAAAAGAGGAGATATCTGTGGATCCAGCAAAAATAGAGGTTATCGAAAATGGTCAATACCAACAAAAGTAACTGAGATCCGATGTTTTCTTGGTTTGGCTGTATATTATCGATGTTTTGTTAAAGATTTTTCACGATTATCTAATACACTCACCAGGTTGAATTGAAAAGGATCTAAGTTCATGTGTATGGAAGAGTGTGAATAGAATTTCAAGGAGTTGAAAAGAATGTTATCTAGTGCACCTATGCTCACACTGCCTTGTATTAGAGAAAGGTTTGTGATCTACAGTGATGCATCCAAGAAGGGACTGGGGTGTGTTATCATGAAAAATGATATGTTGATAGCTTATCCCTCACGACAGTTGAAAATCCATGAGTAATATTACCCAACTCATGATTTGGAGTTATCTGCGGAAATCATTGCATTAAAGATTTGGAGGAATTATCTTTTTGGTGAATGGTGTGATATTTATACTGATCATAAAAGATTAAAGTATATTTTCAAACAGAAGGATCTGAATATGCATGAAAGAAGATGGTGGAGCTGATTAAGGATTACGACTACTCAATTCATTATCACCCTGGGAAAGAAAACAAGGTGGTAGATGCATTAAGTCTACAAGACCATGCTAGCTTATCCATGATAAGGATCACAAAAGATCCAATATTTATGGATTTAAAAAGGATATATCATTGAATGATAATGGAAGGGAAAATCTTATCTTTCTCAAAGGAATGTTTAACCATCTATACATGTGAAGATTAAAGAGGTACAGAAAGAATATTTAAAGTTACAAAAGGAGGTGAGAAATGATCCTAAATTTCACATTGATTGTGATGAAATAATAAGGTTCAGGAATCGGTTTTGTGTTCCTCCCATCCCAGAATTAAAGAAGGAAATATTTGATGAAGCTCATAGTTCTTCATTCTCTATTCACCTTGGAATAGTGATGATGTATAGGGAACTAAAGGAGTACTTCTGGTGGGACGGCATGAAAAGAGATGTTGCTGAATATATCTCTCGATGCTTGGGTTTTCAGCATGTTAACGTTGAGAGACCTATGTCTAAGGGGAAGTTACAACCATTACCCATACTAGTGTAGAAATGGGAAAACATCAGTATGGACTTTGTCACTGGACTTCCTAAAACATCCAAAGGCAATAATGCTCTCTGGGTTATAGTTGATCATCTTACGATGTCGGCACACTTCATTGATATTATAGAAGATTTCTATCTTGATCAGATTTCCAGGATATATGTGAAGAACGTGGTAAGATTGCATGTTGTACAACTATCCATTATATCTGATCGGGATCCAAGGTTTACCTCGATGTTTTGGAGAGGTCTTCAGCATACTCCTGACACAGAGTTGAGTTTCAGCACTGATTATCATCCTCAGACAAACGGTCAGTCTGAGTGCAAAATTAAAACTCTAGAAGACATGTTGAGAGATTGCTCTATGGATTTCAATGTTGGTTGGGATCAACACCTAACTTTGGTGGAATTTTCTTATAATAATAGATTTCACTCCTATATTTAGATGGATCCTTATGAAGCTCTCTATGGAATGAAATGCAGAACTCCAACTTGCTGGGATGAAGTTGGGGAAAGAAAGCTACTTGGACCTGATCTTGTTGATGAGATGGCAGAAAAGGTAAGATCTATTCAACAACTCATAAGACAAGCTCAGAGTCAACAGAAAATCTATACCAACAACCGAAGAAAATACCTAGAGTTTGAAGTGGGTGATGAAGTGTTCTTACCAATATCTCCATGGAAGAGTGTAATGAGATTTTGAAAGAAGGGCATGCCAAGACCTATGTATATTGGTCATTTTGAGATACTGGATCATGTTAGGAAGGTAGCTTACTGATTGGAACTTCCACTTAATCTCTCTCAAGTTCATGATTTATTATATGTATCACTCTTGAGAAAGTACATACCCGATCCTTCACATGTACTAATCTCAGTAGTTGTACCGTTGGTGCAATATCTTTCTTATAAAGAATAGCAGATAGAGATTCTGGATCGTTGAGAATCATTTCTACAAAACAAGACCACTCTCTTGGTTAAATGTTTATGTAGGAACCACGAATTAGAAGAATCTACATGGTATCTTGAGGATATGATGAGGGAGAGGTATCCTTATCTGTTTTTTACTAAGTGATGAATTTCGAGGGAGAAATTATTTTTAAGGGGGGTAGAATGTAACACCCTGAGATTTAATGAGAAATATATATTTTATATTTCTTATGTTATAGGAAACCCCAAACGATTCATTCACTACACACAAAACTGGTTTGGCTTGCGTAACATGCAATCACGACCTTCCTCGATAGCTTGTGTAGTACGCAATACCGGGTTTCACCAAACAACGATATATTGTTATAATATTATTATGGACTATACATTATGAATATATTTAACTACATTTTGAATTTTTTAACATTATTATTCATCTTACAAATTTTCTAAATCATGATGTGTGAACAAAATAATAATTTCGGGTAAAATAAGTATTTTTTAATAAATGCAGTTTTTCCGCCTTTTGAGGCACACCCACTTTAAATCTAGTTTTTTAATGGTTTATAATTTCAATTTGAAAAAATAAAAATCTTATATGGAATAAAGATATAAAAATTTACTTTGGATAAAATTTTCATATGAGTCTGATAACCTTCATATTTTAATAGTAAAAACTTGCTATATTTTAATTAAATTTTTTTTCATCGCAATAATTTATATGGTTAAATTATAATATTTATTGGTTTTAAAGTATAAATAGAATATATTTTTACCATTTAATTTAATTTCTGTCATTTCCATTAATTTTAAACTTAATTCATAGGTAAAAACATTTCAATCTTTAGAAATGTTTTAACTTTTAAAAGCCATTTTATTAACAATGATATTAATTTTAAATTAATTAATACAACTTATGTGTTTTGAATTTTTAAAAATGGATTACATATTTGAATAAAATTGGTCCAAATTATTTTAATAGTTTAATTTTATTTTTTTGGTATTATGAATAGTAACTATGGTAATATTTATTTTCTACAATTAAAGGAAAATCAGGTAATTAAGGGTAAAAATAAGATTATAAAACTACCATAACACCTACCAAAATTCTAATGGATCAATAAAAGTAGACCAATATCACCTAAGGCTCAGAATAGATTAATTTAACCGACTTTTGTCAATGAAAATAATTTAATTATTATCAAAACCAAAGAAAGTGACAACATGTCACTCTCTTATATCTTATAAGTATACTAATTTTAATTTACTAATAAACATCATGATACTTCTAGAATGAATAGTCTCCAGAAAGATAATAATTTTTTCTTCCTCAAGTGAATTTATTTTGAATTTTTAACTATTAAATTATTATCATTAACGGTGACACAATAGTAATGTTGAAATTATTTGTTTGATTAAAATATCAAATAAATGGTATTAAAAATTTTGAAATAAATATTATATAAAATTTTTAATGTGCTCCACTAATTTTATAGACAAATATAACATTTTAGGAATCTATTAATTATTTGTTTCGAACATAGCTTCTGTGAGTATTTGATTTAAATTCAAATAAATGAATAGTATCAAAATTGACACTATTGTTATTTTATAAAAATAACATAATATACAATTGATTAAAAATCACAAAAATATTTAAAAATTATAAATTAAATTTTATATGGTTTAAAATATCATATATAATATAATTATGGATAATTAAAAACACATAAGTAATTATATAAAACAATTTAAAATTTATAATCTTATTACCACAAATAAAATTAAATAGATTAAATAAGCATAAATAAAGTTGATAATGTTTAAAATAAATTTCATACATGTCTAAATTTTATTAGTTGATTATATTACAACCATATCTCATCTAATGTTTGGATTTGAGTCATTTTGTATTTTTTTATGTGGTGTTTGAATTTATTATAAATTAATATTTTTGAAGTTTTCAAAGGTGGCCCTCTCCTCTCTTATAAAAGGGAACCCCCTCCCTCTCCCCTTTACACAAATTTGAGAAATCAATATCGGCCAAAACCTTCCTATTACTCTTCTAAAATTCCCTAATAAAATTCTGGAGGATGTGGTCTACTCAATAGACCAACTCTAGACCCTTAAGGGGAAGTTTAAAGGAGGCACGTCGAGGAAGAGGTAATCTCTTCTACCGATTCATTCAAGTTTCATCCTTCTTATACTTCCTATTATTTAGTTGTTTCATTATAAAGAAATAACATAATTATCACTCATATACTGATATTTTATTATAAATATGAATCAATCCTATTTCATCTTCTATCCATCATATGGAAAATGAAATCACCATGCGTGCGTACGTACGGAATACCGTCTCCACACCGTGGTGTAATCAGTTCTCCACCACCAACTTACTTGGATGGGTATAATGGTGTAAATAAATAAATATATATGATTATTTTAAAGTGATATTGATTCTGAAATATTATACATACACTTCAATACAATTCCTCGATCATGGGAATGACATCATCGCTCATGCGTACGTACGGCCTACTGTCTCCACGATGTGATGCGACTCGTTCAACATGATCTTCATTGAATATTGATTATATAAATAAATTTAATGAATAAATATGATATATTTTATAATAAAAACATTCTGAAAATGATATATCTATAACCTAAAAATAATAATAAGAATTTATTCGACAATACACGCATAAGAATAGAAAAAAGTGAACAACCGAATAAACAATGAAATATTACCAATAAGAAGATAAGAATATGACCATATATGATATCATAACAATTAATATGATTCTATAATAAGTAAATGAAATAATTTAAATCATTATAGAGGGGTTTCAGATACGTAAAAAGTTTATCGGACCTAAGGTAAGTAAAAATCTTACAATTTCATTTTTATCGTAGATTGTTTATACTTCAAAATTTACTAGGGAATATTTATCATACACATAATTGTTTCTAAAATATGTAATATTATTTCTATCCACTTAAAATTATTTAAATCCAATTTTACTTATTGGTGAATTTTTTTTAAATGTTATAAAAGGAATATTTTTTCATTTTCAATACGAGATTATTTTTGACCTTTTCAGCCAATGTTCAAGAAGAATGTTTTTTAACTTAAACAGAATGACTGGATTTTAATGATTTCATTGAAAATTATATCCATGAATATTCCTTTACATGTTCTAAAGTTTTATTTTTAATTAACTTATTTTAGTTTAAAATTTTATGAGATATTAAGAAAGGAAAAAAAATTTGAAGTAGAAGAATATTTTCCTCAAGAATTGAGTTCAAGTGTTTTATAAAAATTACATTCATTATAAGATAATATAGGGTTCTATTTATATACCTATTTTTAAATTGATTTTATTATTTTATGATGGAATTATGTCATTTTATCTTATATGATTCATGTTATGATGGAATGATGTTTAAGAATCCCATTTTTATTACATGGGTCATACTATGATATATGATTTATGATTTTGTTACACACATAAGAATGGTTTCATTATAAGATGGGTGGGACAATTATATCCCTCCAATGCATTGGGTAAAGATTTATATCTCATGGGATAGACATGGATGGAATGGAATGTTAATCCGGTTCAGTGATAAATGACTAGAACGAGGAGTGAACTCGGTTCACAAATGGACTTTGTCCACTATTATAGTCTTGGAAATGAGTCTTGACTAATAAGAAATTATTTTCTATGATTATGTGTGTATGAAACAAAGTTTCATGTTTTATTTTATGATTATTGGGATTAAATTTCACTACTATGATTTATCTGATGTTATTATATTATGGTCTCTTTGGCAGGTTAAGATTTTCAAAATGTTATGTTCTTATGAATATGATATTTCATTTGTTTTCCCTTACTAGGAATTTGGGCTCACACTTTTTTATTTTATCTTTTCCACAGGATACGAAGAAGGGTATTAAGTTGGATATGCCTAAAGGGACTCTAGATATGATGAAATAAATTAGAGACAATGTATATGCTTTGTGAACCAGTTGTTTATATTTTCAAGTTTCTAAAAACATAATACATATACGCTCCTACTATGGTTTTTTATATGATAAAATAAGTATGCTTAAATTCTGAACTAATAACAATGTATGTAAAGTATGGGTCATTATAGGATTAAAGAAACAAGTCTTTGTGGATTATTCAACCATTACACACAACAACATTGAAATGAGGAAACATCACCAAGGTATTTTCACCATACTTTTGAAGACAACCATATGAAACAATTTTATATTGGTTGTTATAGATTATCTCACAATGAATAATCAATTAATAAAAATTCAATAGGACATCTAACTAGTTAATCTTTCAATGATATTCATTAGATAAGTGGTATGGTAGAATAGAGTACCGCTATCAATTGTATCTGATCGTGATCCGAGAATCACCTCTAGGTTCTCCAAATGTCTCCAACATGCTCCAAACATTGAGTTTAACACATGTATAGATTATCATCATCAAACTAATGACCAATTTGATCAGGCAGTTCAAACAATTGAATACATGTTATGATCATATTCTATGGACTTCAAATGATAATTAGACTAACATCTACCTCTGGTTGAGTTATCTTTCAACTAAAGTTTCCACTTGAGAATCTAAATATCTCCATATGAATATCTTTTTGAGGAAAATTGAATCAAAAAAATCATGTTGGGATGAAGTAGCTTAAAATAATATTCTAGTACCTAAAATGGTTAAAGAAATGGTAAAAAATGTGAAAACCATTTAGCATCACATCAAGGCGACCCAAAGTAGAAAAAATGTCTATAAAGATAATCATCGATGAGACTTGGATTTTAATTTTAGATATATGTAATTCATCTGTATATCTCCAGGAATTAGGATTATGATATTTGGGAATAAAGGAAAGCTATGTCCTAGGTACATCGACCCCTTTGAGAATATTGATCATGTTAGAGATGTGGCTTATTGACTAGAACTTCCAACAATAAACTATCAAGTACATGATGTATTCAACAAATACCTCTTGGGGAAGTACATACTTGATCCCTCATATGTAAATAATTCAGAGGTTGTATATCTAGAAAATGATCTTTCCTATGAGGATAATCCGACGAAGATCCTAGACCATAGAGATAATGTTCTACACAACAGGACTACACACCAAGTCAAATTGATATACCAAAACCATAAGTATGAAGAGGAAACCTAGGAACTAGAGTAAGTAATAAAGGATAGGTACCCTCACGTATTCTCATCTTAGTGTGAAATATATTATGAGGGAGAAATTTCATATGGGGGGAAGAATGTAACAACCCAAACGTTTATCAATGGAAATTTTCCCTTCTTATAAAAATGTTTTTTGGTATAAAACAAATACATAGCATATGGATCCAGATAATAGAATTATTTACAAAAATTTAGAATGAAATAAGCTATATTCATAGAATGTAATGAACCTATATTGATGGAATAGTAACATGGACCTTGAAATAGTAAAATGACTATTAGGAATAGTAATATGGAAAATATAATTGTAACCTCAACTATGAATGTATAAATAATGATTTCCTTATTATAAAAAATATGATATATTTATAGCCTGGTATAAGTAAATAAATATTTTTAAAATGATAATTTAAGTGTTATTATTTTTTTTAAATCATAATTGTTCAGTTATAATTTTATAATTATTATAATGATTAAAGAGATAATTTATTTTCATAAAATAGATCCATAAATTAATGTTTTTCTATCTTATTAGTATAATATAATTTTGTGTGATCTTAAATTATTTTCCAATGTGTCATAAAATAAGTTATAATTTTAAAATTTGTATTTTTTGAAAATATAATGATTTTTATTAGAACTAAATTTCTCATATTTATAAAATTATTTTCAGTAAATGGAGTTAATTTTGGAGTTATAAATTTTAAAAAATGTCTAGGTTGAACTTTTTGGTTATTTCTAAAATAGTAGCATTTTTTGGTGAATAGTAAAATATTGTAATTTATAGTATTTAACAAATACATAAATTATTGAGTCATAGATGATGTATGGATAATTTAATCCCATAATCTATAAATATAATTAATTATTTAATATATTTAGTAAAAAGGTTCAAACTATTGATAGTTTTTGGCCAAAATAATAAAATAATACAAAAACACCCCTCTCATCCCAAATAAATTCCACCCCCACTACCTCTTCTGCTCACACATTTCATGATTTGATGCTTGTAAAATGTATACCCAATCCCCTTTCCAGGACTATTATCATTTTTAATTATCATTATTTTTCTAAAAAAAACCAATCCCAATTTTTCTAATGAGGTTCTCATGGAGAAGAATTCAAGAGGTAAAATCCTCCTTCATTTTATCTTAATTTATTTCCATTTTTTATTATCTCTTCACCTCCCCTTATCTAAGTGTAAGGATAACTAAGGTATATTATATATAATACAATTTTATTTTATTTAATGTAATAATATTTCATTGATCCTCTTCTCATCTTCCATTTATTCTAAATATAAAAACTTTTCCCACGAGGTGTTAATTAATTGCCATCAGGAATGAAATTTATTTATATTCATTTACCACCAATGATGCTGTTAATAAAACCATTATAATGTTTGAAAAAAAGTGTAAAATATATGTTATAACCTTATTATTATTCTTAAACTAACAGATATTAATATTATAAAATCATAAAACAAAACTAGTACATGATGGTCGAAAGACCGCCAAATTAATCTAAATGATTATCGTCGACATTTTATCTAATTAATCATCCTCATATATGAAAATAATAATTTATAAGACCATTAAAATTATGTATGTTCATTTATAACATATTATTTCAATATGGAAAATTATTCTCATTTTACTTGATCTTCCATAGATATATATTAGTAAACTATTCATGAAAACCAAGAAAACAAAAACTCCCAAATGAAGAAATTTTACATTATAACTCATTTAAAAGGCCATAAAAGAACTTAATTAAATAATAATGAATATAAATACGTAAAAGAGGTTTTATATATAGTAAATAATGAATTAAAATTTTATTTTCCAAGATATTAAACTGAAGGAAGCATTCATACAAAAGGTTAGGGGATTTCTCGAACCCAAGTCCCTTTCTTTGGGT
Organism: Viscum album; assembly: GCA_963277665.1. Classification (NCBI taxonomy): domain Eukaryota; kingdom Viridiplantae; phylum Streptophyta; class Magnoliopsida; order Santalales; family Viscaceae; genus Viscum; species Viscum album. The sequence goes on along the minus strand of OY728164.1, from coordinate 2,003,762,087 downwards.
TATTCATGATTAATTAAAATTTCAGTGTGTGTTATTTTAATATTACTCAAAAATAATTTCATTTTTATTACCACTTTTTGGTGGATATATATTTTTCAAATATGATTTTATAACAAACACAATGATTTTCCAAAAGAATTCTTCTTTCTTAAAATACATATTTTACTTGTTTTGAGGTTGATTCTTCTATGCTCAAGATTGATGATTCCTATACCATGCATGTTATTGATTTTCTAGAACTACATTGTTTACCCATGAATGTATACATTATGTAATGAAATTAATTCCATTACATGGTATATTTTATGTCTATGACTGATATACATTTTAGGTAGAATTCATGATAACATAAATGTTACGATGTGATGGGTGCACCCAGAATTATATGATGATCCAATGTATTAGGTAATATGATGTATCTCATGAGATAATATAAAATATTCATGAATACGATTATATATTGTTTCACAATGATTATATTATGATTATACACATATGTTATTTGTGACCATGTCGTTATCCTTGTACACTACTATGTGTGGTATTTGAAAATTGGGACATGATGCCTTATTTTCACGCATTCCCATATTACATGCCTTTATCTAATGAATCCTCTCATTATTATGATTATTATCAAATAATTATGATATTATGATAATTATTATTATAACACATGTTATGATGATTCATCTTATTATCTATCCTCTTACTAGTATTTTTTATTACCCCTTTCTTTGATGAAAATCCTAAGGTGAGTACTTATACTAAAGAATATGTGAGTATCACTAAGAAGCTCAAAAAATAATGAATTAAATATTTTTTATGTTTTATTCTATAAATATTATGTATGTTCATAATTTTACCAAGAAACTAATTATTTAGAACCTAGATTATAATGCTATTGTGTTGTTATTCTTTAAATTAATGTAATAGTCATTTATGGAAAAGAAGTTTCACTATAGAATCCTCAACAATTCATCATCCTAAAACCTTCTCCATCCAAACACCACTAAGGCCCATAATCCGGAAATAAAAATACAATTACATTTTTAATTCTAATTAAATACCTAATTTTGACCCACTAAAATTATAGGATATATAATGGAAGGATTCAGGTGAAATGTGGGAAGAGAAATCCACCTAAAATTACTAAATAAATTGACCTAAATGGCCACATATCAAAGGGGATAAATGTGAGTTATATGATTCGAATGTGATTAAGTACCATTCGATTTGGGTGACTAAATCCAAGAAACCTTAAAGGGGGTTCTATTTTTAATGCTAAATTAACTATAATTCACCTATTAATGTAAAGGAATATAAGCAGCACTGGCCACCCGATTGACCAACTTGGGACACTTATTGATTTAACAGGTAGTCGGTACATAATATCAACATCCTAGTTGAAAAGGGTATATAAAAAACCCTATTTCTAGTCTACTAGGAACGAATTTACACTCAATTGAGTACTTAGTGTCACACTATAGACACTAACTTTTACTCTTAAACCACTCGAATCCCCTTCAACATACATTGGGCTACCTACAATTGGTCCACCCCCTCATAGAAATCCACCTATACTTTTAAAGGATTAAAAAATTTTAACTCATGATTATATTCCAAAACATCCTTAGATGTAAAATCACAAGAACTCAGATGTTCTCTTCATTTATGGACTCACCCCAATACAATCCATTGTAACAATAATATAGTTTTTTGAAATATTTATTATAACATCATTTATCCATTATAACAAAAACAAAAAACAGAAAAAAAAATATTTCCAGAATGGTTTGTGAATATCAATAATTTTATATACTATAAACAATAAAGATATCATATAATAATTTTGATTATTCAAAACAATTCACCTCAAACATGATATCCATTGAACAAAAATCATTATTCTATAATAAAAGTTTTTGATGATTTTTAGAAGTAATAGTTATAATTAAAAATTTAATTTTTTTTACTATATAACGTAAACGTATACCAAAAAATAAAATTTTTTACAATAAAAATTATTTTTAATATTCTAACCACATCAATTTTTGATTTACATGTCACTCATTCCTATATGATACAAAAAAATTAATTATAGTTGTCTTAATATTTGATGAAATTTTGAGGTCATTTTCTTAGTTTTGACAGTATCACATATTTTTTACCAATTTTTAATCTAATACATGTATCTCCGTAATTAAAACCATGATACACAATGTATTGACATGTCACTTATTCCTACATGTCAGAGACTAATTTACAATTATTTTATTATGATTTCATGAAAATTTGAGCTTGTGTTCCTAGTTTGGACCATATCAATTTTTTTATCAATGTTTTTATAAAGCACACCATTTGACCATTATATTAACACCTCATCTTATGTTAAATTTACATAAATTAAAAAATGTAATAAATTAATAAATGATATTTTTTACATGTATTTCGTCATTATCTAAGATTTATTCATCATTGTTGACCATTTTATACATGTTCTAAAAAACTGTTAAATATATAAAACATAATATATGAAAATTTTGGACACAAAACACATCATATTTATATTTCATTCAGTCATACTTTACATAAAAATCCATAACTGTTTTCCCAAAAAAATCATGAAAATCAAATGTTGTTTCATTATTTTATCATATTAATTTTTTCAATATGACCTTCCAAAGAATCAACATAATCTAATAATAGAAAAAAATTATATCATGTAAAGATAACCACTTATAGGCCATGGGTTATTGAAAAGAACCCATGGTATACCATCAAATACATATAGAAAGGATTATGGTTTTTGAAGAAAAATTCATCATCACTATAATAATAACATTATATAACCTTAATAACAATACATGAATAAAATTTATTAATCTATTTCATGTTATAAATTCCAAATTAATTCATGGAAACAACTAAAAAACCCAAATACACCTGCATACCTATGATAATGTTTAATGTAATACACCGCCTCTAGAAAGTCTCATGTGACTATAAGTAAGTTCTCCTAACACCACTACATCAAAACAAATCAATATTATATGAAAATATTATATAAATTAGGGATGAAGATATAAATGTAATTCATAGATTAGTCCTCATAACTCTCTTATGTTCATGTGAATAAACCATGATAATGATTCAATGAAATAAGATAACAAAACAAGATAATTGATCAATCATTAAATATTTTAATAAAATAAATAACATTTCAACTACCTGCCACATACTTTCCACACATTCGAAATTAAAATATATACCAATAACGGAACCTAATATAGATTCTTTTATATAAATAACCTAACTCTATAATATTAACCTATTTTATATATGTTCATCCCATATGGACATCAATGTAAGTCATAATGGATGGGAAGCTATCTAACTATATGGATTCTCTATTTTTTCCGGTATCCACCCACAAGGAAATTCCCCACTATACCCCAGATTTATATACAATGGTATTTAACTTATAACGTTGATGCCATTATCCACGCACAATGACTCAAATATTTACCAAATTTCCACCCAAAACTATTCTATCTACCTTAATATATCTCCCCAAAACATAATGGTTTGTTATCTATCATCATGAAAGGAAACTCACTACTATCAAATAACAATTCACATGAAATCTCTCCACATAAACATAGATCATCATAATTTCATCACCACATCTCCATAGTGCTTCAGCGGTTGGGAAGCCTACCACTTGTAGGGATTGTTTTTGTTACTGGGTGTCAACACATAGTGACTCTCCCAACCATACCCCGAGTCATCATAATAGTATATCCTAAAAAAAATTTGTATATACCAAGCCACAAAAACATACCTATCCCAATCATCATTATCCTTATCATGGAGATTTATAAATTGATCCAAACACCCAATATTCATTAGTTAACAATATTATGAACAAATGCCACATCATCCTACATCGCAATCAGATTCAAACCCTCACTGTCCATCTTATTTCCCATATAGGCATCCCAAACATATAATAGTCCTAGGTAATTTACTCATATCTAGTGGATATATTTATTTCTCAACTATGTATACTATAAATTGAATTTTTTATCATTAATTATAATATTTTGAGCAACAGGTTTTTTCAACATTTTATCTATACTCGCGATATTCTTATATATAAACCACCACCCTAAAAAATAAGATATACCCTTGACCTGATATAATTGTATGACCCTCTATTCTAATATGGAATATCCACATAACTATGGGTTATATATTTCATTGAAATTATACCCATCCTATGTACATCACTATAAAAAATCCACATCACCTAAATGTTTTACATCCCCATTTTGATATGAAAAAACTCAAAAAATACATTGCCACTTTTTCCTAGGTTATAAATATTTTCGTTTTCTTTATTTCAAGATTATTATGTCTGATTTTATCATGATTTTTTCTAATCCATGTTCTAAAATCCATCTTTTTGAAGGTGGGTGGACTATCACTATTGAGTTGGAGATGATGAAACCTTTGAATGGAATAAGAGTGTGACACCTTTTGTTCTTATGTATTTTTTTATTCATATAAATTAAATTTAACTGATGGATTATATTTATTGAAAAAAAGTTAAGTGTAACTCCACATTACCTTCCTATCAGGTACCTTTTTAACCATTGTTATACTTTTATTTATTCATTGTTTGAGTAATTCCAAGAAGAAATTCTGGGGATAATTAAAGTGGCGAATTCAAGGATTTATGAAGATTTTCAGCATAAAACCTACATTGTTTTCTTTTTACTATGAAATTACATAATGTCTAATGGGAGGAAAAAACATGTAATTTCCATCTGACGGAACCCATGAACTAAATATGCAGCAATATAATTTTATGCTCCATTCAAGGGTTTCACAACATATAATAAAAATAACAGGTTTTTAATAAAAAGGCGGAAATTTTTTTGATGTATATGAGACTCAAGGATTTCATTATTTGTAATGAGGTTAAACGCTATGTACATTCATAAGGTTTGGTTTTATTTTGGAGGATGAGATAAAATTATTATTTTCATTCATATAAGGTTCCTCTATCTCTACCTAGAGGCTCTTCTTGAGAGAATTTGGGTGATTGCTTCCCATATAGTTCACTTCATTCAGAAATTGATCACCATTATGGTTGAATTTATTCTATCTGGGGGTGTAATCATTCTGCTTATTCCTTGGTTATGGTGGTAGCTATTGTTTTTTTTATTAATTTGTGATCATAAAGTGTAATCTATCGATTATTTTTAATTAATTCGTGTGCCCTATCTGTTGAAGTCTATTCTATTTATTACTGATCACTCTTGTCGGAAGAAGGTCAGTTTATACCATGGTGAGTGAGGTGTTTCTATAAAATAGGATAATTTCATTATTTTCATTATTTTATTGATAAGTTTATTTTTATTTTTCACTGAATGGAAGTGATAAATTGTTTAAAATGATTTATTTGAAAGTCAAATGTTTTGAAGAATCCTTGTTTTCTCTAAAAATGGATTTTATTAATTTGGATAAGGGTTCTAAAACTTTTAAGTTTATTTAATTGGATTTAAAATTGTATGATGAAATTATGATCATGTATTTGAAAATTTATTTGAAAATTTACCATTTGGAACCTTGGTCGCATTAGGAGAAAGACATGGGTAGCCTTGGTGTGTGTTGCACCACTAGGATTTAATTTTTTGATATCAAATAGTAGGAATCAATGTCTACTAGATCAAACATATAACTGCTTAGGATTTTTATTGTCTTCTACATAGTGTATCATACTCTAAATCCGAATATAAGATGATATTTTTCATTTAAGGTTATTTTCCACATGATTCTTTTTATCATGGATTGTTTCTCACATCATTTAATATTTGTGGTTGTATCACATATCATCACATGATAGGTTATTCCATGGATATGTGTTCTTATTGATGCATGGATAGGATTTCATCTATTAGCACTTGTACTTTTAATATTTATGGTCTGAGGCTATGTATGTATTTTATGAAATAAAGGGAATATAATTTTCAAATGGATTTATTTTATGAAATTTGTTTCTAAAATAATTTGTTTTAAATTATATAATTATTGAATTATTGATATATGACCTTTTATGGAAACTACGGTGCTATCCTACTATACTCCAAATCAATCCCTAATATTTCTTATGTGAATTTTTAGATGTTTTTTAAGATTAAATTATTGGGAAGATCATTTTATAGTATGTTGGATACCCTTGTTCTTGCTTCCTTCAATTCGGGTTAGTATGGAGGTAAGTATTAGTTGTATGGGGACTCGACATACTTTTAGGTTTAGCCAGTTTCTTCTTTTATTATATGTATTTTATGGAATCTAGTTTTTATACATAATTCTGTGGTTTTAGTGAGTTCAGACACACTTTCTAGTTTATCCAGTTTAATCTGGTATTTTATCTTATGAGGTAATTTAATTTTCCAACACTCCCTTATATATTTCAAACATGTTCCAGAATACCATTCCCATTCCATATCAATGTAGAAACTAGCACATTACATCACATGTTCGCATAATATAGTTTCCTTGTGCTATGAGATGATGGGAATATCAGGTATGTTTGAAATACAAATTTTATTTAATCTATCTTTCACATTCTACGTCTTAATAGAATCTTATACTAATCACACAAGGGATAGGTATGGACCTACAGTATATAGTCTGTTAGAAATGTTGTTTTATATTTCTCACTCAAATAGATTAGGTAATATTAGGATCTTTATATAATGTATTTTTTGTCTCATCCCCTAAGGATTCCTGTATATAGGACCTAGGTCCCCATAAGATCATACCACTACCCAAGGCATCCTAGGATTTCTAAATTTGTAATATCAGGCTAATAACCTAAATAATTATAGGATAATACCATAAAAAGACCTTAGATCATCACATAATGATTCCTGGGCTCATCACATAAATAATATAAGATCATTGTATAAGGAATCCCAATATCATCAACAATGATATCCTATACTACTCACATGAGTAATCCCATTCACATCACATGAAGAATGATTGGTTACTAATGCATAAGGAATGGTGGGTCATCCTATACTCATCAGACATGGAATCATATTCTTATTGCTGAAGGAAAGTGAAATTCTTCTTAATCTCATCACCTAAGGGTGGTGTATCCTCTTATACCCACCACATATTGGTCAGAGTAGTTTAATTTTTAGTTGGGATTTATCCTCTTTCACTTGTAACATAAAGGAAGTCATGTTTTGAATTATCAAAGAGACAAATATTATTATGCTTTTCACATAATCGTTGTCATGATTTAAGGTGAGAGAGAGACTGAACCTACAATTCTTATCAAATAATGGTAGATATAGTTTTAAGTTTAATGTGGATTGTTTAAATTTTCCTCATCAAATAAGAGAATTCATGATATACAGTCTATTCAGGAGTTTTTGTTTATTTTTTATTCTAGGAATGTGACAACATTTCAATGATACTACCCCATGGTGTTTATGGTATGGTGATGATATTAGGATTTTTGGATTAAACCATGACGAGGTTTCTTATGTATTATACTAGGATGAAAATAAAAACCCCCAAAGTTTGAATCACAAAGTATAGGTTCATATGATAGGACCAGTCTATACAGTTTAATGTCATGTGTTTAGAATGGTTTTATCATGAATAAAGTGATAATAAGTGATTGAGTGTGTTATACAAATTGGTTCTTCCAAGTTTGGGTTAACCTGAAATATGGATTAGGTGAAAGTGGGTTATGGGTCATACAATTTGTATGAATACTTCTAAAAGGTAGGCTCATTGACTGGACCAATGATTGGACACTTAATAAGGACATAGTTGGGGATTACACGAAAATGGAGACCTAGAACATTCTTAGGAGTAGAAAGGATATGTTTGATACTAAAACATTGAGAATACTATCGTATATCTGATTCAATGGTCTTGAAGTGGGATACAAAAATTTTGTTTGTGAATGGAGAGTTCTCATGAGTCATCTCATATTGGGTGAATATTTTCCCCTTAACCCATCAACTCTCGCTGATATTGGCCACATTAAGGAGGAATTAAAGGGGGTAACAATTAAATTATTTCATGCAATACTAGTGTGTCATGAATTTTTTTCTTATACGAGGAATTGGAACTTCAAATTATAAGAATTATTCAGGGATGGGATTTGTGAAAATTATAATATAGTGATTTCCAATGCATTGAAGGGATTGAGGAAGGAATTTGAATAAGATTCTCACCTGAAAGAGTCCATAGTGTTCACTAGAATTCATGAGATTTACAAGTTGAGGTTTCATAGGTTGAGATATTTAACATCCCTAAAATAAAAAATCCAAAGTATGAAACAATAAATATTGAAGTAATGTGTATTTATCATCCCCTATCTCATGATACTCGTCGGAAAAAATAATAATTTTACTCATAAAGAACTTTAATATTTCACATCTCTTCAAATTATGGAATCATGTGAGACTTGTACGAACAAAAAAAGTGGGTTTCACAATATTATGGATGCATGGTATCACAACTAGGGTTTTGTGAAAAATTATCATTTTTCACAATAATTGATTATTTTGGTAGTTATACCTCCTTAATCTACAATAAAAAAATTTTGTTCATCAAACATCTCCCCCATATAGATTTGGTTTTAGAAGGGATGAGTAGGATAAAAAATAGTATAAAATTATGATATTTGGATATTTTTTCATTAATTCTCATGAAACATAGGTGACCAATATTCTTATAAATTGTGTTGAGGACATTAAAGGGGTCCACTAAGATTTTATTGAAATTTATAGAATTCTATCTTTTTGTAGAACTATGATATATTATGATATCCCTGAAACATAAATCCTTTACTTTTATATGAATTACTATTTATATGACTAGTCTTCCATGACCATGTATTCTGTAAAACAAAAATAATATGTTTTTTCTGGAATCACTTGCTCAAATATGACCTATGTGAATATGCATTTTCGAAATTGTACATAGCCATGTTTTTTAGAAATAACTAATCCATTGACATGACATATTATAATGATGATGGTATTACTTCTTAGAGAAAGGATACATAGGATAACCCTGAGGGTGGGAATAGAAACAAGAAGAAAGAAATACATGAGACATTAAAATATATATTTATAGAAGAAAAGAAGGAATATAGATTGATTTATAATCTATCTTTGTATTTATTTCAACTATCATTCAATGTTAGGATCCTGGAAGGTGACTTTAACACCATAAAACTTTATTTCATGTGAAAAATTTAATTCATCAAGGAAAATTCCTTATCCCCCATTCATGTTGTGAGGGACCACAACTCAATTTCATCCTTCCTTTTATGTAACCCCTTCAAAAACTCTGATGGTCTTGTAACCTCTTCTAATGTTCTTCACCCACTATAGTATAACATATATGAGAATAATATAAAATATATAAAATATGGTAAAATTAATTTGTTTTATCTATTCATAGGTAGAAAAACTAGACAATGAATGTGTATCAACTCATTGGGCCTCTCACAAATGTGAATAGTTCAAATATATCCCCCATAGAGTTTTAAAGTATTCTGTCGTAAATTGTCATAATTACACACCTAGCACCATCCAAATATTATGATATAATTATTTATTATGTGGTCTCCATATATGAAAAAATTACACCCAAATAATAATGATTTAAAGATAAATGTATTGGATCTCTAAAATATTGGTGGGATACCATAATTTTTTGGAATAAATGATGAATTCCAACCAATGATGAGGGTTGTGGATGATACCAAATAGACAAAAATAGTGGTTAATACACATTTGATGGTCTTGTGGAATGAAGAATAGAAATATCTTAAACTTATTTTTTGAAATACCTTTCAAGATATGGTTTAGTATTTTCCTAGAAATTCTTGTAGGACTAATGGAGGGGAAGTAAAAGAAATAACCTATAACACAAGAATAAGGAAATCCTAGGTCATAATGGTTTCTTTTAGAATAAGTTGAGTACATGTAATGGGGAATCAATGTAAAATATTGGGCACACCTAAAGATAATGATCAAAACATTCATAGTGGATTTCCTCTATTGATGGATGATTCATGTTAGGGATTCTTGTAAGGTAATGAGGCCCAATAATTTCATCGTGGTGGTGTTACTAGTGCACAAACATCCATTAAAACATTCTATTATAGTTTTAAAATATCTTCATGGAATACTAAATAACGTCAGATAATATAACACACTCATATATATCTTCTACAAATTTTATTTATTGTATAGGTGGATCACCACACACTTTATTAGGTATGAGTTCCCAAAATAGATCAACTAATATGAAATAAATTCAGGAAAAAAATCAAAAGTTTAAGGGTCTAAGTTCTGTAAATAAATTGGATGGGGATAGTCACCATTATAGGGTCTTATGAACTACAAAACATTAAATTATTCAATTACCAACTAGAGTGATCATACAGGACAACCAAGGTATTGTTGAACACTAGTTATACATGATACCATTCATTAGTTTGGAAATGGGTACACACATCACCAATAATTTCATATTAAATTTTCACACAAAACACTAATTCATGAACCATATTAATTTCCTCCAATGAATCATTCCTTAGTTTTATACTAGTGTTCATCATGAACATCATCCCATGATAATGAGAAAACTAGGGTTTATTATTTACAATTAGGTAAGCAGTTATAGGATCATATCAGTGATGATTAACGCCTTGAATAGAATACTTTATACAAACCTATAGAGCTTATTGGTGGAATATTATATATTAAATTTTGAGGGAATGAGTGATTCTATAAAACATAACATTTCTAGTCTGGAATAATTTTGGAAGAGGGTGTGTTTATACTAAGGAATTCTACTAGTAAAAAAGGATGGATTTTGCTGAATAATGGTTTATTTAGGGAGTTTTGAGATCCTTCATGCATAATTTAGGTGAGGCCTCTACAGTAGGCACACCTAGTGGTAAATAAGGTCCATGGAACTTATTCATGGTGTATAATGAAACCTATAAGACAACTGAGGCTCTTTCAAAATTGGATCAAAGGAAATATCTTTGTTAAATCCTAGAAGAACATATATACATGACATTACACAAATTATATAGTACCTTATATATTATAAATATGTTGTTCATGTACAGTATACTATGGTAATAGCTACAGATAATAGGGATACTCCTTATCAACCATGGGATTTTCAAAGTCATGACCATGATTCCTCAATTTGAAATAATCCTCTAAAACCATGAACTAGTGGTGATGGTTAATTTTTTCGTCATGGATAATTCTTCATTGATTGAGTGATTTTGATGCTAGAGGGAAATATGGTGACGTTCTAGAAGTTATAGTGCTGACTGTGTCTATATAGTTGATGAAGTCTAATGATGAGTACTCTAAAGAAATTTAAGCATCCTGATAAAAAACATCTATGGTGGGTGGGGAGACTCTGCCTGCCAATAATTTGGGATAACACATAATAGATTAGGTAATTTAATAAATCCTATAACTATAATTCCATGACAAGTTAACTCTAAAAAACTAATTTCTAATTAATGACTAGTGAAGAAATCGATGAAAGATAAGGTTCCAAAGAATCGACTAGAGGGTGTGAGGAGGAGGGAGAATGAGAATATCCTTAGAAAACAGTAATTACAACAAATATTAGTTTAGTCTATTGAATATATAATAGTATTTTTAGGGATACATCATCATGAATTTTTGGGGCCATAAGCCACTAAAGATGTATAATATCGAGTGAATCTAAAAAACCATCTACTATGAAAAATAATAAGTTAAATTGTGATTCTCTCCCATTACATTGTGTATATATTTTTTTTCTAATCCTTTATATCTAATTTATTGACTTCCATATAACAGGTTTTGTATGTCAAGTTGAAGATCACAACATAGTGTTTTTTGAGTTATATAATGGTGTTGAGGGGTCTCAAAAAGTGGAACCTTCCTTTGTTGTATTAGACATTGACTTATCAAATGGTAATAAAACTATGTAGGTAAAGCCTTTATGATCTCCCTATTCAAATCATAAGGGGAATACAATCTCATGAAGATTTACATATATCGTATGTCTTTATCCCATCACTCTTGACTGAATTTTCATTACTTCCATAACATGAGCTAATGTCTAAAACCTATTTTTGATTGTATTTCCCATGATTGAGTAGGAGTGTGGGGAACCAAAGGGATAATAGGAAGATTCCACCATCACAAAAGATAGTATGGTAGATCCAGAAGTTCCTGCTACTCATGTTGGTGAGACTTTTAGTTCATTAATATAGATGTAGGCCATGGAGGTTCAAACCATTCAAGAAGAGCTTACTATGAATCTCAGGGTGGATCCACTACCTAAGGAGGAGGAAACTAGAATCCTAATCCATTGTTACAAACCAGATCATAGATCATCATTGGTAGATCTTGAAACTAAGTGCCTATATGAACTATTAGAGTTTTTATCTAAGTACAACTGGACATCAAAATATGAATAAATCTCAGGTTCAGAAAAAATAGAGAAAATTCATCAATCTAATAAAGGTAATGGAAAAAATACATATCCTCGTCACTCACACATTTTCTACATCATATAAGGATCCATATTGGAAGTATTCACCATTTTTTTGTGAACATTGGAGCTAGTGGGGTTAAATATCATACCCTCCACGTAATACCACATAACATCATCGTTAATAGATAAAGATTATATGTATGAAACATCATGTATATTTGGGACGAATCTATGTCCCTTGATGTTGCACAATTTCAAGTTTCTTGAAAAGATACTTATGAATATTTTAAATTGGATCTTTTTCCATTGGTCCATACCTAGAAATAGGAGGAAGATGATTTATTCCTAGGGACTTAGTATGCTGCAGTTGAATCTAAGATAGAAAAACATAACTCATGTTGTAGAGTGTAGTGATTGACAAGATGGGTCCATTATGTGTTTGGATGAAGTTTTCCGATGGGTAGAGTAATAAATTTAGTATCTTTCTAGTTAATGTTAATATATCTAATACTCCTAGAAAATGTCGACTGAGATCGAGTATTGAAGAACCAAGTGCAACAATAGAACAATTTTCTATTAATAGAGAGGATATAATAATTGGATTACCCACATGAATATTCATAAGTAAAATAATTACTATGTTTTATATTACGTTTTTTTAAAATAATTTTTATCTTGCTCATGTTTATAAAAACACCAATAAAAATCACCACTCCAACATGATTTATACTCAGTGTAAGAAATAATTTATAATAGAGGATCATTAGTATTAAAGAAAGTAAATAGCATTGATAGACATATTGGGGTTTTAATGTCTCATTTAATACTATTTAGAAACCTCTAAAGATGGTGGAACATGTTTTTCTGATTTAAAATGGTAGGTTTTCCCACCGGTTTACGAGGATACAAAGGGGTGTAACACCGATGCTTTTAGACCCCACTTTATCAAATCAAATTGGGAGAAATTCATGTGTTGATTTAGAGAGTCTATATTTATGTATGTGGTGGAATATTATTTGATGATGACAAAAAACTAAATTCAAAATATGGATACTAGTAAAATATCACTAAAAACGAGGGTAAACAATCTTGAAGATGACCATTGAATATGTTTGAGAAGGAATTTCCACATCATTTAAATTGAGAATACTATATATAGGATGTGTACCATTGATGGTAGGTGGGATCTAACTGGGGAACTATTTCATCTACAAGGAAAAAGGGTATTCAATTCATAAATAACGGATTTATTTTTAAATAAGGCTTTATAAAGTGTGTTTGAAAGAGAGGGAAACTCATTGGAATAGTTTGACCACTCTTAGTGCAACACCATAATGCACAGAGCATTTAGATGGGGGTATACCAAAATAGATTTTTAGTATATGGCCAATGGGATATATGAAAATAATAATCCATGAGATTCATGAGAAAAGGATTGATCATTCTATAAGTAAACAACCATGTGATCCTAGAGGATAACTGATTAATGTTGTATAGGTTGGACTGTGGTATTATAGAGTTTAAAATTATAGAACATATATAATGGTATTATGTGGTCTATATTGCAATAAGAGTGAGGAAAAATAAACATGAAATGGAATCATACAGGATAATATAAGAATCGCTAAAAAATGAACATTGTTTAAGGACTTGATTCTTGGACCATGGGGAGATTAATTTTTTAGGGTTATAGAGTTTGGACCATTGGAATTGTGAAGTTGATGGTTATAATGAATGAATCAAGGTTCTATTTGAATTTTAATGTTATGGAACTCGGATAATGGGTAACAATGTTTTTATGATTATATAGATCTTACTGTGGGGAGATATGGACTATATAGAAATAATGGTATGGTAAATAAAATGTAATGTGTAATCTCAATACAAATATAGACCATGTATGTAATATGTTCGTGCAATATATGGTATTGATTACTGGATCACAGGGATATGGTTTAAGGTTTGACAATATTGACCGAATAAGAGATAATAATCTATGGCCCTAAAACATGTACTATTTCATTAGAAGGGAATCATCAAATATATTCCTTGTAGGAAATGGAAACATATTGAAGTGATCACTGGTCACATTGAAGCCATGGTGTGGTAGGATATTGAAATCTTGGCTTCGAACAAAATATCTATAACTCAATAGGTTTCCCGTGGAGCAAGAATAAATCTATAAATAGTTCCAGGGGAAGGATTTCTATATATATATGGCTCATGAACAGATGGGTTGAAAAAGATTGGATACAATAGTGAGTGATGTAGATATGAAAATTTAGTCAAAATTGATAATGGTCTCATAACTGAGTACTAAAAAGTCTAATGGGGGTTCAATATGGGTTGATAGAGAAACCCAAACACTAGGATTGAATTAAAATTGGAGTTTGTGTCCAAGCCCGAGATAAGTCATCAAGGTGTCCCTATGTATATTTGGAAATGGGAATCAAGATTGACTTAGTTCTTGGGGGTGGTGTGGTAGGTCACCAAAACCAAATGCATGGTATGGTATGATGGGAATGGCACAATTATGGAGGATTCCACACAAATAATAGAAGAATCATCATGTAATTTTATGTTATTTTATAATGATATTTCCATGAGATTTAATAATATATGGTAAGAACATTGACCACATTGTTTAATTTAATATCTGGAGAATGATGGAAATATAGTTTAACATCTTATAAAAAGGAATATGACCACATAGTTTAACATTATACAATGTGTATGAGGTGTTTTACAATTTAAATTCATTTCACTATCACTAATAGAGAATGTGTTGTTTAAATTCTTATATTTAGGACTATTGAGGTTCACTATTTTAATTTAGTGTGTCTTATCATGTTTGAAATGTGATTAAAAAATCAAATAATACCTCTCGATCTGTTATCTATGTGATAAACAAGGTGAAATAGATTATTAATCAAATTACATTAGTGTTCGTGACATGGTTGTCCATTTGGGGTTGAAATATCTCATCGACCAATATAGGTTAACCTGTGAATCTAAGAAATACGTTGGGAATGATTTCATGAGACAAATTTTACATACCAATTTATAGAGGTGAAATAGTGGGTAATACCAATGGTGTTAAAAATACGTATGATCCAAGAGGAGTATAGGAATAGTAAATTATGGATTAATTATTCTAAATTGAGAAGTAATAAGGAATATTGATTGATGATGACCATTGGACATGTTCAAAAGAAGTTTTTCACTTTAATGCCTCTAAAAATGTGTAAAATAATTTTGACTATTGTGATAACCTTGGTTTTATTTTGCAATATATTTTTATGTATTTTAATTCCTGTAATGGTTTATCTTTGTTTCATAAATTGTTAGAGGGTTCTTGGTTAAAATATGATGTGTTGGGGATCTACGAGCATCACCACACTGAGGAATTGACTATGATGTTTGTTTTGGTCCTATGTGTATTGGGACTATGGGAATAATACGATGGACCATTAAAAATAAATCACAATGTTATGGAATTCACCATGTCATTATCTATGATTCTTGTGATAACATTCATCTACGAAATGATAATAACACCATAAGGCTGGTGGAGACTCTATGGTATTGAGTTCAGGTGAGCCAGTCATGCATAGGAGGAAATGGGAAGGTTGAGTCTTTTATATCATAGAGGAAGCACTGGTCCATGAAAAATGGTAAAGGGGATGTCTGAATAAAATCATGGGTTCCTATTGTGGATATGTTGAAACATAGTAAACACCATCTATGTTGGGTGAAATTTCATGGGGGGTCCATTATCTTGTGGCCTAAGCTGTTGTGAATTACATGCTCATTTTTAAAATGGATAAAAATGGATTTTGATTTTTAAAGGAGAGGTTACACCATGATATGAATACAAAATGTTAATTTGAGGGGGGGGGGGTTATGAATTCAATTAATGATCCAACTACACTCATGAAAATGGCCATTAATCATCTTCTTACTAATATATTTTAAATAGATGTTTCAATAGGTGATGTTAGCTCAATGCCATCCTTCTGAAACTCTTTCTTTTGGATTATTCAAGACTAACTTTGTTGAGTTATGTGGATTCTCATTCACTAAACATATTTCAATAGTTCATAATTATAGGTGTTTCTAAATTTAATATTTTCTGTTAATATCTGGTATATGTTTTGATCAAATCTTCGGTGAATCTCATTTTTGAAAAATGGTTTTAGGTTGGGGAAGGTGAATTTGGTGTGAATGTGGTCATGTTCACTCAATTTTATTGAAATTATTATTTTAAAAAGTTTATTTGATTCTAATGGGTTGGAGTGTATTTATGATATACATGTATGCGGCCTTGTTGGGTCTTACTTAGCTACGAGGAACAAATTTCTTGTAAATTTAAATGGAACTCCCATGAGATGACTTGGGTTTTGAGAATTCGCATGATCATTATTTGTTCCATTAAAAGGGTTCTACTTTGGTGGGGGATAAATATCAGGGTTGTTTGTTTACATTTATTGAATGGGATATTTTTAGTGTGGGGTTTTCAATGTTAATAATGGAAAAAAGGAAATGTAAAATTTGTTGTGAGATATATATATTGTTTGATGGATTATTTATTATGTTCAATTTTTCTATTGTTTTATATAAAATATGAGTAACATGACATAATTTAATTGGAATGTGTGGGAATTATTGGGGGGGATTACCAACTACGTTTTTATACTCACCCAAATAAATATATCTTGGTCCATATGAAATCATTGATTGATATACTATAGTTGAGGGGAAATCACTCAATTTTAAATTAGATCCTGTAGATGATATGGTGTTGTGTGAAGAAGATAGAAGGGTTGAATTAGTAGTCTTGTAGAGAATATGAGTGTTCTACGTTAGAACTTGTTCTTCCTTTTGAGTCATGGCCTTATAGTCTTAATTGTTTGCATTTATATCTATTGTGACTCTAATTATTAATAATTGAGTTTATATATTGGATTTGTGTGTTTCAATGATTCAAAAATCATATATATATATATATATATTAATTGTCTTTATGTTTTCTCTTTTAGGATGTATATTATGTAAGGTAAAATATTCCCCCTTATTATTTGGTTATTCCCAGGGAATTTATTTCATGAAATTGGTTTTTGTAGGATGTACTTAATATTATTGGAATTTTGATCGAACCTAAGCCAATGGGTTGGGATCAGGATGGTAGAAATGGAATCAATTTTTTATGACCCCTCATTTTATATTATAGGATTATATATAGGATGTGTTTGGATATAAAATTTAGAGTATAAAAATCCATAACAAACCTATTATATATGTCATTTAGTTACTCGGGACCATTGTAATTTTTTTTACATGGAACACGTCTAGGAATTTCCTCACCTCATCCTCTTGGGTTTATCCAATGATAGTTATATCCCATGCATTAATAAATAGACTTTAATTAGTATTATAATAGTCACATGGTATTTTATTAGTTTCTTAGTGGTAATTGGTAACATATTGAATCTGATTGTGGAAAATGGTAAGTTGTGTTTGAGAAAAAATTTGTTTATTTTCTAGGAAATTATTTCAAAAATTGGTAAATATAATTTAGATATGTTTTTTGTTTGAATTATTGAAAACATTTAGTTATATTTATGAATTTTAAAATTTTATTTTTAAACAATAAATCAAATTCATGTGGAACTAAAACAATGTTTGGGTTTGGAAAAGTGGTCAAGGGGTGGTGTAACCCTACATCAAAGCCCAGGATCAATTCCTGTCAACTCCAAATATGGGAGTTCAAAAGAAGAGGATGGTTGGTGGTGGGACATATGTGGGAAAATAATGATGGATTTTTATCTCTTTGGGGATTGAAAGTATTAGAGATATTACTAAGATGACGTGAGGAGGTCCTTGGTGGATGCAGGTGATGTCAACGTCGCTGGTGTCAGCAGGGATATGGTTAGATAATTGATAGTAGTTGTTCATGGGACTAATGTAGGAATAAACGTGGAGGTTTAGAGGTGTTGAATTCATTTTAGTCATGTGAAATGATCGATCATGGTCGTAATGAAACCACAGAATTGGCAGGAACACAACTCGGGAGTTAGGGACTACGATTGTGGGCAAGGTCCACACTAAGGAATTAGGCATCCAGAGGCCAGATCAATGGTGTAGGCCCTAAAATATTAATTTCAAAGCAACAATGAACCACCATAAGATATATCCAAATTTGGAATGTTGATAGGGTATGTCATTCTCTATCATTACTAGGAACCGTGTTGTTCAACATGGAATTCATCAAACCATTCAACTCTGTAGAGGTGGGGGAGCTTAGAAGCATCGTGGAAATAGGATTTTTGGAGGGTTTCATATCTACGTATTTCCCATAGGACATCAAGACATGTATTAGTCTTAGTTTTTTTGGATTATGTGTCATGTAGGATTCCCTCTCGAAAGAGAAAAAACATGTCCTATACAATAAATAAATAGAAAATTACGGTTTTAGAGATTTATTCATGTGTAACTAAAACTTAAACTAGTCATGAATCAAACTTTATGTAATTGATATAATTTTCACATGAATTAAAAATAGTTTAAGAGAATGAGAAAACATTTATAATGAGTAATTAAATACATAATTACATGTTTATTTTTCCCCTGACATAATTATTTTTGACATGTCTATACAAAAATGAATCCATACACTACATAGATTTGGATTTTTTTATAAAATTACTTTCTTAATATTATATATGTTAATGAAAAAATTAATTTTTTTTCATTTTTGTTGCATGATAACCGTAATTTTTTAAAAAAATCATTCTAGAAGTAGAAATACTTTGTTTTAGCTGGTTTGATTATATAATCGAAAAAAAATTCTATAATTTCATGTTAAGTCAATAATTAGAAAACAATGTCAAATATAATTTCATGACGTATTTATTGCACATACCGCCTGAGTCCTGAAACACCTTATCACCCATCTATCTAACAACTCAAATAACAAGGGCCACCATAGATACCATTTTCCCAAGAACCAACCCGAGTCGAACTTGACACATTCACCAGTGTCAGCCCCCAACAAGACATGAAGGGCATTCTCAGTCCCCACATGCTGTAAACTTGTGGTGGGAATCCAAATTAAAAATTTGGGAATTATTTGGACCAAAAACAATGACAAATAAATGCACAAATGTAAATATAATGAAACAAGTACAACACTAGTGGTGGAAATAAAAAATGAACTGTGCAACTAAACATACGTCTGAGTGACCTTGTGGGTCACCACCAAACACCTAAGCACCCTCACTGAAAGAGTGATCCAAAACTAGAGGAAACTAAAACTGAAAAGTATTGATGGTGTGAGCACCGAGATGCTAAATAGTAAATACAAGATACAAGAACGTCTTATTCGATTTCCGTTTAAAATAAATAATGATCATGCTAGTATGAAAATAAGACATAATAAAATAATGTTTTTAATTCTTTTCAAATTCAAGTAACATGTTTTCATTTTAAATTAAATAATTTCTATCCTACTACATTTTCAGAATAGGTTCCAAGCATGCATTAAAATTTCAAAATTAATGGAAACCAATTTATATTAAAATATGTTTTTCAAAAATTAGGCATCAAATATGAAATAACTAAAATGAAAATCAAATCACAAGAACCATGGAAAATCCTTAATAAGATAGTGTTATTTGTGGACTAATGATCCTCATACCTTAGTGAAAAGTCGCATAGATACCACAACGATGTATATTCTCCTACACGAGCCACTAGTAGGGAACACAATTATAACCTAGTGGTCTCCAATATTCACAAATATTTAGTTAGTTTTGTAGTTTCAATCATTCTATAAGTAACCAAGAAGAACCACTTACCTTTCATCCTGCATACTAGTCCTAGTCCACCCACATAGATACCCAAGTTTCTTATTGTGTTCCATTTCAAGTAGACGTGAGTTTTCACTAAGAAAACATATATGTAATTATCATTTTCATTATATAAAAATACATCCCAACACTCACCACATATCACCCTCCTTGATTGCATTCCCCCGTTTTCCATCACACAGAAATTCACAAGCCACCTTACTAGGCATATATAACAAATAAAACATTCAATACACACATAATTTTCTAAAACAAGGGGGAATGCCTCAAGAGAGGTTTTTCTTTTTGATAAACCATTCTTATGGTGCCAAATAGAATAATTACAAACAAGGAACACTTTTTATATGTAATTTCTTAAAAGGCCAAACTTCTTTGGAAATATTCACTACCAATTCAAAAAGACATAGGAAAATCACATTTCATGAATAGTCATATAAGACAAATGGGAATTAGAAATACATATCGATTTCTAAAACAATTTCATAAAAATTTCTTGCAACAAAAACATGTTTGCATTACTTGTGTATATATCATAAATATATAACACATTTTAAGAGAAAAATCATGATATTATGGAATTCAAATTAAAGTAATAGTCATAGGGAACTTACCTCAGGGTGGAACTACACTGAACATTCTACTCTTGGTTCTTTCTAACTATAAGATGATGCTCCCCTGTAGAGTATCTGAACCTTCAGATACATATAAGGGAACCACTCCCCTATGAACACATTTACATGGACATGTAAATGTTCATGGGGATCCTTACATATATGATTATATGCATACACCAGTCCTCACTCGCCTATATATGAATTATTCATGTATATACATGGGAACACCTATCACCATACATGTACATTCACAATCATGGATAATTATACATGTCAATGGGGAAACCACATATACATATATACTTACCTATTCAAACACAAACGAGTTTCCTTAGACCTGGTGACTCAAAATTAAAAATATCTAACCACACACTACACATATTATTTAATAAACCATTTTTGTTGTTCGAAAAGAGTTAACAAATGATACAATAAAAGGTTGCACTAAATATACACATGGTTTCAATTAAAATTCAACTTTATAACCATACACACTACATAATCTTATAAAAACATAATTTTCACCACTAATATAATTCTTTTAAACTTTTTGAAAATTTATAAAAATTGTGCAAAGAAGCAGCACATGGGCTTACATAAAAACCAAAAAAAATCCCTTTTAAAATCAAACACCACTAACACCATAATAAATTATAATTGGTAGCCCTTGAATGATCTAAGAAACCAAATGCACTATTTATAAAACACTAATAAATAGGTCAAAATGGATTTTTCATATAAAATAACACTGATATCGCATGAACACGTTTTTAATAAATCAATGCATATTAAACCTCAATTAAAACCAGTTTCGCACTATGAAAACAAATTGAATAATATGATAAATTATCAAAAAAAAACAAATCAATTCATCAATCAATAATTACATGCAAAACCACTTACCTCAGTGTAGAAAACCTAACAATCATGGTGCATAAACTCCACCACACGTCAATCGCAATGAAAGGACCTAAAATGAACCATAACACAAGAAATTGAATCCAAAAAACATCAAAATAGAGTCCAAAAACTAGTAACCCTAGGAGAAGAAAAACTCAAAGGAAGAATAAGAAGATTACCATAATGGGATTCTCTTCCATCGGCAGGAGTGGGACACTGGTCATGCGAGATGAGTGTTGCCGGGTGGAATAGGTGTAGGACGGAGCCTTTCTAGAAGAGTGGATCGACCAAGGGACACTGGATGGGAGAGGGAGGCATGCTAGTGGTTCATTGTAGGGCCACTGATGGTGTGAGGCAATGGGAGGAGGGGAGTGGGGCACCGGTCCGGTGTGTTAACATAAGGAATAAAGAGGGGTGGGTGTTTTCCTTAGGTGGAGGTGTGATATACAAGGGGAAGGAGAAGGGAAGGCATGGGTTAGGGTTCTGTAAAGGGTGTGGAGCGATGAGGGGAGTGGTGAGGAAGAGAGAAGGAGGGAAAATATAAAATAAAAAAGAAATTAGAAAATAATATAATATAAAATAAATAAAACTTGAATAAAAAATAATAATAAACTTAATAAGAATTATAATAAACTCCAATAATAATAATAATATTCACTATAATTAATAATAATAATAACAATAAAATTATTATTATTATTAGAATGTGTTTCCTAGACCAACAACAAAGGCACAAATTATTATATAGAGAAAAAGAGTTACATGAGTTTGAAAAATAACATCTTGTTACAATCTTTACAACAAATAGGCAGTAAATCAACAGCCATGTCATCCTACCAAATTATTTCTTGGTTGACTCCATTATTAGCGAGACCGTCTGCAACCACGTTCTCTTCACGAATGTCATGTGTAACAAAGTAGATGTTCTAGAGAAGAAAAGCAAGACAAACCATCCAATGGGTTGTAAGTGGCCAAGAAAGATGCACCACACCATTTCAAATATCTTGTAAAATAGTGGTCGAGTTAATTTCAATCCAATTATTGTTCCAACCCTTTTTCTTATCAAAGGTAACCGCATGGATCACACTCATCATTTCCTCTTCCAGAGATGAGGAAAAACCATAACTCCCAAAATTTCACCCAAATAAATTGTTTTACATTTACTTTATTATATTTCATTTTGATTTTACTTTAATAGTTTTTTTAACATTATGAAATAAAGTCACAAGTTCAAATAAAAAATATAACTAAAACCGCAAGATTCTGGGTCAGGGTGTGATAATAACGAACCTAAAATGATTTCCTATAAAAATAAATAATTTAAAAATTCCATGTTTCCAACTTTATAATGTGTACATAAATAACTAGTTTGTGGGGTTTTACTTTCAACTATGTATACCTATGATGAAACAAGGAAAAAAGAGTCTATAATACTCTACGGGGTTTTCAAGTGGCCATTAACAAATATTTAATATGTAAATAATTTATAATTAAGGAAATATACAAGGAATAATGAATATTAATGAAAAATTTCATTATATATATTTTTGGTATAACACTATTAGTATATCAAAACATTCCCATTATGGCTTACCAAAGGCTTTACTTTGTTACAGGATAGACATGGAACCATGAATCTATTCCAATCAGCACATTCACCCTAATTGTGACAGAAACATAACTAATGAATATTGAGTTGTTGTGAATAATATTTTGTCCATTTTTATGGTGTCCAACCTAAAATTTTATACCCTTACATCTTACCTAGAAAATATTAGAAAACATTGTGATGTTTTTTTAATATTTTTTATATTAACATGATATTGATAACCTATTAATTATATAGTGTCGACATCAATATCATATTATTCAATGATATTTTAAACATCATCATGTGAAATTGAAATTTTCTACCTGAGTAGTAAAAAAATTTATTAAGATTATGTTAATACAATATATAACATATATTATAATGGGGAATATAATAGTATATTAAAAACCACTTTAACCTTTTTATTGAACCGTATATATTTTTTCTTAAATGTTAAAGGTATTTGGATCCTCTACAAGAATAAAATACCATATTAATTTTCCCCTTTTTTCACCAAAAAAAATTGACCAATTATTTTTTCTAGGATCTGAGACATAATGTATTGTAAGTGATTATTATTTAATTATGAAAGACTCGTCCTTCTTCCCTTCCACACTGAAACTCACCTCATGAATCCCATTTCATCAGCTTTCACTACAATTTTATTGTAAACACATTTTAAATTGAAAATCAAGACTTGAAATTTTCTATAATCCAACATTGATAACTATTTGATAATTTTAAAATATGACATAGTCACATAAATTGAATTTCAATGCTTAAAACCAGATATGTGTCTCACTCACACCACAATCACAACTCTACTTTTTTACATCATACTGTGGTCATAATTTTCTTTTATATAGAACATATAACCATGGATTACAAAATTAGTGTAAGATATAACATTTTAATTTGGTATCCTTGATAGCCATCGATGTCATTCGACAATTGGACTAATATTTTAAGTTAACTCCTTATAAATATGATCTCAGAACCATATACAAAATTATATTCTACATGTATAATATATCCATCCTTCTTCACTTTATGGTTTTAAATATATTTGAATTTATTTATGGGATGCTAATTATGGAACAACATATTTACTATTAAGTAAATTTTAAAGGCACATTTTCTACTCCTCTTTAATGGTAATTCTAACTAAATATCTTCCATAAATATCTTCTTCCATAAGTAATCCACTATGAAAAGTTTTTGGGAGACAGATTATATAAACATATGATTGGTATTTAGTATAAAATTCTATAATATAACATTCTTCAATACAACCTTTTGGAAGACTTTTATTCTTGACATACCCATTCGAAATATTCTTTAACTATTCAATGGGGTATTTGCTTCTGTAATGGACATGAATACATAATTGAACCTCTCTAACCAAGTAATCTATTAGGTGGAAACTTAAATAAAATAATGGTTGTGAGAATAAAATCACTAAATCATGTAATATGAATTCAACCTCTTTATTCATGATTGGAAACGTCATCGGGTAAATCACTCTATTGTATATGACATTTAAATTAAATAGAGTCAGGTTAATAATTGTCGTACATTTTTTGGTTGAATGGAATATAATGTGATAGAAATCTAATCTATCATTAAATAATTATAGTCATGTTATTTAAGTACATTTAGCATAAAATTAGTCATTGAAAATAAATTTATGATATTTGATTAATACCCTTCTTGAAATTTTACACCATTAAAGAAAATGAAACATTGAATTTATTCCCATATGGATAGAGTATAAGATACTAGAGGAAGAAAAGTACACTATTTACCCTCAACTAATGCCGAATAATCCTTTATCACCAAGTTAATAATGCCCAACATATCCTTCATTCTGTATATTTTTTTCTAGAAACATTTACTAATGTGCCAATAACACTATCAATTTTTTTTATTCGTGAATGAAATTAAGAAAATATCTGAAAAACAAAAATCACATATTGTAATTCAATGAAAAATGATCTCTTTTTTAAAAATTATTTCATAAGGCTTTTCAAAAATGGGTTATAAAAAATATTTTAAATATCATTTACTTTATAAAATAGTTAATCACCCATTGGTGAGGCGGTGTTTTACCTTGTATAGTATTCTCATCAAATGTTGTCATCCATGATTGGTATTTATGTTGTTGTGGTCAATATTTCTAATGTCCTAAAAAATTAGTCTTATATGAATGTTTCAACTGAATTTATTTTCTAAATTCTTCATCAATGGGACACCCAAAAATTCATTTAATACTACAACCTATCAAATTTTCTCTAAAATGGAATGTCATTTAACATCCCACACATTATGGACCTTATTGTATATGAATCACATCTATGAGAATAAAACATTTTAACAAATGTATCCCATGTCAATTTAATATCTTCGATCAATGTATCCAAATATACAAAAATATCATTTAATATTTTTTGGTACATATATAAGCAAAAAAAATATAATATATTTTAAATTTTAGAATAACCATAGTAGAAAGTTATAATTTACCAATATGATAGGCCATGTACTATGAGTACTAATATATACACAAGAAATATTTATTTCACCAGTGCATAAGCCATGATAGAAGTTTCAGAGATCATTTCCAAATTCATGACACTCAAATTCATATTTTATTCTAGTAAATAGAGTATTTTAGATGATGTAGTTTCGAATATTTAATTATTGTATCTACATTCAATGTCAATTTTCATAGGGTTTTTTTAACATCAATATAGAATTATAAACCATGAAATGATTTGAAAGTACCATAAAAATTTAAAAAAACATGATTCAGCGTTCTTGTATCAATCCATACCACACATAGGGAATTTTATAAGTCATTCATGGTCCTTATGAAATAATATGAAATCATTTGGAAAGAAACATGAATTTTAGAGATCATTCCCATTTAATGTATAACTCATTTAGAATTATATATTTTACAAATAAGTTCACTTCTTTATGGTAGCGTGTCATATAGGATACAATGTAGTTCTGTAGAGCTGGTGATGCTCCATCCTTTACATGCTTTAAATTTATATAACAACAATAAGACTGAAAGTGATTTATAGTTAGTAAAATTAATAAATATTGATCTCTTTCAAAAACTATTTAACTTCTCAAAAGACATTCTAAAATCATTATGGTTATTTTAAATTTCCATTTTAATTTCTTCCATATGATCTTCATCATCATTTATATTGTTATTCATACCATATGATCTATAAAATGTACTATCATCTGAATCAGTGTTAACAATTAGTTTTTCCCTATGTTTAGTAAAATATTTATTATTTTAATTTGGTCCTTGAAAAATAAAATGTTCTTCCAACTCATCTAGATGAATTTTTATTAAATAAAAACAATATAATCATGGAAAATTGATTTTGAAAGGGTTATATGAATGCTCTATTGCAAACATGATGAAAAAATTAACTCCATATTCAAATTATTTTATCATATAATAAGTGTGAAAACATTTTTTATTTACATCCATCCTATTAGGATCATAAAATAGTCATTTTTTATAGAAAAATATATGAATACACATAAGATATTAATAATAAAAGTAGAAAGTTATAGAAAAATATAATAAAGGGAACCCAATATTTTATTGTTTCAAATAATTTTAATATGCTCTAAAAATTGGTAATTGAATTTTAGAAAATAAATACACCACTAGTAATAAACATTATCCTCTTAATCTATCCAAAATGAAAAATAGTACCTGATGTGGGATTAATACTGCTCAAAGTAGTTTGATAATCATAAGTTCATGTATAGAAGAGATTAGGGATGAGTCTCAAGAATAAAAATGTAATAATGACTATTCAGTACATAATGGTGATGAGGATGATAGTTTTATCCATAAATCTAAATGTTCTTGGTTGGGGAGTTGGTGAAGCCCTAAAAAAATTCTTAGTTTTTTTCCAAATGCTAATAAACATATAAACTATTGTATGATCCCTACAAGGAGGTCCTTGGTTGGATTGACTATGAGAAGGCCTAGTTATATGTACTTACACACACTTACATGGAGACAAATGTTGGAGTTTAAACATTAAAATCAATCCTTAAATTTCTCTATGAAAAGGGAAAGTCCTTTAGTCCGAGGACAAAATTTCAAAAGTGTTTAGCTTCCAGTGAAAAAAAGGGTTCAATTCTAGGATGGTTTCTTTTTTCCTTTCTAGGTGGGAATCCAACTTGTGATAAGAGTTAATGTGTATTTATTTATTTTCTTGATATGTGGTGGGTCATGTGGTGTTTCATTGAACTTCATAGTGGAGCTTTAAAAGAGTGAGATAGTTTAGGTGATTGTCACTTGTTAAGGAAAAAATGTCACATATTATTAATTTGATGAACCTGAAAAAGAAATGAAAAATTGAAATCATATGGGACATTTGACCACTAAAAAGTATTTTCCAACCCATGACCCTTGTTTCCATTAATTATGGATTGTTACATATGATTGGTAGAATATTCAATAATAAATGTTTCCTCTATCATTTAATCCCATTTACCATATATCTTGATACACATTACATCATACATCAAGGTCATTGAAATCATTATTTCATGCATAATTATGTTTATGTGGTCATTGTTTTTATAATTCATGTAATATTGGTTTTTTATAAATTTTATTATTCAAAAAAATTGTTATTTTTTTTATTTTTATTAATAAATGGTTATTTTCAATTAAAATTATTTCTTAATATTAATTTTAATTTTTCTGGTTTTAATTATAACTACGGTTTGTATTTTCATTAAATTTTCTAAAACATTCATTTTATTAATAGTTATAATATTGACTAGACCTTTAGTTTTTTAAGATTGAAATTTAGTATTTTTAAATTTGTTATCACTATAATAATTACTAGAGTAGATGTTATTTGAAATTTTTTTTCAATGATAATTAAAATTCATAAAATATTAGTTTTTAAAAAAATATATTTTTATTGAGTTATTTCTTGAATCATACATATCATCATTATCATTATTTTATAATAGTATTTTATGTTTTTTTTAAATATTTTTAATTATCTTTTGGATTGTAATTCTTTGATTAAATAACACAAAAATATATAAAATGGGGTGGTTGGAATGATAGTAGTTGAAATTTTTTCTATGATGAAAATTGAGACTCAAAATGTTTTGTAAATGTGATTGGATCAAGGATAATTACTAGATTGGTTATTATAATAATAAATATACAACGTTGAGATAGATTTTTCCCTAATTAAATAAGCTTCCAGACATTATTTTTCAATTACATCCTTTGGTAAACCATTTTTTTATCATTATCATTTTAAGCATTTTTTAACATTAATATGGATACGCCCGTAAGGGGCTCTTCTAGGGTTTATCTCCCCCGATGCCATCTTCCTATTCCCCGCTATGGCCCCACTTTCTAGAGACGCTTTCGATCGGTGGTTTCATGGCATGCGGCATTCACAGTGGAGATGTCGTCTTGAACTACTCGTAAATTTCACCGTATGATGGCCTTTATCATTCCCTTTGTAGGATAGGTCTCTTAAGCATCGCGTGACAGTCTAAAACTGGATTTCTTAGTTGCTGCAGCGAGGATGCCACCACAATTCTATTATGACTGAATGAGATTGGATAAATCTGGTCATAGTGTGTGTTCTTGGAGGCGGCAGCGGGTTGGTGGTGTGTTTTATTCTTTTCCTAGTATGTGTTTTCTGGTTTTTGATTTTGCGTCTTAGATGTGATATTGGTTTGTGGTTTGGTTCTAGATTTATGTTTTGTGATTGGACAATTCCATCCTACGACAGCATCATAGTATTAACGAAGGATATGATTCCTTTTTTGGTTTTGTGATTCCGACAGTGGTGGATCATGAAGGATGTTTGAATGGTTTTGTGAATATTATACAATATGAATGGAGAAGTTGGAGAAAACTTTGTTCCGGTTAATAGCTCTAGTGATAGGGGTGAACTCATCAGAGTTTTTTTTCATTGATAAAGGGATTTATATGTTTTTGTTAGCTATGGTTTTCAGTTCCGGTAATGATAGGGAGGCAACGACGTTGATGTTTCTTTCTTAAAATGTTGGTGAAAATGGTGAACAGATTGATGGGGACGACAGTGTAGGCAACGAGACGCAATGCAATGCATGAGGATAGTGGGAAACAAGATTTCCAGCTGAGGGTTCTCATGGCCCGAGGTCTCCTCAGGTCCTGTAGCTGTTTTGAATTTTGAATTTTCATTTTTGACCCTTTGAATTCGGATCCCGCGTTTAGTGTAAGGTTTTTTTGGGTATTTTGTTGTTTTGGTTACCGCTTACCCATAAAGTAGGTATTTCTAAAATCAAAAAAGTGAATTTTTAGTTAGTCAGTCAACAACAATATTTTTATAATGAGAATTATATTATTATTAATTTTAATCCATGATATTAATAATATGCATAGAATTAAAAAATGACTCTTAATGTATTATCCATGACTTGAATACCCATATGAATCTTGATTCACATTTACTACTACCCTCAGAGTTCTCCATAGTCCCTAAGAACCAATGTCGAGTGTTATGGGTGTAAACATAATGTTTTGGACTAATTTATCCATTTTTTATATAGATATATGTTATGGTTATTGTTTACATAAAATTTATAATGACTCTTAAGAAGGTCAAACCTACCAAGAATAAAACATTAACCAAAAAAGACACATGTGGAATGAAAAATAATGTTAATCACCCATAACTCTCTATATAAATAAAAAAACTAAAAACATGAAACTCATAGTGAAAGGGCATTCATGAATAGAATTCAAACCAATATATAAATAATAAAAAGGAAAAACTAAGTGGAATTAGAGAAGATCCAAAAAAGATAACACATAACCTCTAGTAGCTCATAATCTAATGTATAAACTGACCACACTCCTTTGAAAAACATAATTGACCTGATCAGATAATCTTTTAGAAACTATTATCCCTATGTACATCGAAATCAGTATTATAGGGTTTGTATGTCCACTGAGGAGTCAATGTTGGTTTTGAATAAAAAATACATATTAGAAAATCACTAATGATATATCAATACAGTATAGAAATAATTTTTGGAAATAAAAAAATATACTAATATAAAAATATATAGAGTAAAATTGTTTTAATAGTTAACAACCAAAGATTAATAGTGGATCACTGTGAAGAAAAGAAATCTATGATCAAATATATTATCTCTATAGAAGCAAGGTCCTCACCATCATTTACATCCTTTGAGAGTATCCCAATATTTATTTCTAGATTGAGGTAGAGAAAACCAGTAGTGTTTCCCATTGATATATATATATATATAATGAAAATTCTTAATCTCAATTTATGGGAAAAAGTAAGGGGTATATATAGCCGAGGGCTTAGCCTATATTGTGGGATAGGGGTATGTTTAAACCATGTTATAGAACAACTACCCATAACATCCATCATACTAAAAATGTTGATATACTATCATGAAGGAAATATATATAATTCAAATACACCTTTCTAAAACTTCTAAAATTCATAAAGTAGAATTTATTCATGGTTTAGAAACTCAATGTTTCAATATATGGAATCAAAATTATAAAACTTTTATATAAAAAATGTATTAAAAGTTTGATATTCTATTTTAATAACTAAAGAAAATAATCAGGAATTAAAAAATTGTCAATAAATTGGGTAGTACTAAAAAAGATAAATATTACATGAGAATCATCCAAGGTATACCTATAATAATATAAGTCCATGAAAAATAAAATGGCCATTATATTATATGATAATAAAATTCATTTCACAATAAAATTATTTAGTCTTGATTGGAATGATCAACTATAAAATCAAACCTGTTTGGAATCAACCCATAAATTTAAAAGCATGAGGAAAAGAAAAAGATAATCCAAATGTTATATTCTGACATTAAAAATATCAATCAAGCTTGTCCTTTTACAATTGTACCACTAAGGTGTGTTAGAATTTACTACCATGTAACACTTGGAGAACACTAAATGAGGCATTGCATAGTTCCTTACAATTAAATTGGTAATATTTATATAAACTAAAAATGATTATAAACTTACGAATTATAATTTTAGTCGTTTCTATGAAATGTTAATATATATATTCCAAAAATGTAAGAATAATATAATAGACTATCATTATTAATTTTTTAGGTTTTTTAGTTTCAATGATACACTACATAACTTCAAAATAAACAAAAGGCTTATAATCAATAAAAAAATGATGCACATTTCATTTAAGAGTCCATGTTTTAGAAAGGACATGTAACTAGTTACAGAAAAAAAATTGTACAAAAAATTTTGAATAATAATTAAATATGGAAATGATAAAAAAATATATAACTAAAATCATAAGTGAAACCATTTATAGAATAATCATTTCATATAAATTTCCAGACATTAACTCGCATAAAACCATTATAGCTGTCCCGTGTGATGTTGTTTGTGTGTGTATATATATATATTTGGTTTTTCACAGCTAATCCTTTCTTCTTTCCTATTAAATGTATCATCCAAATCACAATTAAAACATTCATTACCAAATTTCAAGTGTATTTTTTTTAATGTTAGTTTATTCAGGTTCAAGTGGGAATAAGTGACTCCATTTATAGATTTTTATTAAGGATAAAATAATTCCTCCCTATTTATATAAAAATTAACCAAAGTAATAAGTAAATTGAATGTCCTAAGATAATGATTTTTTAAGAAATAAAATGACTCAGAAAGATACACAATGGTTCCATTTCTTTTTAATTTATATGGTAAGGAAATTTGAATGCCACTATAACAGTATAAGGTTATATGAATAGACCTAATATGTTATAATAGGTTTGAATTTCATGAAATAGTCAACAAAATTGTGTCATAGGTTTTCATGGGATCACTGAAGGAAAATATTCAATGTATGGTTCATGCCAAATAAGCCAGAGAGTGTGATGATCTCTACACCAAATCCTATGGAACCATTGAATAAATTTAATCCTTTATATAAAAATATAATTGGCAACCATCCATCGATACTTTTCAATTTTAAATTGTTTTTTATGAAAATATATTGAAAATTGTTGGAACACATTTTATAGGAACAATAAAAGAATAACATTTTTAGGTGAGACCACCTACTAATATTACAAGATATATTTTAAAATTTTAAATGATCATCATAAGGCCCTACAATATTGGAATTGCAATTTCATAACAAAATAAACAAAATCAGAAAAACCACTACAACCGATGATAAGAAATACCATTGAAATCATACAATAGAAATCAAAAATCTATATATATGACCTTAATGGTATAGTAGTCGAGGAAAACATGTAATAACTATAATATCATCCCCATAATATTATTTATCATCCCCATGAATTTCTAGGAGATATTTACATGAATTTTGAAAACTAATAAGTCAAAAACACATACACTAAACCATCCACTAAACCTGTGAAACACACATCCAAATCGATCACAGGCAATCAAATCCAACTAATCCTAGATCCCAAAAAATATAACCATAACCATATTTATAATACATAACTAAAAAATCCAGCATGGATTATGCTAGAAATCATTCATCATATTTTTAATTGATAACGCCAATAATTTAACCAAGTCAATAAATACCAAAAAAAATAACTTCAATAACTTTCCCATAAAAATGAATCCTAATTACAGAATCTGTTACTATAAAACTGAAATAAATACGAAATACAAAAAATCATTCAAATAACTAATAATAAAATATATCTTGAAATAGAACATAAATAGCCTACAGATTGAGATATAAAATATTTATAACTTCAACAAAAATATGGTTTAAAAAATATTGGAAAGTAGGAATAGAGGAGAAAGAAGAATATGGATAGAAGATAAAATGATGGGGAAGGAAACTACAAAACCCATGAGAGAACCGAGATAAGAAAATGTCATACTAACACACACTGTGGAACCCAAACAAGAATGAAACAACAGAGAAAGAGAAAAAATAACATAACATGGATTTGATGCTTGATTTTCCCAAGAGAAGGTTGAGGGGGAATGATGACAACATTGGACATCCGCAAGATTTTGAGATGTGTGAATGAAATCAGTTTGGTTTGGGTTCATTTATAAAGATTGAGGATGGTTTTACCAGCACTGCAAAAAAGTGCTGATAAAGAGGGGATTTACCAGTACTAAATTAATAAAAACTAATAAAAAACCACTTTATTAGTAAAAAAAGCAATGATAAAATCCTTCTTTATTAGTGTTCAAACATTATCGCTGATAAAATGGACTTTCAATAAAGATTTATAATTATATATATCAATAAATATATTTATAAATATATTTATAAATATTTTAATATAAGTATAAATATATTCATATATTTTATATATTTATATAATTATATATGTATTTAATAAATACATAAATAAATATATATTCATTATTTAATAATATTTATTATAATTTTACAATTATTTAAATGTAAATATATTTATATTTATTTATAATCATATAAATATTTTTTTAATCTATTTAGTTTTTTAAAATTTTAAATATATAGTTTTATAATTATAGTAAATAAATAATAAAAAATATATCTATGAATAAATATATTTTTAAATATATTTATATTTAGTCATTTATTATTATAAAAATATTTATATCATTATAGATATTAAATAAATACATAAAAATATAAATATATTAAATATATTCATTATTTAAATATATTTCTTACAATTTTTTAATTATACATATATTTATATCCTTATATATTTATATAATTATATATAAATTTAATAAATATATATAAATATAAATATAGGTATGATAAGTACATTCATCATTTAAATATATTTATTATAATTTTATAATTATTTAAATATATAATTAATTATTTATAATTATATATTTACTTTAAAAAAAGTACATATATTTATTTAAAATTTTAAATATATAATATTATTAATATAGTAAATATAAATTTATTAATATATTTATTTGTAAAAATAATTTTACCGATATATTTTTATCATTATTAATGAATGTTTAATTTTAAATGAAAAAATCATAAAATTGAGTGAAATTGAATAATTTAAAATGAGTAGACTTCAAAAATAATTAAAAATGGATAAGTTAAATTAATTATTCCAATTACTAAAAAAATTAAATATAGATATATACTGAAATGAAGATGAGTATATATTGAAAATTTTTAAACCTTGTAAATAAATAAATATATAATTTTTTTTGAAAATGATTAATTTCAAATATATATATATATATATATTAAAACTGAAAAAACAAAACTAACTCTAATAATATTAAAAAAATGAAATTTTTAATTAAAAAAATATTAAATATATTATATTACTAAATTAAATTCTAAAACAAATGTTGAATGTTGAATAAACTGCATAAATAATATGTGTATGTGTTTCTATATAAGATTTCATTTATTAGAGAAATATTTGTGTGTGTGAAATTAATGTGTGTATATATATACAAGTTTAATATATGTTAAATTGAACAATGAAATTATATAATATATAGCATATATTTATGAAATAAATGATAATATGAATGAATAAATATAAAAAATGAATAACTCTCATAAATTATATAGATAATTTTAAAAAATTAAAAATGACTATTTATATATGTTAATTAATACATGTTAATTATAAAAAATATAACCATATTAAAAAAAATATTTATCAAAAACCTGAATAAAAAATATTGAAAATGGATAAAATTACAAACATATTGAACAATTAATAAATTAATAAATTAATAAATTACAAAAATATTAAAAAATTAAGACTATTAATGAATAAATAATTTTTAATATTAAAAATTTTAAAATAATATATTAACAAGTCATAAATTTTATATGTGGAATTTAAATTTAATAAATTATGAAATTTATAAATTAGAAATATAATATTTTCTAAAAATAATATGTTAATAAATATAATTCTAAAATTAATTTTAAAAACTAAATAAATTACAGATTTATTATGTGTGTGTGCATTGTATATATGAATACAATAATTAGCCATATGATTGTGTGAAATTAATGCAACACATGTTTGATATATATTAAATTGAAAAATAAAATTACAATCAATTAAATTTCCAATACTCGATACAATTAGTCAAAATTTATAATTAATATTATTTTTTATTTATAAACCATTTTTCACTGAATATATGGACTTTTTAACGTAAGAATAAGTATTTTGTATTATATAAATAATATTTTAGGGAAAAATATGTATATATATATATATATCTATGGATATATATATATTAATATTATTAACTATATTGATGGATTATTATGTATAAAAACCAATAAAAATGAATAACACGTTAATGGGTTTTAATTATTACATTTTATTCATTTTATATATTTATATTTAATATATATGATTTATTACTATTTATATTATATATAAATATTAGAATTATTGATTTCTATTGATTGTTTGTTCATTAATAATTATTTTAATAATTTTTTAATTTATTCACTTTAAATTTATTATTTAATTATTATAATTTAGTAATTTTATATATTTCTATTTAATATGTAATTTTATTAGTAATTATAATATATATATATGTATGTATATATAAATACATATATATATCTTAATTTTATTAATTAATATTTAATTAATAAAGTTATTAATTTTTTTTTCATTTACTCATTTTTCATTATTATTTGTTAAATTATTTAAATTTATTCAGTTTTTATATCTACATTTAATATATACTATTTATTAATATTTAAATAATATATATATATAATAAAAATAATTAATTATCATTTAATTATTAATTATTATTTTCTTGTAATTTTATAATTTTTAATTTTTAATTGTTTAATTTTGTCAACTATTTAATTTTGTTAATTACAATTTCATAATTTTTATATCAATTTATTTATTTTATATATATATATATATTTAATATATACTATTTATAAATATTTATAATTTATATATATTAATGTTATTAATTATTATATTATTAGTGTGTTAATATTTTTTAAATTTTTAAATTTTCATTTTTAATTTGTTTAATTATTTCAAATTTTTAGTTTTTTAATAATTGTATATTTGTGGGAATATATTATAAAAATAGGGGCCATGGGATGGGTCGAGTAGGACCCGACCATGTGCATGCAAATGGGCTAAAGCTCGAGGGAAGCATCGATAATGAAAAAGGCCTACGGAGGCCGATGGACCCATATGAGTCTGTGTATAGTTTTTATGGGATCCCTCCACCACAATATGATTCTATGCCAAGATTTAAGTTCAATATTATATAATGTGGTGGCCAGACAACTACTATTTTGATATGGGACTTGTGTGTGATATCATGACATTTATCAGTACTCGAAAATGCGCTAATAAAGATCTCCTTTATCAATGATAAAAATAATGTGTTAATAAAGGCCAAGGCTTCATACAACACATTTTGTAGTTGTGGAAATAACCTAGGTTTGGTGACTTGGTCTACTCATGAGTTAGTCTATTTATAGTGTTCCTCTTTGGTAGGGGATGCAATGCACGGTTGGGTGTGTAAATCGAATTTATGTGAGAGTTCTGGTGTGAGTAATTTTGTGGAAATAATATACTAAAATTGAAAATTGGATTTTTGGAAGGATTTATCTATATGGATTTCTTGGATTATTTATTTTATTATTCTTATCTTCTGTTTTACATAAATAAAAAACTAACATGTTCTTTTTTTAGTGGCATACATGGGAATTCATTTAAAGTTTTGCTGTTGATTATGTAAGCTCACCCATACCTGTAAATATTCTTTTTTATGGAGTCATTGTTTGACATACAATAGTGTAGGGGATATATACCACTTTTATAGTGCAGCGTATGGATGTTATGGTCTTGGGTGATAGAGTTGGGAGATAGGAGTTAGTAGTTTTGTAGAGCATGGGTGTGTTACATTTGATCACTTGTTCTTCCTTTCCATTCTTTGTCTTGGAGTGTTAATTTTATGCATTTTTTTTCTACTGTGAATCAGATTATGGTTAATTCATATTATTTAGTAGATGTTTTTATTTTATTGATTCATTTATTGTATATATGTGTTGTTTTTAAGTGGTCTATTACAGTTTGTTTGGTAGGTAATGGAAAATCAACCCCCAAATATAGTGATTCCCTTGGAATTTATTTCTACCCTTTGGTTCCAAGGGGATACAGTTATGTTTAGTTGATTGATTGTCCATATTATGAAAGTCTTTTGGGTTCGGTATGTTATAAGGATGACCAATGACCATTTTTGAGACATGAGATACACTATATTGATACCGTGAGTGTTTCCTCTGGGATGTGTACCTTGGATAAGAGGAGGAATGAGAATGGTGAACTATTTCATCACCGTGTATCGAGGGGTACTTTTGGAAAAGGAGGGATGATGGTTAAATTCAAAATTTAGCAGCAAAGTCTATGTTAAAAAGAAATTAATATTATCACTAGGGATTTAAGCCCTATAAACGCACACTATCAAGAATTGAGCATATTGATGGGGTGCACCTAGCCAAATGGAGTTCCTAATAAAACAAATACATGATAAAGGTTGGTTTTTTCCTTGGGGGAATCAATATGATCCCAAATTCAATATAATTTAAGGTTATATAACTCGTACCAAAACCCAAAAGTTTTTGAGTCATATAGTTGTGACCAATGGATTCTTCTAGTTTAAGGTCATAAAGCATATATACTAGGGATTATATGGTCTAAATAAAAATGGGAAAAAATTATCCAATGTGTATAGAGAGATGAATACTAGTATAGAGTGAATGGAAGATGAGTTCACGCAATTTTAATGTAATTTTTTCTAGACCAATTTGTATAGATGTTTAATATCATTAAACATAAACAAAAACTTTTGAGGAGAACACCATCTCATTGCCAAACTGGAAGAGAATAATCCAATGAAAGGGAACTGAGCACCCAAAATTGGTAGGATAGATGGAATAATGGTGGCTTTGACCATTTTATGAGATCAAAATGTCACTACATATCCAAACGATTGGGAATAAATCCACAATTAGTTTAGAGAAATAGGTACAACCGGTTACCATCATTGGAATGAAGGGATTCATCTCGGGTTACGAATCCAACATAGTTGAAAATTTTAAATTTCACATATAGTGAAACATATCATACAGTTTAGGGTCATATAGTGTGGATGAAGTACAATATATTTTAACAACATGCGGTGAGGATGTTGATCACTAGTTTAATGTTGTATATTTATAATGATGTGATATGAATTATATGTTCATTAAATAGGGACCTATATTCCATATAGTATTCGGTCATATATAAAGGACCAATTCCAACTACATTAATGTCATAGAATGAAATATATTTTGAGTTCTCTAAATTCATGAATAATAGAATATAATGAATACAATTTCAAGTAATATATATATATATTGGGAAACCACATATTGGTGGGTTGTGTATTGCACCCCCTTTTCATGGTGATCAATGAGTGTGTATCATCGATGTAAACGTTGTGAACTGTTAAGGGGTATTCTAATTTTGGATCTATCTTTGGTGGTTTTCTTCTAGGTATCATATTACCATAAAATTATAATACTATGTCATGATGGGGGAAGTATATATGGTTATTCTTATTATTAAATACTTGGGGAACTCGATCTTGATGAATCTCAATATTGTACATCACCTAGAGTCTGTTTTCATTGAGGTAATCCAAAATAGCTTATTAGACCATGGACCACACATCCTTTGTCAAATGGTCATAGATTGTTCTCTAGAGTGATTGTTTATTGATATTATTGAGAAAAACTTCCTCTATTAAATTCACTAATTGGTAATGGGCCACCTATGTATAATTCCAAATCATAGTCTGGTATGGACACTATTTAAAGACTCAAGATATGGGAATAAATTCTTTCTCCATAAATTAAAAATATGTTCCATTACTTATTTCACCAAAGAAATCAACCTCAAATGGTCAAAGAAAAAATAAATGAATATTATAATGAAAATTTAATAATGAAATAACCCCTTGTAAAAAATATTTTTATTGTTTATAATTACATAAAAAATAGGATTAAGATTAGTTAATTTTTATGAAGGGAATTCTTCAATAAAAAAATAAATGTTTATTTGTATATTTTAATTTCATTTTAATGATAAATTTATAATTATTATAATTTTAATTTTTTAAAATGAACATCAATTTTTAATTTATCATGTAAAAATTTTCTTATGGTGAATTTGTTATATTTTTATAAAGTAATTTATTTTTAGGTGAACTATTAAGAAATATTGGTTATGATAACATTGCCACATTAATTTTGTTATCATAACTAGAGAAAAACATTAAACTCTTTGAAACATTGTTTTCAATTAAATATAGAATTAGATAATTTAAAACTACTTTTTTTAAGTTATGAAAACAATTTTTAGAATTTTTGAAACATTAGAAAAATATTTCCAAAAAAACTATTTTTTATTAACATATATTAAAATTTTATTTTTCATATCTTCTGAAATTAAATACAAAAACAAGTATTATTTATTTTGGATGAAAATTTTCATATTTTTAATATTTCCAATTTACTTTTTAGGAATTATAATAATATTAGTAGGAAAAAAGTTATGTACAATGATAATTGTAAATCTGTTATTTTCAAAGACGGTATTTATTAAGAATATCAACTTTACTTCTATCAAAAAAATTATTCCCTTATCAAAAATAAAATTAAAATATATTTTAAACCAATATATAACTATATTAACACTCATTAAAATTTTAATCAATATTAAATATAATTAATAACACTTGATGGTGAAAACAATATTTTCTAGAAAATATAATTTTAAAATATTTAATGTATTAATTTAAAAAATAGATTTATCTTTTTTATAAAATATATTAGATGTCATAGGGTTTTCATTTAAGATCATAAAACATAAATTTGGAAATATGGTTCACCTTCTATTTTTAATAAAATTAAAATCACTTATATAAAAACTAGTTACTAAAGAAAATAACAAAATTGGGTAAAGTGTAAAAATTAAATGGTAAATTTCTTAAAAAAGATTAAAACATGTGATAAAATTCATGGATGATGACTTATTAATCCTATATAATTGATAAATCAATTATTTTAAACTTTTCTATCTTTTTACCCTTTAATATTGATATAAAATGGTTGAAATGTAACGTGTAATTCCAAAACTACAATTATCTTCATTTATAGAAGGAGATCACATCCACCACTTCATGCTACAGTTTTCCCTTAAAAAGTCCTCAAAAAATTCATAAATTATTATTATAATAGAATAATATATAATTTTACAATCATATGGTCTCAATTAAATATTTTAATGCCTCACTATCAAATTATATTTCCAAGAGAAATCCCAGGATCTCAATTTGAGTATATCATACATCTTAGTCTTTTATACATATTTTTTTTTTAAAAACCATATATAAACAGGAAAATATAATGAAAGAAGAATTTTTAATATAATAAAATTATAATATATTAGTTCATAATAATTATTAAATCCTTTCCACATAATAATAAAAATAAAAAACATTGATTTCCTGTATGTACAGAGTACTGCCTTCATGAAGTGATGTCGTTATTTTTTGACCATTTCTCTCAAGGATGATACAAATGATGGATTTTTGGAATGAAAATGTTTCATATTTCACAATTATTATTTTTAAATTTCAATCCATCTTATTACTTCATTACATCTCATTAATGGAGAAATGGGAATGTCAATTTTGCACGTGTGTGGACAACAACCTCGACGAACGACATATTTCATTTTTTATCACAACACTACATTGATAATACTAAGAGTAATTTTAATTCACATTTATGATATTTATGACACTATTAATATTTTTGAAGTATAATATTTTATATTCTATAATTCATATTAAAAATAACTTCTTATAGTAAACGTGAAAACCTTAAGTGAAAATATCAAGACAGTTTCTTAATTTGAGTCCATTTTGGGAAATATAGGAAAAAATATAATTTTTTAATTAATGAAATGATAAAATAAATAAAACTATATAAATTATTACATTATTATTCTATTTTATGAATAATTGTTACAATTTTAATATACAGAAGAATTTTCATAGAACGCAACCAAACAACCTTAAGTAACTACCATAGAAATAAATATTTAATAAATTAATAACACATCATGACAAATTGACCTAATAAAATGATATGTATATATATATATAATTAGGGTAAAAAAAATTAAATTAATTTTATTATTCAATATGTTAGGTTCATGTTAAGAATTAATCATAATCTGTGGTAGGGGGTTTTAGATATTGATTTTGTTTCATTGATATTTGATTTATATTTCCTACTTATTAATTTATAATTTTGGTAAATATACTGGGCATGGACTTCGTTTATCATATGGTTTCCGGAATTATGATGAATTTAAAAATTCTTATCATGTTATACCCTACATGAGTTTTCAATCCGAAGGATAATGATGATGTAACTGTTATTTTTCTCTATCGGTAATTCCACGAGACATATTTGATATTGCACAATATCATTTATTTTAAATGTACTATTAAGTTAACTATTATCTTAATGTAAAATGAATATATATCATTTCATGATGTTTTAAAGTCCATTCCATGATAACCCTCTTATGTTCTTTTGATTCTTATATTTCTATTACTGTAAAGGTTTTTTCATCATTGTCAATTTTAAATTGAGATTATCTTTCAACGATAATCCATTTGGGGAATTTTTATGCTTTTATTTCTAAAAACCCATAATTGTTTTATCCTATGATTATTTTATGGGTTTTATATGTATTTTAATGATTTTATTTTTCCCTTTGGAACATTATTTTCCCATTGTATGAAAATCGACCCCACTTATTCATTTTAGTTAGGAAACCTCCTCTTCCATGAAAATATTTATTAGATTATTTTAAAAATATCCGTATCTATGACTCAATAATTGAATAAGTTAATTCATACTACTTTTACCTTATTTAGAATTTTTACGATAAAATTAATGTTTTCTCATATGGTTCATTTTCATAAAATTGTGAAAGGAGTCACTTTTTAATGTTTTGTGTGTGAAATCATCTTTTAAATATACTTTTATTTTTCTATGAAACTTCATATATATATATATATATATATTTTATTATTTAATAAATTAAATTATTAATCTCTTTGTATTATATAATATTTTTTATATAAATGTTTTTAAAACTAAAATAGTGTTTATTATTTAAAATGTTATTTTCCTAATTCTCCTAAAATGATTTCTTCGATATAACATATGTTTAAATATCTTATTCTAGATCAATGATATTATCTAAATGTTACCATCCATCCACTTTCAATGGATGTTTTTGAAATTATATATTCTATCATATAAATGACTATATACTTTTATTGTCTTATATAATCCTCCAATATTTATGAAAATGATCCTTTTTCTATGTGTTTCATCAGGGGAAAATCTTTATTTCCATAATCTGAATGAATAGTCTTAACCTATATTCTATATGATGATTAATTGGTTAAATTACTGACTAAATTGTCGACATTTTATTTATAATATTTATATACTATATACCTCATAATCTTAATTTAAAATTAATTACTTATAATTTTACTAAATATATTTTGATGTTGATTTATTTTCCATGGGATCATGTTCTATGATTATTGGTTGAAAATGTGAATGATTTTATTATATAAATCTATTTAAAAAAGATATGAATTATATTTTATTTACACTGTTTCTTTATGGTGCAATTAATGATACCCATTTTTTACATGGGTTTCTTATGATATGATGAATGTTTAATTTAATGTGGCACCCATGAGTGTGGTTGAATAATTAGTATAGTCCTATAACATCTTACAACTCACTGATTTAAATATTATATCTTATGATACATGTAGACATTAGAAAAATTATTCTTTTCATGAGTGTGGTTGTAAGTGTGTGACATATGAATGTAATGTTCTGATAATATAATGTATATACCATGTTTAAATGTTATCTCAATTTTAAACTCCCATGGACCAAATTTATTGAATAATGTTTCCACACTCCTTCAATACATCTATTTTACCTTATTCCATGACTCATGATTTTTGATCTATTCCTTATTGAGTGTGATTATTTTATGATGTTTCCATGGACCTTGATGATACCCATATTCTAATCTTATGATCACTGGTGATCTTTTTTTTTATTTTCCTTACC
Source organism: Viscum album (assembly GCA_963277665.1). Classification (NCBI taxonomy): domain Eukaryota; kingdom Viridiplantae; phylum Streptophyta; class Magnoliopsida; order Santalales; family Viscaceae; genus Viscum; species Viscum album. The sequence goes on along the minus strand of OY728164.1, from coordinate 2,003,718,220 downwards.
CCTACCGATAATTTGATCTTACCCCTTTATAATGTTTCCACTTTAACATTTTATGAAGATAAATGTAATATATTAGATTTTTAGAAGGGAGTATGGTGTGGATTAATTATAGAGAAATCTATATCAGTATACCTATTTAATGGAAAATTATTTCCTTATGTGAATCCATTCTAAAATGATATGAAGGAATTTTTTCAATGGGTTATTTATGATGGGATGAATGAAGCCAATTTTATTCTCATTGTTTCTTTATAATGTGATGAATGATTTATTTAAATTGGAACATATAAGTATATATGATTGATCGGTGGGGTCTTATACCCACACCGATTCAATGGTTAAAATTTATATCTCATGAGGGTTTTGTACATAGACCCAATTTAGTTTTTCCAAATCAAGGGTATAAGTTAGATACCCAAGAATGTTTTTTTCCTATGCTCATGTTTGTTCCACATTTTTAAGGCATCATGATGTTAGGCTCTCATGGATTATGTTTATTGAATAGTTTTTCCATTATATTTTGATTCATGTATTTTTCCATTTTCTATAATTCAAGCTTTATGATATATTAATTTTTGTTTACGAATCTCTTAAATTATTCCATGTGACATTATTATACACATATTATAATATTATGATCAATTATTACCTTTTATTATTATCATTTATGTTTACCCTGACTAAGAATTTCAGATCATATTTTTATAATTTTTTCATTTCCCCAGTTTATGAAGATGAGTGTAATTTATGGTAAGTCTAGTGGCTAGTCATGTGTGACTGAATTTTAGATAAATGTCCAAAAGTATCATAAAATAAGTTAAATATGTTTCTAATCTTTAATACACTAAATCCTATATTATTATCATTATGTGTTCATTTTTGAGATGTAATGATTAAATTATGGAAAAAACGTAAAGTAAAAATAGAATTATCTTGTTTGATATAACATTATTTTAAATAAGGTGTTTAATGAAAATATTTTTATCATAGGACTTGAGAGAATGTGACTAGGGTGAGTCAAAAAGTGAATCCGGGAGTGTAATTTTACATTATATTTGAGTGTAATTATTTTATTCTCTCAATTTATCCATTATTTAGTACCTGATAGTAGGAAGTATGTTTTTACTAGATGCTATTCAAGCATATAAATTATTCATTTTATAGGATTAAAAGATCATTCCATAATCTATAGGAATATTTTTATGTATCCAAACTAATAAATGATATGTAATTTTACACACCTAATCATAGAGATGGTATTTAATTCCTTTTCATTGAAAAAATCCACTCATTTTATAAGAAACTATTTGTAGTAAGAATTAACATAAACTAATTTTCTATTGCTGATTGGTGGGGGCCAGAACATTGACCACCCCCACCACATAGGGAATGTTCAAGAGTAATTGGTTGTGAGGATACTATTATGGGGATTATGTATGATGTTGGCATAAACATGTAAGGAATGAAACTTCATAGTGAATTAATTGTGTGGATAATGTTTCCCATCTATTAGATCATGTGGAATAGTTTAAATTATGTTTGATTAGATCTAAATTACCTAAAATGATCTTCTTGTAATAATAATGTAATTTTATTTCCCTTGATACAAGAAATCATGATTCTGTAAAATTGGTTCCATCAGGGGAACTACATTGAATTGGTGACATAAAAAAGGGTCATATTTTTTCCCTTATACAAATATTCTTTTTATTGTGATGCTTTTATGGTAGTGTCACATGTTTGGAAGTAATTAACAAGGTGATTTATAAAATTTTATGTCACTTATGTCATAGGGTAATTTGTGGGTCCCATATGGGGGTATATATAGATGAGTTGATTGAACAATTGAAACATTCATCATTAATGGAAGAGGTGACTAATCTTTATTAAAGCATACATATGACCAAATAATTCTAGTGTGGATCAGCAAGGGATATGACTAAGTTTTCTTGGGTGCATGTTTAATAATTTTTACATTAAAAACATGGAAACCATCACCCATAATAGAAATTTGGCCAAAATCATGTTTGTGTTCTCGATCAATAAGATGGATACAACATATTGATAGAATAGTCTCCATTTATTTTCTTTATGAATTGATCAGTTTCACTCTTCTTATGAATCATAGGTACCTAGATCTCAAGTAGTAGTATGAGGCTAGTAATTATGGATTGGTATTTTCCCACATTTTTTTGTAACTCATTAAAGTGAAGAATGAGTATGAGATGCAGCACTTTAATGGAGTGATGAAGAACAATATTCTTCAACCCAATTGATTTTAAGATTATATATCGTCTTCCTAGTTATGAATTTGAGATAAACCAGAACAGATTTTATGAAAATATGGTGATACTAATTTAATTTAAATAGTGGTTTATTTGGGAAACTCGACATTGAATAGATGTTCTTATGAGGCTTTGTGTTTGATAATAAAATTTATCAGTTCATTCCCCTTGACATCCTTATAAGTGATGAATTTGGTGTCAAACTACTGGAAGATAACTGTAACACCCCAGGTAAATAAAGAATATGACATTTCATATTTATCCATATTTGTGAATAAAATATTTAAATGACTTTAAAGGGGACGCTATGCTCGATGGCGTACCCAACACGCAACAACGAGTTTCTTGGGAATCTTACGTTGCACTCTAATAATAAAATAATATTATTTGAAATGGTAGTATCCGTTGTAATGGCGGGAATGAATATAAATAACTAAAATATGATTATATATGTTTTTAAATGTTTTTACATTTATCCAATAAAATCTAAAGGCTTAAAATACGGAAAGAATTCAATTTTAGGCGTATATGACTTAGTTTTCACTAAAGGTTCACTTATCGCCTTTTAATGGAGAACCATCATTAAATATAGTTTTTATCACTCTTATAAATTCTATTGGACCAAATAAAACTCTTCTTAAGAATCGGGTCATCAAAATTTACTTTGTTTAAATTTTTGGTATCTTTCCGATAATGTTCATTTTTTTAATGAATAGTGTAAAATGTTGTATTTTAATTCAAAACCTCTTTTTAATCTAATTTATTTATATGATTAGATTATATTTTGAATTGGTTTTAAAGTGAAATTAGAAAATATTTTTACCATTAAATCCATTAGTGGTCGTTGGAATTAATTTCACTTTGAAATCAGACTTAAACTAGTGTCAATCTTTTGATACTTATTATTTTATAAAAACACGCTATTTACTCTGACAGCGGGAATTAATTATTAAATTAATTAATGTGAGTAATATGTTTTGATTTTTTGTAAAACGGACTTCATTTTTTTATTCGGAATATCAAATATAGCTTAGGGTGAAGTTTTGGTATTTTTCTGAAAAACTCCAATTTTTGATGAATAGTGAAACCACTAAGTGGTAATCAAGCAAACTGATTTTTCAGTTAAATGAAAGTTTACCACTAATGTGTATTGAATTTTGAAAATCCGACAAACATGGTTGTCATTAGTATGAAAAATGTGGTTCAATGGGATGAAAATAATTTTTTTGGTGAATAGTAACTTATTAAGTTTTTAATCGCGATTAGTGGTAATTAGTGTAGTTTAAGGTAAAAAATGATATTATAAGAATGTGAAAACACCATGACACTTTTCCTACACCTACTGGGTGAGTCATGGCCGACCATGAAAAGCCATGGGCCAACTTGGGGACCCCATGGATCCACTTTGGTTGGGAAATGACATAAATAACTTTTTATTTAATGTAAAAGTAAAAATGACACAAACATGATATGTTCTACTAAAACAATTTTTAAGTGGGTTTACACAAGTCCGAATTTTGATTATAAATAGTCATTGGAAAATAAAAAGATTTCCTACAACATATTTTTTTTTTATAATTTTTAGACATTAAATAAATTAAATTATTTATGACATAATAATGATGCAGCGATGACATCATTATTTGACGATTTAAATAAAATGGAAAGATAATGTAAAATCTATGAACTACACATGTCCAAAACTTATTGAATTAGTGGATTTCGAAGCCTTATCACCTTATCCACGAATTATATCAATGTGGGACCTTTTAAAACCGAAACACATTTTCAAATAAAGTAATATTTCTTTACTTTCCAAAAGTGCCCCTCCTCTCTTCTTATAAAAGGCCCCCACATCTACCTCATTTCACACACCCCTCAAGCATTTGGCTCGGACAACCCCTGCCCATTTACTCTCTACACATCCCTCTCCTCATCCTAGTGGATTCCCTTTGGGCAGAATCCTTTCAAAGGAAGCCTTTAGGCTCAAATCAAAAGGAGTTACACTTTTAAAGGTAATTCATTCTCTCATGTTCATTTTTTTTTGTTTCTCCAACCCCCTAAAATCTTTTTATTTATTTCTTTTGTAACAACACCAGTATCTTCAATATACTAGGATGTTGTTATAAGATTTATTCGAGCTAAACTCTCACACAACTACATCAAATGGTTAAAGAACATACGGTTTCCGTGGATGGCGAATTTCTTCCTCCCGAAACGATGATTGTTCAACATTATTTTAACACCTTCAAAGGTGGCCATTATGATGTCAATATTTTTATATATGATATATAATATGTTTATGTTTTACTTATGCTTCTTTATTTTTCATTTTTGTCTTACCATTATGGCTTCCATTATGGGTATACGTGATATCTTCATTTTAGGAAGTGCGGACTACCGCCCCCTCAAAGTGATGTGATTCGTTAATACCATATGTGGGACGTATAAAGGATGGAACTATGATATTATATATGATATTATACTGGAATTATAATATACCTTTATATCATTATTATTCCATTATATAAAATACAAAATAGAAATGAAAGTAGCGTTCATGCGTACGTACGGCTTACCGTCTCCATGAACGGTGCATTTCATTTCTTACCTCTAAATGATTATGTAACATTATAAATTAATGAATGTACTGGATATATATGAAATATATGATATCTACATCATGAATACAATTCTGGATATAATAAACATTTGGAAACATGAACAACATGTAATTGTAAGAAGTCCACTTTCGACTTAGGAACCAAACATCGGCAAAACAAATATTATTAACTTAAATGATTACATAATGTTTATGACTTGGTAATAAGTGATATAAAAGGAATAATGAACTTGAAAAATGTTCTTAAGGAAGTATAAATTAACTCAAGTTTATTCTTCAGGAGATTAAAGAATGATCGAGTCAAGTCGGACCCGAGGTAAGGGATCCTACAACTCTCTTTCTTTTTTAAGTACACTCTTTTATGTCATTTATTTTAAGCTCATCTTTCTTATGATTGGGATGTTCTTTTATATTAATCTTACTGTAATTTTTATGTTCATGTGATGAGAGACCCTATTCTCTCTCATCAATCCATTTTGGAAGTTTTGAGTGGCGCCGTTAGGCTGCCGAACTTTCGTAAGAGATCTAACCTCTCTCTTTCTTTTTAAGTACTCTCCTTTATGTCACTTCTTTTAAGCTCCTCTTTGCAATGTTGGGGGATTTTATTTTATATTCCACTTGCTGTAAATTCTATTGTAATATTATGGTATACTCTATTTGATCTCATCAATCCATATTCGGAAGTTTTATGTGGCGCCGTTAGGCTGCCGAGTTTTCGTAAGGGATTTTTCATCTCACTTTTATTCCCGTGAGATTTATGCTACATTCGCCACAAATTCCATTGAGTGGTGTATATACTGATCATCATTCTACTATTTGTGTAATATACTTTCGTTTATGAGTATTTACATCAATGACCTATTGTCTTTCTTTCATGGGGTGTATGTTTTGAAAGATACCCAAGTCGGTAAGGGAACCTTTCACCCTCCTCTTTTTTAAAAGACTTCTTTTATTGGGTCTTTTAATTTACATATTTTTATGTTGGGATATGTTCTCATACATCTTTATTGATGTAAATTTTATTTCCAATTGATGATATACACTTTTTATCTCTCATCAACACATTTTGATGTGATGCCGTTAGGCTGTCAAGGGAACTTTTTAACCCAATTTTGATTTCGTTGGGTTCAACTTGTAGTCATTGAATATGTCATCCATTGAATATGTGTGAATGACCTTTTATTGTTTTACACTTAATATCCACTTATATTTGGTGTATATATATTTTTCACACATATTATTGAGATTTATTTGTCCTTAATTTAAGGATACCTTCTTTATAAGGGATTTCATCACATTTGACATTTCTATTGAGGGTTATTTGTTGTTATGCACCAATTCACTCTTATATGGTGTATATACTGTCCTTTGGAGTATTATATCATGAATCCTTTTATTCTCATGATATTATAAAGTTCTGACTAAATGTTATTCCTCTATTATTATATTCAAGTGTCTCTAATTTTGGTAAAACCCCTTTAACCAAAATATCATTTTAAATGTTTTAATTATTTGTTCTTATTAATATCCATGTTTTCAAAATGGTTTTAAGGATTTATTTATATGGATATTAAAAGCTTCAAGGTGGTATGGGACACTTTGATTCAAAAATCTCTTTATTAAATGTTTTAAATGGTTTTGGAAATGGTTTCTTTTTAAATGGATTCATTATTTCAATATCCTAAAATGTTATATTGTGATTGAAATGTGGAAATGTCATGTTTCCTTTATTCATGTTTATGTGATACGATTATGTTATGGTTCTTGGGCATTGTTATGAAAAACGGGTGGTTCCGTGATAATCTAAGGGCGGGTGAGCCCGATATAGCTCTCCAATGCATTGGGTAACGCGAAGGAGTGAAACGTTAAGGTTTCTCCGAAGAGATTTTAGGGAATATACTATGATGGGTATTCCAAACGTAACCAAGAGGGTTACTCCCTACGTAAGAATGTTATGAATTCCTCAAGTTACCTTTATGTCTTATGATTTCTATGATTTATTCATGATTTGATATGCCTATGTTTTATGGGTAAAGTATGATTTCATTCTTATGTATACATGTACTCATGTTTCCTTTCCATATCTATATATCCCTTACTGAGCTTTTTATGCTCATCCCAAGTTTTTGAAATGTTTTTCACAAGTCAAGGGAAGGGTACATGATGTGATGATAGTGTCAAGGATGTGTCAAGAAAGAATCCATGTTTTATTTTAAATATGTTTCCGTTGATGGGAAGAATGAATACTATCTTTTATGTAACCACTTTGTTTAAATGTGGAATGTAATGCAAGTTTCATGATCTAATTCTCTAAAACTCTAAACCTGAAAAGATCCTCAATGTGTAATCTTGTAATAACTCAAGATTAAGTAAGGTTTAAGGCTGGGGCCTTATAGTTGGTATCAAAGGTCGGTTTAGATAACTTTAGAGGTTAGGGTATTCTTTAAGCATAAGTGACATTACCATAATGGTTAGGATTTCAGAAAGAGTCCTAGTTTTAGATAAAGTGAATGGGTAAGTGTATCTTAGTGTTTACCTTCCTCATTAGTACATGATGGTTTTGTTGATATACTCACACTGACATTTCTATTTTTAGTGAATGGATGGATCTAGCAGGCACCAAAGAGACAACAGGTTTGAAGGAAACTATGGTGGTTCTCTAATTAAGATACTAGATAAAATGGAGGATTCAATGAGGAAACTCGTGTTTGTTCTAAACCAAATATCAAGGAGTCATGATCAACCACTTCAACCTTGGTGAGTTCTCTAATGCATCATGTACGATATGGCCAACCCGATGTGGAAATTCAGGTAATAATTATTAAGGTAACCATTAGGGTTTATATGATACTTAATTTTTAGGTAATTATGGGTTACTCTATGATATGATGGAAAATGAAAGGAATGAGATAAACTCGAGGTTAAAATATGTTATGATTATTCTTGAAGATTTTTTTTTCTCATTTTGGGGAATGTTTTAAGAATTATATAGTTTTGGAAAAAGGACAACACGCAGACCGTGTGACTACCCGTCGCGTCGGACAAAGATGCGGGAATCGAACCCACAACCAAAGTGCGACTAGTATTTATCGCCTACCACTGGACTACGTGAAGTCCCTGGTTAGTTTGGCTGATTCTTTCTAGTTATATGATTTTATGAATTAAGAGTAAGTTGAATTTGGGTTATTTATGAAAATGATTAACCTATCTTGGAGGATATGTCATTAGGTTAATTACTTTTCAATACGAGACTTTAGGGGCAACTGATGTTGTTTGGAGATAAATGTTACGATTTAACTTGGAAGACTATGTGAATAAATCCTTCAAATATTTGGGTTTCAATCTTATACTGGTTTACTTTGAAGAATTTTATGGACAAATTGTTTATCGGGTGGTCCTTGTTGAACTTTGGGTTTTGTTGGACAAATTTTGGAGATTAAGCATAGATTTTCTTTTTAATGGGTTATCCTTTTCTCGATTATCTGACCTTGTACTAAACTTTTTGGTTTTGGTTCTGGTTAAAGCCTAAAGACATGGGAAGTATATAGTTCTCTTTTGTGGATTAGGTGATTCTCTAGAAGTTTATTATAGTACTCTTAATTTGAACAAGTCTTCCTAAATACTCGCCTTTTAGAGAAAATATGAGTTTGTGTAAGGATTCTAATAAAAGTTGAGAGTCAACATGATAAGTGATTATGTTTCCTTATGAATAAATTCCTCAATAAAAAGTAACTTAAAACAAAAATTTTGTCTATTAACTTTTCCTACTGGGGAATCGAATACCGTTTAACCCATCACAAGTTTGTGATTTTCTCATGGTTAACTTTCTCCTAAACATGTTTTCTATCACTCTCCATCAGAACATGACCCTTTTTTCCTCCATGTCCATATTTTCATACTTGGAATCCTAGTATGGGTTAACTCGGGTGACCTTTGTACTTATCTTTCTTTATTTTAAAGTGTTTGTTTTACCGACTTTTGTTCCGATGTGGGACTTTCAGGGATGTTTCCATGCGCAATTTTAAAATCGCGAGGACGCTATTCCCAAAAGGGGGGAAGGATGTAACACCCTAGGTAAATAAAGAATATGACATTTCATATTTATCCATATTTGTGAATAAAATATTTAAATGACTTTAAAGGGGACGCTATGCTCGATGGCGTACCCAACACGCAACAACGAGTTTCTTGGGAATCTTACGTTGCACTCTAATAATAAAATAATATTATTTGAAATGGTAGTATCCGTTGTAATGGCGGGAATGAATATAAATAACTAAAATATGATTATATATGTTTTTAAATGTTTTTACATTTATCCAATAAAATCTAAAGGCTTAAAATACGGAAAGAATTCAATTTTAGGCGTATATGCCCTAGTTTTCACTAAAGGTTCACTTATCGCATTTTAATGGAGAACCATCATTAAATATAGTTTTGTTCACTCTTATAAATTCTATTGGACCAAATAAAACTCTTCTTAAGAATCGGGACATCAAAATTTACTTTGTTTAAATTTTTGGTATCTTTCCGATAATGTTCATTTTTTTAATGAATAGTGTAAAATGTTGTATTTTAATTCAAAACCTCTTTTTAATCTAATTAATATATATGATTAGATTATATTTTGAATTGGTTTTAAAGTGAAATTAGAAAATATTTTTACCATTAAATCCAATAGTGGTCGTTGGAATTAATTTCACTTTGAAATCAGACTTAAACTAGTGTCAATCTTTTGATACTTATTGTTTTATAAAAACACGCTATTTGCCCTGACAGCGGGAATTAATTATTAAATTAATTAATGTGACTAATATGTTTTGATTTTTGTAAAACGGACTTCATTTTTGAATTCGGAATATCAAATATAGCTTAGGGTGAATTTTTGGTATTTTTCTGAAAAACTCCAATTTTTGATGAATAGTGAAACAACTAAGTGGTAATCAAGCAAACTGATTTTTCAGTTAAATGAAAGTTTACCACTAATGTGTATTGAATTTTGAAAATCCGACATACATGGTTTTCATTAGTATGAAAAATGTGGTTCAATGGGATGAAAATAATTTTTTTGGTGAATAGTAACTTATTAAGTTTTTAATCGCGATTAGTGGTAATTAGTGTAGTTTAAGGAAAAAAATGATATTATAAGAATGTGAAAACACCATGAAACTTGTCCTACACCTATTGTGTGAGTCATGGCCGACCAAGACAAGCCATGGGCCAACTTGGGGACCCCATGGATCCACTTTGGTTGGGAAATGACATAAATAACTTTTTATTTAATGTAAAAGTAAAAATGAAACAAACATGATATGTTCTACTAAAACAATTTTTAAGTGGGGTTACACAAGCCCAAATTTTGATTATAAATAGTCATTGGAAAGATAAAAATATTTCCTACATCATATTATTTGTTTTATAATTTTTAGACATTAAATAAATTAAATTATTTATGACATAATAATGATGCAGCGATGACATCATTATTTGACGATTTAAATAAAATGGAAAGATAATGTAAAATCTATGAACTACACATGTCCAAAACTTATTGTATTAGTGGATTTCGAAGACTTATCACCTTATTCACGAATTAAATCAATTTGGGACCTTTTAAAACCGAAACACATTTTCAAATAAAGTAATATTTCTTTACTTTCCAAAAGTGCCCCTCCTCTCCTCTTATAAAAGGCCCCCACCTCTACCTCATTTCACACACCCCTCAAGCCTTTGGCTCGGCCAACCCCTGCCCATTTACTCTCTCCACATACCTCTCCTCATCCTAGAGGATTCCCTTTGGGCAGAATCCTTTCAAAGGAAGCCTTTATGCTCAAATCAAAAGGAGTTACACTTTTAAAGGCAATTCATTCTCTCATGTTCATTTGTTTTATTTTGTTTCTCCAACCCCCTAAACTCTTTTTATTTATTTCTTTTGTAACAACACAAGTATCTTAAATATACTAGGATGTTTTTATAAGATTTATTGGAGCTACACTCTCACACAACTACATAAAATGGTTAAAGAACATATGGTTTCCGTGGATGGCGAATTTCTGCCTCTCGAAACGATGATTGTTCAACATTCTTTTAACACCTTCAAAGGTGGCCATTATGATGTCACTATTTTTATATATGATATATAATATGTTTATGTTTTACTTATTCTTCTGTATTTTTCATTTGTGTCTTACCTTTATGGCTTCCATTATGGGTATACGCGATATCTTCATTTTAGGAAGTGCGGACTACCGCCCCCTCAAAGTGATGTGATTCGTTAATACCATATGTGGGACGTATAAAGGATGGAACTATGATATTATATATGATATTATACTGGAATTATAATATACCTTTATATAATTATTATTCCATTATATAAAATACAAAATAGAAATGAAAGTAGCGTTCATGCGTACGTACGGCTTACCGTCTCCATGAACGGTGCATTTCATTTCTTACCTCTAAATGATTATGTAACGTTATAAATTAATGAATGTACTGAATATATATGAAATATATTATATCTACATCATGAATACAATTCTGGATATGATAAACATTTGGCCACATGAACAACATGTAATTGTAAGAAGTCCACTTTCGACTTAGGAACCAAACATCGGCAAAACAAATATTATTAACTTAAATTATTACATAATGTTTATGACATGGTAATAATTGATATAAAAGGAATAATGAACTTGAAAAATGTTCTTAAGGAAGTATAAATTAACTCAAAATTATTATTCAGGAGATTAAAGAACGATCGGGTCAAGTCAGACCCGAGGTAAGGGATCCTACAACTCTCTTTCTTTTTAAGTACACTCTTTTATGTCATTTCTTTTAAGCTCATCTTTCTTATGATTGGGATGTTCTTTTATATTAATCCTACTGTAATTTTTATGTTCATGTGATGAGATACCCTATTCTCTCTCATCAATCCATTTTTGAAGTTTTGAGTGGCGCCGTTAGGCTGCCGAACTTTCGTAAGAGATCTAACCTCTCTCTTTCTTTTTAAGTACTCTCCTTTATGTCACTTCTTTTAAGCTCCTCTTTGCAATGTTGGGAGATTTTATTTTATATTCCACTTGATGTAAATTCTATTTTAATATGATCGGATACTCTATTTGATCTCATCAATCCATATTCGGAAGTTTTATGTGGCGTCGTTAGGCTGCCGAGTTTTCGTAAGGGATTTTTCATCTCACTTTTATTCCAGTGAGATTTATGCTACATTCGCCACAAATTCCATTGAGTGGTGTATTTACTGACCATAATTCTACTCTTTTTGTAATATAATTTCGTTTATGAGTATTTACATCAATGACCTATTGTCTTTCTTTCATGGGGTGTATGTTTTGAAAGATACCCAAGTCGGTAAGGGAACCTTTCACCCTCCTCTTTTTTAAAAGACTTCTTTTATTGGGTCTTTTAATTTACATATTTTTATGTTGGGATATGTTCTCATACATCGTTATTGATGTAAATTTTATGTCCAATTGATGAGATACACTTTTTATCTCTCATCAACTCATTTTGATGTGATGCCGTTAGGCTGTCAAGGGAACTTTTTAACCCAATTTCGATTTCTTTGGGTTCAACTTGTAGTCATTGAATATGTCATCCATTGAATATGTGTGAATGACCTTGTATTGTTTTACACTTAATATCCACTTATATTGGGTGTATATATATTTGTCACACATATTTTTTAGATTTATTTGTCCTTAATTTAAGGATACCTTCTTTATAAGGGATTTCATCACATTTGACATTTCTATTGAGGGTTATTTGTTGTTATGCACCAATTCACTCTTGTATGGTGTATATACTGTCCTTTAGAGTATTATATCATGAATCCTTTTATTCTCATGATATTATAAAGTTCTGACTAAATTTTATTCCTCGATTATTGTATTCAAGTGTCTCTAATTTTGGTAAAACCCCTTTAACCAAAATATCATTTTAAATGTTTTAATTATTTGTTCTTATTAATATCCATGTTTTCAAAATGGTTTTAAGGATTTATTTATATGGATATTAAAAGCTTGAAGGTGGTATTGGACACTTTGATTCAAAAATCTCTTTATTAAATGTTTTAAATGGTTTTGGAAATGGTTTCTTTTTAAATGGATTCATTATTTCAATATCCTAAAATGTTATATTGTGATTGAAATGTGGAAATGTCATGTTTCCTTTATTCATGTTTATGTGATATGATTATGTTATGGTCCTTGGGCATTGTTATGAATAACGGGTGGTTCCGTGATAAACTAAGGGCGGGTGAGCCCGATATAGCTCTCCAATGCATTGGGTAACGCGAAGGAGTGAAACGTTAAGGTTTCTCCGAAGAGATTTTAGGGAATATACTGTGATGGGTATTCCAAACGTAACCAAGAGGGTTACTCCCTACGTAAGAATGTTATGAATGCCTCAAGTTACCTTTATGTCTTATGATTTCTATGATTTATTCATGATTTGATATGCCTATGTTTTATGGGTAAAGTATGATTTCATTCTTATGTATACATGTACTCATGTTTCCTTTCCATATCTATATATCCCTTACTGAGCTTTTTATGCTCATCCCAAGTTTTTGAAATGTTTTTCACAGGTCAAGGGAAGGGTACATGATGTGATGATAGTGTCAAGGATGTGTCATGAAAGAATCCGTGTTTTATTTTAAATATGTTTTCGTTGATGGGAAGAATGAATACTATCTTTTATGTAACCACTATGTTTAAATGTTGAATGTAATGAACGTTTCATGATCTAATTCTCTAAAACTCTAAACCTGAAAATATCCTCAATGTGTAATCTTGTAATAACTCAAGATTTAGTAAGGTTTAAGGCTGGGGCCTTATAATCACAACCCATTATTGCAATAATATTTTGTACATGGGATGATTGGGGATATAATTATACAAATCAAGGTAGAAGATGATATGGAACTCATGATGAAATAGATAATGGCACAAATTCTATAATATTATGTCCAAAGTTAGATTATTATTCTATATTAGAGAGTATATGACCAAAAATTCTACCATTGTTAAACTAAGGTAGTAAATCAAATTATCTCTAACCTCACTATTTTCTGGGATAGGTGGGGTTTGAGAGATAACTCTAGTGGTATCATATAAAGGATCAAAGGCTTCCGATATATATAGGAAAAATCTGATGGGGATGGTGAATAAATACATATTGATGTTAAAAAATGTTCATTGATGTTATTTAGAAAATTGGATGGAATTTAATTATTTATGAAATGTTATAATGGATTACAATTTCCCTCTACGATTTTGAAAATATACTAGATTGAGGCTAGAAACAATTGAAATCCCCCTACCACTCAAAGATAATCCCAAATGGGGAATTTAAATGATATATTATATTTTCATCAAGTTGATATTAAAGCACATATATTTTAATAATAAGCTAGTTAGTTTAAAAAATGTATCCAAAAATACAAACATCATGGGGTTCATCATTATATTATTAGTGAAAAACAAGTGTAATAGTTTTGCAAGATCACAGATAGGGTTCTACCATTGGTAGAATTTGGCCCATAAATAATCTAAAAATAACTCAACCATAATTTACAATAAAGTATTGATGATTTGATTCATATCCCTCAGGTGGGTTTCTCCAAAATTATTTTTTTCCAAAGTTAATTACCTAGTATATGTATGTTTTATGCGGATTTCAAAATGTATTAATTTCTTCATTTTCATGTGCCATCTGGATTTTATTTTATTTAGAGTACCCATACTTGAATGTGAAATTATAGAAGATAGTTGTTGAATCAATCAGAAAAGTCATGAACAGGATGAGGAACTTGTCCTTTGGGAAGTGGTGGTTGTGGTTCCATAAGTGAAAAAAGAAACTAATATTTCTATTATTCTTCATGATTGGGATGATTTTAACCAATACCATTGGTTTTATACCTCCCCAAAGAAGTTAGATTTAATTATCTTATTAAATTTGGCATTGACTCTATAATGGTTGGACATTTCCATTCTTCTTATCACATTACCATACCCATAGTATCTAATTTTAAATCCCAGGCAGTGAATGAAAACTCGGGGATTATGCCCTAGGATAACCTTCTTGATCCAGGAAAATTCATTGTAATGTTTCTTAAAGAACAAACACATCAATATTATGTTTCATAATTCTTGATAAAATCATTCAATATTAATATTGGATATTCCTCTATACTATGTTTCACCTGTATAACCTCATTTATGGTTGTGGAAACTCCATATTCAAATCCAGGAGGGTCTTCAACTAGAAATTGATCATGAAAAGTGTGATGGATAGAGGGAGAAGATTAATCCTTAAGAATAGAAGGTGGAGTAAAATCACCTTCCTATACAAAGGAAGAATCTTCTAAAGGATTTTTCTATCCAAATAATTCTATGAAGACAATGTTAACTAATGTATTGGTTCTAAACCCTTGTTATCTCCACATACATTCTCTAATTTTTTTTTCAAATAATAGTTTTCAACCAATATCTAGTGGGTCAACCCTACACTTCAATTCACACTGGCGAGGTACCATTTTATGGAAATAAATAATACCCTTATACATGAACTGGAAAAGGGTTTCTATAGATTTATATAAAATTGTATCAAATATGATTAATATGTTCTCTAGTATTAATATATTATTTTTAGAATAAAAAAATGAAAATTGAGGTCTAGGGTTTTTTCTTGAAGACAGTGAATATGAAATAGAAAGCATATCTTCCAGTCATCCTAGGGATTTATTGAGGCTATTTTCAAGTCATTTGGTCCATTGATACACTTAGTCTAGATATCCTTCTAAATTATTTTTTAATAACATGGAAAAGCTATTTGGTTTCACTTGAATCAAATGGGGAATAATAACTATATAGAATCCATAATTGACAATTGAGGGATTATTTGAGGTACCAGTGATATGATGAATCGAGGAACTCATAAAAGTGTATCCAGCGCCTTGTCAGTAGGGAATCCAAAGTTCTGTCTTTTAAGAGCCCCATTAATTCGATGTTGGATAAAAAATAATCAAACATGGATTTTAATTGGATAATGATTATTTTTTTTGTTCACACTTATTGTACCCTTGAATTTTAAGGCTATACTGGGATGAATTAAAATCTATATATCCCTACTAGTATAGGGTCTGGACAACAATAATAATGATCCCAAATCCATTTTATTGGAGGAATCAATGAATATTAAAAAAAATTAAAATGAGAGTTGATAGAGGTGTAAGTGGACCAATATGATTGTTCCATTATCTTTCCAAGAAAATGAAATGTTGAAATGATAGTCTTCACATTCACGTTCTTCAACAGAGTAGGATTAAGCAATATCTACTTCAACGAAGAACTCTTGATGGATTTTAGGGACTTAATGTGAATGTCATGATGTCCAATTGAAATTAATAGTACATCTAGGACTGAAATATTTGCTTGGATTTTAGACAGATGCTTTAGTATTTTATACTTATAAGATAGAGGCATGTTTCTTTTCCAAATCTATTCTTCCATGACAGAATCTTGGAAGGTCATTCTTGTTGGGGAGATAGTTCTCAATGATTTTTTTTCATTCTAGTAATGGTTCTGTGGATTTATTTGGGAGAAATGGTCTAAGATTTATATGTATGGAAAATACGTACCAGAAGATACTATAATAGATCATTGTTCTTATTCAGATATGAAAAATTATTTCCTTATCATCTCAATAACATAAAAATTGTCTTAATTGATTACACATTGAGCATTTTGATTTTTTACGAAATATCTTCCCATGGATTGAGATCATTTGTGTAGGGATTGAAGAGGAATTTAAATTTGAGATTCATTTTTTGGATTAATGTAATGAACTACCAATATGATGAAATTGAAGTGGAAAACTATCATTTATCCTAATATGAATCTTATAATGGTTGAAATACTGGATGATTACATCCAAATTCATGGGGTACAAAATCCCATTACTGTTCTAACAACATTTGGAATCAACAATGGAACCTTATTATCATTACAACTTTAGTTATGCCTCACATTTACTTTATATATTTGTGAAATAAATTCTATTTTCAAGGAAAATTTTCTTGATGTGGGGAGTTTTATATAATTTAAGAAACACATGAAAGATACCAAGTGTTAGAATAGACATATTGTGGGACACAAAATCCTTGAACATGAATACTACTCGACTCAATATTTACTACCAATCATTGGAATCATGGTCATCGTTGGGGGTGGAGAAAACAGATGTGACTTGAACATCAGTATTTTAAAACATTAAAATTCATTGATCTACTATTTTAAGTTCTATTATTAATAAAAAGAAACCTTATATGGTGTTTCAAATATGCTTATGTTTGTGTAAAGTGCTATGGTGGTTCAAAAGCTCATCATTTTTAAGACACGTTTATTAAAAATGGTGGATATTGTTCTTTTCCAGGGAACGTATAAATAATTTGGGAAATTTATTATAATTTATGTTGTAAACCTTGTTCTTCAGATTAGGGAAGGGGTTATATTCCTATCATAATAAGGGTCTCTAGAAAATACTGTAATCATGGTCCTATGGATTAGGAGGCCTATTCTATGGGTATTATTATTGATGAATTAGTTGATGTTTTAGGGTTTGCATTATAGTTTTTGTATCCACTATGTTTTAATTTCATACAAGAATGGGAGTCGAAAGATAACAAATTTTCATCTTCTTACAAATGGATTCCCACATACACCATTACCTCTTGGAGATCTCTCAGAACCAACCTAGTAATTGTAGCATGTTGTGAGTTGAGACATTATAATCTTGGTTTTTCTCCCGAAACATTCCCAATAAATAATCCTTTAGGATTTGGATATTGATGGATTATGTGAATACCATCCACCAAATGATCATGTCAGTGAGGTACTCATTCTCAAACAATTTTTACTTTGATAGATTAGTGATTCCCATCAAATATTAGATAGAGGTAAACTATTAGAGGAACTACGGATCATGTTTCATCTAGATTGTGATGGAACTTGATTCTTGATTGATGTACGATAAAAGAAAAATTCTTTTAAATATTTGAATAAGGTAGTATAGTTCAGATTCCTCAATATACTCTAGGGAACCATTAATTAGACATAAATTGGGAGTACAAGTGTGAAGTTTTCTACTTTGGATTATTTGTGTAATGGAATAAAAGGAATATTGGGTTTAAAAAGATAGAAAGTGATTATTTTTACTCAATCTAATGTGGGTACATCTTCCTTTCATCCTATACAAAAACTCTTTTTGTCTATATGACTTATATGGGAGTGGAAAGGTCACTGATCAACTCACCATGTAATGCTTCCTCCCTCATTTCCACCCTATAGTACAACTCACCCATGATGTGGAGTGGCCATGGTCTAGTGAAATAAATTCATAAAATTCCACTATATTGGGATATGTGGTGATGTATGAATTTGAATTAGGTTGTGATAACCCCATTCCTTAGTCGGAGATACGTGAAAAAAGTGTTATCGGTAGGTAAGTATCTATGAGTGGTACGATAAGAGTTTCGTGAATACCCTTTTGAGTAAGAAGGTATCCTAAAAGTATATCAACATTTGGATGATAAAAATTTTAAATATCCTAGAGAAAATATACTATTCAAGTGTTCATGGTGTTTTTCTTGATGGTTTCAAGAATGCCAAAAGATTCAACCATACCCTTATAATTATCATGGGTTATATAGGTGTTTTGGAGATCAATGTTAAGAGGAATCCCAATACCCACAACCTATCTCTTCTACAGGGCGTGGACACCTCTAGGATGGTTAAACTGAAAAAATGGATCCTAAAGGGGAAGGTTTTTCTCTTTTAATTCATCCTTGGTATCGTTATTCCATTTGTCATGGGTAATAACTATGATATCATTCACCATTGAGGTGGTCAACAATGATGAATTTCTAACATCATTAGTGGTACAAGATTTTGTAATCAACATTTATCACTTAATAAGGATGAACTATATGTAAGTATCCTTCATACATGTTTTTGATGAAAATTTTGGGAAATTACACTTCAATAATACAATATAGTATTTTGCAACTTTTAGTATATATCTACTACAAGTTCTAGTATTATTCATAAGAGTCAAATTGATGAGCCATCAGGTGCACTAATAGAATGGAATTTCGGCACTATTAATTGGGGAGTTAAATGTTATGAGAGCTTCTGATATACGATAACTATTGGATATAAGAGTTTTTGTACATCACCTATTTTTTCTAGAGGTATGATACATGGTTTTTTCAATAATTTTTGATATAGAGTAGAGTTGGCTTGCATGTGTCAATGGAAAGACCAAAATCTTGTTAATGGGTAAATCTTCTCATAGAATCACATCATCACTCTTATATTATTTAGAGTGGGTGTATTTATCTTTACCACATTGATATTTCATAAACAATTATCAAGAATATAGAGGAGGGAGTGATGATGATCCCTTTTACTATAGTTCATCATAAAAATGTTTCATCACTTGAGGAATCGTACCAATAGATAAGAAGAATTCAAATGTAGATAGCATTGGATATTGAAGAATTTAGAAGTTGGATGGATACATTAACACCTCCTATTAAGGAATCTATTTGGGTACATGTGGATCAAAAATATTATCCTCTTTATCAAATTATTCTAGGAAAAATCTTGACATCTCAGAAAACTCCAATTTATAAGTAGAGAGTATAGATGACAAAGACATTAGGGGTAGAATCATGGTCAATCCCATAAAGTAAGGAAGAAAAACCTCTAAGAATATGAACATTTAGATAGAATTTAGGACTATTTTTACCTCAGTATCAAGAATAATCATCCTCAATCACCGGGTGCCTTCCCTCCAGAATTATGGTGGTTATTTCACTAACACCTCATCTGATCCTTAAATGGTCTTTAATTATGAATGATAGGGTGTCATATTCAATTGATTCCCAATTTTATAATTTAAATCCAATCATGTAATGTTTAGGAATATATTTATCTCTTCATAATAGGGTTCTAAAACATGGTAACTGTTGTTATCATCATATAAGGGGAACTTGTGATAGATGGTATTCACTTTACCCCATTGTGGGCATTTAAGATAAAGGGATTATTCAATATGGTGAGGACCTCCATAATGGGTGGGGATTCATTAGAGCATATGATCTAGGATTAATGGTTTGAAGTTGGGGTTTTAATCCCTATTTCTTTGGATTTTTCAATGCTTTATAGTTGGAATAGTGGGTAGTTCTACAATGGGCGCATGTACTACATGAGAATCCACTCCTGCAGTAAGGATGGTGCCCTTATTTATGGTTGGAACATTGTGGTTTAGTGTTGGGATTCCTAAATTAGAGTAATATTACGCTATTCAAATTCTAGTTTGGTGCTTTATGCTGATAGAAACATTCTCTAGTGGGAGACCTCTGTGATGATTATTCGGTTGATGCTAGGGTCTCAACTCCACGAATTTCCCACAACTCTTTAGTATAGGGGTATATAATATTATAATTATTCAGGTAAACAATCTCAAACTGGTTGGTGGTGTTGAAAAGAGGTGTCTTCCCCCTGGGGTAGTTTTTCTTTTGGGAGAGATGGTGTACTTCCATGGCTTCTAGGACATCCAATTACATTTTGATGGTGGAGATGATTACTTATTTGTCATAATGGTAGACTGGGGTGTTGATAGCTCTACACTACATGAAATCCATTGATGAAAGTGGGATAATTAATGTATAATCCATGGATGAGTTTCTATTTTCTGCCTCAGAATATGTTTATATGATCCCCATGTGTAGGCTTATATGGGTTTCATTATCATCATGTGCTCTTCATCTAATATCACACTTCTTATTAGTGGTTGGGGAACCCCACATGGAATAACCAATGGTTATGATTTTTAAATGGTTTTTAAAGCTTAACATTAGTATATTTCTGGTGATAGTGGTGCCTAATATACCCAATTGACTCATCCACTCACTATTAATGGTTATGGGATTCATGTTTTACTCATCAATCTATTTTATAATGATTTTCCCTAGGACTAATGTATCAAATTTCACAATTTCTTGTCATGATCTGGGTCTCTCATTTATGATTTCCAAAGCTATGAGTATTTTTAGTAATTGATTAATAATGATAGAACCTTTGATTAGAATGAGTGGATGGGTGGTCAACCCTTATCTCTAAGGATGCCTTTCCATAGTTTGATACCCACACATTGATTTAATACATACTCGTGAATACAATTACTGATGCAATTTCCATGTGGAAACTAGTTAATGACTTTACTTTCTACCTTACCAGGGTGATGCACATAAAATTAGAGCTGATGAGCATGTTGACTATGCTAAGAATCTGGATGATAATTTACCCATATTCCTCATGTTAGGCGATAATTGTGGCTTATACAAATCACATAAATTAGAGTGATGTGTTTTCTATTTAGATCCAGGAAGTGAGGATCTTTAGTATTCCTCACTTCAATCTATGAGGTAATATTATTATATTATTATATGGGAATCTCAATCTCATATACTATGGAATCCTAGGATTTCCACATAATTTTTCATGGGATCAAGACCTACAGAACCTTTGTATTCTAACCTAAAGAATCCTTGGATAATTTCATTAGGAATCCAAGGTTCATCACGTAAGTATTATTAGTATTGTCACATAAGGTATCCCATGATAATTAGATAAGGTATCCTCTGATAATCACATGTGGAAGGATAATTTTCTAACGCAATATGAAATTTGGGTAATCCTACGTTCATAAAATAGGTAATATTTTATTCATTATATAACTAAATTTAAGGTATTATTATGCTCATCATACAAGGGTTCTTTATCCTATTATGTTTGTCAAACAATCTAATTCATGGTTTAATGTCTAGTGGAAACTGATCATCTTATTCTTTTCATAAAAGGAAAGTCACTGCTTAAAGTATAGTGAGAAATAATATTCATATTATATTCACATAATGGTGGATATGGTTAAATGTATGGTGGGGATTGTTTTTTTTATAATCCCCACAAAATCCTAGTCATGGTTTAAATTCCAATGGGGAAAAATCCTCAAATGATTTTCACATTATAGTGATAATGATTTTATGTTTCTTGTGGGGAAATTTTGTGCGTTTTGGTGTATTCCATGAATGTGATAAATCAATAGAGATACCACCATAGGGTGTGATGGGATTCTATGATATTAGGATGTTTGTCTCGAAAATTTAATAGGAATCTCTTGTATCATGTTGGGTTTGAAATCAAAACCCATTTAGTTTGAGTTTTACTATTTAAGGTTACACTACCATACCAACCCTTTTAGTTTAAATTCATGTTTTAAGGATTCTTGTGTCATGGAAGAATAAAAAAAGGAAATTGAGTTGGTTTTAAACATTGGTGATACCCAATCTGATTAAACTGGATGGATGACCCAAGAGATGGTATGTTACTAGGAATACATCTTATAAGAGGATTTACTAGAGGATTATATCATTGAGAGGATTATGGATATGACTCTCAATGAGGACATGGTTGGGTATTAAACCTAAGAGTAGGTTCACACCATTTTTTTAAGTAGGAATTGTACTTTTGGGGATTACGTGTTGAGGGGCCAAGACTTATTCTAATGGAAATGGGTATGAAGTGAGTTACAAGTATTTTATAATTCATATAGTGTCTTCATGAGAGTTAATGGGTTGGGAGTATATGGTTCATTGAACCATTAAATATTGTAAATATTTGTATCGTGAAGGAGGAATCAAATGGGGTTACAATAACAAATTGTCACACAGTTATAGTGCTGCAAAAATCCTTAACTTTTGTGGGACATTTCTAATTCACATGAAAAGTGTTCATCATGGAGTATGAGTTTTATGGAAGAGTCATAAAAACATATCCATGAATTGAAACGATATTTATAAGGGAATCACAAGATTTACTAATAGTAATGTGTCAATGAAGACCACTTGGATTATGTGAGGCATGAAAGTTGAGATTATATGAGATGAGAGGTTCTACTTACCTAAAATATAAAATAGAAAATACGAAACCTTTAAATAGAGAGCTAAATTATCCTATAAATAGGAGGATTGTGGAAGTCTTAAATTCACATAGAACTCCAATATTTATACCCGCTTCAAGTAAGAGAGTCACAGAATACTTGCGTACGTGTGAAACTTGGTTTTTTGTGGCACTCCAGATGCATTCTCTCATAGTTTTTGATGTGTTAAAATATTCTCATTTACCTCAAAATCAACTATTTTGGATTTAATTATTTCTAACCATATCATGGATTCATATTTCAATTTTCAAAACAGTATATATTTTCAAAAACTTCATTAATATGTGGCATGAACCCTGTATAGATTTTTTCTGGCCTTTTATATTGTTCATAAATTCACTATTCACTTTAATTTAGTTTTTTTGAATAATTTATCATCATTTTTGTCTTATAATTCTATACTAGATACTATCAGATAATTAACATGCAATAAAATCTAATTATTTTCAATTAAATTTATAACAATAAATATATTAAAATAACATTACTATATCATGGTTTCATAATTTATAATAATAATCATCGATAAATAAGTAAATATTTACAACTCAAATCTATATTTACGGAATAGATATATATCCTTGTTATTATAATATTTAATTTCTACCATTTATCAATTTCAACCCACAACACACAATTTATTATTTCATAATAAATTTCCAATAATCATATTGAAAATATATTAATTGATTCTGATATTCACCATACAAATTTTAATTTAGCACCAAATTTATGATTATAAAGGTTTATAAACACCTATAAGAGAGAAAAAATCATATTATATTCATTATAATTATTAAAATAATCAATATTTAGAGTCACCTACCTAAATTCCAGCCTGAACTTAAACACTAATTCATCATTCATTGATCATCTATATTTATTCCGTACATTTTATTTTCAATTTACCATAGTAGAATAATTATAATTCATAATATCTTATGTGAATAAATAAGAAATAAGAGAAAATATCTCAATGGGAAGACTGGTCAAATATTATCTAAGAGTAATTTACCTATACAATCATATTAATTCCAATTATAAATACCCTTTTTGAGTTTTATATTAAAAACATTCCAATAAAGGAAAAATTATGTAATTAGTAATGGAATGATATTTATAAAATATCATACCATTTAATTATTTTAATATTATATATCATCTACACCAAAAAATTATAAATAAATTATTTATTACATAAATAATTATCTAATAATTAAATTCTACCAGAAACTATTATTTTGAAAAAAATGAATTCAACTCATCAAATATAAAAAAAATTACCATGAGTTAAATTCATATCTAAAATTTCTAAAATGATCATAATTTTCATTTTAAACCAATTAAATTACCATTTTACCCTTTAATTTTATGGTGATGAAAATAACCATAATAATTTTTACAAACTCCCAGACATCAAATTTCAAAGACATTAAATAACTTTTTAGATATTATTTATTTTTATAACACTTATTTAGTTTTTCAAAATGTACAAGATATCGAGTTGAAATAATCTTCATTAGTACATTCCACAAATTAATTATAAGACCCTGATCTGAATCACTGGTTCCAAGAAATGTTTTCACATAACCTCATTCATTCCTCCATATATGTATGGGGCTACTAAAAGTTGCAGGGGTCTAAATTTTTGTATAGTGACTATACCCTCGATTGTCTTAACCATAAAACATTATCAAAACATACAAATTAAACAAAAAAGTTTCACATTAGAAGAGTAAAATGAATAAATTAAACAATAGATGTCTTACCATTTCATAAAAAATGACTCCACTATGGAAAGTCAAAAAGTGTAACATTATATTTTTAAATGATAATAGTTAAAAATGTTTCAAGAATAATCCATACTCTGTCTCGATATTTCATCCACAACCTAGCTCAATGATGCATAAAATCCAATTTCAGGTCCCCTCCCTTTTTCTGGATTCCTAGTTATGAAGTACACACACACATTAATATTCATATGAAAGGTGTGAGTACAAACCCATTAGTAAACCAACAATCCATCCGTAACATATGATCACAAGTATATTGATGTGTATGAAATGATCTAAAGTAAATACACTCAAAAGTATACAACAAATAATGCATCGAGTGATCATTCAGTAACTCATCCACAACCAACGCTATTTTTACAAGCTTAGATGCTATGTTGGGAGAATTTCAAAATAGTAAACTGCATGACTAAATCATGCCATGTAACACCATCAAACATTACATACATTTCTCAATCAAACATTAAAGAGAAAATAAATTTCATCCATTCGGATTATGTATCTCACATGTTATGACTACCCCACTCTCCTTCGACGGTATACACATATAGAATTATCAAACATTGGACACTCTGAAATATTTAAAGAAATTTCACATTGGTAGGTCATATTAGAATAATTGGATACTCTTCTAATGGCGTATGAAATTTCATTTGGATAAAAAATCAAATATAAGGTGCTAACAAACCTACATATGGCCATGTCCAATGATTAATGTTATTAGAACTCCCCCTTTAAGAGATGGCTAAATCTATTAGGGACACCTATAAACCAAAGAAATGAAAGAAAGATTCTATCTGTTATGTCCAAAACCAAATATAAATCATATCATAACAAGAAACAATATACCATAATAAGAAAATATTCATTCAATGAAATATTACACAAGATATAAATGACATATCATGTAAAAAGATAGAATATCAGCATTCCATAACTATGAGATATTCCTCAAGTAATACACAAAAAATGAATGTATACATGAGTAATCCAAATGACGTTCTTCTTGGCCACCCAACGTATGTTAAGAGTAAAAACAAAGAAATGGTATATACCTTAAGAATGAATTAAAACCATATATGGGAAATAATTCCAAATAAAGGACAATGATGGTAAGGACATTCGAACTCAAGCTTGTCGACATCGACATCAAGATTAATCTAGAGAGTTGTCCCCCAAACCACATTTTCACACCCACTGGATCAAACTTTCGTAAAAAGAACACATAAAATAGGTTCTAGAAGAGCATAATGAGAGTTATAGAGAAATTATGAGTTGAATGGAAAATCCAAAGTGTAAAATTAAGATATTCTCAATATATTCCACTCCCAATGGAATAATACAAGTCTGATTAGAAGAAAGAATATTAAACTTTCTTAGAATAGTGACAAGAAAAGAGATGAAAGGATCTCATGATTTTTATTTTATATGAGTATCCTGAATCATCCATGATTATATCAACTAATAAGAGATTATAAGAAATCAAGGATATCAAATAAGAATAACGTTATCTAATCAATAACCTCTATACAAAAAAGGGTGACCAAACTCTCCCATGTTTAACCCAAAGTGCATTTAGATCAAAGGAATCAACAAATAGAGAATATTGAGTTGATTAACAGTGGTAATAATGGAACTAAAATCTTATTTAGGACCCCTAATAAACATCTCATGCATCTCCCCTCTTATGCATTCAATATGAGAGGAAGAAGGAAACTGTTTCATTTATTTTGAAATGCTAAATGACATAATTGTAGCCTCCACAATGACCATGGTGTTCTTGAGCACACCGAACCCAATGACCGGACATGACTTCTACCTTATTGCATTTTATTGAGATCTTGACCATTTAACTCACCGAGGAATCCACCATTGGAGTTTTGATATTGGCTACCTGTGATCCACTGAATAACTTATAGTTCACCATGACCATGTCCATTCCTTGTCCTCTTCTATTTTTCTTTTCCACTTTTTAAAAACAATTATGGTTTGTATTGTGTTTAACCAAAAAGGCTCCAAAACACCCAAAATTGACTCAAAAGATCACTATTCTCTACACAAATATGGTTTCAACAAAGAAAATAAGTGAGAATGTGGAATCCACTATGAACATCATAGAAAAAAACTATGATATATTATATTAATCAATGATTATTGATCTTTTATTTTATAATGATATGATGTTGTTTCATCAATTTGAACATGTTTATACATGTTTTATAAATTTTTTAAAGATATAAAACTGTATTATGGTCATTCTAACCACAATGAAAGTCATATATTTTGTGTCATTCATTTTTATATTACAAACATTAATTTAAGGTCATTAACATGTATTTTCAGGATGGTTTGGGTTTTTTTTATCATTTATGACCATCTTAGTATCATTTTTAGAGATGGTTAAATATATAAAATACAATCTTATGATCATTTTATAAAAATATAAAATCAAATAAATAAGTAATTGATTCCCAAATGTCATTAATTAATCAAGGATGATTGTATTCCAATTACATTTTAATTTGAGGTATTTTCATGTTTTAATAGTGTAAGACATGTTTTAAAAAATGTTTTATTTCTATGAAATAAAAAGTAAAAATATTTTAATTTCACCACATTTCATATTAGCAATCAGTTCCTTATTACATCTCACAAGTTATTGAAATATTAATTATCTACAATTTCATGACTATCTTTGGTCATCTGATTGGTTCTGATCATTTGAAACACTTTTAAAATAGTATAAAATCTATAAAAGTGCACCTATGGTCATTATTACCCTATTATATGGTAGATTTTTGATCTTGGCATTCTTACATGCCAAAAAATATCCAATTATCATTGTAATAGGATTTTATAATGATCGAATACATTTTCTTGGTTTTGAATTTTTAATTGAAATGTTAAAAAAATTTAAATATATAGAAATACATTTATTATCATTCATAAAATTCCACATTTAATATTTTTTTTCATTCATTTATACATATATAAAATTAGTTATTAATATTTATTTTTATTTATTTCACAAAAATATGAGTATTTTTCTTTTTTACCATATATGTTGTCTTTATTATTTTTCTAACATAAAAAAACATTCTATCAATCACTCCTACCATACTAGACATTGGGTTGACATTAAATTCATTAATACATGTGAATAAGTAATCAAATAACATTTATCTAATTTTTAGGGGAATCTTGGATTGTTTAGTAAGTTTTTTAGTTTGAAACACATTTTTATGCATATTTCTTTCTATATAAAATTGAAATTCCTATATTTTCAAGCCCAATTCATAAAAAATGACATTCCCATAATTCAAAGATATTATAAAAAATAATGACTATTTTTTAAATATTTTAATATAATTAGTTGTTATTTTTTTATCTTTAATATACCAATTTTTTAATTAATTTTAAATATTTACATCTTCATGATGTTAATAATAATAGAATGTAACACCTAATTTTCAAGCATATTTTCTTCATAGGATACTTAGAAGTGTCAAATTAATATTATTTATGTTTCCTTTCTTTTAGTTTGATGAGTTGTAGATAATATGAGCCATGAGAAACACTTCCTATTTTATTAACAACTTATAATTATTGTGATATGCATAAATGGTCTAAATTTTAGTATCTACATTCTTGGAAACATGATTTTATGGTATTACAGATCTAAAATAATCACTCTAATTTGATTTTTTTTAACAATAGCAATACTATGTCAACAGATGCATCTGTCCACTAATTCAATGTCTTCTTGTATCGAAGATATATGATAGGTGGTAATTTACTATATACAATGCATTGGTGATTTAATTTTATACTTTAATTTTAAATAATTTCATTAAACTTCCATGATTCCTGAACTATACTATAATGGGAATTAATCCTTTTAATTCCATCAGTCTAAAAATTACTCTATTTTGGAGGAAACTGACATGACATGTCATTGAGTGTTCTATTTGTTATATAAATTATCATAATATAAATGTCTCTTAGAACTCATTATGATCAATTATAGGAAACATTCCCTTAATATCATGAGACATATTTATATAACATATCAAACACAAGGTTAGATAATATAAAACCCCCACTATTTGATACAAATTAATCCATGAATTGTTACATAAAAGTACACATAATACAACCCAAATTATTGATAATTATTCTATATTTAGAAATTATGTACATATAAAAATATATTGAACATGGGATCCAATAATTTAATTGAAAAATTCCTTAACATAATTCTATAATTCAATGTATTTTAAAACATCATAGGATAACCTGGGAAAAAACATATGAAATGGGTGAGCTATAAATTCTAGTAAGGGAATAAACATCGAATAAGGTGACAAATTTTAGAAACCATTCATTCCAATGGGGTATAAAATCATTTGAATCAGAAACATGGACAATAAAACATGATATATTATGATACTCATAACGTAAGAAATGTTGAAACAACATAAAACACTACATCATAAACCCAGGTCAAGAATAAACATCAAAAAACAATGGTGGAATTTTACATAATGGAATTAGGTTTACTTCCTATCCCAACATGATGTCTCATGAGACTAAAAATTTCCAATTAATTGGAGTGCAATATAATTTTGGGCATACCCATCACCTTCATTTCATTATCATACCTATGTGTGCCACATAGATCATAAAACCTATACTCATTCATCATAATAATTTATTCCAAAATTAAAGAGAGTGGAATATATACATGTAAGTCCCTATTAAAATAAGTATATGTATATTAAGGTGAATACCCATTATAGGAAATTGGTATGGAATTTTGTACACATTTTTTTGGCATGGAAACTCACAGGGAAATTTCGGTGGCATAACAACATCATATAAAAATTCATAAAATTGGTTGATGAGAGAGAAATATGTCTTGCGTAATTTATACATAAATTAGATGTTAATTGTAGCATGGAATAACATATCCCATCATAAGGATATGATGATAATGGACATAAGGTAAAAAAGATACTAGAATAAATAGGTGAAAAAAATATCCCTTACGTGAATGTGTGACTCCAAATGTATGGGAGGGGATTTTGGAGGATTTTTGGGCCCCTTGGGAGGAATCTAGATAGTGGGGTGAATAGTATGGATGTTCTAAATTTGGTTTGAGTGAAGATAAATAGGATCATTATAGCGACCCGGCCTTTTCTTACATTACTATTACATCGTTTCAAAGAAAAACATCATAATAGTATTACACATAGAGGATCCAAAGTATTAGTGTCCTGGGTAAACTAGGACCATACATAACAAATACAACTTCAAGATTAAACATTCATTTAATTTCTTCTTCTATTTATTTATATTGGCGCTTGTCCTCTCCTTAGTACATGTAGCCACCTGAGGATATACATAAAAAGGGGTGAGCTAAAATCCAATTAAGAGGATAGATAAGAACAATATAGCATGGGGTGAGCATAATCATAACATAGGAAAAAGATCATGAACATGAGAGGAGCATAAATAAAAGACATGAAATGTGGCAATGCACAAAAATGAAACATCATGTCTTAGTGGTTAACTACCACACATACTTTTGAACCAAGATAGCATCTTGTTCACACATAATTTCACATTTACTCATGAGATTCATCACTTTAACCAATGCATTGGAGCGCTGTATAATTCTATGCGCACCTGTCACATTTAAACATTCATATTGCGCTATATAATTACGGGTGCACCCATCACATCATAACATTATCATTTATCATGCATGAAACAATGAACATATAACATGAAAATAACTAACCCATGAAAAGTAATGGGTTTCATCTCATAAGAACACATTCATAAACTTTGGGTTCCCAAAATAAATATGGAACAACATACTTCATACAAGAATCATCAACCTTGAATGAGAGGTAAACGTTGAGTTCATAAGAGAAGAGTTCTTTCAAAAAAAAATTTATATTGACATAAACATCATTATAAAACATTTATATCCCATAAAATGAAATACAATGATGAAAAAAAATTATCTTTAAGGAGTGACCATATAAAAAAATGGAGTGAAAGAGGTAGAACCCGAAGGAAGAAAATTGGGTTCGAGATTTCGCCTTACCTTGTACCCGAATGCCTCCTTCTCTTTAATGTCCTGTATAATGACATTATATTCATTAATTTGAAATATAGAACCATGTGTACGTTAACAGGGTTCATTATGGTTTCATTATGTCATATTATGTTCCTTTGGATGACTTATAGTGTTTAAAAACATTGTTTGGTGATGTTCATTTTTATGGTTTTTCTTGGGTGGACTTGTATTCTTAAATTGATGTTTGGGTAGAACATGAGTAGAAATACAGAACTGATATTACATTTTATTAATGATATTAAATGAGTTTAAATTATCTTATAATTAATTACATTATATCCATGTGGATGAATCATTAGATAAGAATTAAATGATGATTATTTGGGTTAATTTGAGCGGTTTTTTGGATCACAATGAATTTGTTTTAGCTTTTCATATAGTAATATGAACGTAGGTTATTTACAGAACATAAAATAGAACATAATACATATAACATATTCTGGTTCAACCATAAAAATTGTTTCATAACCAGATCTGAAGGTAGAAATTGAATAAGAGAGCTTGTCGTTTTTTAAGGTGATAAATTAACACCTCATGAACAACGTTCTCTTTAATGAAATAAAAGGAAGAGGGAAAGGGTGTGGGGTGATATAATATCCCATTATAATCATAAAATTACATTATATGTATAATACTGGATTTAAAAAACAATTTTGATGAATATAGGTGGGGAGAGATCAAGAAAGGAACTTGAACATGAAAGGAAATTAAATGAGAAGAGGGAGAGAAATTACCTCTTAAATCTTCCTCTTGAGATCCTCCTTAAGGAAGATAGTCTTGGCCTTTTGATGAGACCAGAAGATTTTGGACGTGTGGGAGGTTCTAGGGAAGATGTTTGGGAAGAGTTTAGAGAAGTATTGGAGATTGAGAGGTGTGAGGAAAAGAGGGAGTGAAGGGTGGCTTTTATAGTGGAGGGGAGAGGGGTTTCCATAATATAAAATTGATTAGTTTATTAATTTCACCTAAGAAAAGGAATAGTGAGTCTTGAACGACCAAGAATAGTAATTGTATAATGTAATCCCAAACCAAGTGGGCTTACATCAGCAAAATATCATCGATGACTCAATTAATACATTATTTAGCATTTATTGTGAATTATCAGATTCAACTATTCATTAAAAATTCATGTATCTCAGAAAAATACCAAAAATTTAGCCCATCCATTTTTTGACGTGTAGATTCCAAAAATGAAGTCCATTTTTCAGAAATAATTTTCTAAATATTATTAATTTAATCTTCAATTAAAATCATAATTAACTTAAAAAACAGTTTTTAATATTAAAACTGATTTTATAGTTCTTTCAACAATTACATAGGGCCTATTAGTATTTGTTCCCCAACATCATCCCAACAAGCATGTGATCTTTACCTCTTCCTATAAAGGGCATCATGGTGAGCGATTTGGATGATCATGTGGAAACTACTATTGTATGAGAACTCGACCAGAGGAATATTTTGGTCTCATCCTTATTTGATGTCAATTATTCATGATCTCAATATTCCCAAATGTTTCTTGATAATCCACTCATATTTTTCCTCAATTTTATGGTGATAATACAATTTGAATTTTAACTTAGTATTCAGAGCATGTTAGAGACACTTCTAGAATATATATGTGAATCTTGGATCTCTATTAGATACAATCAATATTGGGGTTCCATGTATCCACAACACATCATTAATGGGTATCCTTGCAAGTTTAATGAGTGAGAAATCCTCTCAAATTACAATAAAGTGTAAAATATTTGTAAGATAATATAACAAAAATCATATAGATTTATTCCTTATTGATGCCTTTAGAATATCAGGGAAAAATTACATGGGGATTGTTTCCCATTTACGTATAGGTATGGGTAATGGTTCAATTATCACCATGTATTTTTACCTATCTACTATCACTTGTTAACATATATGAAATCTTGTTGTATATTACATGATCTCTTTCTTAATATTATCCCGTCAATAGTGTTATTGTAGATCTCAATAGATATTTTTACTATATGGGTGGATTGAGAAGGTTGAGTTATGTGCATCATTCAATATTTCCTTATTTAACTAATGATTTTAAAGAACAAGTAGTCTTGTCCCAAATCTATCAACTCCTTTATTAACATCGAATTATGAGGATTTACATTTTCTTATAGTTCTACTTTGATGTAAATTCCCACATAATCTCTTTGAGTATCCCTTAACCAATCTAGAAGATATTGTTGAGAAATCATGTTTTAGAAGGATTTATGATGTTCTATCCTTTGTAATTCACATGTCTAACCTTTAAAAATCTAAGAAGATGAGATCCCTCTCAATTATCATCAATAAAATAAATGAAGGGTCTTTTTTACTTATATCGTCCACCAATTTATTTTCTTTCCCAGTATCATAGTGAATTGAGTAGTCATTGTATTTTGTTATCTCCAACCATATTTGTTGGCATATATTCTTCAATTTTCATGTGAATATATACTTGGGGATTTTTTTATTTTTATATATTTCAATCTTCTCCCCAAATAGGTAATGTTTCCATATTTTTAAAGTGAATATCACATCATCCTACTCCAGATCATGTGTTGGGTTGTTCTATTCATCAAATTTCAACTATCTGGAAGCGTAGGGTATTATTTTGTCATTATGCATTAACATAAAAACCAATCCCTACATTGATGCATCCCTAATTATTATTACATGTTCTCTAATTGTTATTAGTGTGAGAATAGGGGTAGTGAAATGTATATTTTTTTACATCATTGAATCTATATTCACATTCATCATTACAAGAAAACACGAATCCCTTATGATTTACCATTGTTAGAGGGTTTGATAATTATGAAATGTTTTTCCCAAGTTCACTATAATACCTAGAAAATCCAAGGAATCTATAGATATCTGTCACAAATGGTGGCCCCATCATCCTTAAATTACATCTATATTTGAATAGTACATTTATAACATATTTCATGTGATGATATTCCCAAATAATGATTATTATTTCTATAATAACTCACATTTTCTATAATTTTCATAAATATTCTTCTTTCACTAGTTCTTTAGAACAGTGCTCAGATGCTCCTCATAATCATCCATGGATTCAGAGTAAATTTGATTATTGTCTATAAACACTACCACATATTTTTTGGGGTAATATTTAAATACTCTATTCATCAAGACCCTTAATATTTATTGAGAATTAGTGAGCCCAAAAGGCATCACTAAGAACTAATAGTGCTCGTACCTCATATGAAAAACAATAATGGGGATATCCTCCTTCTTCACCCTAACTTGGTAAAATCCAGACCACATATCCAACATGGAGAAGTATTTTACTCCACATATATGATTTAAATAGTTATAAATATATGGAATATGATACTTATTTATTATCATGATATTTTTGAGATCATGATAATCAATGAAAAGTCACATTGAACCATGATTTTTTCTCTAAAAATAATAATGGTGTATCCCATGGTGAAGTACTTGGGTGTATGAAAATTTTATATGGTTTCCTTTATAAAATTTTCACCATCTCCCTAGGAACCAAAACTAAATTCTATATAGATTCATAGATAATGTTAACACCCCATGTATAATCTCTATATAAAATTAAACCTCTCAACTTATAGGAAGTCTGTGATATTCCTAGGGAAACACACCAATGTATTCCCTCACAATATCCATTGCATTAATGATGGTTCTTTCCTTAGACTCATTCATTTGATCAAGATATTATTTCTTATAAGGAAATAATATCCATGATAAAGATGTTTATTCTAATGAAGATTGATCCTCCTTCTTTCACTTATATAGAATCATGTGTCGATTATAAAAAAAGATATTTCCTTATCGTGACAATTTATGTTTGATCTATATAACGAAATCTAATATATATCGAAAATTGCATTAAATTACACCAAAGGGACTATGACAAGGTTCACTGGGAATTCCTTTGCAAAAAATTTGATGGGAGAGGATTTATATAATTAGGACGTTATAATTCCCCCATTTATTTTTATCACCAAGAACTCTACATCCATGATTTTTGGTGGTGTTTAAATAGTTCTAATAAAAAATCTTAATATAATTGAATTCATAGATCCATAATCAAAATTTACATTCACTTTTCTTGAATGAATAACTACCATACCTACCACCAATTAATTTTCAAGATCCACCATATTGGTTTTGAGGGAAAATATCTCACTTTCTACCTTGAAGTTTGTTGATTGTCTCTCAAAACCCATGGATTAGTGAATATGTTTTCAATGTTCTCTGGTTCCTGTAATTTAAAGTCTAAAATAATGTGTTTAGGGTTGGCCAGATCATTCTTTTCCTCCATTGCATCATTGGGGTTCTCATATCAGAATTTTCTAGCTTGGTTCGCTTCCTTCCCAGAATTAAAATATTTCATCATCCTCTTTAAGAAATTTCTAAGGTTCTTATTTTCACAAATTTTTTAAGTAGAATGTTCAAATTAATTGGAACCATTATATTTATCAATTGGACCACTATAATTAAACTCCACTTTCTTCTTCTTATCCCCGTGATATACATGAGATTCATCGATCTCCATTTCGACTTTGTGGGAGAATCATATTATTTCCTCAATGTTATAAAAGTCATCGATCACTAAGGATTTTCAAATACTAGGTTTTATTTATCAAAATAAGTGGTCAACCATTCATTTAGGGGAAATGAAAAGGCTGAAAGTGGTAGATGTACCCAACAAACTAGATTCTCCATCTATATGGTAAAAACCTACTTGAACATTCTCTTGATGAGAACATTGATGGATGGAGAAGATCTTATGAATGGATTTGATCCATTATTATGTGATTAATAATCACATGATCCATGGAAATTAAAACAATTTTTTTGCATAAAGGCCTCAATCACATCATGTTTCTTCATAGGGGGATTTGGATGCTCTTTCAGATCTAGGATTATATTGAGAACACGAGTCATCTGAGAGAGTGTCTTTAAAATTTTCAGGATTTCTACTCTCATCATGTTGGAAATCTCATTGGGGTATTCATCACATTTCCCTTCAAATTGATTATTTACTTGATTCCTCCTATTTCCATCAATTTTATATAATAAAAGGAAAATTAAGGATGATTAATTTATACTATTAAAAACATAAATAATAATTTAAGGACATTAATGGGGTAAATTATAACATACATTTATTTCCTTTACTTATGAATATATAGTCTTCAATTTATGATATCAATGATATATTTCATAACATATACTCTTATGGTTATTTTCTATTCCATTAATAATGGTTCATAATGATATGATGAGTTTAACAAACAATATCCCTCGACTTTGTATAACATGGTGTACAGTAAGGCCCATTTTCATGTACCAGGTTACACCGAGTGGGGCTCATCAAAACTTGTCTAAATTGTTACCCCTAGGTACACCTTTTCTAGAACCTTTCCCACTTGTAGTACACAGATAGGTATATATTTCTTGATAAAACAATTACTATATACTTAACAAAAATTTTGGATGTTTTATTATTATTTGCCTTATCCCTAATGATTTATCTTGAGTTTTCCAATCCTAACAACCAAAATTACTAAACATTCATCTCATACCTACTATAACAACCACTATATTTATTAAATATTAATTCATGTTTTATTACATAAATTTACACATAATTAAAACCCGAAATATATAGAAGTCTAGTGTATTTAGTAATTAAGTATATGGAATAACATCTTAAACATGGGTTACACCAACATTATACAGAACATCTGTAACATACTTCTAAAATTACATGGATTTAAAAAGTACATGGGATAACCAAGGGATGGACATAAGAAAGGGGTGAGAAATAATGTAAAGTTAGAAAAAAAACATTTCATCAGGAGATAAATGTTGCAAAATAAGTATATCAATTCAGAAAAAAATAGGAATCATAAACATCAAAAATTTGAAATGATATATCATGATAATCATAACATGGAAAATATGGAAACAACTAAAAACACTACATCATAAACATAGGTCATAGCTAAAACTACAAAAAAATCATGGTTTAAAAGTCCCACAATCAATTCATGTATACTCCCTATCCCAAAATGAAGTCTCATGAGACAAAACATTACCAAATGAACTGGAGCGTTATATAATTCATATTGAACCAGTCACATTAATTTCATTCACATTCTTGCGTGTTCTAAATATGTCATAAAACATGGAATAATTCATCATAAAATTTTATTCCATGATTATTGATTTTATAATACAAACATGTAATTCCCAATATAAATAGTTTTAAGTGTATAATATCAAACACCCCTGATAGGAAATGGATATGGTATTCACTAAACAATTCATTTTGCATGATAAATCGAGGTTTAATTTTGATAGCATAACAAAATCACATATAAATTCAATAAATGGGATGATGAGAGGGAAAGAGGTTTATCATAAGTTTTTAAAGCAATTGGATATTAAGTGGAATATCGAATAACATATCTCATCATAAATAAATGAAAATAAAATATATAAATTAAAAAAGATACTTGAATAAAATAGGATAATGGAAAATATCCCTTTCTTGAGAGTGTGGCTCTAAATGCTTGAGAGGGGATTCATGAGATTATGTGGGAACCTTGGGAGGACTCTAGAGTGTTTGGGGAAGATGATTGATATTATGAAATATTTTTGACTGAAGATAAATGGGATCATGTGTGGGTTTATATAGGAAAATATGTGGAAATCTTTATATTTTAGGTTTTTGACTCTAGATATTAAAAAAACCAGAAACCATACCACAATTTATAAAAAAATTAGAGTTATAATTATTTTATATGTAAACAGGAAAAAAATAGTAGAATAATACCATTTCTTATGTGTTTGTGAGTCATAATAATAATGAAATGGTTTTAAAACCATAAAATATATTAATGGTTTTGGAGGGTTCATAGGGTACTTATAAAATTAACAAAATAAACATGAAATTACAGTATTTTAATGGAAAAACATATATTTGATCTATTATACCTTTTATGATATTTTTAACATCAACTTTCGGTCATTATGATGTCATAATACACAAATTATATATATAATGTATTTACTTATTACCTAAAAATTTAATAGTTTCTAAAAATTATAAAAAATTCACTACTAGATAACATTTGTTATGATTCTGAAAATAATATTCACAACATCTACATCATTTTATATATACATGAATATTAAATTTTAAAATAATATCAAAATTTATTAAGAAATGATTGGGTTTTTTACAATAAATTTTTTTGAACCCTTGTAAAAAATACA
Source organism: Viscum album (assembly GCA_963277665.1). Classification (NCBI taxonomy): domain Eukaryota; kingdom Viridiplantae; phylum Streptophyta; class Magnoliopsida; order Santalales; family Viscaceae; genus Viscum; species Viscum album. The sequence continues at coordinate 2,003,679,979 of OY728164.1, read as the reverse complement.
CTTGACATCATAAAAATAATATGATCATTTATATTTAGTAAAATCTGTTTAATAATAATATTTTAATAAAAATATAATTTCTTTAAAAATTCCATTAATTAATCAAAATAAATCCTTTAATTGAATTTGAATATTAACCAGAATAATATTTGTGTATTATTGTTTGAAAAAAATCATTTATAAAGTCAATATAAGAGGATGAAAATAAATTCACCATTATAAAAAATTATGTACACAATCATAATTCTAGGGTCATGATACATATACCTTTAATAAACCAGAAAAGACCCTAAGAGTAAGGTGTATGACAGTGAGACTTTAATTAGGTGGTTCATCATATGTGGTTTGGACCTTGATATTTACGATCTTGAACTTCTCCCATATACATTTTTTATCATTCTTATGTTATTGGATCCCAACATGGGTTTGGTCGAAGGAAAATAAAATATATTATATCTCCCAATGAAAGTCCAATAAATGGGATTCATATGGTATGATCTGACTGGTTAGGGCCATCACTTCCTTTGTTTGTGTATATTTGATTTGTTAAAACCATATTTTTATACTAATCATGTGATCACTATTCATCAATTATATTATCAATGGTAATGAAACATACCAATCCTTTAAATTCAATTGGATATAATAAAAGATGTTCATTTTTCTTCCATAACCATATTACATAATTATTCATTTAGATAAATCAATACTAGGAATTTAATTTATAGCAGTGTTTGTATTACAGAAAAATAAATTTCCCCTATTGATATCACATTTGAAATGATTTATGTTGGATCATTTTCAATATCAACAAAATTATATTTTTTTTAAATCTATTTAGGAAATAAAAAACTACTTAATACCCTAAAAATATTATATATAAAATATATCTTGTAGATAAATCCAACTCTTATCCATATCTGCATCTATAGAATTATAAATAATTAATATACAGGTACAATATTTATTATATTGAGAGTATATTCTAATAAGGTTACAAATATCTATGTATATGATAATACTTATAAAATATAAATAACATATAATAATAAAATAATTAATAGAAAAATAAAATAATAAAAAATTATAAAAAATTATTTCATTTTTATTAGTAATAAATAACTTCTTTTCATTGAGAAATAAATTATATTATAAATATTCCTTCAGTTAAAAAAATAAAAATATATTTTTTGTGAATTAAAATTATCCAAATTAAAAATTATAGGAATCTCCTACAAGATCATTTATTTTATTTTAAAGTAATTTTAAAATAACATGTAAATACAGTTTAAATTATTAAATTTAAAATAAAATAAAATAATGACCTATGATTATGAACTATATAAATAAATATAATTCAAAATTATTGATCAAAATTTTAAAATTAATATTTCAAACCATATATATATTAGGTTATAAAAGGAAATCCGCTTTGTTCGATAAAGTCAACAAGCATAAATAGGGTAAAAACATGTATTATTGAGGAAAATATAAAATAAATAAAAAATATAATGGCTAGTATAAAAAAATCAATAAATTAAGTTATAATTTTAAAAAACTTAAATAATTTAAAATTTTAATAATTTTTTAATATACATAAATTTAAAGGATCTCAAATTAAATTAATATATTTATTATGATATAATCATTTTAAAATTCATTGTCAAAAAATAAATAATGAATAATTTAATTATATTTCTATTTGTAATTAAATAATACATCAAATATTTATTGAACACAAAATAAATATGTTTTTTAAAATTTTACTATTGTGTAATATTACATAGTTAATAAATTAGTAATATTAATTTAGAAGTTTTTGGTTTCAGTAGTCCATTGAAAACAACATGAACTAAAGCTACATATTTGGGTTGGGTAATGTTGAGTGTCAAATATTCTTTGATCATGGTTTTCTGAATTTGTTTCCCTAAAAGTAAAAAATAAATTAAAATTTACAAATTATAAACATTACTAAAAACATAATTAATCATTGAATGATTTTCAATAAATTTAACACTTATCATATATAAATATGGCATAATTGAAAATACTAAATATAAAAATAAAATTATTTAACAAAAAGAAATTTCTTTGAGGTTGACACTTATTATCTAATTAATTATCAATATCATCATATTAAATATTTTTTTATATATAATAAAAACTGTAATCATATAAAGTCATTAATTTTTAATTTTATGAATAGATTATATTTCGGAAATATTAATTAAAAATTCAAGATACTTATGCCAATATTTATTTATTATTACATGTATGGTTGATCACCTATAATCAATAATGTCAATTTTTTGGAATGAGTATTTTATAATATTATCCAACATCATAATGAAAATTTATTTGTGTGAAATAATTTAAAAAAATATTATTATTTTTTGAAATATATACCAATGATATTAATTTTAGAAAAATAATCTCAATTAAAGATCATTTGAGATTTATATTATTCTGATTTTTAACAATTGTACAATAAAACAGATATAATATAAAATTTGAATTTTAAATATATATTTTTAAAATATATTGACAAAAACATAATTAAATGAATAATTATACTTGGTAAATATGGTAGGATGAAATATGTGGGTGATTATGGTTGGGGATGAGTGATTATAGAAGCATTTATGAAAATGATCAGGTGTCTAGATATGGGAACATAAGAGAGGGGGATTATTAGTTGGGTGTCATGGAATTCGGAAAATATGTGTTAGGAAATATAAGGGTTGGTGGAGAAGGCACATGATTATGTGTCCTAGTGGATATGGGAGGAGTGGATATTAGGAAGGGAAGTCTGCAGTGGCTTCCGGGGAGACTAGGTTCTGTGTTGGAGGGTTAAGGGATGTTTGGGCTTTTTAACAAAATTTGAGACCACTAAATAGAAATTTCATAGTTCTGCTTCCATATATGCCCATTTATCATGTTATTGTATAATTATAACTCATAAAACTCAATATGAAACACTATATATATATATATATATATTTAAATTATCAAATTTAAAACAAAAAATGTCGTTTCATACATGCCTGCATGCATTCACGCACGCATAAATGGACACAAACACATATACTATTATAAAAATCAACATATATAAAATATATTTAATATATATACAACGAAAAATATAATCACATAACAAATTTATGGAAATTTATATACAATATATTTTTTATATTGAATACTTATAATATAACATATATATAAATTAATTAATTAAATAAAAATTATTTATATAAATAATTTAATTTATTACAAATAATTTATAAAAAATAATTTATTCATAATTTTTTTATTATATGATATATATATATATATATTGTTTATGTTTGATACCTACTCCAAAGAAAACATTAACATGTCAGGGATTTTAAGATATGATTCTCAACTTGGAGGTGTAGAGACGACCTTGAGGAAGTTGTCGTTGGATCTATGATAATGTTATGGAATATTTATCATGAGTTGGAATGACATGAGGTGTTATGAATTTCAACAATTTATTTTCTCTAAGATATATTCTTACTATTCTTGAGTCAATAATAGGAGTGGGACTAATATTCCATAGATTAATTGAAAGATTAATTTAGAGGATTACCAAAATAGAGGAATTATTTATTATTCTTGGATACATAATAAGAGTTGATATTATTTAATGATAATAAATTTTTTAATAGAGGGATAACTTGATATATTATTAGGAAATATTATCACATGTTGTAAAATAAGAAGAAAAAGATATAACTTCATATTTGAAAAGGAAATAATGTTTCATGAATGCTTATAAAATCATTAACCACCATGTTTTTCATATATAAATGTATATTATTATGAATGTTATATTTTCATATGATGATGGATAGTTTTTAGGTCCTTAAGAGTTCCAATAAAGGTGGAGTAAGACATATGGGGGACAAAGCATATGGTTTTTTCAATTTATAGCAAAAAAATATATTATATTAAATAAAGACTATCATTATAAATGTTTTAATATGTAAATTAGTATTAGTATATGGATGATTTGTTATGTTTGTGATGGATAAAAAATATTGATAAATAAATTACATACGGGGTGCATTTGAGGTAGGAGAGGAAGGCCACGATAAAAGGATGAGGGAATAACACATGCTCTATAAAAGAGACTGTAAGTAAATTTTAATAAAAAATTCTATTTTTGAATTATTAATTTCTATCCATGATTTTTTTTCTCTAAAAATCACACTTTTCCAAGAGATGATATGTCCGGAATCTATCCCATGGAGAGAAAACACTGAAATTCATTTATTTTCCACCTGAATTGTCATTCTTTGGAATATTCTCTCATGTTTTAAATTATTTTTATTGTAATCATGAGAGAATTTAATTTTATAGAAACTTTAGTAATATATTTACAAAGGTTAAGTATATTTTTGTTTTTTGGTAAGTTATTAATGTTTATTATAATAAGAAGATGAGGAAAACCCTAATTTGTCTACCCTATAATCAAATATCTGTTCAATTCATTACAAATTTTTATCATCACTATGTGTCAAATAAAAAGGTTTTATAGAATGAATATTATATTATAATAATATGCAGTAGAATTTTTCCATCCATGAGGTCATTTATGAATCATTCAATAGGTAACATAAAATTATTAATTGAACATGTGTTGGATAGAATATATTATGTACGCTATTTGAGAAAATTTCAAAATTATATTTTTAGAAATTTTTAATCGTTGTGGAATTATATTACATTCTATAATAAAGTCTTAGATATAAATTCTATGTTTCATAAAATGTTGATAAAATTTTAGGTTTCTTTTGATATGTTTAAAATGTATTTGTAGAAACTCAAGTCATTTTAAAATTGGCCCAAGAAAGTTCAAATAATATATGGTCAGTGTTTGATTTAAGCTTTCAAATATATTATTCTTGTAATAATATTAAATACATAAATTTATATTGTGTATTACAATTAATTTCTCACAATTTACAAACATAATTAAATATTTGGATCTAATATTATTCCCTGTATAAGTTGTTGTCTAGTATAAGTGAAATAAAATATTATAGTTCATATAAGGTGACTTAATTGAATTTTTTGAAACATGAATAAAATTGATAAAGGATTTAATAAAGGATAATTGAAGTTATTAAATTAATTAATATAATCAATGAATTATTAATCATCATATTAGGAATTTTTTGGAAATAGTTATGCTGAATAATGGATATTGAGAACTTGTTGTAATAGTATAGTACATCAATTATAATGATGGATGAATCTGACTTATTTTATTTGTACCAATTCAATGGTGACTCCAATAGGTGGTATAAAATTCAATTAGAATTTTTATGAGTTATATTTATCATGTAACAGTGTTTTATGTCAAAAATAAAGGTTTACAGTAGCAAAATAAATCCATAATTTGAGGGTATTCATAGATATTAAGTTAATTAGGCTGTAAAGGACTGGTGAGAGTTTTCTCCTCATCATATCCATTATTTATTAATGGTTTGTGCATGGTTTGGCTAAAAAATTAATATAGTGAAAAATTCCAGAAACAATGTTTTCATTAAATGTAATTCTTTAAATATAAACATAATTACGTTTTTGACATTCAAAAAGTGAATAAGATATTTCAATAAAGTTAATTATTTATGTATCAGGTAACTACTAAAATTATTTCTTCTTCAAGATGATATAACTTTTATATATGAATAATAATATTTAATAAGCACATAGACAATTATTTTATATTTTCATAATAGTACATTAAAATTTTGATTATTAAATTTAAAATATTTTAGATCAGTTTGGATGGAAATTTTTTTATGAACCTATTTTTTTTACTTTAATACTTTACTTATTTCCTCAAATACAAAGAATAAGGAGATATATTTATGTTACAATATCCTTATATCATTTTACTTATAATTATTATTATTTTCAATCAAAATGTTTCTATAATTCTATGAGAGGCATGTCAAGTGATATGTGATACTTTATTAAAGGAAATTCATGTTCACCCCGTGGCTTATATATTTTTAGTGATTTTGGTTACGGAAAAAAAATCATGAATAGTGAGGTATAAAGCATAAAAAATAAGTAATAGATATTCAAATTTAAGAGAGAACTATGTAAAATTATTAGTGTTTCTCAATATTTGGGTCTTTTCATAGAGTTGTTAACTTGAGGAGTGTGTCATTAAGAGATCTATAATAAATTACTAGTGATAAGAGAAGTTACAAATATTTATCTAAAAGTATTAAAAGATGTTCTATAATATAAATTAATCCCCACCATACCTTATATGATCCAAAGGGATCCCAAAATGACATTGGATCTTTATTCACCTGGTCGATTCGTCGTATTATTTTCCAAAGATATTTTATTTTTATATTACCATAAATTGTATAAATTATATAAAAAAGGTTTATATACATTTATAAAAATACATATTTCATTATATAATGAATTAATAATTCTTTATTTTCAACCACCGGGACTAGATATACTAGATATTTTAATTTCTAGATTCAATATTCTTTATGAAAATAGAGTGTGTGCCCAAATAAAACAAAAGAGAAATGAAGGTGAAAATGATGCTTGAAATTCATTATTATCATTACCATTATTGGATAAGGTAAAAATATTATAAGGAAAAAATCTATTAAATTTATATAGAAAATGTTTATTGCATATATGAAGGTAAAACAAGGCCAAGTTATCTTTATTTACAATTATCAAACTCTATTTTATGTCTTAAAAATAGATAAAATGAATTAATTAATAAATTAATTATCCAATTTAACATGATAGAGAGTACCAATTCATGTTATTAGGAATGTATAAATAATATATTTTCAATTTTTACATTTATATAAATCATTCTAGGTATGTTGGAAGCAACGATATCAGATTTAGAATATCATGATTTTAAACATTTCACACTTAGTGAAGTTTATAGTATCTTGGTCAAATATAATATGAGGAGAGTTACAATGATAAAGAATAATAATAAATGTGAAAAAGTGATTTAATTAAACGCATTAATTAACTAATAGTTGATAAAAATATCAAACTTTCTAAAAAGTATTAAAAATAAGAAGAGGAAAAATTGAATCAGAATAAACAATTGTTTATAATATAAAAATGATATCAAAAGGGGTAATGGAATGTAAAAATCATGCTTCCATTAATGTTTTTGAAATTTGACAATGTTTTATAGTTATATATATATTCATTGATTAAAAATTTGATTATGATTAAAATAATGGACATCCCTAAAAGGGCTTTTAAGAAGATGGAAACTAAGGGTATTTTGACTAAAATATAGAACTTCTCCATAGGGATATTCACTCGACATTTAGTAGAGCCTCGCCTTCTCCGTACCTATGATAAACCCTAGTTGATGCCTGATGTAGTATCCCCCCCTTCTTTATGGTGGGAGTAGTGAGAATGTTTTGGCACCACCGCCCCCGGCATCGCGGGCATCATTTGTACCATTTTTGAACCCTAGCTATCTCTTGGACTTTTAGTCGAATTCATTATGCCCAAAAGTTTTAGATCTTCATCTTGGTGTCCCTCGGCTTTCGATTTCATCAACGGAATTCACTGCGGCCTCATGATTCCTGGATTTGACACCGGTTTCTTGATTTTCTAATCGAATGCCTTCGGTTGGTGAGATCGATCACTTTGTGTTCAGTGAATGGGATCTGAAAGAACATGCAATTTTAAGGCTTATTCACAATCTTCATCTGATGATTCGTTTTGTTTTTGAGGAAGACATAATTTACGCATGGTCCAGATCTCCCCGTAGATGTAACAGATTCAAATTTTTCCTTCTCTGATGGTCGTTTGATCTCTATATGTATTGGGATCCTCCTTCAGTGGCGACCTGGGTACGCCTACCTTATCTTCCTTTACCTTTTACAAATCCATCGATAATTTGTATCTTAGGAAATCTAGTTTTCCATTTCCTATTCTTGGATGCTCATAAATACTCTGTGACTCATCCTGTTAATCCTTGTTTTTGTGTTGAGGTGGATGCCTCGAAGCCACCAGTTGACTTTATTTGGATTACTATTGGCAAGGAGTTCCGATGAATACAAGATTTTGTTTTTGAAAATTGGGCTAATTAATGGTCGACTTGTTGTCGTCTAGGTAATACTTCTTGTCACTATCATTATGGATCCAGAAGAAGAAGGCTGGCGGCATCGGTGAAGAGGCCTGGTAGGGTATATGGTCAAGGGAGGATGTGTTTTGATGCAGCTAAGAATGGCACTACAGATAGTTTGGGAGATTCAAATCTGGGGTGGCAGGCAAGGGAGTCCCCTAATCTATCTGTTGCTATGGTGTTTGATAGAATGAAGTAAGAACTTATACTGACTACCGGTGTAAATCATTCTGGTATGGATGAAGCAGGTCCTAACAATGAAATTGGAGGCAAGATGGGAGTGCCTTCTTTTTCAAGGAATGTAGTGTAGCATGGGAAATATCGAGTTGCTCAGTATGATGCTGGAAGGGATGTTAGTGGTCTGATCAAAACTGGAGATGCTTAGTAGAAGGAGGGATAGTTGGTCCATGATTCACTCCATGTTCTTCTAGCCATTGAGGATTCTCACATGCATCTAGTTTCTAATTTTTGTTTGCAGATCACAATTGATTCTTGTAATGGATTTCATGAATAGGGTCATGATGAGATTAATGGGTGTCCTCAAATGATGAAAGGCCACAACTTGCATATTGTTAAAGAGGATGTTTTGATAGAGGAGGTGGATGTGGGTCATGTTTTTGTAGACCCTCCACATTGTTTGGATTAGATTGATTCTAATGGGAAATATGAGAAGAACCAGACCATGATTGATTCTATCCATGATATGGTCATCACCAGACAATGGGAGGATCTCTTGGATAGTGATAATGAAAATAATTGTGATTTGGTCAAGCATTCCTTTCGTGATGTTGTCATGGATGGGAAGAAGAAATCTGGAAATGAGGAACCTCCTATAATTAAACGAAGAAAGAGGAAGGATTATTTTGACATACCAAATCTGGTGTCAACCAGTTCCTCTGTCAGGCAATCCTTTAGGGTGTTGATATCTTTAGCAAAACTTAATCTTAGATGGAACTATTCTAAGGTCTTAAAGCACTATAAATGATCTGAATGGGAATAAGATACTGTGGAGGAAGTCTTATATCATGGTTGTGGAGAGGGGTATGACTCATATGATATGTAACTGTTTTTCTTGTCTGTTGTGCTTGTTCACTGTACTTTTCCTTTCTTAATAAATGGTCTAAGGTTTTGCCTCTAACTGGGCTTTTAGGGTATAGAACATCTCCCTAGAGATGTCCAAGATAATCTCTAATGTCTCAAGAGAAAAAATTTTATCATAGAAACATGATTATTCACATTTTTATTAAAGTGAAAGTGATATATAAATTTTGAATGTTGGTTGTGGATTTTTGCACATGGTTATTTTAAAAAGTGATAAAACTATAAAATTTTATAAGAATGAGGCCAATGGTGAGGATGAAGAAGTTGATGAGATGTAATTTTTGTGATTTAATATTGATATTACTAGGATGAAATATTCGAAATATTAAAAGGAAAAAAATTATTCATTCTGGATCTAGACTCCAATGAAGTGGAATAATAGTCCATTGATAAATAAGAAATGTTATTAAATAAAAATTATTGCTTAAATTCATTAATTTATATGAAAAATAAAATCATCAAGGATATTAATTAAAAAATAGACTCTAAATAGGGGTATCTTTTTACTTTCCAATCAATATATATTAAATCTGATTAATTCATAAATAATCTCATATTAAATCATTAGAAGTCTATGTAAGTTATTAGTGAGATACCAAAATCAAGAAAAAAATTATAACAAAAAATAAAATTAAATATTAATTAAATAAATATGTAAAATAATCCAAATGTATTAATGTAATAGTATATATTTGTTGAAATGAATCCCATTCATCAATAAGGCTACGAATTTTCTTTCTTAAAACTATAGAAAAATGGGAAACTTGTATTTTTTAAAAAAATTACAATTAAAAAATAGGTCATTTAATAGAGAATGAAAAATGTGGTGGAAAGAAATATGATTATTAATGAAGTTAATATAAAATTTAAAAATTTATTAAAAAATATGTGGTATTAAAAATAGTTTAAAATGATCAAAAAACAACAAGATCAAGGGAATAAAAAATAGAATCATGATTCAAATAAATATTATTTTAAATACTGTAGTTTGTGTTTTAGGGTGTAAGAAAAATAATAATTTTTATATTTATATACCTTGTAATACCTACTTAATATATGGTGTGTTTATTTAAGAGGTTAAATCTATAGAAAGTTATTGAAGTTACACAAAAAATGTGAAGATATGAGTTCAAGTAAGTATTATTTTTAAGTATCTTGAAGAGATATCTGAAAGGTGTTAATGATCGGGTCACATAATAATATGGCGTGTTCATAAGATTTTATTTATTTATTATATATTATCATTATTCTCATTAACAAATTTATCTTCGAAAGAATGGTATCTAGATACTCATTTGTATAGTTACAACTAAATAAAACTACTCAGGATAAATGTTTGATACAAATAAATATATAGAAATATTTCCATTGTGAGGGAAATAAATATTTCCCCAGACTTACACTAGATACTATATTTTAGTTCTCAATTGAACTTATAAATAAGGATACCCTCAGTAGTTTTTCATTGGTGAGATAAAAATAAAATTTCATGGGAAAAATATCAAAATGGGGTTGAATGAAATATCCTAATATTTAAAAAAATAAATATTTCTTATGATATTAGTTGTAAAATAAACTTTTCATTTATTTACAATGAATTATACTCCTTAATAAAACTAATCATACTAAATACCAATATAAAATGAACAATCCCTAATTTTATTTAGATACTAAGTTTCAATATATAGTGAAATAAATACAAGTAAGTTAGAAGAAAAATAAATGTCATGTAATTCTGAAAATGACAATATGAATAAAATAATAAGTAAATAAAAAGAAATAGGTCTTGAAGTACTCATCCTCATGGTCTCTCATGAATATCATACCACAAATTATAATTATAGGAATATTAAAAGGGATTAAAAATATTGCAGACACGTTGAAGAAGGAAATAAGATGAATTATTTTGAATAAGTATGAAGGAATATATATACAATATTGTATAAGTGTAATATAACCAATAATGATTATTGTGTATAGGGGAATTGGGTGTACATGTACCTAATAGGTATATTAAAAATACTCTAATATCATATAACCTTTTGATATAAGTTACTAATATTTTCAAAATATTATTTTTACATTTAGATAATATATAATACAAATTTTCAGTCTAAATTTTAAATTAAACAATTCATTGGTGAAAATATATTTTATTTTTAAAATAATTTAGGAATTTTTAATTTTAATTATATATATTGTTTTTAAGGAATAATTTTAATAAAATGGATTAATAAAATTGAAATAATTAATTTTAAAATAAATAAATAAAACCCTTGTAATAAGTAAGAAATTATAAAGAATAAAAATGTAATTTTCTATAATCAAAGAAATACATCTAATTTAAAAATATTATTTGTATTATATATTATTTGTTTTAAAATAGAAGAAAAATTTATCATATTTTCAGTATGAAATTTGATGAAATAATTTTTTAAAATAAAATAATTAAAATAAAGAGTATTGTTGTAAAATATATCTTAAAATCATTAATTTTTTTATTGGGGAACTTTCTGATAGTTCATCAATTTTTTGTTGATCCACTTTCATAATAGTGAGTCTCAAATCCTTCATTTTGAAGTAGGTCATTGAGATAAGGATTGACTCTTCAATGATTGTTTCATATTTTCTATTATCATTTATGACCATATTTATCAAAAACTTATTTAATATTATATAAAATGTTTATAACATGTATTTTAAATCTCTATCATTCTATATAATTTATATTTCAGAAATACAACAATATATTCTTAGTCATTTATTTTTTATAACATGGTCTTATTTGGGCCGGTTTAACCAACTAAATAAACTATACAATATAATTATCATCATGAAAGATTTAGAAGACCTAAATTATAGAAATATATAATTTCAATCAGAAATTTATGTTATAATTTAGATCTTCTAATGACTATATATATATGTTTATTTTCTTGTAAATTTAATTCTTTCAATTGATTCAATAATACAAAAGAATATATTACATTTCTTCACTAATCATTATTATAACATTAATGAAATAATTATTAAAGTATATGACATAATAAATAGTACCAATATTATTTATATGACTATTATTAAGGTGATTAACACATGATCATTTACAAAGTACCTAAAAAACTACACCGAATAAAGAATAGAATAAGTAGAAAAACTAACACTAAAAGATCATAGTTTCAGAAAATGATTAATAAACAGATAATAAACAAATATAAATTATTTTTATTAAATAAGATAATTATAAATAATACTTTAATATTAATAATAAACATTTACTGATAATATATAGAGTTAGATAATGTTTACGTATGCAATAATCCAAGGTATGTTTTATTATCTCAATTGTCTTCTTCTAATAATGTATCATAATATCCACCTTTATATTTTATGTGGTTTATTTAACGTCCCATGGAATTAGTTTTTTATTATTTATGTAAAATTATGAGGAATTTATGTTCTTTTAAAATTTCACTCTTACATTGTGTTTCATTCATAAATCCTAAAATTCATCAAGGGTTCCCTTTCAAAGCATTTTCTATTGTGATGAAGATTAGTTTTTCATTATATATATATATATATATATATTATTTTATAAATTTAACATTCTATCCATTGAATGTATATTACTAAATTATAATATTCATTTATGTTATAAAAATTCTTTTTTATATTTTATCCTTTATTGATCTTTGATACCTTACAAAATATGAAGGTTTTAAGGTCTTTATCCTAATATATCATCCTATTTGATATTTTGAATGTCTAGTATTTTTTTATAGGAATTATATTATATTTCCTTACAATTATATTATTTTATTATTTTATTAATTTTGGAAATTTATAAGTCTTTTCAAATCTTATTTATTTATACTTCATTAATTATATTGTCTATAAATGTTTTGTTGACTCTATCTTTTTCATTATGTTATACTATTTCATCTATTTCTATGTTATTCTATATTTGATATTAATTGGAAACATTTCACAATGAAAGAATTTTATAGTTTTTGGGTTGGGATGTTAGTTCATAATGTCATTGGGAATGGTTATAGTGTCTTATATGATAATGAATGTTGAGAAAGTTGTTTTGAAAGCAATTGGAGGTGTTTAAAAATTGAGCATAAAATGTGGAAATCAGATATTTTTCATAAATAATCCACACAGACTAAGTAGAACTTATGATAATCCATATATGATGTTAAAAAAACTAAATTAACTATATATAGGGTATAAGACTATGAAGGGTTCTTGTGAATTTTCAATCCACAAAGGGAGTCTGTGGTTGTCAACTCATGAAGGAAGTTCATGTAAAGGATTTGTTTTAGGTTCTCATAGCTGATGATATGTAGTGGTCCCATTATTCACAATCAGAACATGGTGATTTTGTAATTCCATTAATGGGGTTCACAGTATACAGTTTTATGAAGGAATAATAAAATGTAGAAGGTTTTTCATAATGGATTGAGAAGAAATTTTTTATTAAAAATTTTTTCTTGTTTCCGTGGCAATATGAATAGCCCGAATCACCTCATTAGAGTGATAGATAAATTTGGAAGAGAAATTCATGAAGAAAAAAATTCCATAAATGAATTTTCCATGATAGAGATATTACATTTAATAATGGATTTAAAATCTCGGATGAAGGTGGAGTTTTATGTCACACCCATTCCAGTTTGGCACAACTAAAAATTGATACCTCTCAAAAAAAATTTCTTCTAGATGTGATGTGAGTTAACTAAAATATAGAGGATAGTGAGTTATCATGTTTTAATGTTTTAAAATGGGAACTAATAGTTATCCTACTATAAAAATAGAAATTTTAATTTACTTTAGTGATTCTAGTACATTATCATATTTCCTTTGTATACTTATTGGATTTTTCTTTTATGGGTGAACCATGTTAAATTATGATGTCTCGTATCATAATTTATTTCTTTTCCTGTATCTATATTAAAACAAGATAGAATAGAGTTTTGTTTAGTGATTAAAAAAATAATAAATATAAATAATATTTATATATCATACAATGAATCACCTCCCTCTCAAAGTAATTAACCAAGTAGTTCCACCAATTGATATTAGAGGAAAATAACAACGATATTGAATCTCAATAACTAGAATCCTTGAATAAATTCAATAATAAATAGATTTCAATATTCAAGTGAATTAAATCAAATCAATGGAATAATTGGATGTTCCACTACATAAAATACATAGAAATTAATGTATATATAGCTATTATGAATCATGTATTAGTTAGTTTTGAAGGAATGAAGTTGTCATATAGAGACAAAAAATGGATGGAGATACCGGATGAATCAATATGGGGGAGAACTATGCAAAAAATAAATATACATAGGCTATTCCATGTAAATACTAACATTCCATGTGATAAAAATATATATATAACTACAATGGTTATTCAAAATTCCATGTATATATATTTCATGTTCTTTAGAATAAGTATGATGACCTAAAAATGAACCCAACAGAATTCATTGATGTGTTATTTACATGGGTGGATGTTATTATATAAGAAATGTGTGGCCTTGTAGAAATACTTAATGATTTAGATATCATCAAGAAAATATTGAGGAGTTTGGAAACCTAGTTCAATTTTTAAGTGTTTTTACTTGAGGATAGAGATCTAAAGGAGGTGACGTTGTGTAGTCTATACAATACTCTTCTCACATATGAGAATAGAAATAATGATATTAGGGTTGTAAAAAGGGGGAATTCAAAAGATATATCATTCAAATACTGATGAATTTTATTATGGATTATTATTATTAATATTATGAGGTTGATGATGTTATACTATTAGTTTCCTATAATTGACAAATGGAAAAAATAACCATTAGATGTAAACTTATAGTTGAAAGTTTAGGATGTTTTAAACTTGGGATCATGGGAAAAAGTTTCCCAATACTTATCAAAATTATAGTAGGTATGATTTACTTCCCATCATGAAATATTCATCCAATGTGAAAGGTGGGATAAGTAGAAAGTGAAACTTATTCAATAAAAAAATTCTTTAAAAAAAGGATAATAGTTCTAAAAAACTAATGATAAAGAAATTAAGGACTATAAAGACTAAAAAATTAATATCTCATGGATATTGTTGGTACTTTTAAAACAAGGTAACAATGTAACAATGATAAAGTATAATTAGAAGGAATATTCGATATCCATATATAGATAAATGTTTTGAGAGATAAAATAATGATATCAAATACAGTAGATCATGATTCCAAAAAATATGCTGAATAATAAGTGAAGGAGAAGTCTAAGTTGAGGGTAGAAATTGAAAAGATAAAATCTATAAAATAATAACACTCAATGAAGGTTATTTAGTACAAGATCAAATTTGAAGAATAGATTAGGGTTTTTTATAGTGTGACAACCACAATAGAATTTCTATCCCAATATCTCAATGATATTGAGGGGTATGTTGTTGGAATTTGATGAAAATTTGGAGATCAATAAAGACTATTGATTATTAATATTACATTTTGAAATAATATTAAATAATATAGATAAAACATTGATGTTAATAATGAATGCATATCAAAATTGGAAAATGATTTTTTGCGGAATTAAAAGAAATATTAGAATAAGAAAGTTGGTGAGAAGATCAATTAGAACTAGAAAGTATTAATTGTTGGCCCCAAGTCATATGAACCATATCTAAAATTGAGAGTTGATTTTTGTACAACATTGAACAATGAAACATAAATAACCTAATATAAAACAAATTCTATTGTAAATATGACAAGAATAGAACTAAAATTATGTGTTATTTTTTAAAACAAATTATCTGAAATTCTAAAAATATATACTCTGTATCTAATTAATACTGTAATGAATAAGATAAGTAAAGACATCCAAGAAGGGGTCGATTTTCCAAACATGATTTTTATGGTAACTATTTATTTTTTAGAAGATTTTAATATATGGATAGATATTTCTCATAAAAAATATTGAGTAATGTTCTTATAGAGTCCCAATGTGGTCAAATATAGATGATAAAATAGTCTTCAATCAAGTGGAAACAAAAACCAAATTTATTATTTTTTAAATTAATGTTGTCCCATTATACTCTCAGTAAGATCTAGTGTACCAATCCACATTTGATATTTAGTTAAATGTATGAGTCAAAAAGAAAATATCTATGAAGGAATTAGTTATCTATATTTATAAAATATATTTACATTTCATTGGTTCATGGATTCTTGATTGTGGATTCACTTTCCATATAATGAGAGACATCTATCATTTCAATTTTATTATGTAAGATAATTGAGTTATCATTATATTTCGAAATGATGAATCTCTAAATATTATTTCCTCTGAGGAAGATAATTATTGGGGTAATCATATGATATGTGAGTATGTCTTGGTTATTAAAAGCCTTGATCACAAAGTTCTATGTTTTCTTTTCATATACGTGACTTAGGAAATTAAATTAACATTACAAAGAAGACCTATATCATAAAGGGAATGTACATGGAATTTGTCATCCAAAGGAATAATATGAATGGAAATATCTACCTTACTAGTGGATATTGATGTTGAGAGAAAATATTATTTTTTTAATATATGATTTCAGTAGGATTTCGTGTTTGAGGGTCATCACCCAAAAATCGATGATTTTAAATTAAATTATATAATATCAAAGAAATATTCAAAAGATTTATATGTATTTTTTTTAAAATTCTTAATTGATAATGGAATGAAATTAAAAATTATCAAGGTTTATTTTTATCTCAAGAAAACATGATAACTAACTATGTCTCAATAGTTATAACTCCTCAGCAACATGGTTTAGTCCAGAGGATAAACCATATTATAAAAAATATGGTCATAATGATTCTTATTTAAAAATATCTAACAATTTTTTTGGATGGAAACAATCATTACATCATTATATATTTTTAACGGAAGTTTTAGTTTGTGGAGAGAATAAAAAACTCAATACAAGTTGTGGAATGGAATGTTGGAAAGGATGTTTTAAATTACAATCATTGGTAGTAATTTATTAATTATCAATTAAGTGAGACATATAATTTTTGAGTCACATAAAGAGGAATGGATTTTACTTTTATAATAAAAAATTATAAAATCCTATAAATTATTCAATAAATTTCTAGGAAAGCCTGTAAAAAATATTGATCTCACTATCAAATATAATGAGAATAATCTTCACTAATTTACTATCTAGATCCAAGAGGATTATGTTGGAGACATGAGAAACTCAGGTGGTGTATAAGGGGAAAATATTGATATAAAAGAAGAAACTTATGATATGAATAATGAATTTAGACCCACATGAGTTTAAAAACCATATATCTGAGTTGAAATCCGTGATAAGAATAGAATTAGTAACCATACATTACTAGTGAATGTAAGGAGAATAAATTCACTTTCGAATTTTTTTCTTATCTATAGGTAGAGAAAAAAATTGGATGCTGATAAAGGTGATAATTAGTATTAGGAAATTAATGAAGAGACTAACCAAATTAAAAATAATCATACCAAGGAAACCATTTTCAAGCTACAAAATAAGATCATCATCATGAAAAAATGGGTTTTCCAAAACAAACTGAATTAATAAGGAAATTTTATTATAAATAAGGAATTAATGGTGGGAAAGGGGTGGTCCAAATTAAGGGAATTTTGGAATACGAGAAATTTTCATCGATGGCATTGATGGAGAAAAATCATTTATTCTTCAGTATTAATGTTTAATGAAAATCAAGGTTTTTGAAATAGATTTCATGTCAACAATTCTTATTGTAATCATTTAAGAAGTGGATTACATCAAAAACCATATGGTTTTCTAAAACATGATAATGAGAAAAAAAATATTTCTAGTCTAAAAAGGTCATCAATGGAATTTAGAAAGTACCAAGATCATGGTATAAAAATTTAGACCAATTCTTGAAGAAGTGTTGTTTTTTGGATCATGGAGTAAAATAAAATATTTATGTCAATAATAATAGTAATAAACGGATAATAATTCTAGTATATGTAGATGACATTGTCATTGCTGGATTGATTGAATCAGATCATATGAATTTTGAATAGTTTATGAAGTGCGGTTTTAAATTTTATTTATTATAGAATTATACTTTTTCTTTGGTATATAGACTATACAATGAATGAATACTACGTTCATCTCCAAATATAAATATAGAAAGGATATACCTATGGGGGTTTGACTAAAAAATTACAATGAGATATATAATTTGGTTTCTACCTAGATTAAGTGGACAATAAATAATGAAGGAAACATTGAAAAAGTCATAAAATTCAATAATATCATTAGGATCCCTATATACATATGAGAAACTTGACCTGAAATTTTATTTTTCATGTGTTAAGTGGAACAATATCAAATCAATATAAAATAAATCCACTTTCTTGAAATGAAAATAATATTTTGTCATATAGAAGTCATAATGGATTTATATTGTTTATTTATGAAAAAATATTAATATGAGTAATTGGGATATACAAATGTAGATTTGGTTTTTCTAGTTGGTGATAAAATTTATACATCATGTGGTTCATTATTAGGGCAATGTTCATTCGAAATATTGATAAGATACAAGATTTTTTTGATTGCTAACCTTATAAGATAAATATGTTTTAACTACTCAAGCTTTCATACAATTATTATAGAAGATAATGTAGCTTGAAGACATTGGAGATAATGTGATTTCTTTAATTAAAACCAATTTTGAAAATTTTACTATTATTAATCTTAAAAAATATAGTACATAATTTAATGATAATGTATATTGAAAACAAATATCACTTTATGAATGAGAATAAAGATCATGAGTTGATGAATTTGTAATATATGTCAATTGAACTTCATGTCACTAAAATCACGATAATGGACATACCCAAGGATGAATTTTTGGGTCATCAATATGATTTTGGAGTTGAATTGACCACTCAAAATTGAATAGTGTGGCTATGGAACCCTTACCCTCCATGGTTGTTATAAATTTCCAATTGGTTAACAACAATTATTTTATTTCTTACAGTCACAAATTTGTTTATATTTTGTACACACAAAAAACTAAATCCCTAAAAATACTAACATGTAGTATAGAATAAGCAAGTATTGAGGTTCAACACATGAGAAATATGATAACTACTAACCCAAAAAAAATGACTGGAGTATTAAACTAAATATAACTAAACTAGTAAAGTAAAAAGAATTATGAACTAGTTTGATGATATATTTGAGGATGAAGAGTCGGAAATTAGATCAAATAAATTTTTCATTATCTAAGAAAATTAATCTTTTCTAATGGAAAGAATAAAATTATTATACATGATAATTCTGGGGTTATGTAGTTATATTGTACATCACAAACAAAAACTATCTTATAACACAAATCTCTTTGGTCAAGGTGATCTATAACCGAGACAAATGAATTAATATCAATCTCTAAGAAAACATTTGTGTTTAGTTGAGTCATTATCCCACAATCCCCTCAATGAAATGTCGATTCATCCCCTAATGACTTTCATTATCCTTAGAAAACAATAGAATATAATCTATCTCAAAGTGATTCTAATTAATGTGGCATTCTCAGAAGATTAAATGAATAAAAACTATGTGGAACACATTCTCTTTATCAATTCCACCATCCCATATTAAACTATCCACTAATGATGAATTGAATATAGACCATTAATAGAACCTTCATCAAAGAGAGGGGAATAAATCATTTTGAATAACAAGAAGGGTTGAATATTAATTAAATAGTCACTTTAATTGTTTTGCTGACCAAATTAAGAACTCTGTTATTTTCTAGTGAAACAAAATCAAAACCTAAACCACATAAATATGAAGAGACAAATACCCTATCAATTCTATAACCACCAAGTTATTAACCCAATTAATACTACAAAACTTATATTTATTTATTGAAAACCACTCTCAGTATATATATCCATCATATATCATTTGATTTCTACATTATCTCCAAATATTTCACCTCTATTTCAATAATTCTTAAAATCCACATGTGATACTCCATTTTGAATTATTTGAATATATAATTAACTATATATGAGATAGTCTTGACCAAGAATAAATATGTTAGAATCTATATTATATATCAATATTTTATCAACCATGTCTCTCTTTGACATATCTATTAAAAAAATTTGTGTATCCATAGATACAATAATAATTTTCATGAACAATAGCCATACATACCCTATATATCTCTATCTCCTATTTTAAATCATCAATCATGTTCATGGAGAGATCCAACCAAAATAGAATCTATACAGATTCACATTCTATATTTCAGTTAGTGTTCTATATGGGGAAAATCACCTTCCACATTAAACTATACTTTCACTATAATTAATATCCATGTCACAGTAAAATATCTATATCTATAGACTTGAAACTTATAATATATCACTCTCATATGGTGTAACATTTGATTATGATTTCACCATTTTCCTTGAAATATCAAAACCCTTTCTCCTTCTTTATTGAGTTCCTCCACCTCACATACGAAAAGTCTAAACTGCTATAATTTAATAATATAAAATTTAATTTCTCCTCTTATTTATCAATGGAGATATTGAATTATACGGTGTATAATTCATTGATATATCATCCTCAATCCACTTATAAATAAATCACATATACTTCAATGATAAATCTATAGGATCTATATCATCATAGAAATATTTTTTTGGTATCTATTTATAGTTATGAATGATAGAACACAGTGAAATGTACCAAGAATATCATTTTCATAGAGATCCTATATTATATATTTTTGGTTATGGAAGGGATAACTCTCTTGAGGTAGGGAAAATATTATTAACCATCAGATGATAATAGTGGAATACAGTGCAATGAACATCAGTTGTGGAATAAATGAAATGAGCGAGGAGGAGAAGGAATGAGTCATGCTGAAGGAAAATGTTTTTTTTAAATGATGTATATATTCTTGGTGATAAGTTATATAATACAAAACATATACTCACTCAGGAACTTCTTAATAACCCTTTTTTCTTGCGTGGATATTTTGAAAAAGAGATGTGGTTCCAACCCATGCCATAGAAACAATCATCTATTATCACCTAACAATATACCAAAACCTTATGCTCAATAGTGACCCATTTAAAGATTCATTATATGAATTTTTTGGATTAATGTTCATTTTTTGGTAGTGGGAGGACATCTTTTGACACCTAAAAATGAATTATTCATCCATAAGTAGAAATTAGTAAAAAATTATATATACTGTTTTTTAGATTTAATTTTTTAAATATTATTTTAACATAAATTATTAAATTAAAATATATTTTTGACGAAAAACTAAAAAAACAATAAAATATTAAAAATTTGAATTAAAAATAGTGTGTATGAAATATAGATATCAAATACCCCCACACAGAAACCATTATTTTATTAAATCATATAATTGAACTTAAATTAAAAAGAAGGCCCAAGTTATCATTATTCATATTAAAAAAACTAAATAATTATCAATGGGGAGATAAAATTTCATTCTTCATTGAAGAATATTTCCTCAAATCATTGTTTTTAAATAATTAAAAAATAATGTATTTTAAATTTCTAAATTATAATTAATGTGCCTCACATAAAATCCATTCAAACTTATTAATTTATTATTAATAATAATTACACATGTAATTTACCTCAATTTAACTTTTTCATTAATCACTCATGGTAAAAAATATCTGGATATTTTCGCAAACCTTAAATATATTCCCCTAACCATATGATTGAAAAGGTTATTTAATTTCACCCATATAATGAAAAATATCACGTCTAATCTTGATGAATCTTCTAATAGGTTAAAAGTATTCGTAGTATTAAGGATTGGTTTGCAACAACACCAAACCCAGTAGCGCATATTTTGTAGTCATTTTAGTACTAGAGAATAGATACAAGAGATCACATCCCCAAGGATCGACCAGTTTAGTAGTATTGAACAACTGCATACACACATGGTTCCCTTCATGTATTGGTAATTAAACCTAGAACATAAAAAAAGAAAATAAAATGATTCCTTGACACTTATTCAATGATTTCATTTTCATAACCCAAGGAAGGGAAAAAATTAAATGGTGAGATGAAATGCTTAGTAAGGATTACTTGAATCTATAATAATTGAAGTGATGTCAATGAGGCATAATAGTTATGGAAGAATAAATAACTGAAAATCAGGTTCCATCAGTAAACTGAGATTGAAATTGTATCCATTCATATTGTCATAGTGAATCTCTCATAGAAACTAATAAATGAATACAAAATGAAGAAAATTTGTATCTATTGGACATCAAGTATCTCGAACATGTACCATTTTACATTCAAGACATTTTAGGCAAGTGGGTAGAAACCCATTCGATTCTTATTAAAAATAAACACAGAGGGTTTTAACCAATGTTTTTATCACATGATACCCATTGATGAATTATGGGGCTATCTATAATGGGGACTCACTAATCACTGCAAGTATCAATCATTTTTTATACAATGATTTAATTCATAAATAATACGACTTATCAAAATATGTAAATTGAGTTGAAAATAAGGAGTTATCGATATTTTCCTAGTGAAATAAAATAACACAATAATAATGGTATATAGAAAATAGATTAGTCATATACATGATATAATTAATATGAATATTTAATGAAATATTTAGTGAATAATAACAAAAAAAGGATGTAAACATACACCAATCAAAAGGAATATGTGGGGAAAAGGTCACAACCACATGGAATATCATAATGGTGTCCATAAAATAGTGTATTTAAATCATATTTAAATATTTTAAGGGAAAATAGGCATAAATAATAATAAATTATCCCCAAAATTTGTGAAAAAATGTAAAAAATATTGTTTTTGAAACATTAAAAATGATCTACTTTTGTGCGGATTAAGGGAAAATGTTTTTGAGTATTCAAAGGACACAAAATCATAATTGTTTTCATAAAACCATAAATGAACAAAGGTAGTTTTTTAATATATAATGTGTGATTTTATAAAAATATTGTTGGCTTAAAATATATTATCATGTGTACTTGAAAATGGGTAAGAAATTGGGATGTTCTCATAAATCGGTCATATTTATTAGTTGGAATTGAAAATGGTATCTTATAAAACAAGAATTTCCCCATTAAAGAAAGAATAATTGAGCTAGGTTCATACTTTTGGATCATAAAAATAAAATTTATGAGGATTAAATAATATTACATCAGAATTAATTTGTGGTAATGAGAGAGAAATTGTAACATGATGAAAAATGGAGGTTCAGAGAGAATCCCTTACCTTATTGTTGAAAGTGTTCTGTACATCCACTAACTGACCAATATAATAAAATTAGATTCATTTTTTACATAATTATAAACATATTAAACATATGTTTTTTTTTATAATTTATTTAGTTTATTTTCATCCATTTCGATGACGTATAATTTATAATTTCATCATTCCAAGAGTGTTTGTTGTCTTTGTTTTTCATGATCAGTTCAGTTTTATATAGGAATGGAAGATCATGTAAAATTGGAATAGCTCTCCATAAATAAAATTTTATGTGATTAATGATATTCAAGAAAATTAAATGGTATTATATATTAAACATTTTCTCGATATTTGGATGATTCGTTAGATATTATTTTAATATCGACTATATTGAATATTCTGGTGCTTTTTCCATCATGACAAAATAGTTTTTTTATTAATTAAGATAATGTATATATACTGGTTTCCAAACACTAAATAATTTATAATATAAATTTTAAAATCCATTCTTACCATTATAATGGTTTTATGACCAGCCTTGAATGTAGTAGTGGAAAACAAAACATCATCATCCACGAAGTTGGTGAATCGATACCTCTCGGTTGAGAATTTCATGTTTTGAACAAATGAGGTAGAGGAGATAATTTATGGGTAATAGATGATTAACATAAATAAATTAAAATATATATATGATACTAGAGTTATCATGTTTCTTTTTAAATTTGAAGTAATGGAATGATAAAAAATGAAAAAAAAATTGAAATACATAGAGGAAAGGTTTTACCACTTGTGTGTTGCCTCCATGACAACCTCCATAAATGAATTGGAAATGTTCTTTTGAAGAGATCCGAATTAAAATAATGTGGGGAAGAGTTTTTACAGAGTAATTTGGAAGAATATATGCAATATCAATGTCTTATAAGGTTTTATGAAAAGAGGGGGTGATGGTGGTATTTATTGTCCCAGAGAGGATTTTTTTGAATATTTTATTCATTTTTTGATTATTTTACCTCAAGACTATCAACTGTGATTATTATTGTGAACAGGGAAAGTAAATAATGAATTCTATCTCCAACTAATGTTTCTTAAATTAAAAATATAACATCAATTACTCAATAAATAATTTATTTATCTACTACCATAAATTTTCATATTCCACTATTTTAAAAAAATTCAACTACGTTAGAAACATTTCCAGAATTCATCCTAAAAATTTCTCAGTGAATATATTTTGAGAATGTAATCCATTTTATAAAAACCATTTTCTAAATATGTGATGATAAATATTTAATTTAAATAATCATTTATCAAAATAAATATTGATTTTAAAATTATAATTGATTTTATAACACTCTAAATACATAATTAAGGAATAACAAAAAAATTTAATAATCATAAGATGAAAAAAATTAATTTATGAATTCATGTAATGGAAAAAAATTTAATTTTAAATTATTAATTAAATTATAAAATTGTAAATAAACACTCATATTTCATAAAATACCAACATTTAATATATATTTTTACAAAACATTTATATTCATATTAAATATTGTAAATATATCCTATTTTATCTTATAAGAAATAAATCTTTTATAATTTAATTTGTGTGGTAATTAGTATAATGGTAACATTAATATTCCTAAAGGTAACATTAGTATTTCGATGATCATGATAATATTTAATATTATATCATCGTTTATTTAAGCTCAGGGTTTCATGAAACATAATATTTTAGGGTAATTGAGTTAACATAAGAAGATACTTAACATAAATATTTTGGTGTTATATTCATCTCTACTTTTGATATTTGAGCATCAAATTTTTTCATGAATATTTCCTTCTAAACATATGTTGGTAGTTCTTCTTCATATAATCCTTAGGTTACCACGTTGCTTGTTCCGTTTTATGGTTTCTCAAATGAACCTTTACTAGTAAAGTTATCCAATTTCTCAATACTTTCTCTCTTGTATCAATAATTTCTATAGACTCTTCACAATAATAAAATCCACGTTCCAATTATATTTCATTATTTTTTAGTACGTGTGTTTGGTCTGGCATGTATTTTTATAAAAATTATGTGTGGAACACATCATGATATTTGGAGAGACATGGTGGAATTTCAAATAAGTAATCTATAGCCCCAGTTCTTTTCATAATTTCAAGTTGTTTGATGTACTAGGGGCTCAGTTTCCATTTCCTTTCGAAACATATAACACTCTTCTATGGTGATACTTTCATAAAGACATGATCTACCACATGAAATTCCAAATCCTTTCTCTGTTTAGTATAATAATCCGTTTTCATAATATGAGTATCTTTAATATGATATAAAATAGTCATTCTCTTTATCATTGTATCTTCAATGAGTTCAAGGCCTATAATTTCCCTCTCACAAACATCATCCCTACATGTTAGAATACGACATATCATTCCATACAATGGTTTATACAAATCCCTTTTAATACTACAATGGATACATTTTTTTGTAAAATTATACCAAAGGTAAATTCTGATCCCATATACCTTGAAATTCCAGTGGTAATGATCTCAACATGTATTCTAATATTTGAAAATTCATTTCAGACAATCTATCAGTTTGAGGGTGATACATAGTACTCAAATGAAGCTCAGTATCCAGATCATTCTGAAGAATCTTATATAATTTTTTTTGTAAAATGAGTATCTTGATCAGACATAATCAATAGAGGTGCTCCATGAAGTCATAAAACATCATTAGGCACTCGAGAAGTAAATCAGTCTCATATAGTAATAAAATGTTCTGATTTTTTAAGGAGATCAACAAGATCCCATATCACATCAAAATTTCTAGGGGTATTTGGTAATATAGTTTTGAAGACCATAATTATGTCATCCAATATCCACATAGGAATAGGTTGAGGTTTCATGAAACCTCTAGGATGACGTCTATCAGCCTTAACTTGTTGAAAAAGTATGAATCTTGGAAAATCATAAACAATTTTCCACTTCATATTATCCCACAAAAACTATTCACTCATATCTCTAAACTTTTTGGTAATATAATGTTTTATAGAGAAATTTTATTTATGATTAACATCTAATATTTCCCTTTCTTTATCTGGTATTTATGGAACAAATAGACACTTTACAAATTTTATAATTCCATCCTCATACATAAAGTCCTTCAATCTATCATCCTTAATTGATATTATTATCATTTGAAAATTATCAACATTAGATTAAGAAATTTTTTTATTCTCCTGTAATATGGTTTTGAAATAATTTTAAAAATATGTAATTTTTAATCTACATTAATAATTACCTTATCCATCTTTAATAATACATTATCATTGGTTCTCTTTAAATCCTTGTTGGGGTCATAATTACTTGTTTATTCTAGGTTAATTCATCAGCTATGTTGTTTTCTTTTCATGGGAGGTAGTGTATTGAGTAATAAAAAACTTTTAGTAACTAGATCAATCATCTTTTTCTTTATGTTGATTTATTTCTGTGTAATGATATATAGTAAACTCTTGTGATGAGTAAATATCTCACATCTTTCACCATATATATAGTGTATCCATAACTTCAGATAAAATATTACGGTTTGTAACTCAAGATCATGAGTTGGACAAATTTTCCCACAAATATTCAACTACATTTATCCCTATGCAATAAATATATCGTATTTCATATGGACGCAACCCATTACATTGTTCACAGCATAACTGTATATCGCAAACCCACCATTTCATGATGGTATATTAAAAATCATATCATTGTATAATCTTCTCTTCAATTTTACAAAACAATCCACATATTATGTTGTCTATATGAGCTTATCCCCTTTACACATGAGACTGGTTAGTGGGTTAGTCAATCGGTAAAAATTGTGAACAAAACACTGATAGAAATCTAGTAAACTTATGAAGTTATGTACCATGGATAGGTTTGTCGGACTAGGACATTTTTGGATTTAATTTTTCTTTATAGGATCAACTGATATTATATGGTTAGATATAATATCACTAATAAAAGAAATTTCCTAAAACCAAAAATCGCAATTTATAAATTTACCATACAACACATTACTAATGAGATTCTCAATAATGATCTGAAAGTGATTCTCAAGGACTTCATTGCTTTTAGAATACCCTAGATTGTCATTAATTGATACTAAAACAAAATTCTTAATATATCCCTTAAATAATATGTTCATTATATCAATGAAAGAATATGTTCCATTAATCGATACAAATGGAATTATTATAAAATCATACGGTTGATACCTCATCTGAAAAGTTGCCTTCAAATTATCTTCCTTCTTTAATCACATTTTATGATACCTAGAACAAAGGTGATTCATTAAAAAATATTTTGAACTATGAATTTGATAAAATAAATCATCAATGCGAGGTATAAGATACTTTTGTAATATTTTAATAGTATTGATTTCTCAATAGTTATTGATCAACCTGAAGTATCAATATTTCCTCTTAACAAATAGAACAAGGGATCCCCATGGAGAAATAAGAGTTTGAATAAATCAATTATTAATCAAATCATATAGTTTTTATTTATCTCCACAAAATATAAATTTTCCATTATATAAGGATTCATTGATATTGTTTGTAAAATGGGGATTAAATCAATGGTGAACTAAACTTCATGCTCTGAGGGGTATAAGAAAATTCCTAAGGAAATACAAAATTTTCTTCCTGTACTATTGGTATATCCTCAATTTTAAGATTACATTCATTATCACTAGATGTTTTTTCTCTTAATCCTAGATAATTTCATTAATCAGAGATACTAGGGGTGGATCTAGACAAGAACCACATAGTGAGGATTCTAATGAAATGATAAGTTATTATTCATCTTCCTCACAAATTGTGACTTCCTTATTATTATAATAAAATTTTACATAATATTTTGAAATCCAGTCCATACAGAGTATTTTATCAAGGTCAGCCATATGTATGATTATATGGTTAGTAACAAATAAATGTTTATGTCTCAGAAAGGGGATTAAACGAATTTTTTTTGTTATATTGATATTTCCAATAAGAGTATTGACTAAAAAATACTTTATTAAATCAGAAGGGAAATATCAAATTTTCTTGGAATACTAGGTATATATAAAAGAGTTAGATGATAATGAATAAAAAAAAGGAATTATATAAATATGAATATATGATTAATGTACTTACCCCCACATAATTGTGTAACTCTACATCAACTATTGTGATTATATAATCTTGTTTTTCTCCCATTTCCCTCTTTTCTAGTTGATTCCCCATATGTTTGGGATATTGGAATGAATAATACCACATTTCATTGTAGTTGATGTATTGAGAATCATTGATTTGTTTCATAACCTTGAATTCATTAGCTTGATGAACCTTATCTCCATACTTTTTATAAACTCCCATGCCATTGGAGAATTTTACAGGATGAATCTCTCAAAACATTTCACATAATGAGAGTAGATTCATTCCCCTTTTCTTCTTCAATGCTAGAAATTGTAAATGGTTATCAAAAGACATCTTATTCACTTAATTTCCCTTCAACATTTATGATATAAAAAATTACTTCTCTGTTTTTATGGTACATAATACTATTTCATCATATGAATAAAAAATTTGAGAACACAGTGCCCTTTAAGGACTCAGATTACGTCCTTAAACTAAATGATCTATATTTTTTTGAGTCACCTGTGTAATCTATAACATAAATGAATAGTATTTTGATGGTAGGCTCAAAATTTTAAACACACTATTATTACTTTTGATATATGTTATGGAATTTTCTATCCATTTTTAAAAATTTATCATGGGGTAAATATTTATCAAAGAAATTATCATTGAAGGATTTCCATTCGATGTGTTTTATAAAATATTACTCTTTAGTATTTTGGATCAACGACAACTATTGATTAGTATCTCTCTTCATATAATATACCGGTAGTTTTTCTTGTAATTTTTATTTCATCCCAATTCCAAAAAATATCATTTCAAGGGGCCTGATTCATTTCTCATATACCCCTAGATTATTATTCACAAAAAAATATGGGGTATTTTCACAAGAAAAAATCCTACATTGGTTTAATATGGTTATTTATCATGGCCTGGGTATGGTTTACAAATATGATCATGAGCTGATTAAGACTGAAACTACTTATGTTGACTTACTCAGTGTTAAAATCCCTATATTTTACACATGTATTGATTATATGTCTTCCATTAGGTGAAATATCTAAATAATTGAACACAGTAAGTTATCTCAAAATCATTATGAGGATTGATCCAAAAATTTACTAGAACGAATTATTATAATTTTTATATTTACATAACATCTAGTTTCAATGGTTTCTAATAAGCTAATTATGATACAAACAATTACTACCCTTAACAAAGTATCCTAGAGTAAGTTGTAATATTATGAAAATGACATATATACAAGAGATTGCATCACCAAGGACCAATCAGTTTAGTATATTGAAGAAATATATATATTCTTGGTTCCCTTATTTCATGGTAAATTAAACATAGAAAATAACAATGGAAAATAAACTACTTCCTTAACACTTGTTGAAATATTTCATCTTCATAACCAACATAAGGAAAAATATTATTGTATGATCTCAAATTCTTAGTAAGGGTTACATGAATAAATAATAAGTGAAGTGAAGTTAATAAGGCATAATAATTATGGTAGAGTAAATAACTAAAAAACACATTCCATTAATAAACTGATAATGAAAATGAATACATAGATTTTTCATATTGAAAATGTCATAGAATGTGATAACTAAATACTTAATGAATAAAATTATTAAATATTAGATTTCATGTATCTTGTATAGGGGTTATTATACCTTCAAGAATGTTTATGTATATGGGTAGAATCCGAACTAAATTTTCTTGGAATCAAATAGGATGGGTTTGTCAACAAAAATTTTGTCTCCTGAGACTTGTTGATACATTTATGGGATATCTATAGCTGGTCTTACCCTTCACTACATTTCCATATCATTCTTCAAGAATATTTTTAATTAATGAACAATATGACTTATTAAAATATCTCTATTGAGTAGAAAATACAAATTTATAAATATTTCCGTAGTTAAATAAAAGAAAATATGTAAAAATGTTATATGAATAAGAGAATTATCATATCCAGGACACAAGAAATGTTTATATTTAATGAAATATTCGTTGAAGTATGATCATAAAAAAACAAGTATACATACACCACACACACGCAATAAGTGATGAAAAAGGAATAACCAAAGGCAATATTATAATGGTATCCATTAAGGAATGGATTAAAATCATAAAAGGTCATTAATAAGGAAAAAAGGGAATATATAATGACAAATGATGTCTAATTAAATTGGAAAATGTAAAAAGAATCTCTAAAAACAATAATAAATATCCACTTTTTTGCGGTTTAAGGGAAATATTAAACTGACTTTAAAAAAGAAAAAACCATAATTGTTTGTATAAAACAAAAAAAGACACAAACATGGTTTTAAATATAAAAAGACTAATTTTTGGAAAATATTTATCGATTAAAATAGATTATGTGGTTTACTAAAAAATGGGGAGAAAATTGGAATGTTCCCTTAAATATGGAATGTCTATCAGGAAGAATTAAAAAGGGAACCTTATAAAACATAAATGCATCCATCATATAAAGGATACAGATTGGTAAATATATTTGGAACATACACACATAATGTATGATGTTTAAATAAAATTAATTAGGAATTGCATTGGGTTAAATAGAGATAAAGTGTAACTCTAATAAAAAATGGAGGTTTATAGAGAATACCTTACCTTATGTCTGAAGGGGTTTTCTACTGCACTTAATGTACTATACAATCAAATCAGTTTCATTAATTGCATAATTAAATTACTATCCAACATATATATTTTATTATATTTTTTATTTTATGTCCAATTATTCCAATGAGTTATAATTCTAAATTTTATCATTCCAAGAGTGTCAGTTTTATTGGGTTTTCATGATCAGTTCACTTATATACGAGAATGGAAGTTCATGTAAAATGGGAATAGCTATCCTGAATTTAAATTAAATTTTATTAATAAAATTATATAATATTATATGGCCTTATATATCATATTCTTTTACATATTAAGATGATTCATTTAATAAAATGTTAATGATTATCATTTTTATTTATTTTGGCATTTTTCGATCATCGTGAACATGTGTTGTTTTATTAATTAATATTATGTATATATAATTGTTATAAGACATTATATAATTTTTAATATATATTTAAAAATATTGTCTGATCATTAAATGGTTTTATGAACTTCCTTGATGGTAGTAGTAGAGAAATTAAAATTCTTCGTCTATGAAGGTGTTGAATCGACACGTCTCAGATGATGTTTAAATTTTTTGAAAAAAAGTTGGTGAGAATAGAATTTATAATGGATATACCATTTACTCAAAAACAATACAGTGTATATATATATATGCTAATGGAGTTATCATGTCACCTTGAAACTTTTAGCCTAGGTATATATTTTGACCCTCTCTTTTCATAAATTAACATTATATCACTTGTTCATAATACTTAACAAATTATTCAAACACCCAAAGTATATATTATATTATTCTCATTGGTAAAATAGAGAAAAATATTCTAACATAGTGAAATATCATAAATTTTTCCAAAAAAGTTCTTCCACATTTGTGATTCTACTGAAATAATGTTCTTCATAATCTAGGGAAAGGAAACATAATAAAAAAGAGAGATTTAATTCTCAGTAAGGGTAAATAAATCCAATTTGTAAGCATGAAATGAAAATAAGGGTACGAGAATACGATTTTTCTATTAAAATATCACACCCTGCATATCAATGATTATGATCATGAATCATGGCATAAATATTCAATGTTCATAAAACATGAATCATATGATAAATAGGACAATGTGACACAAAATAGTAACATACGAATAAGACAAGGAATTATTGATTACACATCAATGTATAACATCATTATCAAGTATGAGTAGAAAAATGTTCAATAATTATGTAAAGGAAATTAATTAAAACCCTTTACTATATTTATGTACATGCAACTAGGTCCACATATTGTGTTTTGAAACTGAATTGGGGTTCACAGATTACATTGTGAACTTGTAACTAGGTTCACAAAAAACTTATGGATATTAAAACAAGACCATGCATGAAACTGCGAAAATATATTCAGGTTCAAAAATAATATTATCAACACATAATAACTTTAACTCATAACATTGTGAACAAGAAATCAAGTTTACACATATAATTAAGGAAATGAAATCAGTTCCATGAATAAAATTGTAAACATTTAATCAGGATCATGCAGAACATTTGTATTCCTGAGGAATCCATCATTACCCAACCCAATTTTGGGAGATATAGGTCTCAACCATCACATAATAACTCATAAAAACATTTTAAGTAAGAGAATAAAACTTGCAGCATGTTATTAACCAAAAAAAAAGATCATATCATAACCCATGAAATAAAATGGGTATCATAAACATTTAACGACATCATAAAGTTTTGAAAATATACATGATTTATAATAATTTATTCCAAGAATAGCCTATTAAAGGAAGCCTATTTCACAATCATTTATCATGTTATAATGAATTGAAGGGAAATGAGATTCATAAGTATATAAACCATGCATGCTGAATGAGTTTTGAAAACATATAAACCGTGGATGAGGAACAAGTTTCATAAACATATTAACCATGATGGAGAAAAAATTTTCATAAACATAATTCTATAAAAAATCCATTTAGAGAAAAAATATTGGTTTAACCATTGGATCATTTCTTGGAAGGGAATGAGTGACATCTACATATGTCATCCTAGGTGGAAAAATAATTTTGAGATGTCCTTTAAAACCATTTTTTGGGGGAAATATCCTTTATTCATTGAAAAATAAATTCTAAAACATAAAACCTTTAGGAAACCATTTTCATTTAAAATAGATTTAAAACATATAATAAATTCATGTAGTTATTTTGAAAATGTTTTTTCTTTAAAACCTATAAAATATGCCTGAAGACATTTTAAATACTCTTTTCCTTGAAAACATATAAAAAATATTAAAAAAATTAAACAAAATATTTAAATACTTTTAAGACATAGAAATGTAGATTTGAGATCATTGAAATAATTTTCATAGAAAACATCCTTTTTTCAAACAAATAAAGTATGTTTCAAAAATCTTTTAAAACATTTTCTTATTATAAAACATTTTTAAGAGCCTTTATTATTGAAAGACAACTTAAAACAATGAATTTATATAATATTTTTAATTTTCCTAAAATAGAAAAAATAAATTTATTGTATTGTAAAATAAGATTCATGAAAATTAATTTCAACACAGAGATCATATACATACATGTTGAACATTCCTCTACCACTATAAAATGGTTTGGATAGTTCCATGACCAAAATATGAAAAGAAGATTCATTTTTTTAAAACCATTTTTTAAAAGGTAAATCATGGGTAAAAATTTCTCTTATTGATAAAATTATAATAGTATAATAATTTTTGGAACATTTTTCAAGACACTGTTTTTAAGGAACATAAATTTCCGACCAAAAAGAGAGGTAAATTCAGAATTTCTTAAAAAAACCAATTTATTAATTGTATAGAACAAAGAGTGGGAAAATATTAAAAATACAAGAATATATAATGAATATTTAGATTATAGGAAATTCCTGAGTTTTCTTGAAATATGGTTCCCAATATTTCATCAATGGGAGCATAATCGTAAACAATCTCAATAAAGGGTGAGATTTTAGCAATAAACCATTACCAATTTGTAAATATTGATTCAAAAAACATTTTAAAGAATAAAATTAAATTAAGTATAAAATATAATGAATTTATGTACATTACTGATAAAACATGTAAAAGTTAGTATGTACACCTCATGGAGAAATATTGGAGCATAACCTGACATGTGTCTCAAAGATGGAAATTGAGACAAACCTACTTTAGCGACTTGGTAACTTTTGGTACATAAATGATCATAAAATTGATATGTAAATACCCATATATTTATGTATATTAATCATATAATACATCCATCGGAATTATATTAACCACACAAAATAAATGAGTGGTGGATAAGGCATGGATCTCATGAAAATAAAAAGTGAGATGAAATTACCTTATGTGAAGTATGGAATTTATTTTTACACATTCACAACTCATGTATAATAAATATATGATTATTATAAATCAAACATAAAACCATATTATTATATATAATACCATATATTATTCACTTATGTCTTTATATAACTCATTTATTAGAAATTTCTTGTTAGAGTAATGTTTCGGGTAATAATCGCTTTGTTTTTCGCATGTTTCATAATTTGTTTTATCTTTGGTAATAATACATATATCATGATTTAAATAAATTAAAACATGATATAAGTATCATTTATATTCATAATACTTTTATTATAATAATATATATTTCATTTATTTATGAAATTTTATACACATTTCATGGAGAGGGTAGGCCGTAGGTACGCTTGAACATTGTTTCCATTTTATTATCGTATTGAAAAAAATCATGTAAATGAAATTTTTATATATGAATATATATGAATATTATAGTAGAAATATTATATAATATATAACATATATGTTCACTAAAACCATACATAATACATTTCATGTAGACTGTTACTGAATCACATCACTTTGAGGAGGCGGTAGACTAAACGTCCACACACGATGTTATATAATTTACCCAAGATGGAAACTATAAAGGTATGTGTTATAAAATAATTAAATTCTAACAAATCCAGTATTTATAGAATAATATATTTTCATCTTTATTAATAATTATGAATAAAATATTAATTTTATTTTAAAGAGTACACTTTGTCTGACTTCATACTCAACACGCAACAACAGGTTTCTTTCAAATCTTACGTTGCACACAACTTTGAGTTATAACAAAAAATAATATAATATTATTATTATTTAAAATGATAGTTAATGCCTTGAAGTTATATTGGAGAGAATGAATACAACTAACTAAAATAGGATTATTAAATGTCTTTACCCTTATCCAATAAATTTCAGAGGCATAAAATAAGAATGAATCTGATTTTAAGCATGAAAAAACTAAAATATTTTTAAAAGGTCGTTTTAACTCCTATTGATAGAGAACCATTTTCAAATATAATTTTTCTAACTTTAATATTTTTTATTTTAAAAAATAATATTCTTATTTATAATATAGTCATCAAAATTTACATTGGATTATATTTTGGAATTTTTCTGATGAAGTTTATTTTTTAATAAATAGTGAAAAATACTGAATTTTAATTCAAAACTCCCTTTTAATCTAATATATTTATATATTAATAATTTAATTTTAATTATTTTTAAATTTTCATTGGATTATATTTCTATCCTTTAATACAATTTTGGCCATTGAAATTAATTTCACACTGAAATTGGACATAAACGCATGCCAATCTTTTTGTAGTTTTTATTTCATAAAAACACGTTTATGGGTTTTGACAAGGTGAATTAATTTTAAATTAATTTCATTAACTTGTTTATTTTGATTTCAGAAATATGGATTCCATATTTAGAATCATGAGGTCTAAATTGTGTAAATAAATAACTTTTACTTTTATCCATTATAAATTGTAACTTCGGTAAATATTTTATTTACCTTGATTAACGGGTAAATCTGGTAAATAATGGAAAAAATAATATTATAATAATATTAAATTACCCATACACATGTCCAAACCCTATTGGATGAGATATTTCAAACCATGGGAATCCTTGGGTGGATTTTATGATCTCACGGAGCCACTTCTGTATGAAAATAACATTTAATTACCTTTAATTTAATGTTAAGGAAAATATATCATAAACTTATATCATTTACTAAAATAAATTTTATATGGGATTATATTAATGATATATTCCCCTATAAATAGTAATTATAGAGATAAAATATTTTCTACATCATTATATTTTATTTATAATTTTTAGACATTAAATATATAAATTTAATTATGACAAAATGGTAATGCAGTGATTTATTATTTAATGAAGGATTCAAAAAAATGATATTTTAAATGTTAAAATAAATTTTAGATTTTTTATTTTGATGTCATCAAAGATTTTTTTGGATTATTTTTACATTTTTCCTTTTTATTAATGAATATTTTTGAATGTAATCAAGTTGTAATGTATTTTTCAAAAAGTCATGATATGAATAGTGTCCAAATTTTCAAATATCATATTTTAAAATACAAATTTTTTTAATATTTTAAAATTAAAAAAATAAAAGATTCTGAAAAGTAGTTATCACAAGTATAAAATTTTATTATTGACTCTTTTATTGGAAATTTTCATGTTTTTGTAACTATTTTGTTTTTTAATGTGTAAAATGCTTGATAAAACGGTAAGAGTAAAAAGGGGTTAAATAAAAAATATAAGGATTAAAAAATATACAAAAAAGTATATGAATCTTATTAGTTGGTTTTATGTCTAATTATATTCATATTATCATAAAATTTAACAAATTTTGGATCTTTTGAAAGAGAAAATAATTTTATAATAATATAATACTTTCAAACATTCTTAAAGAGGCCCTCCTCCCTCTAATAAAAGGCCACCACCTCTAACCCATTACTCCAATCTATATAGCCTCTTGGCTCATCCAAACTCCACTCAAATGATCTCCCAAAAACCCTCTATTCCTCCTAGAAACCTGAACTTGGGTGGAAGGAAATTAATGAAGGCATTTCTGCTTAAATCAAAAAGAGTTTCCTGATTTTAGGTAATGTCTTCTCTCAAGCTTTGTCCATTTATTTTCCTTCACAAATCCCCAAAAAAAATTCTATTATTTTATATAAAAATCAGTATATTCAATATACTACAATGTTTTTATGATATATATTTTAGATAAGCTTCGCCACACCTCCATCTAATGTATATGAACATACTGTATCTATGGATGGAGAACTATTGCCTCATGAAATGATGATTGTTCAATTATCTCCTACTGCCTCCCATGGGGGCCATTATGATGAAACTAAAATTAAATGTCATATATATTATATTTACTATATTTATATTCTTATTTAATTATCATTTATAACATACCTTTATTCTTTTCATGTTGTATAAATACCATTATTTCATTTGAGAGAGTGCGGACTACTGCCCCTTCCACGTAATAAGACTCATTCATGCTATACATGGAATGTATAAAGGATGGTGTTAATAAAATTATGTAATTTATATAAAATATAATATTATATTGGAATTATAATATACTTATGTATCATTTATTTTTCATAATATTAAATATGAAAAATAAATGAATGTAGCATTCATGCATACATACGACTTACTGTCTCCATAAACAGTGTTTGCGTTGCTCATATCCAAATGTTTTGGACTATTCAAAATACATATATACTTGATGTAAATACATATATACTTTATATATATAAAATTTATATCAGGAATAAAATTCTGGATATAATGGACTTTTGACCG
The DNA here is from genome assembly GCA_963277665.1 of Viscum album. NCBI lineage: Eukaryota > Viridiplantae > Streptophyta > Magnoliopsida > Santalales > Viscaceae > Viscum > Viscum album. Next base: position 2,003,641,799 of record OY728164.1, on the reverse strand, counting down.
CATGGACAATTTGTAATTATAACATGTTCATTTTTGAATCATGTTCTGAATATCTACAAAAAGACCGATATGAACTTGAATAATTATATTATTATTATAGGAATTTCATAAGTGATATAAAAGTAATAATAAACATGAAAATGGTTTTTAAGCATGTATAATTAAATTAAGTCTATAATTCGGGGAGATAAAGAAAAAATAAGATAAGTCTGACACAAGGTAAGATAACTTCTTAACAAAATTTCCATTATTTGGTTTGATCTTCTACTTGTTTATTATGTAATTTTATGGTTATGTGAGAAAATTTATATTTATTTATAGTTAATACATATAATTTTTATATTTTATTTACAAAACGATCTTTCTAAGGGAACCGTTCTCCCTCCTCTTTTAGTCAAAAATTATTTCTTTGATGTGTCATTAAATATCCATTTTCTTATGTTGGGATATGTACTTATATATAAATATTGTTGTAAATTTTTTTGTTCATGTTATGAGAGACCATTTTATCCCCCATAAACCCATTTTTTAATTTTAATGTGACGTCATTAGGCTTCCATATTTTCTTAAGTGAATACGTCTCAATATCCATTCATTGAGGCATATCTTTATATTGTGCACTTTTATTATACTAGAAGGTGTATATAATACCCTTTGGAATTTTATATCATGAATCTCCTTATTCTAGTGATATTATATGATTTTTTAATTTTATTATTTAATTATTTTTATTCAAGTATTTTCTCAAGTGCTAACTAACACTTGAACAAAAACATTATTTTTAATGTTTTAATGATGTAATTATCTAAATATTTCTCATGAATACCCGTGTTATCCAAATGTTATTAAGGATTAATTTATATGGAAATTAATGCTTTAAATTGAAAATTTCTATAAATGTTTTAAAGTGTTCGGGGACACATTATTCAAAAATATCTTCAATAAATGTTCTAAATGGATTTCAAAAGGAATATTTTTCTACGAAGCTTTTCACTAAATGACAGAAGAAATGTTTATTTTTAACATATGCAAAGAAAATGAACTTTACGCTTCCACAATCATTATTTGATATTTGTATTCCATAATAAGAAAGAATTTTTTTAAATGTAAAATAAATACGACATACTAATTTTACCTATTTGGGTATTGGATATGGATTTTTTAATTGATTGATTATGTTAATATCTTAAACTAATATATTGTGATTAAAATGTGTAAATTTTATATTTCCCATATATATTATAATTATATTATAGGTCTTGGGAATTTTTTATGTATATGTGTGGTTCCGTGACAAACCTAGGGTGGGTGTGTTCGATATAGCCTTCCAATGCATTGTTTAATGTGATGGAGAAAAACGTTAATGATTCTCCTAAGAGATTTAGGGAAGATACCAAGATGGGTATTCCAAACATAACTTCCAATGTAGCTGTGGAGGATATAATATAATTATGATATGGATGCCACAATTGACCTTTAATATTTATGATTTCAATGTTTTATTAATAAATCTAAGGACTTATTGATGTATGTTAAGGAGATTATGTTTTATAGTTAAAAATTATGATTTCATCGATTGTATGTATTGATGGACTAATGTTTTCTTTCATTATTTTATAACCCTTACTGAGATTTTTTTGCTCATCACAAGTCTATGAAATTTTATTCACATGGTATAAGAAAGGGTAAGAGAAATGAATTATTCAAGAATATTTATATCATGAAAATAATTCTTGTTTAATTTGGGAAGTTTTATTATTTTGAAATAAATTGGATAGAGTAGAAGTGCCTACTTGGTAATATTTTGATATTTAATGTAATATATATGTCTTAATTCACTAAAAATATTAACGTGAAAATATTCTCAATGTTAATTATTGAATTAACTCCTGATTATGTAATGTTTAAGGTTAAGGCCTTATATTTGGCATCAGAGGTCGGTTTAGACAAATTTATGGATTATGAGTCTTTTTAGACATAAGGATAGTCTTTATGTCTACTCTTTAAGTTAAATACTTATTTTGTAACTTTTTTAGATCAAGGAATGTCTATTACAAATGAATGGAGGATGATTTCAAATTAAATTCCTATATCTTCTTGATGACTTGCTTAAAATAATTATGGTAATGTCATGTCTAGATAATTCTGAAACATTTTCTAACATTAAACTCACTTGCATGAAATTGTTTGAGATATCAAACACCTCTGTTATACCTCAATACCATTGTTGAGCATAGGTTGTATTTAATCAAATAATATTTTCTCAATATTCACATAATTTTAAGAATGGTAAATATTATCTAGGAATTTTCAAAAAAAATACCTTATCACAAGAATTTAAAAAATATTATGATTTTTAATAAGGTTTTAAAAAAGTATACCATTTCACAACCTATTTATATTTTGTTTTAAAATATATTCTTTCAGAACATACTTATGGTATTTTGAAATGACCATTGATTGAATGTTTCAACTGAAAATTGGTCTGACAGGTTATAAAAAAATTATTATATGTTTTGAAATTATATGTCATACATGATTATTTTTCAAAACTATTTTTATGTGAACAACCATATGAACCATGTTGTATGAGGTGTATTTGGATAAAGGAATCATATGATATTGAAGGATCTCTAAATATTTGTTACAATTCCAAGAAACCTGTCTATGTTAACATGATGAAGATGAAACCCAGTAAACACTATAACAAAGGTACGATGTTATTTCTTTGGTAATATTTTTTTTATGGAGGTGAAAAAAATGTCAATATATATAAGACTTCATGATTTAAGATGTTCATGTATTAATGAGTTGAGATGAAAATTATAAGTATAATACATCCTTTTATGTTAAAACATGTTAGGGTAATTTTGTAGTTTTAAAAAAAATGAAAAAATGCAAGATGAGTGACAACTTGTCGCCTCCGGCAATGCCATAGGAAACAAACCAACAACTGAAATACGATAAGGGTGAATCACCTACCACTGGCCTACGTGATATCCCTAGTTAGTAAAACTTATTCTTTTTAGTTAAATGATTTTATTGATCAATAATAAGTTGATTTGGGATCTTATGTTTTATCAAATGTATATCATCTGAATATGAAAATTATTTGGTGATTATGTGATAAAGGTTATTTTGGAAGGATTTCTCCCTTTTGGGAACACTATATGCTTAAGGAAAATAGAATAATGTGGGATCAAATTTGTGGAGTAATAGCTGAAATTTTATTTTGGAAGAATCTATGTTTTTATTGTGGACATATGATGATTTGGGTAATTTATGGAAATAATTATCCTATCACAGAGAATATGTGATTAGGTTAATTACAATTCAGTATGATACTTTAAGATTTGTTGATGTTATTTGGAGATAAATGAGAAGATTTACTGTGGATGACTATGAGATTAAATCCTTATGGGTTTTTGGTTTCAATAACAGTTTTGATTATTTTGAATAATTATAAGGATAATTTTTTATTGAATGGTCTTTTTTGATATTTGGGAATTGTTTTTCGAATTTTGGAGATTAAGAGTGCTATTTATTTTTATGATGTATTATCCTTTTTGGATACAATCTGATCTTCTTCTAACCTTTTTTGGTTTTGGTGAGTGTCTAATGACATGGGAATTATGGTTCATATATTTTGTAGCATTTTATTCTCTATAAGTTGATTCTAGAACTTCAGGTGCAACCAAGTCATGTTGAATACTCATTATTGGGAGAAAAGATGTCTGTTTGGTAAAAACTTATTAAAGGATGAAACTCTGTATGAAAACAAAGTATATTTCTTTATGGTCATTGCAAATCTCATAAATAAATTCTCCATATTTATGAAAGGGAACATAAAACAAAATATATTTTCCGTTTACTTTTCCTACAAGGAAATGAAATACTGTTTAACATATCACAAGTTTGTGGTTTTCTGGTGGTTAACTTTCTTAGGATCATGTTCTTTATCACTCTCCATCAAAACATGACACTTAGTTTCTCCTCCATAACCAGGATCTCATGTAATAATATTTTTTTTTATCTTGGGATACAATTTTAATTCAAATTATTTTTTTAAGTGACAGTTTTATTGAATCTTTTTCAGATGTAGTACTTTTAATGATGTTTCTGAGCTCAATTTCAAAATTGTGAGGATGCAATTTCCAAAAGGGGTGAAGGATGTAACGACCCAAGTATTTTTAGAATAATATATTTTCATATCTATTAAAATTTATGAATAATATATAAATTTTATTTTAAATAGTTCACTTTTTCGGATATCATAATCAATGAGCAACATCAAGTTTCATTGAAATCTTACATTGCGTACCACTTTGAGTTAAACCAAAAAAATAAAATAATATTGTTATTATTTTAATTGATAGTTAATGAATAGATGATGTATTGGTGTAAATGAATAAAAAAACTAAAATATTATTGTTAAATGTCTTTACAATTATCAAATAAATTTTTTAGTCTTAAAATAAGAATGAATCTGATTTAAAGCATGAAAAATCTCTAATATTTTTAAAAGGTTGTTTTACTACCTTTTGATGGAGATCCCTTTTTAAATATAGTTTTTCTCAATTTTATATGTTCTATATTAAAAAATAATATACATCCTTATAATAAGGACAACAAATTTACATTAGATGAATTTTTTGTATTTTTCTAATAATGTTCAGTTTTTAATGAATAGTGAAAAATATTGAATTTTAAATAAAAACTGATTTTAATCTAATTTATTTATATAAATATATTATACTTTTAATTGGTTTTAAAATTTAATTGGATAATATTTTTATCATTAAATACAATTTTGGTCATTGGAAGTAATTTCACTTTGAAATTGAACATAAACGCATGTCAATATTTTTTGTAGTTTTTACTTATCAAAAGCATGCTTTTTCGTTTTGACAATGGGAATAAATTTTTAATTAATTTCTGCAACTTCTGAGTTCTGAATTTGGAAAAATGGATTCCATATTAGAAATCAAGATGTCAAAATTGGTTAAATATGTAAATTTTATTTTTAGAGATTATGAATAGTATCTTCATTAAATATTTTTTAACTATGGTTAAATGGTAAATCTAGTATATAAGAGTATAAAATAATAAAATAATAATATTAAATTACCCTTAATCTTTTACTAGCATATTTTAAGAGATTTTTATGACCATTTTCATCCTTGGGTCTATTTTTGGACCCCATGGAGCCACTTGTGTTAGAAAATGACATTTAATAACTTTTAATTTAATGTTGAGGAAAAGACAACAAAACATATATCGTTAAATAAAACATTTTTTGGGGGTTATATGAGTGATATCTTTGATTATAAATGGTTATTAAATATATTAAATGATTTCCAACATCAAGTTTGTTTATTTCTAATTTTTAGTCATTAAATAAGAAAGTTTAATTTTGACTCAACTGTGGTGAAATGATTTCTTCTTTAGTAAAGGATTTAAATAAATTATATTATAAGTGTTAAAATAAATGTAATTTTGTTATTTTGATGTTATCCATGAATTTTTCGTATTATATTTACGTGTTATATTTCTATAAATGAATTGTTTTTCTTGGTAATCATGTTTTTATGGATTGTTTTTAAAGCCATGATATGAATACTGTCAAAATTGAAATAATTAATTTTTCAAAATATAAAAAATTTATTAAATATTATAAAATTCAAAAAATATATGATTTGGAAAAATAGTTATCATACATCTAAAATTTTATTATTGACTCTTTAATTGGATATTTTTCATGTTTTGGTAACTATTTTTTTTCTCAAAATGTTATATGCTTGTTAAAACGGTAAGGGTTAAAAGGGGATAAATAAAAAAGATAAGGATTAAAAAATATCCAAAACCTATGTAATTATATTGGATGATTTTTTTGACTGATATTCATTTTCTCTTAATATTTAATTATTTCTGGACATTTGGGAACTGATAATCATTTTGTAATAAAATAATACGTTCAAACATTCCTAAAGAGAGCACCTCCCCTCTTATTAATGGCATCTAACTCTAACCCCTTACTCACACCTCTCAAGCCTCTTTACTCATTAAAACTCCGCCCAAATAAGCTCACAACATCTCTTTATGCCTACTATAAGCCTTACCTTAGGAAGAAGGATACTAAAGAAGGCATTTCAGCATAAATCAAAAGGAGTTTCCTGATATAAGGTAATGTTTTCTCACAAGATTCTTCAATTTATTTTACTTTTCAAACCCCATTAAATATTTTTATTACATTATTTTATAAACATATAAGTATCTTAAATATAATGGGTTATTTTTATGAAATTATTAGAACTAAAAATCCACTCACCTCCTTCTAATGGTTACAAATATACTATTTCTGTGGATCGCGAACTACTTCCTCACAAAATGATTGTTGTTAAATTATCACCAACCACCTCTAATGGGGGCCATTAAGATATAAATGAAATCACATATGATATATATTTTATTTATTTTATCTCTATAATTCTGTAATCATCATTTATAACATACCTTTAGGATTTTTATTTTTTATAAATATGATAATTTCATTTGAGAAATTACGGACTACTGCCCCCTCAATGTCATATGAATCGATCACACTATACATGGTACATAAAATGGATAGTGTAATTGAAATTAAGGAATGAATATAAAATATTATATTATACTAGAATTATAATATAACTTTGTATAATTTAGTTTTTTTCCTTTAAATCTGAAATAAATGAATGTAGTGTTCAAGTGTACATACGGCTTACCGTCTCCATGAACGGTACTTTTCATTGATAATCTCCAAATGTTATGGACTTTTCTAAAATAAATATATACTGGAAATAAATAAATATATACTGGATATATATGGTATTGAAATCTTGAATATAATTCTATTGATAATGGACTTTTGACAACAAAGACAATTTGTAATTATAACAATTCATTTTTGCCTCAAGTACCGAACATTGAGAAAAAGACAGATATGAAATTGAATAAATATATAATTATTATAGCAAGGTAATAAGTGATATAAAAAGAATAATAAAACTGAAGAAGTTTCTAACTCTAGTAGAATTATATTATTTTTATTATTTATGAAGATAAAGAATGAACAAGACAAGTCAGAGACAAGGTATGGGAACTTCTTATCCCAATTTCCATTTATAGGGCAGAACTTCTACTTATTGATTATTTCATGAAATGGTTATGTGAGAAATAACTATTGATTTATTATCTTATATTTATACATAATTTATGACTATTTATAATGAATACACATAATCGAAATATTTTATTTTTACAAAATTATCTTTGAAAGAGAACCTTTCAACCTCCTCTATTAGTCAAAGACACATTCATTGTTATGCCTTTGAATTTCCATTTTCTTATGTTGGTAAATGTTCTTCTAAATCCTTATTGTGGTACATTTTATGTCCATGTTATGAGAGACCACTTTCTCTCCCATAAAATCATTTTCGTAATTTTAATATTATTTCGTTATGGTGCTGAATTTTCATAAGGGAATACTTCTCAATCTCTTTTCATTGAGGAATATCTTCATATTGTACACCTTTCTTCTTCTATAAGGTTTATATACATACCTTTAAAATATTATATCATTAATATCCTTATAATCATGAAATTATATGTTTGTTTTAATTTTACTCTTTAATTATTTTTATTCAAGTATTTTCTCAAGTGGTAATGGACTCTTTAACTAAAAAATTATTTTAAATGTTTTAGAGATATAATTTTCATATAAATTCTCTTTATTGTCCATGTTTTCAAAATGTTTTTACAGATTTATTTATATGGAAGTTAGTTTTTTAAAATTATAAATCTTAAAATAGTTTCAAAGTTGTTAGGGACACTTTGATTAAAAATTATCATTATTAAATTATTTAAATGGTTTTCAAAATGAATTTTTTTCTACGAATCTTTTTACTAAACAAAAATAGAATTGTTTCATCTTAACGTATGGAATGAAAATTACCTTTCCACCGCCTCGAGCACTAGATCATATTTGTCATACTTAACAAGAAATACTTTTTTTAAAAGGAAAATAAAAACCACATAATCTTTTTATGTATTATGGTATTAAATATGGTTTTGATAATGGATTAATTATGATAATATCTTGAACATATATCTTGTGATTCCAATGCTGAAATCTTATCTTTCCATTATGTGTTATAATTATGTTATTGTTTTGGGAATTGTTTAAGTTTACGGGTCATTCTGTGATAAAATTAGGGTCGATGAGTCTGAGATAGTTTTTCAATGCATTTAGTTATGCGATGGAGGAAAACATTAATAATTATCCTAAGAGATTTAGGGAATATACTATGATAGCTATTAAAAATGTAACTCCCTACTTATATGTGAAGGATAAAATGTATGTTTGATATGGATACCAAAATTTTCCTTTAGGGTTTATGATTTCTATGTGTTATTAATAAATATTATGATTTCATGAGGTATGTTAAAGAGATTATGTTTTATGATTATAAATTACGATTTCATCGATTGTATGTATTTATGGACTAATGTTTTATTTCCTTTTTTTATAACCCTTACTAAGATTTTTATGCTTATCCCAAGCCTTTGAAATGTTTTTTCGTAGGGTATAAGTAAGGGTTAGAGAAATGAATAATTAATGATGATTTATATCAAGAAAATAATTATTGTTTTAAATATGGAGTATTATTATTGTGATAGAAATTGGATAGAGTTGAATTGTATGCTTTGTAATATTATGATATGTAATTTAAAATTTTCCACCTAATTCTCTCAGACTCTAAACCTAAAAATATCCTCAAGGTGAATTCTAGAATTAACTCAAAATTTTGTAATGTTTAATGCTGAGGCCTTATATAAATTATCATTAATAGATAATAAATATGAAATATATAATATATAAAAAAATTCTATCCTAATTTATATGCAAGGAATATGGTAATAGTAAATTGAACAACATAATTTCATGAGGTGGTAGTTCGTCGTACACAAGAACAATAAGTTTATTTTGCATTAGATGGTAGTTCTTATAATTTCAGGTCAAACCCATTATCTAAAAAAGTACAAGTATATTTTGGATAATGAGGAAAGTATTTAATAATGGAATAAGGGTATTTTAGCTGGTGGATAAATAAAAAAATAAAGGGAATCGAGGATAGATGGTACCGCTTCTTTGGGTAATACCTATTGGTTTTAACCAAAGGTCCTCCTTGGATAGATTTATGCCCAAGGTGAGGTTTTTAGGTTTAGGGACGGTTTTTTAGGATAAATTTGGATATTTCTTGGTGTATCCAATGATTTTTCAGAGTAATGAGGATGTGGGATGAGAGGATGCCTCTTTATAGTGGAGGAGGATTGTCCCTCTTGTAAATTTTGGGAAAGGGAATTCCACCGACATTTTTCTCATTAAAAGTTGACCCAATAATGATACAAATTATATACATGTGAATATTTGGTATAAAAATATCTATATATTGTCTTTTGGACAACCATATAGGTCATTGTGTGCCTTAAGTTTAAGGTTTACTCACTTTTTATGCTTAATTTCACCTCAATTGTTGAAATTAATTTTAATTACTTTCACTAATATTTTTGAACAAAAAAATTTCAAATTTTTATTAATTATAAATTTTTATTATTAAAAAATGTGAATCCATTTTACCAAATTCAAATCATAGAATCGATATAATTAAATTTAAATTTAATCCTATATATAGGATGTAATGTGGATTTTTAAAGTAAAATTGTTCAAAATATTGATATGTTTATATAGTCAAATTTAAAGTGAAATTGATTTCAATGACTGAAATTTTATTAATTGATAAATATTTAATATAATTAAATATTAAAACCATTTGAAAAAATAATTTATTTTTATCAATAAATTATATGATAAATAAGTTTTAAATTAAAAATCATTATTTTTCATTTTTAATTAAAAATTGAAACATAACAAAAAAATACCAAAAATCCATCCTCTTCTAAATTTTATAATTTGATTTAAAAAGGGAATTTTCTTTCGACATAGAAAATTTATTATAATTCCAAAATTTATAGTTAAATTAGTTTCTCCTTTAAAAGGTAGTAAAACTTCTTTTATAAAAATATAAGTCTTTATATGTAATATTGGATATATTCTCATCTTATGCCCATTAAATAAATTTGATGAAAATAAAAAATATTTTATTGAATATATATCATATATATTTAATTATTATCATTCACTAATAGTATTTATTTTAAATTATTACGATAAATCTATTTTTGCACCTAAAAATAGTCATTTATAAATTCATTCCCTTTATATTAATTTTGTTTTCTATATTCATTTCTTACTGATAGGTAACCAATTAATTAAGATATATTTTTTTACAATTTAGTTAATCTTATAATATCCAATTTAATGACTACTTTATATATTATTATACTAAAAATAGTGTTTTTACGAATATATTAATGTTTGGTAAAACATGATCCGTGGGTTCCTAAAACCTTTGAGGTAATTTAGTCTCACATGTAACATAAGCTAAAATTGATGTTCTATGTGGAGCAGTCTAATCATTATGTTGTGTATAGAGAACTATTAGCATGGAGTTGTGTATAATGAAATCTAAAATTAGTGATTTAATAAAAATAATCTATTTTTAGTGTTGCATAAAATGGGTAATGTAAAAAAGATTAAATTTTTCTAGGAAAAATTATTTCAAAAAATCTCAGGGAGTTACAGGATGGATAATAAAACATAAGAAATTTAAAGAGAAATTGAGAGGGAAGGTTTCACCTGTTGTGTTTCGTCTCCTTGAGAACCTCATTAAGGGACTTTCCAATGGAATGTTTGTGAGAACTGGAAGATGAAAACATTGGGAGAAAGATTAGGAGTGGAATTGGGAATAATATTGTCATGGTCCAAGGCTTATAAGGTGTGAGGTGAAGACGTGGAGAGGGGTGGTATTTATGGTATAGAAGAAGGGTGTTTTTGATTATTTCCTTCATTTTATTTTTTTTTGGCCCAAGACTATCAACAATTATTATTATTGTGACCAATTACAATTATTAATTTATGTGAGTTCAAAATAATGGCACTTAAATCAGATATACATCATCCATGAATAAATAATTTATGTATTTAGCTAATACTGTAAATCATTGTTTTCACTATTAACAAATAATCCAACTATTTTTTAAAAATAAAATAATATCACCCTAACGAATTAATGATGTGTATAAATAAATATGGATTAAATTTAATGAAATTAAAAAAATCTTATAAAGTATATTTAATTTTTAATTATAATACGCTCAAAAAATAAATATTTTAAAATTATAACAAATTTTGTGACATTTTAAAATTTCAATTAAGGGATTTTTAAATTATCTTATAATAATAAAGAAATAAAATATTAATTTCGGAATCTTTGTCATGAAAATAAGTTCTATTTTAAATTATTAAATTATTTATAAATTTTTAAATAAAAATTATGGTTTCGAAAAATACCAACACATAAATTATAATTTTAAATTTTTTACTTACTTACTTCATGATATATATATATATCATATTTTAATTTATAACATACCAAAGTTATATTTAGAATTTCATTATTGAGGTTATTATTTTAATGGTCACATTACTATTCATAATGACCACATTTTTATTCCTACAGTCATGTTAATATTTAATAGTATATCATAGTTCATTTAATCTCGGTGTTTCATGAAACATATGTTATCGAGAAAATAGAGTTTAGTAAAAATGATATGTACCATAAATATTAAGGTTTTATAAGGTAGGTAATAATGTTAAGGAATTATAAACTCAAAATAGAGGTCGACTATTTAACCTAATGGATGACATACAAAATTAATTCTTCATGAAAATACTAATCTAATAAGTGAGTCACCCCATTCCTTAAACTCAAAGTAAAGGCTTAAAAACATTGAAAGCATAATGAATGTATAAATCCCCTTTTTTACATTATTTTTTTCCTTTTTTAGGAAGTTTCACTTATGAAAAATCTCACACCCATCACCCAACATGGCATGATCTCATCATGAATTTATGAAGTTAACAAAAAATCACAGGTCATGTAATTGTGATTTTTTTCCCTTCCAATACCCATCCCATTTCTTCATAATATTATCAATTTGGTTACAATTTTCATTATTATTCTCTTTTAAGAGGGGAAACAATAACATATAATGAATGATAAATATTGAAAATTTTCTATCATCACATTAAATATTCTCAAACATCATATCCCCACAATTTTCTTTTTTTATTGGTCTTAAGATATACCTTAACTCATTGGATCACATAGTAATAGTATGGTATAACAATTACCATCTTTATATTTACCTAGTTTTAACTATTTTTCATATTATAATTTCTTATCCTCTTTATAATCTCTAAAATCATCTAAAAAATTTATTAAAGAGTGAACCAAGTAGTATAAATCTGCTACAATTACTGTTGTAACATATGATATTTCCATAGTGGGTGCCACACCTCGTTTTACACTATATTTACTACACTAATTTTAATTTTTCAATGAGATTAAAATATACTTCATTTTCTTTACATTATTATTTGAAAAAAAATCATATATCACACATTTATATATGTTGGTATTCTCTTGAATAAGTTTGACCATGGATGACTATATTTCAAAAACCATCACCCCATTGACCTATTACTTTTAGTCTTCATATTTTTTCATTATATTTAGTGGTAGAGGTTGTACTATATTAAATCATTAAGTAGTAACTATTTAATTTTCGTCCATTGATGGGAAATGTCTTATCAGAAATATTGACTTATAATTATTTAATAATGTTTCTAGTAGTAGTAATTAAAACATGAATGGTACTAGTGGTGTCATTACTTCCTATAGTCTTGAATCAGTTTCTAATTTATAGAAATGAAACAAAAAATCACTTAAAATACTAAGAAATATTATAGGAAAAGAAATTAACAATTTTGATCCCTTAAGGGAAATGATGACCAATAACATGATATAAAGTATTTTTCATGAAATCATGAACTAAATAAAACTAATCCAGTGAAGTTAATTGAATTATAGAAATGTAATATTACATATAAAATGATTAATAAAGGGAAATTTAATCTAATGATGGATTTTCAATATTTTTTACCACTAAACTTCATTTTTCTTAAAATGACGTCATCATTTGCAAGACATATTGGGTTATATAGTTCTACCTACCAAAAAAAATAAAACTATATTTTCCTTCCGATCCTTTTGTTATTTAAGATTTATAACTGACCTTTACTCATCACAATCAATCTCTATGTGAAAGTTTGAATATGTTTTATATCTCTCAACCACTCCCCTCAATCATGTTGGGTTTTATTCCCTAACCACCTTCACTCCCACTAGGAAAAAATTTATTATGATGTCGATTAATCTCAAATGTATTCCAATTAATAAAAAATATCATAATCATAAAATAATTAAAACCATGTGCCTTGCATCCTCCTTATCCATTACACTTTTCCTTATGAAACCTATCCACCCATGTTAAATTTTCGATTAACCATTAATATAAAATGGATCACCAATAACGAAATATTTAATTTACAATAAAATAATGTGTTTTGTAATAATGAAACAATCACTCAATTTTTTTATAAAAAAATACGAATTCCACTATTACACAATGGAAAATAAAAAAGAGAAGAAAAACTAAACTATGAAGATTTATAGTGGATAATCCTCTATATCATACCAAACCATCATGTTATTTATCACCATTATAGTACATAGATCATACTTTTATAGAGAAGCATCCTTGGAAGATATCTTCATCATATCTCTTAACATTACTATCTTTTATATAAATATATTACTCCTATATTTAGATCAACATAAAAACCATTGTGAGATATTCCATTTATTTACCTTTGAATATATCATGCACTATATTTGAGAGGGGTCTAGGTGATAATATTTTTTTTAATATGTTCTATACAATTAGTTATTCTATCATTTATCCCGTATAATTTTTATCATTTATTTTTATTAATTAAAAATCCATAAATATAGGAAAAATACTCATGTATAAAATACAAACATATCATTTTTATACCAACCACTGTAAATCTATATGAATATTTATTGAGAGACTGGTGTAAAATACTATCTATAGAAATTCACATTCTATGGAACAACCAGTGTTCTCTACGGACTAATTTTCCTCCCATGTTAAACAAAAATCACATGGACATGCATGAAAATGTCACAGTAACCTCTATATGATATTAAGATTGGATCCTAATAAATCACACTATCAAATAGTGAAAATGATTATAAATGTACCATGTTTTTTCTTATATCAAAATCGATTATAATTCCTTATAGAAGTGCTCTATGAAGCCTTAGAAAGATACACTCCATAGATATTTCACAATGTAACGTGAAATTCCCCAACTTATATATCTATGAATATATAGAACTTATAAAACATTAATTCCCTCAGTTCATCTTTTTTAATCCAATACCAAATATGGTATCTCTATACCACAGTGACAACTCTACCCCACGGCTCATTTCGACCATCTTCTTCCTTCTTCCATTTATAGAATTTTACGATCTACTAAAATGAAATGTATCATGTATATCATATAATTTGATATGATATCATGGAAACAAATGGTTTTGATGTGGATAAATACCACATGGTAGGGTGACACTTAGCTCACATCCAATAATAATGGTGGAATAAAGAACATGGAGAATTAGTTGTAGCATTATAGTCATAGCTGTGGAGGTTGTTGTTCTATCAATGATAAAGGATAGTGTTTTATCAAAGGATGAAAAGTATATCATCGTCAATAAATCCATCTTATGATATATGCTCACTAAGGTATGGATTAAGAACCCATTTATGGTGTGTACATTCTGAAATATAAGTATTGTGCTAACTCATGTCCCTCCTTCCCCAAGCTATTTCCTCAATACTAGATATCCCAATTTTATTAGTGATAATAAATCATGGATATTGAAATAATCTATAAGAGGGGCACAATTTTACTAATGACAATAAACAATTTTATAAATTCCCATTTTATCTGTATTAAAAACATGTGATAAAAGGCTCTCTTTATCAGGTTTTTTTATCACTGATAAAAGGGTAATTTATAAGCACTAAAAAAGCCGTGAAAATTTGTAAAAGAATGTTTTTCCCCTGTTAATTGGTGATATATTCAAAGGGAGGTCACCAAATTTTGTCGATAAATGACCTCCCAACACCACTTTTATCGGCTTTGTCTGCCCCCCCCCCCCTTACATTGTCAGTTCCATACAACTTCTCATACCCACACAAGCAAGCTCATTCACTTGTATTTCAACCTGAGACCTCCACCCTCACAAATCAATGCCTTCACCAATACTCTATGTTTTTTGTTCTTTATTTTTTTACATATCTATATATTTATATAAATTTATTTACATTTTTATCCATATATTAATTTATATTTATATTAATTTTTTAAATACAGTTGTAAAATATGGTTTATGTGTGTGTTTATAAAAAAATAAATAAAAAAAAACACAAAAAATAAACAAAAAACATACTAACCTAGATAGATATATTTATATATTTGTGTGTCTATAAATATAATTACATATATTTATATTTATTTAAAAATTCTTTTTATTAATATTTATATACTTGTATTAAAATATATAGATAAATATATGTTTATTTGTTAATATATATACAGAAACAAATATATTTACATATATATAAATTTTATATACATTGTATAGGTATATAAATATTCATAAATATTAATATAGGAATACACAAAATATATATTTAAAAAGACTTTATATATATATATATATTTGTTTCTCAAATATATTGATAAAATTATATTTTTATGTCTCAATATATACAAATATGTATACATGTGTATATATTTAATTATATGTTTCACTATAATATGGAAAATGAAAAACTTTTGACATCATAATATCCATATGAGTGTAATAGTTGAAAATAAATTGAGTCTCCACTAAAGAAACAAAATCATATGCCATTAAAACTAGATGAAATTCCATAAAATTTTAAAAAATTATGGTACCACAACAAAAATAAATAAATTTTGGAGGCATTTTAGTATTTTTTTTAGCAAAAAAACACTAACTGAGGTGAACCTGGTCACCATGCCATATATTTTTTCACATTGTTCAATTTTATATGTGTTTAATATCAAACGAATGCCTAGATCAAAATTTATGGTCATTTTATGTTTGATTCGTGTTTTCAACTTATTTAGATCATTTATTAAATTATTGAATTTTTATATCAATAATAATTTATGAAACAACTATTACTCAATAATAATACTGAAATTTTTAATTAATATTACTTTTTAATTATTATATAAACCATTTTTACCAAATATATTTTACATTTAGTGCTATTAAATATTCAGAATTATTTATATCATATATGAAAAATTATATTATATTAATATCAATAGAAATATATTCATATATTTATATATTATTATAAATTATTATATTATTTAAGTAAAATATACCTTTTATCATCAATAAAAATAATTATTTTAGTTCTGATAAAAATAATTCTTTTAACAGATCTAATAAGAGCAACGATAAAAATTCCCTTTATCAATGATAAAAAATGATGATAATGGGGTAATTTTATGAACTCATTTTTAGAATATATTTAGGTAACTATTATTGAAGTATTTTATTAGTTTCGGTTAAGGTACCCCTTTATCAGTTCTTTTCAGCACACATAAAGTTTAAAACTGAATAAACCCAAAACTGTAGCAGTTCCTCCTCTCTCTAGCGCAACACCTACATGCACCAATTGCTCATGTTATTTTTCTAGTTGATGATAATTCACCCAAATTTTCTTCTTAAGTGTGTTCTATGATGTCATAGTTGGACTTATTCTTGCAACTAAGAAAATGATTTTTTTCTTCCCTAAGTGATAATTCTTCAAAACATATATATATTTGATTTTACTTATAAATGTTATTCTTAAATTACTATTTACCCTCAATTGATTAAATTAAATAATAACTGGGAAAAAATTATACATAATCAAAAAAATTATAAATATATAAATGAATAATAATATGTATAAAATGTATTCATCAGTTGTAGACTGAAAAGGGAGTGACCCTTGTATTTTTTGAAAAAGGGGTATAAATAAAAGAATATGGGAGGGATGATATTTTTATAAGGCTCTAAGTGAGAGAGAAAAGTTAATAAATAGGGATAATTTTTTATGTTTAATCATTGGGATAATGCTTTACCAATTCATATACAGAGAATTTTGAATGTAATGAAAGGGAATCATGGTTATAAAATTCTAGTTCTACTTTGTTCTCTATCAACAATTATTTATTTTTTTAATTTTTTTGAATTGAGGTTGCTCCCTAAGATTTTATAACAATGAAAAAATCATGATGGAAAATAAATATGGGGACTACATGTAGAAAAAAATACAGATTGATTCAAAATAACAATTTTAAAGATAAAACGGTGTACCCAAAATAGTAGTCAGTCCGACAAATGACCATAAACAAAATCAATGCAGTATACAATAATATGAGAACAAATACAGAAATAAAATAAAAACCTACAAAGGAAAATCTAAAACACTCAGAGCCCAATCATGAAAAAAAATAAACAAAGAAAATATAAAAATACAATGGAAAACACATGCCTACCTCGCTATGTGGAATAAATTCTAAGACCCTCGGTTCGATATCTCAATGTTTTCGTTGGAGACCCTAACTGCATCCAAACACTGGATGCTAGAAGATGTTCGAGCTACTGTTGGTAGTGGGTTTGTGTGAGTCAAGTGGGTATTTGTGACTTGAACTTTGATTCACCAAGGAGTAGCCCTATAAATGGAGGGATTCCACAAGAAATAATCAAATTTCATGATTGGTTCAAAATAGTGATGGTTTTTTTAATTAGATCACAACACTTTTATAAGGGGTTTTAAAAAAGAAATGATTAAAGGATTATTAGTCACCACTTTTTTAGCATGGATAATTTTATGTATTTATCAATTCTAAAAAATCACTCATAAATAATTCATATTTGGGAACTAAAAAATAGTTTTCATAAAGGTTACACTTTAATAATGCTGAAAATTTAATGATAAATCATTAAATTAATCGATGATTTTTTTATGACTGATAAAGATTCCATTTAGCCATACTTTTTTCTAGTGATAATAAATCAAATAACTCTTAAGTTCTAGTTTGGTAACATTTCATGATATTGATCTAGCTGTAGTAATATTATAATTGAAGATGTGGTGACACTACTTAATCAAAGAGAGGTTTATCAACTACTCCAATCACAAGATACTCAAGTATATCAATTTTTATAAGGATATGAACATGTTGTAGCGGTGATAAATATAGTTCCTCTAAGATTATGAAATTAAAATTTTCTACAATCATAGGAATGAGAACATGGAATTAGATTTTATTAGAAGGATATCTTATTCTCCTTTTGTCAAAATAGTTATGGAAGTAGTCAACCTTGTTTTAGTTATCATTTTTAGATGAAGATGGTGGAGCTTACCTCTAGTCGATGGTTTTATCCCCTCCCCTATTGTAGTGATTCTAGGTGGCCCATATTAGGGATATCGACTATGAGACTCTACATACTCAAATATCCACTAGACTTTCTCATGATGGATTTTAGATGTGGGTAGAACATCTTTCATTTTATTGATTGAATGATGATACGAGTGACATTGTGGGATGTGGTTGTGATATAGTTATTTAAATCTCCTTGGATGATACATCATGAAGATTTAAAGATGTTATAGGACCTCTAATATCAGTTCTAATGTCTTTGGATAATGAAGTAAGTTGTAGAGTTTGTCTCTCGTTACCATACATGTCAAAAAGTAAATGTTGAGAACCATGTTGCGGTGAGTTTAGTTAAACCCATTGAGGTTCCAAAGTGGAAGTGGGATTGGATATCTATATTCTACATGATGGGTTACCACGTATTTCCATGAGACATGATACCATATAGGTAATCATGGACTGACTCACCATGTCCACCAACTTATGATCTATAAAAAAAAGAGTTCCTTAGTGATATTGTGATGTCTCTATGCACAAAACATCTAATTACTCCATGAAGTTCCATTGATGATCGTTTTCAACCATGTTGCTCTCTTTACATCCCGATTGTGGAAGGTATTTCATGAGTTGTTTGGGACTCAATTTCACTTGAGAGTAATGCTTCACCCACAACCCAATGCATAGACTATGTAGAACCTTCAGGTTTTTGAGGACATTGTGAAAGCCTAGATAATGGAATTTGGCCATAGTTATGAGGATCTTATATAATTGGTGGATTTTGAAATCATCCAATATTTACCATTCCAAATTTTTTATGGAAATATTCAAGGAATTATGGGAAAACATTTTGGTTTATACATTTTTGGATTGACCTAGGAGGGTCAGTTCTTATGTCCTTAGAGTTGGATCAAAAATATCAATGTAGGCCCAGATTATCTAGGATTTTTTGAGGACTACATAGAGATATCTAATGTCTTATTATGATGGGTGATAGAGACCTTTGGAGGAATGAAAACTTGGGTTCTTTGGGTTCCACCTCTATGCAGATTATAAATGTTTGGTAAGAGAAACAACATATCTCTGATGTTCAGTAACCCATTACAAATACTACATAGAGTTGTGGAGGTGTTGTATCGCATATCTCTACCCGCACAGTTAGACCAGGTGCACTATATCTTCAATGTATCACTTCCGAGGAGGTACATGAATGGCCCATCACACATTATCAATTGGTTAAAGATGGTCATTAAGGATTGAGTGACCTTTGATGAGTACTCAATAGGGATCGAAGAAAGGTATGAGAGGATTCTTTAGGGGTGGTTGATTTATTTAGTGCATGTCGTGTGGAAACACATGAATCTCTTGGAGATCACATGGGAGTAGGAGGCTCAGATTCCTTTCTAGTAACCACATCTTTTTTAGTATCACTTGTTCTTGGTTTTTATCAATTTAAATCAACATGATGGGTTGAATGTAATGTCCAAGATTTTCCATGCATTATTATTGTATATTATATGGATAATTTTCAAGACTATTCATTGATACAACATGTGATTTCAAGGACCGTTGATCCTGAAATTAAATTTTTAAATATATTAAATATATCATATAGCACGTGAACATAGTTTTAGTTCATAAATCCAATAATTTCTTAAATGGTGTCTAGGTAAAAAATATGAGGCCACTGTAATGTTTAGAATATGATCTATACCATATGCATTACATAACATTAGTTAGGCCAAGTGGTTTGATGAAAAGTCATTGTGGGCACAGAAATGAGTGAGTAGTTTAAATAAATTATTATATTTATAATTATTGAGGAAACACCAGGTTAGACATTAAAAAAATATTGTTTCAGAATTACAGGGTCAGTGGAAAAACCCTACAACCACTGGAGGGACATTTGAGATAGTTCATCAGATAATTGTTTTAGGAGACCAGTGGTGGGATCATGGATCGATGATCTACATATCTAAAATTCAAAGGATCTCACTAACATCAATAGAATAACCCTCTTCTACATAATCAATTGGTCCAAATATATTTAGGTAATGGTTTTTGATTTTATTCTTCCCCACACGTGATTTCTATGATGAACATGAATCATTCAACAAACATATTGATCAAAGGTGCAATCGTTATACCACATGGTTTTATTTTGTTGGTTTCTAATGGTATAATTTAATTTTCATTTAATCTTTTTTTATTTTTGTTCTCAGGAAAATGAAACAATTTTGACAAAAACATTGATTGATTTATGTCCCTTCTATATGTTCCTATCCATTCCTCCCAAAATTCTTCATTTTTCATGGGCATTCATCATTTGGCCTGAAAATAAAATTATATCGACCGATCGATCATTGTCCATGTGTTTCTTGAAAAAAAAATTGAAATCATATATATGGAATCAACACAGCACTGAATAAATGAGACAATGGCGATATAGTGATTTAGATGACGGCGGATTGCCAATTTTTCATTTATTGGTGTTCTTATGTTCGGAACGACGAAAGACTTAAATATCCATTTTATGAATAGATTTGATAATGAAATATTTTTTTCGGTGATGGAGAGGATTAGGTGAGATGATCCTTGATCACCATCACAATTGAAGGTTAAATCCAAGGTGGCAGGGATGTGTACCAGCACATATTGAAGAAATAGTTTTTCTCAAAAAATCAGAACAATATGGAATGTAATCTGAGATAACACTGTGTGTGTCTCTAGGAGTGAAAACTAGGGTTTTCATAGGATGTTGAGTATAACACCAAATTAAAGCCCTATCCAATGGTGTTTGGTATTTCATATGTGAACTCGGTGTGAACTTTAAAATGTACATGGGAATGCATTCAAGTACAAAGACTGCTTACATGACATGTACTCCCTTACACAGACATGGCATGGACGTTATACATGGGAATATATGTGTACCGGTACATGAAAAAATACAATTTATGGAGTTTCATACTATAAAATTGGTTGATTACACAAGAGACTACACATATTATAGTATTGAACAGATACAACTTGATTCAATGAGTTGTTTACATGGGAAAAACCCGGGTTCAAGTGACATGTAGTTTGATCACTACTATAAACTGTGCAAACATTTATACATGGATCAGGTCCATTTTCATTCATATCAAGGAAATTTTTTAGTAGAGTACTTTTCCCTTATCACTTCCCTCAAGGTTGGAATGGAATGGTAACCTATTTCTAGGACTGTAATCCCTTTAGTAGGACATCATGGATATAGTATCCAGAATCCCTCGAAGAGGACCGGGGTGAGGTCATTTCTTCATATTCATTCCCTATGTGGATTTATTGGAATTATTATGACGAACACTACTCGGGAGTTGATTCCATATATAGTGGATTTATCCAGATTGAGTTGTTAGTATCACCCCATGGACTTGGCAGTGATCCTCATATTTGTGTCAAATTTTATCTTCAGACCATCATCGTGTTCTTTCTCATCAAGATACCAGACAATAAGTACCACTCAATTAGACACCATCAATGTTATCAGACTCATAAGTTATTTATACTTCATGATTACTTTATGGAATCATTGAGATTGAATCCTAGGTTGGTATACTATGGATGTGACTATCCTATCTACTATGTGTCTTGTTGAGTATATCTGGATAATCTTGCTATATATTCTCTAGAAATATACCTTGGCAGAGCTGACCACTTTAACGTTTATATATTATTTTTGGTTTTAGGGTTTTCATTAAGAGTATTTTTATACTCACCCCTACACAATTTTTCCAATAAGTGTCTTGTTTTTATAGAGTATTGAATTTTTTTACGTCATAGGGAGAACAAGACCAGACAATGCTTAGTGATATCAAAAAGGCTGATGTGTGATGCTGCAGATTTATGGCTACAGTTTTATTAATTAATTACTGTTTGGGGTTATGATTTTAAATCATTGTTGTGGGATTATATTGTCCCTTTTACTTTATTTTACTTCTCATAATACTCTAGAAATAGGATTTACATGTTAGAATGAATGGTTTCTCATTTTTTAGTACGTTTTATCATTTTATATGATTAGTGATGTTTCCATGTGTTAAGTCAAAAGTCTTCTTTTGGATTTTACATCATGTTTTGGAAATCACAAATATATTCTGTCATGTTTTGGAAATCTCAAAAGTATTCTATCATATGTTTGTAAATAACAAATTGTCTTTTATCATGTTTATCGTATCGTACGATGTTGATCGTACCGACCAAAACGTATCGTACTGACTCTCCCAAACGTATCGTACTGACTCTGTCAATCGTATCGTACTGACTCTGTCAATCGTATCGTACTGACTTTGCTATTCAGATAATCATTATTTGTTTTGGTACTTTTTCAAAAACTCTCTCTGCATATGAATCGTACTCATGTTTTACATTTCTATATATCTCTTATCCTAACGAAACGATGTCGTTGAGTTAGTTATATACTAATCAAAACGATGTCGTGCTTTCTGTTTCAATATGACCGTTGGAGGCAATATGACCGTTGGAACCCGAGGCCTATAAATAGGAGGTCATTTTAAGCTGAGAAGACACTGATGAATGAAGAGACTCTGTGAACTACGAAGTTTTTAGAGAGAGACACTGTGACTTCTCTCATCAGCCTTGTGCGTCCGATCATCGTATCGAGGGCTTTCAAGTAATTGAAAGACAGAGGTGCCGATTACCTGCAAAATCGAGGGCTGCCGGGGATAGGCAGATAGACGAGCCGATCATCGTATCGAGGGCTGCCGGGGATAGGAAGATAGACGAGCCGATCATCGTATCGAGGGCTGCCGGGGATAGGCAGACAGACGAGCCGATCATCGTATCGAGGGCTGTCGGGGATAGGCAGACAGACGTGCCGATCATCGTATCGAGGGCTCACCAAGGTGTTGGTGAGACAGACCTCTTATCCTAGGTGAAAGGATAACCCTTCTCTTTGGGTTAAAAGAATTGTATTACTTTTACTTTTCCTCTGTTGTATTAGAAAGGGATTTGTATTGTTTCCTTTCTTTACTTATTCAATTGTAATTGTTTCAATTACAATCATTCCATTACATATTGTATTGATTGGTTCTATACGCTTTAAGGTAGAATCATTCATATTTGTATTACTCTGATTATTGTGTTCACCTTGAATACAATTGTTTTGCTTTACAATAGTATTACAATATATCATACCTTTTACATTCAATACAATTGTGGGTGTTTGTATTTGTATTAGTTTAAAATCTTTTAAACTAATCTCTTTGTTACTAAAACTCAAGGTTTTTAAAACCTACAATTCACCCCCCCCCCTCTTGTATTGTTCCATCTAATAGACTTTTATATCAACTATTCGATCCAACAATTGGTATCAGAGGTGGTTTTCCACTGATTTGTATTACTAGCTTTATTTCTTATTACTTTCTTAAATACTTACTACACTAACGTGTGGAGTGGAAAAGTTGTTTTTGTTATATTAAATGGAAGGAATGAATATCGGATCAATAGATAATCTGAATCCTTCTAGACCACCAATCTTTGATGGGAATGATTATGAGTATTGGAGAGATCGTATGAAGACTTTCGTCATCAATACTGGTGTAGACAATTTTATTATGCTTACTGGGGGTTACAAAATTCCTGACAAAGAAGTTAGTACTTTTACCAATCAAGAGAAGCAAGAATATCAACTGAATTAAAAGGTACGCAATACTTTATTATGTTCTATGACCAGGAATATATATAGCCAGATATCTTCATGTGAAGCAGCCAACTGTATTTGGAAGAAATTAGAAGTCACTCATTTTGGTACATCCAAAGTTATAGAAACAAGGAGAGCAATGCTACGAGCAGAGTATCATGGATTTGTTTTTCCTTATGGAGAGAAAGAATGTAAAGTGCAACAAAGGTTTATGACAATTGTCAACAGCTTACAATCTATGGGAGAAAAAGGTCTTGATGATGAAGCTCTTGTTGATAAGATTATAGATATTATGCCAAATGAATGGGAGTCAAAAAGAACAGCTATTGATGAAAATAGAAAAGTTTCCCAGATTACTCTTGATGAACTCTTTGGAACTCTTCTACAGCACGAGACAAGAATGAAAAGAGATGCTGATTTCAATAAGAAGAAGAATGGGAATGGAAGTGTAGCTTTTGCATCTAAAGCTAAAACACCTGAAAGGGTTACAAGGTCTAAATCCAAGAAAGTTGTTGTTTCTGATTCAAGTGATTGTAATCTTTCAGACAATGAGTTAGCTAATCTTGCTCGGAGGATGAACAAGATTGTGGGAAAGAAAGATTTTCAATATAGATTCAAAAAGAAAGATAGGAAAGATAGGAAAGATTCAGAGGTAACTTGTTATGAATGCAAGAAAGCAGGACATATAAGGCCTGATTGTCCTTTACTGAAGAGGAAAGATAGAAAAGAGAAACACTCTGAAAGAAACAAGAAAAGGTTTTATAAGACGAAGAAAGGCTTGAAAGAAAATGATACATGGAGTGCAAGTGGTAGTGATTCCTCAGATGATTCTTCAGAATATGAGACGTCAGGACAAAGGAATATTGGACTTCTAGCCAGACTACCAATTGAAGATCATTGTCTCATGGCTAAGGTACGCAATGCTGAAGCTGTTACAAATGTCTCTTTAAATGCAAATTATGTTGATAATAAATATTATGAATCTTCAAATGATGAACCCTCATCATCAGAAGATGATACTTTACCTTCTTTTGAAGAAGTCTCTAGATTTGCTAAGTTACTTGAAAATGAAAATTCTAAACTCAAAAAGAGATTTGAAAAAGCAAATTCTAGAATTTCTATTTTGACTAAAGAAGTATCAGATCTTTCTAAAGATCTTGATGGGAAAACTTCTGATTTTGAAAGTATTTTGAAAACCCTTGAGAAAGTCAAATCTGAAAAAGATAAACTTTCTAAGGATCTTGAAACTGCTATTTCAAAGAAAAACATTTTAGAGTCTAACTCTAGTTCTAATTCAAATGTTTTAGAAAACAAGAATTTGGTTTTAAAACTAAAGTCAGAGATTTTATCCTTGAAAAAGTGTTTGTCAAACTTTACTCATGGAAAAGAAAACTTTGATAAGATGTACTCTCAAATAAGACCTTTGAGAAATCGTTCTGGTCTTGGTTTTACTTATTCCAAACCTGTTTTTAGTAATAACTATTTTGTTCCTCAAAAAACCATTTTCTGTTCCAAGTGTCAATGTGGTGGACATTGGAGAAGAGATTGTTCTCTTAACAAAACTCAATCCTTAGGATTTCATAAAGCTCATTTTGCAAAACAAATGTGGATTCCTAAAATTCTTTTATCTAATTCTTCTGGATCCAAACAAGTTTGGATTCCGAAAATCTAATTGTTTCTTTTTCAGGAAAACGAGAAGTGTATCAATAAGAACATTTGGTACATGGATAGTGGTTGCTCTCGACATATGACTGGAAACAAAGATTTCTTTGAAAAGGTTATCAAAACAAAAGGTGGAAAAGTTACCTTCGGAGATAATGCTCAAGGAAAGATTGTTGGTATAGGTAATATTGTTTTTCTTGGAAAAGATCTTATTTCAAATGTTTTGTTTGTTAAAGGTCTTAAGCACAATCTCATCAGCATAAGTCAATTATGTGATGAAGGTTACCTTGTGAATTTTAGAAATGATAAGTGTCTAGTTCACAATTCCAAGGATGAATTCATTCTATCTGCCCATAGGCAAGAGAATGTTTACACTATTAACTTAGAAGACCTTAGGAACCAAAACTTACCTTGTTTAAGTATAATAGAAGACCAATCGTGGCTATGGCATAGGAGATTAGGACACTGTAATTTGAGAAACCAAAGAAAACTCTCAAAGAAAGGACTTGTAAAAGGGCTACCGGATCTTAGATATGATTCTTCAAAAGTTTGTGATCCTTGTCAGTTTGGCAAGCAACATAAAACTAGCTTTAAACCAATTAATGAAGTTTCAACTTCTAATGCATTACAGCTTGTGCATATGGATCTGTTTGGTCCTTCACAATCTGGAAGCATTGGAGGCAAATACTATGTATTTGTTTTAGTTGATGACTTTACTAGATTTACATGGGTCTACTTTCTCACAAAGAAATCTGAAGCCTTTTCGTATTTCAAAACTTTTAGAGCCCAAGTTAAAAATGAGAAAAACCTACCATTGATAACTATTCATAGTGATCATGGTGGTGAATTTCAAAACTCAGATTTTGAAACTTTTTGTAGTAAGAAAGGTATTACTCACAATTTCTCAGCACCAAGAACTCCTCAGCAAAATGGTGTTGTTGAAAGAAGAAATCGTATTCTTCAGGAAATGACTCGAACCATGTTGAGTGAATACTCAATTGCTAAGCATTTTTGGGCTGAAGCTGTAAGTACTGCTTGTTATACTATAAATCGTGTTTTAACTAGACCATTTCTTAATAAAACTCCTTACGAGTTATGGACTGGCCGAAAACCTAAAGTTTCTTACTTCAAAGTTTTTGGATGCAAAGTATTCATTCTGAATACAAAAGAAAATTTACACAAATTTGCACCAAAATCTGATGAAGGAATCTTTCTAGGCTATTCCACAACCTCTAAGGCTTATAGAGTTTTCAATAAAAACACTTGTACTGTTGAAGAAACAGTACATGTAAAATTTGATGAAACTAACCCTTTTGTTTTCAACCAACCCAATCCTACATCCTCGGATGTGTTTTCTAAAGATGTTTATCAACCTTTGTTAGAAGAACATTCTGATAAGGAAAATGTTCAAGAAAGTGTTCCTGAAACATTTACCACAGAATATTTTCTACCATATGTTGATGAACAAGTTTTACAAAACCAAAATCAATTGTTTCTTAGGAATCATCCCAGTGATAATATCATTGGTGATATAAATCAACCTGTAAGGACCAGAAATTCCTTAAGAAATGAAATAGAACATCTTGCTTTTCTTTCCCAATTTGAACCTAAAAGTCCAAGTGAGGCTTTAGGTGATGATGATTGGATCAAAGCAATGCAGGATGAACTAAATGAATTTGAAAGGAATCAAGTCTGGACTTTAGTTGAAAGACCTAAAGAAACAACTGTAATTGGTGTAAAATGGGTTTTCAGAAACAAGTGTGATGAAAATGGAATCATTGTAAGAAATAAAGCAAGACTTGTTGCTAAAGGCTATAATCAACAAGATGGAATAGACTATGAAGAAACATATGCTCCTGTAGCTAGACTTGAATCTATTCGCATTCTATTAGCCTTCGCAGCATATTTCAATTTCAAACTATTTCAAATGGATGTCAAATGTGCTTTTTTAAATGGTTTTGTTCAAGAAGTAGTTTTTGTCGAACAACCTCCTGGTTTTCTAGACCCAAAACATCCTGATCATGTCTTTAAACTTACCAAGACTCTATATGGTCTTAAACAAGCCCCTAGAGCATGGTATGATAGACTTACAGGATTTCTTTTACAAAACAATTATAGAAAAGGTACAGCTGATCCAACTCTTTTTATCAAAATGGAAAACAAAAATGTTTTGGTTGTCCAAATCTATGTTGATGACATCATATTTGGATCAACTCAGAAATCTTTAACCGATTCTTTTGCAAATTTAATGAAATCTGAGTTTGAAATGAGTATGATGGGTGAGTTAACATTCTTTCTAGGTTTTCAAATATCTCAAAAACCAGAAGGAACTTATATATCTCAACATAAGTATATTAAAGACTTACTCAAAAAGTATGGATTTGACAAAACTAAAAGTATTAGCACCCCAATTGGTACCTCAAATACTCTTGATCTTGATGAAACTGGGAAACCAGTAGATCAAACAATTTTTAGAGGTATGATAGGGAGTTTTCTATACTTAACAGCTAGTCGACCCGACTTGATGTTTTCTGTATGCTTATGTGCAAGATATCAATATAATCCAAAAGAGTCTCACTTAAAGGCCGTAAAGAGAATCTTTCGGTATTTAAAAGACACTATGGATTTAGGACTTTTCTACTCTTCTGGAAATGATTGTGTTTTAAAAAGTTTTCCAGATGCTGACTTTGGTGGTTGTAGAATGGATAGAAAAAGTACATCTGGAACTTGTCATTTCTTAGGAGATTCTTTGGTTTCTTGGTCTTTCAAGAAACAACACTCAGTAGCACTCTCCACTGCTGAAGCTAAATATGTAGCAGCTGGAAGTTGCTGTGCTCAAGTATTGTGGATGCAGCACACACTCACTGACTATGGTTTGAGTTTCTCCAAAACTCAAATTCTGTGTGATAATACAAGTGCCGTAGCTCTTAGTAAAAACCCAGCACATCACTCTCGTGCAAAACACATAGATGTTAGGCATCACTTTCTTAGGGATCACACACAAAAAGGAGATATTGTTTTACAATTCATCGGAACGCAAGAACAACTTGCTGATATTTTTACAAAACCTTTACCTTCCGATAGATTTGAATTTATAAAACAGAAGCTAGGAATGATTACAATAAAATAATCATTCATATCTACTTCCTGTTTTACATCTCTCCTAATAGTAAGAAACTCCTCGTAGAAAGGGGGAGGACATTTCTTTATGTCTTTATGTTTCTCATCTTTAAATATTTACTCTCTTTATATATGTTTCTTTCTGTTTATAGTATTGACAGTTTTATTGTTTCATTTTAAGTTTTCCTGTTTATCGTATTGACCATTTCAGTTTTTCTGTTTATCGTATTGAAATTCTTTTCCATCGTATCGTTCAAAAATTTTGTATCGTCCGATGATGGTATTGAAATTCTATTCCATCGTACCATTCAATATTTTTTTGAATCGACCGATGATGGTATTGAAATTCTTTTCCATCGTACCATTCAATATTTTTTGAATCGACCGATGATGGTATTGAAATTCTTTTCCATCGTACCATTCAATAATTTTTTGAATCGACCGATGATGGTATTGAAATTCTTTTCCATCGTACCATTCAATATTTTTTGAATCGACCGATGATAGTATTCAAATTCTTTTCCATCGTATCATTCAATATTTTTTTGTGTCGACCGATGATAGTATTGAGATTGTTTTCCATCGTACTGTCGGTTAATGGTAACAACTATTTTCCATCGTACGGTCCGACCATAGTAATGACTTTGTTTTCCATCGGCATCATTTTTTTTCTTATGATTGTTTCTTTGATACTTACCAAATCCAGCAATCACCTTTTGTTCTCCGACAGGTATCTTTTTCAATTTTTATTTTATTTTCTTTCTTTGTTTTAATCCTAACCATTGATCTATTATTATCTAATCTCGACCGTAGAAGTTCAACGGTCATCTCTTTTTTTTGCCTATAAATACCCCCCCTCCCCTCCCCAAACCCACAATGATTGTTCAGGAATTGAGGCGAAGCTCTGCTCCCCCAGCTATAAACAATCGTACGATCTTCTCAATCGGCATCATCTTTATGTCTCAATCCTCTGCCAACACTCCCGCTGAAATGTCTTCACAGACTTTTACAGAGAAAGACTTTCACAGAGAAAGGTTAGTATCCCGAGAATTCTTCGATATGTACGATTCTACAATCAAGAGGATTATTTTGTTTCAAGGATGGGAACATCTCTGTGTGGAAAAGCCTGATACTCAAGATCCAGTTCTTTTTGATGAAGTTTGTCAATTTTACAAAACCGTGTCTTTCGACAAAGATATGACTATAAACTTCGCTGTGTACGATCGAAAATTATCCATGTCTGTGAAACAAGCGGCACACTTTCTGAACGTTTCTATAGAAGGGGATTCATTCTGTCCATCTCACAAACTACCAGAGGAAGTTGGTACGTTTAATAGAGAGAGTGCTGAAAAATCTTTGTTTGTTGTTAATGAGGGAAAGAGGAAAGTTTATCATCTTTCACCGGACAATCGGTTTGTCACTTTATGGATGAAAGGTTTTCTTGTCCCAAGGAAAATGGGATAGAGAAACTCTTAAAGTTTCTGATGTCTTTATGCTCGATTATCCTGTGAATATGAGGAAAGTGAATCTCATGGGATATATTTTTGAAACCGTCAAGAATGTCAAGAAAGGAGGGATTAAATCCCAGATAATAATGTATCCAGCCATCCTTACAAAATTCATTCTTGAGAGTATGAAGTTTTGTAACATTCCTTTGAAAGGAAAACCTATAGATTTGTGGCCGTCTTTCATTAATAAGAGTACGATGAAAAAGCTGAATGTTTGTTTTGATTCAAATTCAAAACTTTTTGTCAGAGATGTAGAAGCTGAATTGCCTGAAAATCAATCAGCACCTATGCCAGCCAAAGACAATCAATCCGCCGGTGTTACTCGAAAGTCTGATCTGCAGACTAGTTCAAAGCCGAAGAAGAAGAAGCCGAGGTACAGTAAAGAAGTTGTTGCAAAGTGTAGAAAGGACAAGGAACAGAGAAAAGAGGGTGATCCAAAGTTTGGACTTGACCCTGCTGAGGCCTTTGCAGAAAGAATAAGGGTAGAAGAAACCCTTCAAGCTGAAAAGAAAAAGAAGACTCTCTTGAAAAGAAAGGCTCAGGACTTTGATATTTCTAAAGTCTTGAAAGCAGTTGAAGATGCTAGTGCTCAACTAACTGTGGAAGTGCATCAAGAACCCGTCGTACAGAGTTTGCCTGAGAAAGAAAAAGGAAAACAAGTGATAGAAGAAGTGGAAGTAGAAGAAGGAGATTTTCTGTTAGAATTTCTTCAAAGTTCAAAGAAAAGTAGAGAGGAATCGCTTCAAAAGCTGAGCGAAGGTGTTCAACAAACTCCTCATGCCGATCAGGAAAAATCTTCGGACAGGATGTCATCTCGAGAAAAGCAAGATGCTCAATCTTCTCAATCTGATAAAGTAGTTGTCATTAGTGACAGAGTGGAAGAAGAAAGAAAGCAGAAAGAAAAAGTGAAAGGGAAACAGCCAGTTGTTGATTCAAGCAGATCGTATGAACTAGCATCGTACGATGATGATACTGATTCAGAGCATACGATCTCTCTCAAGAAGAGTGATTACATTGTTCAAGTTTTGAGAAGGATGGAGAAAACCATTCCTTATTTTCCGAGGCTGGAAGGAAAGATTGATTTTATCACTGAAAATCAGAGAAAGAAGTTTGGATCTATAAAAGAATTGAGAAAGAAAGTCTTGTCTGTTGAAGCCGATCTGAAAGTTCTTTCGGAAAGCTCAGTTGCTCATAAGAAAGATTGTAATAAGATGACCAAGTGGTCATACAAAACAGAGAGCTCAATCAATGACCATGAGATTTCTATTGAAGATATAAGAAGGTTATCAAATGAGCTTGCAATTGCTTTCAACAAGCTTGATAAAGAAACAATTGAAAGGCTGAACCTTTTGTCGTCTCAAAGAGCCGATGTTCCTTCAGTGAAATATTTGCAAGAGAGGATGAATGCTTTCCAATCTGAATTCTCGAAGGTTTCATCTTTCAAAGATGAAATGGTTTTACTGAAGAATCAAAATTCCGAGTTGTCCAAGGATAACAAGACTCTACAAAACAGAATTGATACCCTTGAAGAAGTAATCAGAGTACAGGAGGAGACCATCAGAAATCAAGATCAGATTTTTGCGGATCAACAGGAGCTTCTCAAAACTCAGGGTGAATCAATTTCTGAAGACAAGAAGGAGATCAAGAAGATGAAAGCTGTGCTTCATGAGCTTATAAAGAAGGAGAAGGAAAGAGAAAACAAATGATTGTTGTATTTGTTTCTTTTGGAACTTGTTTGTTTTGTAATAACTCTTATAATACTCTCTTTTATCCATTGTCTTGTATTACTTCACTAACTCTTCCAGACAATTCGAGATTCCTCCTTTCTTTTTGTAAATCACAAAGGGGGAAAATATTTACAAAGCAAAGGTTGTTTTACAAAGGGGGAGAATGCATTACAATGCTCTTAAGGAAAATCTGAATACAATCCTTAGGAAAGTCAATACCTAAGGGGGAGTTAGTTGTATTCAATTTCTTATTCAGAAGAGTTTTCAATAACTCAGGGGGAGATAAGTTTTTCTTGTTTCATTTACTTTGTGTGTTTGTGCTTTCCAAAAAGGGGGAGATTGTTAAGTCAAAAGTCTTCTTTTGGCTTTTACATCATGTTTTGGAAATCACAAATATATTCTGTCATGTTTTGGAAATCTCAAAAGTATTCTATCATATGTTTGTAAATAACAAATTGTCTTTTATCATGTTTATCGTATCGTACGATGTTGATCGTACCGACCAAAACGTATCGTACTGACTCTGTCAAACGTATCGTACTGACTCTGTCAATCGTATCGTACTGACTCTGTCAATCGTATCGTACTGACTTTGCTATTCAGATAATCATTATTTGTTTTGGTACTTTGTCAAAAACTCTCTCTGCATATGAATCGTACTCATGTTTTACATTTCTATATATCTCTTATCCTAACGAAACGATGTCGTTGAGTTAGTTATATACTAATCAAAACGATGTCGTGCTTTCTGTTTCAATATGACCGTTGGAGGCAATATGACCGTTGGAACCTGAGGCCTATAAATAGGAGGTCATTTGAAGCTGAGAAGACACTGATGAATGAAGAGACTCTGTGAACTACGAAGTTTTTAGAGAGAGACACTGTGACTTCTCTCATCAGCCTTGTGCGTCCGATCATCGTATCGAGGGCTTTCAAGTAATTGAAAGACAGAGGTGCCGATTACCTGCAAAATCGAGGGCTGCCGGGGATAGGCAGACAGACGAGCCGATCATTGTATCGAGGGCTGCCGGGGATAGGCAGACAGACGAGCCGATCATCGTATCGAGGGCTGCCGGGGATAGGCAGACAGACGAGCCGATCATCGTATCGAGGGCTGCCGGGGATAGGCAGACAGACGTGCCGATCATCGTATCGAGGGCTCACCAAGGTGTTGGTGAGACAGACCTCTTATCCTAGGTGAAAGGATAACCCTTCTCTTTGGGTTAAAAGAATTGTATTACTTTTACTTTTCCGCTGTTGTATTAGAAAGGGATTTGTATTGTTTCCTTTCTTTACTTATTCAATTGTAATTGTTTCAATTACAATCATTCCATTACATATTGTATTGATTGGTTCTATACGCTTTAAGGTAGAATCATTCATATTTGTATTACTCTGATTATTGTGTTCACCTTGAATACAATTGTTTTGCTTTACAATAGTATTACAATATATCATACCTTTTACATTCAATACAATTGTGGGTGTTTGTATTTGTATTAGTTTAAAATCTTTTAAACTAATCACTTTGTTACTAAAACTCAAGGTTTTTAAAACCTACAATTCACCCCCCCCCCCCTCTTGTATTGTTCCATCTAATAGACTTTTATATCAACTATTCGATCCAACACCATGTTTATATGTACTTAGCCTAGGCCTCCCTTATTAGTGATATTCCTTCTTCACACTAGTCACTAGAACCTGGCCTATTGGAGGCAGAATTGTTGAGACATGACATAGTCCACATTTGGATTGGTCATGACATGCATGATCACCAAATAATTTTTTCCAAATTTGATACATTTCAATACATTTAATTTCTATTTAGAAATATATATATATATATATACATTAACATATTTGGATTCTTTTTTTAATATCTATTTAGTTAAATCAACATGATGGTTACCTTCAATTATTCACACATTCAAAACACAACAGTTTTATATTTCATCATGAGAAATGATGATATATAAATCAATTCCCCTAATAATATCAAACTTTGTTGGTAGAATATCAGGATGTTTACGTTTTTCTCATGTTAAATATTATTCAACCCCCATTATCCCTCATCATCAACCTGTAAGAAACCATACAGAGTCATGAAATTATATAATTGGTCTACCCAACCAAATCATGATAGATCAAAATAATTGTAGGATTTTTGTAGGGGAGGCTACGAAAAGAGACCATGATTGACATGGGTGGTCAGATCAATAATTACATCCACCAAAAATAAAATTACATTAATATTATGAATAAAAATAATATTTTTTTTAATTTCACTCATTAAAATAAACTATAAACATTAAATTTATATCCAATTGTTAATTAGGGTAATCAAAATTATGATGGAGAAAACAATTCATCCTTGGGTTCCACAATCTCTTGTGATATTCCTATGAAATTTTTCATTACAATTTCATTATATAAATCAATAAATGAGTTGTAATTAAAAAATTTGTTGTTATAAAATAAATATTTTATTGAGAATAAACCATGTATTGATAAAAAAATAATTTCATCATAATAATATAAATATATGATATTTCAGCAATATACAATATCATCATTAATGCTAATAAATAAATGATGATGTGTTCACTATTAAAACTCTATTACCTTTTTCATCACAAAATACAACTTTAATAAACACTACATTTATCCATGATTAAAAAAATGGTCTGATCAAGTGGCCGCTTTATTATCACATTTTTTAGTACTGATAATGTAAGGTTTAATCAGGTCTTGTTTAGCATTGTTGGATGAAACCTTTTTGTGTGAAATTTCTAAAATTGGTAAAATCATAGTCGTGGTAATCTGAAATGGTTCATTTTAGTTTGATATTGAATGTGGAAAATTTTATTTGACATGTTAAAGGAATAACAATGTGGGTTGTTACAACCACTCCACCATCCAATTAGATTTATTCATCCTATATGGTTGGAAATACAATGTTATTCTCTATTTTATTATTTTATGGAGTTATATTGAAAATATCCAAATTTTAGGAAATTATATCTTATTTTAAGATATATTTCAATTGAAATTGATTCATCTAATGATCTATGATGAATAAAATTCTACTAAATCGATGATGGTGTTTCATAAAATTTCAATTTAGTTTATATTAGTTTTATTGTGGCACATTATATTAGGTCATTTAAAATGTGTTCATAAGAAAATAAAATAATATTATTTGTTTCCCTTCAACTCGTCTATATAGGCTATGGATATGTAATACCATGAGTGTTCCAATGTGAGTAGTATTCTAATTTAAATGTAACCAATTTTAATGTGATTATAGTTTAGTTTGATAAACTATATAATTATATACCTATGATGTGTTTATTAAGTTATATTAGGTTATATTGGACTAGGTTTGGTTCCAAATATCCACCAAAAATGAAGGTGTGAATACATACCCTAGTATTTAGTTTTGGTTTCCATTATAATGTGCTCATGGATTATTATATATCCACATGGGATTATTGGAAATATAAAAGGGGGTGAGTACCTCCCTCCATTAAACAAGGTGGTTCAAAATGGATGAAACATTTGTTTAACTAATATAGAAGGTGTTTGGTATGTGAGTACCAACCTCGTATATACTACTTATGGTGTAGAGAGATATGCCATACTCATTTTAAATTAATCATTATGGGGACATTTATTTCTTTTAATTCCAAGATATTATTGGGGTTATATAATATTATACCATTATATTATTATTAGTGGGATATTTTGGGTTGATATTAATTATAAAAAATTTCATTAGGGATTTTGCAGAATCACACCCATCATATTTTGTTTACCCAGTCGACAATGAAAATCATATATCTTAAAATCATCCTAGAAATATATTTAGGTTTCTAATTAATCTTTTTAATGATTTGAATAATATATTGGATTCAATTGGGCTAATATCATTCAATAAATGTGGTTGAATTTCTTATAATCTTTATATTTTTATCAATAGTGGTCAAGATTCATTGGGGATGAGACCACTATTTAAATAGGATCATTTATCCCATTATCATTATATCATAATTAGTTGGGATCAAGATTAATTAAAGATAAAACTATTATATAAATGGGGTGGACAATCCCACATGTATTAATAACACAATGATAAAGGGTCATTATTCTTTATAGATAATACTATTATATGAATGGGAAAAGGTCTCTCATTATCTTTACAACACTTAATTTGTGGTTAATATAACTTTGGGATGAGGACATTATGGCAATACTAATGTACAGAAAACTATCCTTTAGATTTTATAAAGATATTTTTAATCTTGTTACAAAACATACTTTGGTAAATAAGGTTACTCCTTTGGTATCTTATTTATCATTATAGGGTGCAAATAAAATTATTTGGATTTATTTGATTATGGTTAATGGTTGATAACTTCTAATATAAAATTGTATGTTATTAAATTTTAAAGCCACTATTAGTGGTATCTTAATGAGTTTTACACACACGTTACACAAGCATCATGGCATGCATTATGATTCTATGGTTCATGAAATAGGTATGGGATTTTATTTTTATAGATGAGATGGAGTTCTATGATTAGGGTTTTCTAAAAAAACATAGAAGGGATAATGATATAGAAATATAGTTTCCACTAGTAGTTTAATTATTCTTTGAACCATATTTTATATGTTTTGACCATAGATAACCATATTATTTTTTTTTGTACGAATCAAGTTAAATTTATATAGATAATGTTCATATATTAAGTGTTATGTTTTTTACAAATGGGTATCTCACAAAAATAATTTCTATACTTTTCTCTTATGTTATGATAACCATTATTATCATTACATCCAATTTTTTTATAGTTATCTATACCTAGATTATATTCTCACAATGATCACCCATTAAAATTTGTCTTATTTTGGATGACTATGGTTTTTAAATAGGTTTCCATGAGATCATGTGGGACTAGGGGCTCATCTATAGCAATTGGGAGATGGGACAAGATGTTATACACATTACAAAATCATTTATATTTTGTTATGTTGATGATGGGATATATTCTCAGATGAACATCATCCAGAGAAAAAAGTAAAATTAAATTTATATAATGAGAATAATTTTCTTTACATTTATGTGACTTTTTCATAAAATTAATATTATAAGTCCCTTTAAAATTAATTTTCAAATGGTTATAAAATCCTTCAAATTTTAATATTAATAAAACCCATCCCAATAATTGAACTCGAATAAAAATAAAGGAAGTAGAAAAAATAGTGGGTGAAATTTATATAATATTATTTTAATTGATAGAATTTATTTTTTTGTAATTTCTTATTTTTTTGAAATAACCTTCATTGATCAAGAAGGTATAAAATTTTATTTTTTAATAAAATTAGTTATAAATATGAGAAATATATAAGGGAATATATATTTAAAATTAACAATAAGTATCAATAATATTTGAGGTAAGAAAGAACATGGATATGAAATATGAATTTATAAAATAGATTATAATTATAAATATAGTTAATGATCCATTAATAATATTTAAGTATTATTTTTAGAAAAATGTATAATTATTTTTTAAATGATATTATAATAATATATTTTTAATAAAATAATATGTCTTTTAGTATTTATATTAGTTAGGATACGTGGGGATTTTTTCAAAGTCAAATTAAAATTAAAATATTAAATGAAATTATATTAAATTTTTTATTTAGGGTGAAAAAATAATATATTCAATTTTTATATGAAAATCCCATTCAACCGAATTTTCTTATAAAAAAGTGATAGAATTTGATATAACCCAACATCTATGATTATTTTTATTGATAGATAAAGGAACATGTTTATTTATTTTATCAATTAAAAATAATTTCAAGAACTTTACTCCCTAATGATATTTATCATATGAAAATTAATGTTAAAATGTTTATAAAAATGCATAGATATCACTATTAGAATTTTCCTTAAAAAATAGTTGATTGGAAATAAGGTTGATGGTTTCAAAATTGGATAGTAATCGGGTCAATAATAATCCAATCCATGTATTTATTTTACTTAAATAAATAGTTATAAATTATCATTGATGATCTTGTATAATGTTTTAGGATTACTATTTCTATTTTAGATGGAATATTTTTAAATGTAAATATTTTCTATTTGTATATTCTTGGACCAAATCATTCAATCTTCCACAGATAAATATATTCAACCTATTACTCGATGAGTAATAAATTGAGTTCATACTCAATCCTCAAGTACTTTTATTCTAAATAGTGGATTACAATTCACTCAAATATCAACTTTTAATTCAAAAATCAAATAAATTATGGGGACTATTTATATTGTTAGCTCATAAGATGAGTTTGGTTTCGTATTAAAATTAAATCAAATTATATTTAATGAGATAGTTAATATATTTATCAAAAAACATGATTTATAATTATATAAAAATGAAAATTACTCTCTCATTTAAATTTCTTATAAATAAATCAATCACCTCTACACATTAATTTTTGTTGTTGATTCTCATAGATTGGAAAAAAATAATGAAAATATGTAAAAATTTTCAATAATTTTTTTTATATTTCTTAAAGGTAATTCCTAATGTTAAAGTGAATAGTAACATTTGAACAATTATAGTATGACCACTAATAATTATTTGAAATATCCCCTTTTAATATTTTTCATTTTTTGATGAAACATAAAATCAACTCTATCGTATGTACATTATTTATTTAAAAACCAAATGAAATACCCAGTGAATGGTAAAAAAAGAAAAATTTGTCATTTATTAAGAGTCTCTAAAAAGGATAACCAAGATTTATAATGTCATTAAGAATGGAAAAATGTAACGGTGGCCTCATAGTATCAGGGATAAAAATCACCAACGAATGAATTAATCTTTCAAACATTTTTTGACCACTATAGTTTCAAAAAAAGAACTATATTATGTTTTTTAGAATGTTGAGATTAAGTATCTATTGACAATGTTGGTATTGTAAATAATATATTAATATATTTTAGAATGCCTCTTCAGAATGGGAATTAAAATATTGTTCAATCACTTATAGTATGATAACAATTAATAAATAAAATATTATAAATTTAAAATAATTAAAAGCTAAATAAATATCATAACAATAATGATTTTAAGGGAAACAAAAAATTGAAACATATATTAAAATTTTAATGGGTTTTACTGATTTTAATAAATTTTATTTTCCAAATATATTATATTTTTCAAAAAATGAAAGATGTTTTTAATAATAAATTATGTATCTAAGATTATTAATGAAAATAATGAAACAAGTGGGGTCCAGAAATCCCTCTCACACACTTGGATTAATCATTTTCCCTAATTTAATTCAATACATATATATTAAATTGATTCTTGTAATGGGATAATGTTATATAAGTTAGATAATAATAGAATTCATTATTTTTTTTCTAGGATTTTTTCTATTATTATTATAATTAAGGTATTGATATGTCATTGGATTCGTTTTAAATGATCTATTTTTTGATATAAAATGAAAATATACATTGAAAATTCATTATTTTACAAATTATGTGTCAATATTCCTTCAAATAAGATTCCTTATGGTAGTTAAAAATTAATTTAATGATAAAATGTTTAGTCATTTTAATGTATTTTTACATTATATTATATGGGTATGATATATTAAAAGACTATAAGAAAATAAATATATGGGTAGAAACATGAGAAAATAATAAATAATTCATGGAGTGACCTATATTATTTAAAATCTTACTTTAATATTTTTAAAACTATTTTTAGTTGTGGTCATGTATCTAGTTCATTTATTCTAATTCATGACTATTGATATAATATATAAAATATAAAATATATGATTTTTACATTTGAATGTGAGAATTTATAATATCTACTACACAAAGTCCGAGATCAATTTTTTTACACAACAACTAAGAAAAATATGATAGATTTTTTATAATAGAGATTTTTTTTCTTATTCAGGATTTATATTCTGGACTATTAAATATCATGGTTTTAAATGAAATATCTAATTTTAAAAATTTACACTAGTTATAAATTTTAAATATTATTTTATAATATGATCATAGAGATTAAAAATTGAAAAACATCACTCAATAATATTTTTCTCATTCTTGAGTATCAGTAATGTTCTTCATGGATAAAATATTAATGAACTCCAATTGAGGTGTGATTGAAGACACTTTGACATTTACAAAAAAAATATATGATACTTACATTATTCATTTATTCTCATTTATCTTTAAAATAGTTTTTTCTATAATACATGGAGGTAGTTTTACATAAATGGAACCCTTAAGGTGAAATATGAGTCAATGTGAAGTCAAATATTGATGGTAAATATAAAAGCCCCTAAATATCCCAAAAATGATCATTTGTTTTAGATGAAATAAAAATTAACTTGATGGATTATCTTTAAAACACAATCCTGATTTGAATATAATATTTCCAATGAAATATTTGGAGCTTGAGTAATATATTATTCAAAACCACTTTCAGATTTGGTATATTTTCCTTCAAAATCAATTTAGAAGAAAATATGATATATATATTTAAACCCCATGAAATAAATTAATTTGATTAAATAAATTCATTATGAATTATATACCACATTCTAAATAAAACATAGCATCTAAATGAAATATGTCTCAAGGGAGGAAAATTTGAGACAAGAAACTAGACCTTACTTCCTGTCTTTATCTAAAGAAGTTTAATCACATATATAAAAGCATAACTATCAAAATAATATATTTCATAACCTTATTCATGATCAAAATAATTTATACATGATATTTATAATTACATTCAATATTTAAATTCATTGGTTATTATTTATTTTCAACATCTGGTCTGTGTTATCATCATCATTTTGATTTAGTAACATAATAAACATGATGTTCATCATTACACTCCCAAAGGTCATTATTCTGAAAAATAAAAGGTCTTTGGATCACATCATACTTATGAATTTGGTTATTTTTATAGGATGTATTGAAGTATTGAGGTAAATGAAATAAAATCTTGTAGTTATTTGGCTTCTCTTGTTTTTTCTCCTTTCAGTTCAAGTTGGTCTGGAGGTGACTATTGGTCAGGTGGGGACTTCAATTACTTTCTGGTTAAGTATGTTTGGGCATGGATTGTTTTTAAATTTAGGTATCTCAAATTTTTCATCATCATAATTTAGTTTTATTTTTTCATATATTCAACACTATTTTTTATTATTTTATTTTTCATATATTATGTGACAGACTAGTTTTGTTAACTTTTCTAGTTGAATTAGTTTACTTATCTATACATAAAGTCCCATCCAAAAACAAAAATAGTATTTAATATAAGGTATTTGGATTACATCATATTATGAATTTGGTCATTTTTATAAGTTGTATATATCCCTCTGGAATTTTCTATTTTCAGCTAACTCCCATATATCGTTGATATTCATGGGATTTATTTCCCCTGTATTGTTAACTCCCACTACACTAATTCACTGATGATAGCTAGTATAACTTTTTTTTAAATATTTCACCTATAACTATTGTTTCCAATATTCTCTTATGAGTCTTAGTATTTTAAAAACATTATATTCTCTCAATCAGGATATTTATAATAATCATATTCTTGTCAAATTGAATATCAATTTTTTATTTTTCCTCCACATCCACCAGTACCAAGTTCTTATCATTCAACAAATGATTAATTTTTATGACAATATAACTAATATAGATGAATTTATTACTCCCATCATCAGACCTATGATATCAAAAGTTATCTAAACCTTATCTGATGATAAAAAACCTTTTGATGTACTATCTTGCTTAGATAAATCCTTGACATTAACATTGATTTATTCCACACATTGAAATATTTTGAGATGGTTAACTTCATGTATTTTACCTAAACATAGTTCTTTTATATGTTATTATCCTATAATTAAATCGTTAAATCTATTAATCTAGTAAGAGTATTTGAAAATATATTCTTCATAAATTCTGCTATTCTTTCTCAAATTAAGTCTCATAAATAGAGATTTCCATTGTATAGTTATATTAATGCATTTAGATAATCAAAAATTTTATGGAATTATGGGAAATTCTCCTCCAAACATCCATTATTTTGGAAAATATTTTTCTATTTGTGACTAGTGTACTCACACCCATTTTCTATTCAGAGCTATGTCAGTTTTAGATTACACTATATCTCAACTAAATCATTCCACTTAATAAATTCTGAAAAACACCATTTTTATTATTTATGAATCATACCTAAACCATTTGAATGGTATCATAATTAAT
Organism: Viscum album; assembly: GCA_963277665.1. Lineage (NCBI taxonomy): Eukaryota > Viridiplantae > Streptophyta > Magnoliopsida > Santalales > Viscaceae > Viscum > Viscum album. The sequence goes on along the minus strand of OY728164.1, from coordinate 2,003,599,126 downwards.
GGTCACAAAGAGCAGTTATCCTCTACTACAATTCATGGGATAAGGTCCCCAAAACTCTATATTTATATGTTCTATATATTGAATCTTAGGTTTCCATATATTTATATTGAAGGGATCATTCTTCTATTTCCTCAACACACACCATTCACACCATCTTAAATCCGTTTATTGTGTTTTAGTATCACTTTTTATATTATAAATTTTTTATTTTTCTCACTAATATAGACATATATATAGTTACATACTTTAATATCTTCTAATTAAGTTATTATTATCATTGAATCATTATGTTTTCTTCCTATTAACTATAGTGTTCCATTATTCATTATATGATGAATCGCTATAGATCCACTGGTTATCTTCCTCACTCATCAATAAATTATGTTATGAAACCTTCTTCATCATTTTTAGCTAAAATGTGTTTATTAATGATACATAGAATGTGTTTATCATAATAAAGAAATAATACTCTTCAATTATTTATAAAAATGTAAAAAATTAATTTTCCAAATATTTTAAGAGCTTCATCATCTACATGATTTACTCTACCCAATATTCTAAATATGTATTATACCACAAATAACATGCACACCAATTGAATAGAATGAAGAAATATATTTTATAAACCTTGATTCTTCCATGTTATTAACACTCAATAGAAATATTTTACCACTTTATTTCCTATAGAACAAATTTTTTATTATGGGAAAAGAAGTTTTTTTAGGTAGACTAACTTCAATTTCTATAATCATTATTTATATTTCGCTTTTTCTATCAATATAACAAAGTAGATAATTATTTATCTAATTTACATCGAATTATTATTTTGGTACCTATCCTCTAATAATATCTTATTAGTCCCTCCCAATGATGGAGTTGTGTCTATCCACCAATATTGAGATCACTTGAGGATGGTAACTTTACATCATTCTTCCTTATATCCACATTAAGAATTATATTTTTAATTTCATTAAATATAAGGTTTTTGTAAAATTACTTTCATTTTTCACCATATCATTATTTATTTATGGAAGGGAAGATGAAATAATCAATTCCCATACATCATTGTCAAAAAAAATTCAGTGATTTGAGTCATTCATGGATAATGTAGATATCATTCAAATAGTGTGATGTTACTATTCCATATGATACTATCAATATAAATAATATTTTCATCATTAATACACTTTTGAATGTCATTTACCTTTCATATATAATGTTTAATTCTTTGATAAATTCAATGGTCAATTTTATTCACAGATTGTTAAAGGCCACATTCCATGTAAGAGAAATTCTTATCAATTCTAGAGATTTCATATAAAACTAATCCCATTATAATTTACCATTATCTCTAAATATTCTATAGATAATTGAGAATTAATATATTTCCATATATGTATATCATACATTTGAATCCATAAGAATCAAATATTTTTTCCACCAAACCTATTAATCAAGCTGTTTCACTTATTTGATTCTATTTTTCTTACTGATTTGTGTTTACAAATGAACTATCTATCTTTGATACAAAGATTTATTAATTTTATTCTTATGAGTTCCATATTTTTAACCACTTAATATTTATAGAGGTATTATCTCATTAAAACAATTCCACTACCCCTTGAAAATCACAAAAGTACTTTCACATATTTTAGAAAACCTCGGATACATCATTACACCCTCATATTTTCCACTGACAATTAGTGAACACACATTATACCCAATTATCAAAAATTTACTATTGATACATTCAACGGAACAACAGAGTGTTTTCATCATCCATAATCCTTCTATAAAAAAATTAGGTCATAAAATACTATATGATGTAAAGTCCCCATTTTTATTATCCTAGAGACCTTATTTACATTATTAAATATGTTATATATATAGGCTATCGTATACCTAATGATTGAATAATATAGTAGTCATTTCAAACTAGATATATACATGATTCTCATATTTCATTTGAAAACATGAAATACAAACCAATAAAATAAAAAATTTCACATTCTTGACCTAATTCATAGAATCATTCTTTATATCCACGGTAAAGATTAAAAATAATGGTGAGCATTTATTCTCAGTAAGATTTATATAAAAGGGAATCCATCATGGATTAATAAATAATTATTAATAAATAATTATCAATACGTAATGGTAAATATATGAACCAAATTTCCATTTAACCAATAAATTTACTATCCTAATTACAAATGGAATAATCAATATGGAAATGTAAATAAAAAAATCGCACTCCATTTAATCAGTAACTTTTGGAAAAAATTAATCCATGGATAATATCAAAGAAGTAATTTCATTGAAAAATACTATTTATTTCATAATAAATGAAATCATTAATATTTTAAATTATAAATTCATGTATCCTAATATCTATAACATAATTACCTTTTAAAAGTTGTTTCAACACTATAGAGAAAACCCCATTTAATGATATATTAATAATTCATCTCAAGAGAAAATAAATTCATCAGTGGGAATATATAATTCCATTCCCCACCTGTCATTATATTTACAATTCATTCCGCATATATCTAATTATCTATTTAATTCAAGAACAATATACCGTATCAAAAAATATTGGATAATGAATATGAAATATCAATACATCCTAGCCAATCAAAAAAAATTTAAATTAAGAAATAATTTGTATAAATAATATAATATTTATGAAATAATAATATCCATGATAAATAATATGTATATATTTTGAAATTTAATTTCCAATGATCATAATAAATTAATATTTTAATGGATAGTTGACTATTGAAAAAATTCATCGTGAAAGAGATTTTAAATGTTTTAACTGGTCAAACTAATCGTAAATCATCCAAAAAAATTATAAGGATTGTATTATTAAAACATTTCCCTAGTATATTATATATAATATAAATGAGTGTTGTTGTTGATTATAAGAAATACAATAAAATTAACTCCAAAAATAATCTTGAGGAAAATACACTTTTAAATTTGAAAATAACTTTTATAAACTAAAATGTTCATAAATAATATGAAAATAATTTTATTCGGAAATATTATTTTAAACATTTAGTTGAAGTTTCATTGAAATGAGTGGTCATGGAAAAATTAAAGTTCTATTACGGCCTTGTACATTAAAATAATTATTTGTTTCAAATTTTGAAAGAAATGTAAAATGTACCATCTATGAAAAATGAAAATATTATTCCTTTTATAAAAACAAAATTATGGTTAAAGAGGAATATAATTAAAAATAATAAAATATTTTCCAAATCTTTTTCGTGAACGTGGATTTAAATGAAAAATGATTTTCGATTTGAAAGAGAATGGAAGTTGGATTATATTAACAAATTCTATATCATTTTTTGCACCAAATAGTGTAAATGGATCTATTACATGGAACATAATGGATAACCATAGGATAATAAAATTAACTGATTTTACAATATAATGATCAAATTACTTACATTATAATAAATTATAACATAAACAATCATAATTAATATATGATTGTGTGGTAAACACTTACATTGATCATAACGTTGAAGTGAGAATTAATAAATTAAATGATTAAGTATATAAAATATTAATCCACATAAAACAATTAGAAAATATAAATTATATAATAAAGATTCATTACACACATAATCATTAAATATAATTTATAATGAAGATGTAATATATCAAAATAAAACAAAATCGAGATATGTAACCCTTTACCACTTGGTAATTTTTAAGCCAAATTCTCTTTGATAAACAATCAAAATTCAAATATTAAATTCCATGACTTATGAATTAACCATGATATTAAATTTAAAAGTGTAATTTTGTACAATATATAAAATAAATTGGGTGAATAACATTATAATCTGCCTTAATGAAAGAAAATTGAGAAAAATTCTTTATCAAATGGTAAATTTCTAGTGGAATCACTTTTGAAGAAAAAATTACAATTGAAATAGAAAATACCATAATGTATGAAAGATTACAGATATTTAATTTTTTATGGATATTGTATACACTACATAAAATATATTAAGTTTATAACATAAAAATATGCCTTAATGAAGAGAAATGGATGAGAAGTGCCTTACCTTGTGTCCAGATATTGATGTGTCTGTCTTCTATATCCTATGACTTATATAAATTATTTTTCCTCTAATAAAATATTTAAAATTTATTACCTTCTACATAAAAAATTTACTTAATTTATTTTAATGAATTATTTAATTACTTAATCAGTTATATTCACAATAGGTGTTTTTGAGGAGGCATGGATCATTATTTCAAAACACCATCTGTGTGTCGACCATGGAAAAAGGGATAATTATTATATCATATAATGAATTAAAAACGTGAAATAATTATCTTTTTTATAAATAAATTATTATTTTTAAACCTACTATAACATATTGTTATGAAATAATTACTATGTCACATTAATAGAAACGAAAAGTAGTACGTACAAATCAGTAACATTTCTATTTTTCAATAATAATAATGGAAATAAGGTAATAATTTTATTAACATTACATATTGATAATTATTTAATAATTATCATATTCTTAGTTTAAATAATATTATATATGTTATATAGGTTATTAAGAAATAAAACATGGACTAAATAGGTTCGTGAGGCCATAGTCCTCTGTACACATGAACAACGTTATCAATCGTCAATAGGTGATACTGTATGAAAGTATCTGATATATTAATTTTATACATTTATTAATTTTTATTGAATATTATATATATATAATTAATCAAACATCATAACTAACTTTGAGAGGAGATGATAGAAGAAAATTACATCTGTTGGTGTGGTGGTACTCTGTCACACACACAATTGATGGTTTTTTTTCATAAGTTATGGAAGAGGTCATTGATTTATGTAATAAACATAATTTAATAGCATATTATTATATGGTAGATACATATTTTATTATATTATTTTTATTAAATAATATTTGAATGATATTTAATAAGAAATTATTCAATGATTCTTGATTAATGACGTTACTTATTCTATGAACCACCTATTTTGGATTATAAGTAAGGCCTCTACAGATTAGCTTTATGGTAAAAATAAGGCCTCTAATAAATGTAAATCGAAATAAGTAATGTTAATGGTTTGGTAATGTAAAATATAATATGATTTTTATGTTTGTAAAAGAGTGGATACTATGGTCCCTCTTATAATGGTTCCAGAGTGACATTCTTGTCAATACCCCAAACTATAAAATAATTGGATGTAACTTGAAAACCAAGTTCCTGAAAAATTAAATATAAATATTGGGGCATATATAATTCTTATAAAACCCTATTACATTAAAAATAAAATGAATATCATATTTTATTTTATTTACTACTTTTATTTATACTACACCACCTCTAGAAATCTTGTTTGGACATTAATTGTTGTAATTGATTTTTATTATTTGAACAATTCATTATGACCAAATTTAATCATTATCATATTATAAAATACAAATTATTTTTATTTGAAAATATGGAATCCAATTTTTAATATTCAATTAATAAAAATTGTATAATTGTATTCACAATTTAACCAGCATATACATCAGAGAAAACATTAGTATTTTGAATAAAATCAATTTTAAAGTGTATTATAATTTTATAATAACTATTAGAATATTGAACTTAATTAAATCCAATTAAATTTATATTTATATATATAATATAATTTTTTTATTTAAATGGTTCCTTATTATGGGTTATATTAATTAGTTAAAATGGAAAAATTTTATGCATTTCAAAGCAGTTTCCGAACAAATGTGATTTAGTGCCAAAAAATAAACTTCAATTAAAATCTAGTATAAAGAAGATATACATGTAATTTATTTAATGATATATAACTAAATAAAAAAAATTTCTTTAAAATCATATTTATAAAATAATGGTACTTAAAAATGACTTATTTTATTAAAATGAAATTTTAGTTTTAGTAGAAATTCGTATTTTTAAATATTCACTGAAAAAAAAAATTTCAGAAAAATACCAAAATTTAACCATAATTTAAAATAAATATGATTATTTTAAAAATACATTTTTTTAATTATAATATTTTCATTCAAAAATAAATATATTTAATTTTTTTATAAATAGGTTTTTTATAGAACAAAGATTACCTAATTAAATATAGAGTGATTATTTATTAAGAATTTATCAATAAATTTATATTTGGAAGTACCACTATGTTTTAATTTCATACAATAGTTAATCATATTAATACCCTCTAATTTAATATATACTTTATAACATTTGTATTTAAGATATATTTTCCTTAGGTCCATTAATATTGGTGTTGTGTGTCATATAAGCTTTCTAATATGAGGTCCTTATTATAAAATATTATGGTTGTGTGTAATACTGTCTATCAGAGATAATATTTACTTTCAAATAAATATTCTTTTAAATAATTTGGTGTCACATTCTCCCCCGCATTAATAAATTACATCCTCACAATTTGATCATGCACTTGGAAATAAATGGATTGAAATTTCAAAATTCATTTGTAGAAAACCCAAATCAAAAAATTGATTAACAAAATATTATCTTCATAAGAATGTAAAATATGTAAAAATTTCATCCATAATAGTTCATAACTATCTTTTCAAATATGATATCATTGGAGGGATGTGAAAATAAAGAAATAGAAGAAAATAATAAATAATTATAAATAGTATTTGAGATTATTGATCAAACTAAAGTTAATGATCAATAAAAAGTTAATGAACAAAAAACCATTAATCTGTGATGAATATAAATTATATTTTATTTATTGGTTATGAAGGTAATAGGAAAACATTTTTGTTTCATGATAATTTATGAAAATTTGATTATTTATTCCTATCTAAAAATATAAGGAAATACATTTATTTAATATATTTCAATTTCCTAAGAATAATTTCATTATTTTTATGCACTTTGATCAATTTTCACTTTATCTCTTACTATAAGAAATGATAATAAAAAAACAATTTTAGTGAATGGTGCCCTAAAATATACATTTAATGGATCAAAATTTCCATAAATTAGTTATATGTATATCAATTATTTTCTATATATATACTAAAAAACAGTTAACACAAGCAAATATATTCAATTAATCAATAAAAAAAAATAATATAACTAAATGTTCGACATAATTATTTTCCATCAAATTATTTTTTGTATAACTAATTTTCTATTTAAGAGTGAATAAAATAGTCTAGTAGGTGGTGATGTTCCCCAATCCCCTAAAATTTGTGGGTTCAATAACCACAACATCCATATATATAATTGGTTATCACCCAATATGTGGGTCTTCCTTTTTCCAAAACTATATTAATATAATTCATATAATGTCCCAAAATTATGATGCACCATAATTACCACAAAAAAATTATAATTTAAACCTTATAGGTTACCATTACCTTTAATATTATATCCACAAAATTTTAAGGTGGCATCCATTAAATAATTTCTTCACTAAAATATATTCTAAAATAATGGGTTTTATTAACAGAAATGTCTTCAAAAATTCATTTAATATTGATAAACTCCCCATTACATAAAACAAAAAAAAGGATTTCTGAAAATATTGAACTTACGATTAACCATAAACTCATAAACCCATGTTCTTCTCCAAAATTTTATATATAATCATATATTTAGACATATATGACTCTAAAAATTTAAATAATATTTTTATATATCATGGTTCTTCAACCAAAATACAATTGTGAAATATAATTCTAAAATTTAATTCTTGTATACCAATACATAAATATAGAATCCATTTTACATCATCATAGGTCCTTCCATGGTCTATGATTTAACCATTAAAAGAGATAATTGACCCAGATAATAAAAATGTTCCCCACATTTTGAATAATTATATGTTGATGGATTCCTAGAATGAAATTTATAACTCTCCACTTAACCACTCACATATTCGTTGAAATATATCACTATATTCACTTATTTTCAGCACATATTTTTTTCTATTTCATTGAGACATTTTTCCTTGATTTATCATTCTACATTTCTAACATTATGGTAGTTAGTCAATTTTTTCATTCATGGTATCCACCACTCAAGTTCATATAAAACTCTATCAATCTCTTCTTCGGTGATTTTGGTAGTTATTTATCTAATATATTTTTAGTCATATATAATGGTAACCGTCTAGGAATAATCCTGATTTCATTCATAGAAATCATCATCCCATATTTTTTCTAAGGATCACAACATTGCCCACTGTATTCAATGCTTACATGATTCTATCTGGTTCTATCCATTGACTAAAATTAAAAAAATACAATGATCTCTAACAGTAATAGCCGTAAATATATATATTCATTTATAGAATTTATAAATGATACCATATCTTATTGGATCTAATACAATGTAGGTTTATCCTGGGACGTTAATTTTCATAATATACTCAATTAATTCAAATTGAATTATTAAACATGTGAATTACTCTATGTAAATTTTGTCTGTGTATAAAACTAGTTGTGTAGTAAAGCACATTTTAATGAACCATGTGATGATTGAGTAAAGTCACCATGCACTACTTTTGGATTTAGTATCCCAATGTGAAACTATTCCCAAACCACATCCACATTCAATAATTAAAGAGGAATGAATATCTAGGAAATCTACATAATATCATCCTCACAAAAAATAGGATGTTCTTTTAAACTAAACACAATTATTTAATAGGGTGAAATTCCATAATATATGTTCTCTTAAATATAGTGCACGAAGTATCTACTACACTTTTTTAGATACAAACTATAAGGATCTCATTCCCAATAACCTTGTGCATGTTTTAAATTAATAGCATTGGCTCTAGATATAATTGATCACATCATTAAGTACCAAATTGTTTAGTATTATTTCTAATCATGATACCTACATGAATCTGACATTAAAATTAGAAACATTAAACAACACATGGTGAAATTAAAAATATAATATCCTTGAACATATTAAAACATTCCATCTACATACACTTGGGAATGGAAAATAAATAAGGATGGTATGATATTATTGGTAATAGTTACATAAATAAAAAGTTTTCATGAGTAAATAATGAAAAATAACTAATCCATAGTAAATATGGAAAGTTAAATATCATAACATGCATTCCATTGAAGATATAACATAATTATCTCATTTATATAAGGAATAATAAATTTTATATTGTAAATTACTAAATATGATTTCCATTCAAAAATACAGGAGTATAAAACAAATCCATATATAATATCAATGAAATAAACCCATGAATAATAATAATTGAATTATTAATTAAGGAAATTTTTATTATTCAAAATCATGATCTCAGATATCATGATGTCTATTCCATAAAAATGACTAACAAGAAATCCTTAAAATATGATAAAATCAATTTAAACCAAGATTAATTATCCTGTTCATTATCATAGCGATGAGTCGAGGGGATATATAATTTTGAGACCCACACACCACTATATATCCAATGTATTTCACATATATTGAAATAAATATATAATTTAAGAATAATAACCCATATCAATAAATTATTGTTTTTAATAAATAATACATAATATTAATATATCCCTATTATATCAAATAAATTTAAATGAAAAAGAAAATGAATAAATAAAAACACTTTAACTAATAAGAATATTCAAGTTAAAAAAAGGTTATTTAAGGAAATTTAATATTGAATGATCATAAGAAAGTAGATATTTCAAGGTAATGATTACAAAAATTAATAATAAAATATAATTTAAATGCATTATATCGTCAAATAGATTATAGAGTGTCCATAAAAAGAATAATGTTGGTATCATTACATCATATTCACTTTAGAGTATATATATAATTAATGTTTATTGACTTTAATGACTTGAAATAAAATAAAATATCATTAAAATTATTATTGAGAAAAATATATTTCTTCGTATTGAAACCCACTTTCTAAAAAATAAAAATTTAAAAATTATTAGGAAATCCATTTTCTTCAAATAATACTTTTAAATGAGGAATGTAATCTTCAAATAAATTATCAGTCATGTAGGTGGGAAAGCTCCATTCACCCCATATATGTTAAAACAAATATTCATTTCATATTTTATAAGAGAAGTCTATACTACCTTATTTAGAAAATAATTGGAAAATTCCGTTTTTATAGAATATAATTATGAGGAAAATGACTATAAACCATAAAATTAAAAAAATTTCAAAAAAAAATTAAAACATGGATGGGAAGAAAATTTCCTTTTGACCAAATAGATATATGAATTCGGATTCTATTAAGAAAATTTTCATAATTATATTATGTAAAAAATGGATATAAGATGGTAATATTAATTTAAAAATCATGAATAAATACATGATAATTAATTTAATGGAATATATTATAAAATTATCATAAAATTTTATTCAAGGGGAATACAAGTATTAAAAATCATGATTCCAATGATATTTTGAAATAAACCCATATAACGATCATCACATTTAAGTGAGAATTAATCAATGAGTACATTTTGTGCATCTAATATAGATCCACATTAAACAAGTGTACATTAAATATAATATAAAAAACATTATTATACACATAATATTATAATATCAAATACAATGAAGATATAATATAACCTAGTGAAAATAGATTTAGTTATTAAAATATTTACCACTTTGAAATTTTCATTTCAAGTCACCTAGCATGAAAAAACTACAATTAAATCATAAAATACCATGAAGTATGAATGAATCATGATATTACATGTAAATTTTTATATCTATACATCATATAAAATAAATTAGTTGGATAACATTAATATGTGGCCCAATTAATGGAAATTGTGACAAAATATCAAAGAACATTATAACATTCATGTAAAATCCCCTTGGATAAATTTATTCAAATTAAAACACAAAATAGCATGAATTATGAAATATTGATGACATTAATTTTTAAATGGGTAATTTATAAAACATATAAAATAAATTGGGGTCATAACATTATAATATACCTCAATAAAGAGAAATTGAGATGAGGTATGTTACCTCATGTCTAGAAATTATTGGGTGTTTCTTTTATCTCTTGTAGAAAAATGATATATTATTTATTTTTTGGTTAATAATTTTTTTTAATATATTATAAATAAACCATTTAATTTTTTTATTTTTACAATGTATTTAATTAATTAATTATATATGTCTCAGGAGGGTGTTTTGAGGAATCTTGGTTTATATTTTCCAAACGACATCATTGTGTTAACCACTGTCAAAAGGATCATTATTTTATCATCTCTAGAATAATAATGATAAATAATTTTAATTTATATATATAAATTATAATTTGAAATCCATAAATAATAAAAATTTGAAAATTTTTCTATGATACAATCAGGGAGAAGGTATGTGATAATTATGTGTGTCTAATGATTACATTCTTCATTGAACATGATGTGAAAAATGTAAGTGTAGTTTTACATTTCAAAAAAGATAAATATATTATAAATATCAAATTAATTAATGAAATACTCTTACATATATGATCCATGAGAGGTAATAAAAAAAATTAATCTCATCACTTCTTGAAGAGGTAGTCCTCCACACACATGAATGGCGTTATCATTTTCTAATAGATGGTAAAGTAAGAAAATATATGACACAACATGTAACATATGTAGTATTTATAGAATAATAATTTTTAATATCTATTAATATTTGTGAATATGATATTAATATTACATTAAAGGGGATTCTTTTTTCGATAGCATACTCGACACGCAATAACGGTTTTTTCCAAAATCATATGATGCACACAACTTTGAGTTATATCTAAATATAATACTATAAAAATATTATTATTTCAATGGTAGTTAACTCATTGTAATTTTATTTTAGGGAATGAATAAAACTTTTTATAATATTATTACACAAGTTTTTTAAATGTTTTTACACTTATCCAATAAATTTTAGAGTCTTAGAATGAAAATCAATCCAATTTTATGCACAAAATACTCGAATATTTTTAAAAGCATGTTTTATTTTCATTTGATGGAAATACCGTTTAAATTAATTTTTTTTATATTTATATTTTCTACATGAAAAACTAATCTTCTTCTTTTTAATAAGGGAAGAAAAATTTACTTTTGTTGAAATTTTGTAATTTTTCTTATACAATCCATATTTTAATGAATACTGAAAAATAGTGCATTTTTATTCAAAATTGCATTTTCATATAATTTATTTATATAGTTATATTGTACTTCTAATTGGTTTTAAATGTAATTTTTTTATTTCTCATTTAATCCAATTTTTGTCATTGGAAGTAATTATACATTTAAATTGTAGATATACACATTTTAGTATTTTGATACTTTTTACGTTTTAAAAACAAACTTTCGGATTTTTAATGTAAGAATTAATTTTATATTATTGAATAAAATTTATGTTTTGAGAATATGGAAAAATGGATTCCATATTTTGAATCATCAGGTCCAAATTTTGGAAATAGGTACCTACTATTTTTCAATATTATGAATAGTAACTTTCGTAATTATTTGTACTTACCACGGTTAAAGGGTATATTTGGTAAATAAAAGTAAAAATAATTTTATAATAATATAAAACTACACTAAAATGTGTGATAATATTATTTTATGATTTATGGGAGGTCAAAACTCTCCTTAGGCCATACTTTTGGCATTTGGGAGCCAATTGGGTGTGAAAATGACATGATATAATAATTATTTTCATGTAAAGTTAAATATAACACATTCATGTGTCTTTTAAAAAAACAATATTAATGTGGGGTTACTTCATAGATATATATGAATATAAATATTCATTATAAATATACCTATATTTCCTAAATCTGGTATTTTATTTATAAATTTTTGACATTAAATAGATAAATTTATTTATGAAACATTGATAATGCAGTGATTACCTTATTAATGAATGATTCAAATTAATGATATTATAAATATTAAAATAAATGTAAATGGATGATTTTTTATGATAGACTAATTTTTTTATTACATTTAAATCTTAGTGATGATTTAATTCATTTATTTTGATGGAATCATGTTTTTATAACTTTAACAAAAATGAATTACTAGACGGTGTAAAAATTGACATAAATGAATTATTAAAACAATTAATATTTTATTAAATGGTATAATAGTCATAAAATCCTAATATTTGGAAAGATAACTTATATTATGTTTCAAATTTCATTAATGATCTACTTTTGGTTATATTGTCATTACTAGTGACTTCAGAACCCATATATTTTGAAAATACAAGAGGACATGGTAAGAGTTAATGTTTTTAACTAAGGGTTAAAGCTAAAAGATATGGATAATTTGGTGCCCTAAACATCTATAAAAACTATTTGTTGATAGTATTTATACACATTGTCTTCCTATCCATGAAATATATCACTTTTGAGCCATTAGAATTATAAAATTAATTTATAATAAAATAATATTTTAAAACATTCATAAATTGCCCCTCCTCCCTCTTATAAAATGCCACCACCTCTACCCACTTAGTCACACCACCCAATCAACTTGTAATGTCAAAATTATTCTAAAATAATCTCTCAAAATGACTCCCTTTCTTCATAGAATCATTAAATTTGGTAGAAGACAATTCAATAAATCCTTTTAACTCAAATCAAAAGGATTTACCCGATTTAGTGGTAGTGTCTTCTCTCAAGATCCTTTCCTTTATTTTCATTCTACACCCCTTATGATCTTCATATTCTATGATTAAATCAAAACACCAGTATCCTAAATATTCTAGGGTTTTTTATGAGAATTATTAAAACTACACACACACACACCTCCATCTAATGGATATGAACATACTATTTATGTGTACGAAATACTGCTGCCTCACAAAATGATGACTATTCAATTATCTCCTACCACATCTCATGGTGTCCATTATTATGGAAATGTATTTATAATTTATATATATTATATTTTTATTTCCAATAATATTCTATAATATTTATTCACAACATACCTTTATCCTATCAATAATTTGTATATACGATAACTTCATTTGAGGACGTGCAGAGTACCGCCCCTCAAGTGAAATGAATCAATCATTGTAAACCCTCAAAATTTTATGTAATTTTTTAAAAATTATTTATGATTTTCACAAGTCTATGAAAAATTTTCATTGTGTGATTCTATGGACTGGTGTTCCCATAAAGAATTTTTGAACTTTTTTAAGGTTTGTTTAGTAAACGCACGGGCATCGTTTTCTGTCTTTTGAATAGTTGGTCAGATTAAAAATCCCAGGGCATCGTTGAATCTGGAACGTCGGGATTCTCATAGAAATGACTTAACTTCGGCCTATGAGGTCCGATTGGAATTTTTTTTGAACTTTTCAAAAATAATAATAAAAGGATTTAAAATAATTGTATTATTCTTTTCTATCCATTTTATGGTGGACGATAAAGCTATAGGGCAGTGAGGATGCATCGACAAGGAACTTTAATGAAACACATGGATGACCCATATTCCACAACATAATAGTGAATTTAATGGTGAAAACGGTGACGTTTTATCATAAATGAAACATCATAATGATGAGACATCACATCATTATGGAAACAATGCAGTGTGGTTCTATAAATTGTTGACGTGTCGGGAAAACAAAGAGGATGGATTTGGAGGATTCTCGGGGAAAGCTAAGATGCACTTCCACCCCATCGATGAATGAAGAATGACGAAGAATGCCTTTTGAAGGTTGGGACCGAGAAACATCATCAATGCTGTAAACCCTCGAAGACTAACTTAGGGAAATTAACATTATAAAAGGTATGGGATTATGTGAATTGATGTTCCCTCTCTTCCCATTCGTGAAAAATAAAATGAATGGGGACCAACCGACTAACGGGTTGATCCACATCTTGTTTAATCATGTGGATAGTTATTGCGGGATCTTGCACTCGGGGATCATTATTCCTTTTGTTATTTTTAAATATTCTTCATGTTTAAAACTCTAATGTGGAGGGCGGAGGGTGAAACCAACAAGGCCTGGACCCTCCGCTAAACTTGTATGTGGTGCATTCTTCGTGGAGAGCAACAAACGCATCATCAAGATGTTTAAGGGTCGTGAAAAGATGGTGGAATTATAGTGACCCATGGAAACAATTTTCAGTGTGCCATGCCAGTGGCGGCTGGTAGTGGCCAGAGGAGGTACGTGACAACCGGTCGTGGGAAGTGGATGGTGGCGCATAGTTGCACACCATAGTAGACAGATCCGGCCTACCGGAGCCAGCTACACGAAAGATGGGTGGCGCCCGCAGGTGTGGTAGGCTGCTGCAGCCGCGGCCAGTGGACCGTATTAGGAGGGATCAGCATAGATCTCGCGCCGTGCATCGTCGCACCGGACGAAATGGCCACACATGGCCGACTGAAAATTCTAGACCCGCCCAACAATCATCACCAAACCCGCAGCCCAGCGAGCCCTCGTGGGTGGGACGAGCCCCACCGGGCGGGCCAGGCCAACCGCGGCCTTAGACCGCGAGCCTAACGAGCTGACCCGGATGGGCTAGAACTAGTGATCAGTGCTAACCCATAATGGTTCGGACCCAGGTAAGGTCAGGTAGACCCTAGGACCCATTGCATCGGGCTGGCCTGACCGAATTAGACCGGTCCCAGACCCAACCATCCCCCGAATATAAAAACACATGTGACTGAAGAAGAGGGTTTCTGTTCAACACATAGTTAGTGGAGTTGGGATCCCTTTTAAAAATTGGTACCTTTGGAACATTCCAGAAGGCCCTACTGAACTGGGCTAGATTGAGGTTTGATCACCCACGTTTCACAAAAAAAAGGTGTAAATAACATACCGTGTGTCCGATCGACACACAGTCTGTAACATAAGTTCTCTATTGACAAGGCAGTCTAATGAAGATACTATAGGTGAGTTTTAATAGATTTTATGTGTGACCTGGTTTGGATTAGACTTGAAACCAACTGGGGCCGTTTTACAAAAGTGCCAATATCTCACAGACCGGGCGTCCGATCGATGCACTGCCTATCACATTAGGACCCCATTGACGGGGAGATCCCTTGGTAATGAATTTAGCCGGACTTAGTACTAGTTTAAATATGACATATGTCTTGAGGAGAAGATTATTCTAGAGATCTGGTGTGCTTCATCTGGGAAGTCGGTGCTTGGATCTGACATAAAGAATAAGAGCGACCAATATGGGACAACATCATAAACTCCGGAGTGGGATGATCTAGATTTATTACTAATAATTCTTACCTCTATACTAGTGACCAATAAGGGTTATCACCAATGACCAATATGGGTCAGCACCAGCAACCAATACGTGTCATCACCAGTGTCCAATACAGGTCAGCACTAGTGACCAATAAGGGTCAATATCTAGGGAACAATACGAGTCAGCATACAGTAACATATACGGGTCAGTAGTAGATTTTCTACGAATAGGATGATCTGGCTTTACAACTAGTCATGCCTATCCTACTATCCTTGAAGTTATACAGTTAGAGTGAGCTATCTCTTTTCCTTTATACATCATGATTTAGATCATGCTTGTGATATTACCTATTGGTATTTATTATGATTTTATCCTTTTTGGATTACTGAGAGACCTTCTGGGGTCTTGGGGTCCCTACTAGGTATTGTTATACTCACCCATACATGGTCTCTTCCCGCATGTGTGAATCTAGTGCAGACTACATACTATCTAAGGCAGACTTTGGAGGTACGTGACTCTGTGGAGCTGGGCATGACAGGAGAAGTCGAGAACCTCTTCTTCAACATCAATCATACAGCTACTACCCTCCACGTAGAGCTTCAGGGAAGATGTGATATCTATTTACTATCTTTTTAGTTTTTATGGCTTGTATTCTGGCCCAATTTTTTTAGTTTACAGTTGTAATTGTTTTTGTACATTACTATCATGGTTATACCTTACATTTGTTTTCTGTTTACATCATTTATCTTTTGGAGTGTGTTAAGATCTCCAAGGAAATGCCTTCCATGTTCGGTAAATGCATTTTGATGCTAGTCGCCAACCCCTGGCCAATAGAAGGTGGTCTTGGGGTGGTCACGTACGGGCCCCATGGGATGGGTAGTGAAAAAGTGTTATTAGAGGGAAGTGAGTTCTACAAGAAGAAATAAGAGTCTACATTTAATAAGGAAATTGTGTAAGGGGTCTTAATTTCATTTTTATGTACAGGGAGTCCATTGTTTGGGAGGCAGTCGATGTATCCACACAATAGGATCCTGAATTACATTTTCTAACTTGGTACATAAAAACACCAGTAACAACTATGTTGAATGGTTTTCTAGATATTTACTGAGTCATCTAACTAGGTATAACTTATTTATGGGGGAAATATTTTTTCATGTAGGATAACTCCGCATAGACAACCATCCATGATTCCTATTAGAGATCATGATAGTGGTCCACCGAGTGGTGAGGTGTCAGTATAGGGACCACTCACAGTGATGGCACCTTCAGGTGGTGAATTAGCAGCACCACCACCCGTTGAGTTTTTAGATGCTACCAGTTGATCATGTAAGTCGGATGAGCATGTTTTATAAGTTACATAGACAGAGGCCTCTGAGGTTTCGATGTGAGATAGACCCCTAGGAATTAGAGGAATGGCTTGTGGCGGTTTCACTAGTCTTTCTCTCAGTAGAGACATCAACCGAACATATAAAGATCTTGGCCTCTCCTTCTTTAGGGTTCAATAGGATGATGGTGGTGCTCGATTCTTGAGGTGCATGAGGAGAAGACCCTCACCTGGAAAGACTTCGATATAATTTTAAGAGCAGGGCTTGTTCCATAGACTCTACTCATGATGCTTATTTAGAAGGGGGTGCATCTTCATCAGTGCAGCCAGAATGTGCCTCTGTACTCTACGAGATTTACTGACCTCTCCTAATACTCCACTGACATGGTAAGAGTCCCTTACTACTATCCCTAAGCCATTGAGTAGGGGATCCAACGAGAGATCAAAGCTCTGAGAGTGTCTCTCAACATCCCGATGCAGACTGGGGTGTTAGAGTGAGATTTATTGATGTAGAGATTCCTTGTCGAGCAGGCACTGAAAGTGAGATCCCCTACAAGATGATAGGTAGCAGTGTCATATTCAACTGGTAGTAAATAGATGATTTAGAATCCCAAATAGGAAAGACCGTTCAGAGGGTGACTCAGGGATTCATGGTTAGAGGTGCGAGTATTGAGAGGCTGAGGGAGCCACCAGTGAGGCATGATCTCTTTTTCATGTGGGGGAAAAGGTCACATAGCTCGTGACTATCCAACTCCCTCTGTAGATTGGTGGGAGATTGTGGAGGGGACACTAAGGCAGCAGGAGTTGTAGTAGCATGAGCATCATCCAGGTGGAGGATGATCCGGCGGAGCAAGACGTGTAATATGAGGTGTTCGTGGTCACCAGGCACTACAACCACCTCCCTCGGGCGGTCCACTAGGAGCTCCGGGAGCAGGTAGATGGGGACATGCCCTACTGTAGGATGTAGATACTCATGATTCTGACATCCCTAAGATGATATGAGGTACGATCTATATCGTCCCTACATTAGCAGTAGTTCTTATGGACACAGGTGCTATCAATTCTTTCCTTTTGGAGGACTTAGTTTGGGACTCTCAGATTCCAACAATGCTTTTAGCTCAACCTATGCATTTGGATACTCTTATAAGAGGAGATTCTGAAGTCACACACTGGTGATGATAGTGTGATCATACAATCAGAGGAGAGTGTTTTGGATGGTTTCTTATAGTAGCATCATGGAAGCTCTACGTTGTCATTCAAGGCATGGACTAGCTATCAGCAGTTCACAAACAGATTTACTCAATAACATGTATAGTTCTATGTATGTGAATAGATGGAAGATAGTTTTCCTTTGTTGGTGAGAAGAAAAACATAGTAGTACGAGATGTATATGCGCTCAGGATGGTGCAACTGATTACATATCAGCTGCCATTCATGACCATTGACATAGTGGATGAGGCAAGTCCACAGTTCCACGTAGTGGTGGACGAGTATGAGGATGCCTTTTCAGAAGATTTCCCTGGACTACCTCCTCTTAGAGAGGTAGACTTCTACATTTAATTGTACCCAGGAACAAAACTGATATCTACACCAGAATATAGGATGGCCCATGCGATGCTCCAAGAGATTAAGGTACAATTGGAGGGCTTACATAGGATGGGATTCGTAAGGCCTAGTGTTTCCCCTTGGTCATCCCTTATGTTGTTTTCTTAGAAGGAATAAGGATGTTTAAGGCTATTCTTGGACTTTTGGTGCCAAAACCAGGTGACTGAGCAGAACAATTATCATATGCTGAGGATTGATGATATTTTTGACTAGCTGAAAGGGGCTCATGTGCATTCAATGATAGACTTCAGATCAGGCTATCACCAACTCAAGGTATGAGATGAGGATGTAAGGAAGACATCCTTCAGATGTAGGTATGGACATTATGAGTTCTTATTGATTCCTTTAGGCTTAACCAACACTCTATTAGTGTTCATGTGGATCATGAATGGGATATTCTATCCATACCTCGATTGATTCATGGTGGACTTCATCAATGAAATCTTGGTGTACTCAACGTCCAGGGAAAAAAAATATACACTTAGGATAATTATGGACACACTCTGAGAGAACCAGTTATATGGGAAGCTCTCGATGTGTGAGTTCTATATATGGAACATCAACTTCATAGGACACATCAGCTCAGAGGCTGGAGTTACAGTTGATCCAGCGAAGATCGAGGCATTACTTGCATGGGAGCCACCCAGGAGTGTTATTAAGTGTGAAGATTACTTTGATTAGAAGGATAATATATGATATTCATACATAATTTCTCCAGAGTATTAGCACCTATGAAAGCCTTGAAGAATAAGGGGAAACTCTTCTCGTGGTCAAAGACATGCCAACAGAACATTCAATAGTTGAGGTAGAATTGGACCGGCGCACCCATCCTATGGTTGCTGGAGGAGGGAACTGACTACGTAGTTTAAAATGATGCATCAAGGGCCAGGATCGGTTGCATCCTGATATAGGATGGTGCAGTGATTCCTTACAGATCACGATACATAAGGCCTCATGCATAGAATTATGAGACTCATGACATGGAGTAGGCAGTATTTGTCTTCACACTGAAGATGTGGTGACAGAACTTTACGGGTGACCAGTTCAATGATTACTAAGACCAAAAGAGTCTTAGATATATATTCACATAGAAAGATCTGAATATGAGACAATGATGTTGGATAGAGTTTCTCCTAGACTATGACTTGGAGATAGTGTATAATCCTGAGAAGGGGAACGTAGCGGCAGATGCACTTAGCCAGAGATTGGGTTCACAGCTACTAAACAAGGATTCAGATCAGTTAGCCTCATTTCAGATATCCTATATTGATGGAGATGAGGCAGTCTACCTCTAGTTGATAGTAGTTACCCATCCACTCCTTCAGCAAGTCAGCAAGGCACAACTCAGAGACAGTAGATGTGATACTATACGTGCTCAGATATCCTCAGTCCATGCACATGAGGTATATTCTGATGGTGGGGAGCATGATATCCTTTTCAAAGGACGTATAGTTATACAAGTGAAGCTACTAGAGGAGGTTCTTAGGTAGTTGCATATTTCCCCCATGAAAGTTTATCCAGGCGTGATGAAGATGTATCAGGACCTATGGTGTCTATAACAGTGTCTAGGGATGAAGAAAGCGGTGGTGGAGTATATTTGCAGATGCCCCACTTTCCAGCTAGTGAAGGTCGAGCACCACGTACCATCAGGCATGACCCAACCACTTGAGATACTAGGGAGGAAGGGGTAAGTAATATTGATAGCATTAATGATGGGGTTACCGCATACATCAAGAGGGCACGATACCATAAGTGTGATCATTGACCAACTCACCATGTCGGCCCACTTCCGTGCTATTCAATAGAAGGGTTCAGTAGAGAACATGGTACATCTCTACGTTCAAGAGATCATGCGACTTCACATGGTCCCTTTGATGATTGTCTCCGGCTGTGAAACATGATTGACATCCTAGTGTTGGAAGGGATTGCAAGTGGATTTCGGAACTCAGCATCGCCTGATCATAGCTTTTCACCCGAAGATAGATTGTCAGACTAAGAAGACCATCCAGACCATGGAGGACATACATCATGCATGTGTCCTATATTTTGGTTCCAGTTGGGAGGACCACCTACCCTTGGTAGAGTTCACGTACAACAATAACTATCACTCCACCATTGGCATGTCCCCTTTTGAGACGTTGTATAGAAGACCGTGCAGATCACTCTTGTGCTAGGTGAATCTAGGAGAGCTAGCACTCATGGGCCCAGAGATGATACATGCTACCACTGAGAACGTGTAGGTCGTTTGATAGAGGATGAAGACTGCACAGAGATGAATGAAGCATTATGTAGATAGGTGATGGAGACATCTGGAGTTCTAATAGGGGGACCATGTATTCATGCAAGTCTACACTCGATGGCGACTACAGAGATTTAGCTGATGAAGAAAACATTCACTGATGTTTATCAGACCATTACTGATACATTGGTGGATTGTAAAGGTGTCATACCACTTTGAACTTCCACCGAATATGGAGAGGGTGCACGACGACTTCCACTTATCCTAGCTGAGACGATTCGTGCATGACCCATCTCATGTCATCGACCATGGTGAGCTGTAGATTGATGACGGGGAGACTATTGTGGAGTTCCAGGTAGAGATAGAGGATTGACCGAATCTGGTCCTTAGTGGGTGGTCAATTCCTCTGGTGCAAGTTCATTGGAAGCACGAGAATCTCCAAGAGAGCACGTGAGAGATATGGAGGATCATATGTGTGCCCAGTACCCCTCTTTGTTTGTGTATCCTTTTTTGGATTTTAGGGATGTAAATTCCTAAGGTGGGAAGAATGTAATGAACAAAAAATTCAATGTAATTTTTTTAATTATTTGGTATATTTATGAGTATGAAAAAACGTAAGGCGTGTGATTTCAAGGCTTAGTGTGGCCAGAATGACTTTTCAAACTTTTTTTATGGTACGTTCATTAAACATGTGGGCGACATTTTCTATCTTTTGAACTGGTGCTCAGAATAAAAATATGAGGGCAACAATGAATCTGAAATGACAGGATTCGCCTAGAAATGACTTAACATCGGCCTGTGAGGGACGAGAAGAAAAGTTATTTTTTGGACATTTTGAGAAAAATAATATAAGAATTTTAAATAATTATTTTATTCTTTTCACTCCATTGCATGGAGAACGATGACATTGTGGGGCAGAAATGATGTGGCGAATTGGAACATTAAGGAAACACATGGATGACCCATATTCCACAATGTAACAGTGAATTTAATAGTGTGGAATAGTGTAACGACACGATGTCACGTCATTATGGAAACGCTGCAGTGTGGTTCTATAAGTAGTTAGATGTGTCATAAAAAATAAGAAGGAATGATTTGGAGGATTTTCGGGTGAAGATTTGACGCACTTCCACCCCAGCGATGAGCGAAACATGACGAACTTCTTTCGAAAGTCAAAACCGAGAAGCGTCGTCGACGTTTTAAACCCTCGAGGATGAACGTGTGACAACGAACATCATAAAATGTAGGGGGTTTATGTTCTTTGATGTTCTCTCTCTTCCCATTCTTGAAAAATATAATGAACCCGGGGAAATTGGCTAGTAGGTTGATTCGAGTCCCCTCTAATCTTGAATATGGTTGTTGTGGGATCTTAAACTCATGAATTTTTCTTCCGTTATTTATTATTAATTTTTCATGATGTTTAAAACACTAACGTAGAGGGTGTTGGCCAAAACTAATAAAGCATGGACCATCTTCTAAACTAGTCATTAGCGTGTTCTTCATGGGGGAGTAATGAATGTGGTGGATTGACATTTGAGGGACGTGAAATTAAGGCGACATTTCGGAGGCTCGTGGAAATAACCATTGGTGCACCATTGTGGCAGTGGCAGGCGGTGGATGGATGAGACCCGCGACAACATTCTGATGGCAGTCGATGGCGGCGTGCTATCACGGGCCACGGTGGCCAAAGGCGGCCCATCTGAGCTAGCAGTGCGGGAGATGGGTGGTGTTCACAGGTGCCGGCGGTGGCACCAGTCGTGACCAATAGGTCGCAGATAGTGGGACTCGCACGGACCTCGCATCCTGCCATGTCATGTCCGACGAAACCACCCTGCATCCGTGGGGACACCTAGGAGAAGTGGTCCACCTTCAGGAAGGCATGGCCGGATATGGGCAGGCAAAACGTGCCAGACATGGGCCGGAGAAATTGTCCAGACATGGGCAGACCAAAAGGGTTAGACTTGGGCCGAACCCGCGGCCAAGCGGGCCAGCGCAGGCGGGTCGAGCCCAACCATGTAGGCCATCCTGGCCATGGCCCAGGGCCGCGAACTAGCCGGGCCGACCCCGATGGGATGAACCCAGGGAACTGGCCCAACCCATACTTGTCCGTACCTGGGCGGGGTCTAGTAGACCCCGGGACCTATTGCGTCAGGCTGACCTTACGGATATGGACCGGGCCTAGACCTAACCAACCACGAATAAAGAAATTCATGTAATTGAAGGTCCTAGTGTACATTAGAAATTTTGTAAGTGGAAATGGGACCCCTTTTGGAAGGTGGTCCCTTTGGCACATTCCGGCGGACCAGACCGAGCCCGTCCAGTCTGAGGTGTGATAACCCCCATTTCACATAAATTGGTGTAACTAAAAGACCGGGATTCCGATTGACATGTCGTATGTGGCATAAGGACCCTTGTGAAAAGGTGGTCCTTTGGATATAATCTAAATGTGTTTTCATGGAATTTGACGTGCCGCTTGGGATGGATCAAACTTGAAACCAAGCTGGTCCTTTTTACAAAAGAGCCCATATCTCACAAACTGGGAGCCTGATCAACACATTGTCTGTCATGTTTGGACCCCTATGATGGGGTGGTTTCATGGGTATTATTTTAGCAGGAATTTATATGGATTGAAATATTTCCAATGGATTTAGGAGCAGAGTCTTCCAGAGATTAGGAATGCTTCATGTAGGAATCCAGTGGCTGGTTGTGACGTGAAGAAGAAAAGTGACCAATACGGGTCAGTTTCAGAAACTCCAGAGTGGGATCATCTAGTTGTACGACTAATCTTCCCAACCTCTATACAAGAGACCAATATGGGTTAGCACCAATGAAAAAAACGTTTTAGCACCATTGACCAATACGGGTTAGCACCCGCGACCAATACGGGTCACCACCATGGACCAATACAGGTCAGCACCAGCGACCAATATAGGTTAGCACCAGCGGCCAACAAGGGTCAGCACCAGCGACAAATACAAGTCAGCATCTAGTGACCAATATGGGATAAAATATAGTGACTTATATAGGTCATCAATAGAGTTACTACGATTTGGATGACCTGGCTTTACAATTAGTCATATCTAACCTAGTAAGCTTGAAGTTTTACTTTTAGAGTGAACTGCCACTTTTTCATCGTGCTTCATGATTTAGATCATTCTTTTGATATTTTATTGTTGTATTTCTAGTGATGTTTTCCATTGTGGATTACTGAAAGCCCTTTAGGGTTCTCAAGGTCCCTACTGGTTATTTTTATACTCACCTCTGCACGGGCTCCGCCCACACGTGTGAGTCTGGTGTAGACGACTAACGCTCTGAGGAATAATCTGGAGGTACAAGACGTTGTGGTGTTGGGTATGATGAAAGTAGTCGAGATACTATTCTTCGACATCAGAAATATAGCTACTACCCTCTAGGTATAGCTCCTGGGTAGATGTGACAACCCCTTTCCTATGGAAGGTGGGCTTTAGATAGTAACGTTTGGGCCCCATGGGATGGGTCATGACACTCATACCGTACATGGAACATATAAATGATTGAGTTAATTATTTTAGGTTACATATATATCATATATATTATACTATAATTTCAATATACCTATGTATCATTTAGTTTTTATTCCATTAATATGACAAGGAAATGAAAGTAGCATTCATGCGTTTGTACGACCTACAATCTCAATGAATGGTGTATTCCATTTATTATATCCAAATATTATGGACTTAATAAATATATATATGTCTGATATATATGATATTTAAATCCTTAATAATAATATTATGGAGATGATCTTACATTGACTACAAGGACAAGTTATATCAAAAAAAGTTCATTTTCCTCTTAAATAACAAATATCGACAAAATGACTGATGTAAACATAAATAATTTTTTCATCTTTATAACATGGTAATAAGTTTTATAAAAATAATAATAAACATTAAAATGTTTCTAAATAATGTACAAATTAACATAAGTTTATTATTTATGAACATAACGATTGCACATGACGATTTGGGCACAAGGTAAGACACTTCGTCTCAATCTCCATTCATTGTAGCATATTTTGATAATATACACCTCCTTCATTTATACGTTGTATAATAAACCATTTTAATTTTAATTTAATTCATATGAGATCTTTTTTTCTATGAAGTGATTTACTAAATGACATAAAAGGAATTTATTTAATGTATACAGCAACGAAGACTCCTCCACCGCTATAACCGTTATTTGATATTTGGATCCTCTATATGACGTAATGTTTTTAAAAGGAAATGAAATACCATATTTCCATTCTTCATGTTTTGGTATGGAAATGGTTCTGAAATTGGATTTACTATGGAAATATCTTGAAATGATTTCTTTTGATTACAAATAAAGTTTGATGACTGAAATGTTTATAATAGAAATATTTTAAGTGTTATGATTATATAATGGTACTTAGAAATCTGATGGGAGGATACCTGATAATCCAATGACGGGTGGTTACATGATAAACTTAAAATGGGTGGTTTAATTATATACCAAGTATTAGTGGATATGTTATAGCCTCCAATGCATTGGGTATGAAAGTTGTCCATAAGGCTATTTTTTTAGTGGTATATTTGGATGTCGACCATATGGTTAATCCATTTATGGATGTTTATGTATCACGTTACCTTAAAATTTTATATGTTGATTTCTATGGGCTTTATGGTAATATTTTTGTTATAAAAATGGTAACCAATGACTTTATATTTTGTGAAGTATATTTACTAATTTTTAAAGGTGAAATGTATTACTTTATGGTAACATATTCACGATTTTCATGTTTTCCAAAGAATAAATATTTTTTTATCATTTTGTATCCATTACTTATATTTTTTTTCTCATCCCCTAGTTCTAGAAAAAAAAATCATAGGACTTAAAAAGAATAATATAGTAAATTATGGAATAAAGGAAAAGTTATGTTGTAAAAACATGAAATGATTCCATGTTTCTTTTAAAAGAGTTTTATTTTATAAAAAATTGATGTTGAGTATAAGTGTCTATGTTTACTATTTAAGTTTCTATGTTTTTGTTATGAGTTAATTATATAATTCTTTAAACCTGAAAATATCCTCTAAGTGAATAAAATTTAATTGTTTAATTCTCTTGAGATTAAGTAATTTTTAGGGGAGTGTCCATATGGTTGGAATTAGAGGTTGTTTTAGTAAACTTTAGAAGTTAGAATATTGTTAGTAGGATATCCATAATTGATTTTTACTTTATGGTAAAATAGAAATGACATAGAATTTCATGATTACCTCACTGATTAATTAAAGATATGTTTATTTATAATGGTTTTACGAAATTGAAAAAAAAGGGAAGTTGTGTTGAGAAGGCCTATAGAGGGAAATAACCTTCTAAATCAACATCCAGAGATTATCGCAATTGGAACTGAACAGTTTGTGGTACTGATGGAATAGTTGAATCAGGAGATGAATGGTGGTGGAATTTATGCATGAGATTAACCCGAACAACCATAGAAAAATATGTCGATCATAAATAATTTCATGTGGCAACATCCCCTATCATTCTGAGGATAATCTGACCCTTTGCAAGATGAAGGTTGGATTCAAGTGCTGGAAAATATTTTTGATTTAATGGGGTTTTTAGACAATCAAAAGGTTATTCTTGTAGTTTATCATTTTGAAGGTGAAGATGATCAATAGTTGTCAATGAATAAAATTATCAAAATAAGAAAAGATATTGACGTCGTGGAATGAGATTAATTTAAGGATATATTCCTGCAGAATTTTCTTTGTTAGGCTGTCAAACATAGGATGGAAAATAATATTCATGGAATTGAGACAAAATAAAGAAGTTTTTGTGGCTTCAAGTGAAATAAATTTCACCCATTTGTCATGGTAAATCCTAAATTCAATATGGGATATTGTTAGTAAGATAAATTAGTTTTACATAGGATTAAAACCAAAATATTTAAGGGAGTTATCTTCTCGTGAGTTCAAAAGCAATGAGAAATATTTCATATGTGCTATGAAGGTATAAATGAAGTTTCTTGAGGATCATTTCTTCCATGATAGAAAACAAAAAAACAAATCCAGTTGGTATGAAATGGGAAATAATTCATAAATGAATCCTAGAGGCATGAAATCCAAACTTCCATCTTGATATATGTGTGTTAAAAATACACCTAGTGAATGTCTCTCAAAGTCGTTGAAGTGATTCTGATTTAGTAAGACTAGACATAATGCTCGTAAATGTAAGGGAGATGATCAGGTATGTAATAATGAACTAGCGGTAAGATGTATTAGTTGAAAAGAGATTTGAAATTATGCCAATTTGTGTTCAATGTTGATTTTCCAAGGGTGAAAATCACCAAGATCGAAAGTAGAAGGGCATGGAAAAATAACTTTTTACTATTATGGATGAGGTGGGACTATCAAATGAAGTGGTGACAGGTTTGTTACTAGTTTTTTTCGAAATATTTCAATACTTTATTTGACTCTTTATCATTAGTGGGTTGGTATTTCCTAAAAATATTCTGGAACATCCCATATTGTAATTTGATATCATTTTTGGAATGGATTGGCTTCAATTCTATCATGGTAAAATAGATTTCAAAGCCAATAAATTTTTATTAAATGATTTCATACCATTGATAAAATACCAAGAAGATGAATGATTGATTAAAGATGGTAGTGACTGTTATTTGGCTAATATTGTCGAAAATAAAGAAATAGTTTTTATTAGTGACATTCCCATGGTGAGTGAATTGATAGATGTTTTCCTGATAAATTGACTGGTATTGTTCCCACTCGGGATGTTGGATTTTATACTTATTTAGTGCCTTATGCTAAGAGTATTTATAAATCCTCTTATTTAATGTCTCAAGTAGATCTAATGGAGTTGATAAAATGGTTATTGGAATTACTTGATAAGGCTTTCATTCAACATATCACTTCACTATAGGGTGCACTAGTTTTATTTGTGAAAAAAAGATGCTTCTATGAGATTATGTATTTATTACAGATCCTTGAATAACATCACTATTACGAACATGTATATATTGACTCGTATAGATGACTTCTTTGATCATCTCCCGGGAGCTCAGTATTTTATGAAGATTTATTAGAGTTATGTGTATTATCAGCTGATGGTAAAGGAGGATGCCATTCCAAAAAAAGATTTCTGAAAAAGATATGGGCATTATGAGTTTGTAGTTATTCCCTTTGGGTTATCTAATAAACCTAATGTATTTATGAATCTCATGAATGGAGTATTTCATTTGTTTTGGGATCAGTTTGTGGTTATGTTTATAGATGATATTTTTGTATATTCGAAATGTCAGGAGGAACATGAAAGACACTAACGGACACTTTTGAAGACCCTGAAGGCAAAGAAACTATATAGAAATTTTAGTAAGAGTGAATTTTTGTTGTAAAAAATTTCATTACCTGACCATATAATTTGTTTGGATGGTATAATTGTTGATCCTTATAAAAGAAAAGTTGTTGA
This sequence comes from Viscum album, assembly GCA_963277665.1. Classification (NCBI taxonomy): domain Eukaryota; kingdom Viridiplantae; phylum Streptophyta; class Magnoliopsida; order Santalales; family Viscaceae; genus Viscum; species Viscum album. The sequence goes on along the minus strand of OY728164.1, from coordinate 2,003,570,197 downwards.
AGAGTGTCCAAGACTTACTAATATCATAGATATTCATAGTTTTTTGGGATTAGTGGGTTATTACTGAAGGATTTTTACAAACATTTCTCAGTTATCTATCACATTAAATAAGATAACACGTAAGGGAGTTAATATCATTTGGACAATAGAATGTGATTATTGTTTTCATGAATTGGAATGAATATTGGTAAATGCTCCAATTTGGGCCCTACCTTCTAGGACTGGTGAATTTGTTATCTACATGGATTTATCATTGAAAGTAATTGGTTATGTCCTAGTGCAGATTGATTAGGTAATTCCATATTCATTACGTTAGTTAAATCCCCATGAGTTAAATTACTATACACATGATTTTGAATTAGATGTTTTTGTTATTGCATTAAAAATTTGGAGGCATCATTTGTATGGTGAAAAGTGTGAAATATATACTTATCACAAAAGATTAATGTATATATTCACTCAAAAATAATTAAAAATGAGATAGAGGAGATGGTTGCATCATTCAAGGATTGTGATTGTACGATTCATTACCATCTAGGAAAGGAAAATAAATTGGGTGAAACATTGAGTCGAAAGAGTAATGATACATTAACAATGAAAAATTTGGAATGAGATCCTTTGGGTTTTTATTTGATGAATTATGGATTTACATTTGTTGGTGTAGGGAATTCATGTATTTGGTTTCTAGTCGTAGTGAAATCATATCTTTCTGAAAGAATTAAGCAATCACAGAAAGAAGACAGTGAGTTGTAGAAAATGTATAATTGGTTAAGAATGGTAAATTACCTGAATTTAATATTGATAAATAATTCATTTTGAGGTTTGGAAAAACATCATATGTGCCTTGTGATTCATATTTGAAGAAAGAGTTTTTATGTGAATCTCATAGTTATTTGTTTTCAGTTCATCATGGTGGTACTAAGATGTATAGAGATATTCAAGAGTATTACTAGTGGGGTGGAATGAAAAGATATTTTTCTAACTTTACCTAGAGATATTTGATTTTTCAACCAGTTAAATCTGAGTGAAAATCAAGGAAATCGATGCTTCATCATTTTCTAGTGATAGAGTAGAAATGGTAAAATGTGTCTATGGACTTTGTAGTGGGATTACCAAAGAATTATCATGGTAACAATTAAATATGGGTTATTATTGATCGATTGACTAAATATTCTCATTTTATTCCTATTTGAGATACTCAATTTAGAGATAAAGATTCTCGGTTGTATCATAAAGAGATAGTAATGTTACATAGAGTTCCTCTCTCCAATGTATATGAACTTGATCACAGGTTCATTTATGACCTTTTTAAAGGCCTTTAGATGTTATTGGGAACTGAAATAAATTTCTGATCACCTATTCATTCTCAATCAAATGGAAAGTCAGAACAAGAAATTCAGACCTGGGAGGATATGCTACATGCTTGTTCAATGGATTACCAAGGAAGTTGGGATCAACATAATTTTTTGGTTGACTTTTTTTATAATAACATTTTTTATTCAAGTATAAAGATTGTTCCATTTGATGAATTATATGGAAAGCGATGTCAAAGTATATATTTTTTTGGATAAAATATGTGAAATGTAGTTTATGGGAACAAAATCGGTAGAAGAGATGGTAGAAAAAGTTCAGTTGATTTAGAAGAGCATGAGGACAACACAGAGCAGGCAGAAAAATTTATTCAGATAACTAGAGGAATGAGCATTCTTTCAATGTAGGTGACCATGTATTTCTCAATGACTCTCCATGGAAAAGTGGGATTAATTTTAATAAGAATTAAAAGATGATTCTGAGGTTCTTTGGACCCAATTAAATCTGAGATAATGATGGATCAGTTTATTACCGGGTGGATATACCTCCATGTTTATCCAAGGAACACAATATTTTTCATGTTTCAATGTTAAGAATGTTTATGTCGGATCCATCTCATGTTTTCAGTGTAACGACACAATGTTTTTTATGGAAATTTCCTTCTTATAATTATGTCATTCAATCACATGGAATCACAACATAATGAACTAATAAGTTTTATGTGACCTTTAATCATACATTTTTCACTTCTATTTCTGTGTTTCTTAAAAAATGCACAAGATTTGAATCTTCATTGCAGATAAAAAACTTCTTGCTGGCGGCAGTGGCAGAACTCATACACGAGATTTGGTACATTATAAATGAACTTATTCATAATAATCACACTTTTAGTCTTAATACAGGATAATATCATATTCTTGTCGCGATCCATGAAGCTTCTTTAATTCAAAACATTGCTGCAACAACTCGGTTGGGGACTTTGAGATCCTTCGCCACCTCCGAGTTCCTGGCATTTACCTGAATCCCAAACACACCTTCGAAGTACTCTGGCAATCACCAATGCCAGGATGGATCAAATTCAACCTTGATGGTGCTTCCAAAGGAAATCCAGGCCCTGCCAGCTGCGGGGCTATTTTCAGAGATTCTTCTGGTCAGTGTCAGGGCTGCTTCTTCGTTGGATGTGGTCACTCGTCATCGCTGGAAGCGGAAATGTTGGGGGTCATCCTTGCTGTTGACTTTTCAATTCAAAGAGGTTGCAGAAAGTTGTGGATTTAAAGTGATTCAACCACTATCATTCATGTCATCTGGAATGGCAGCATTCATCTGTCCTGGAAGCATACTACTCATTGGATGAACTGCCTTATCTCACTTCATGGGATGGATTATATAGCTACTCATACCTACCGTTAAGCGAAGACCGTTGTTGATGCTCTTTCCAACAAAGTAGTTCACCAGCACATGACTTGGATGGACTCTCTGCCTGTAAAGACCCGTAAATTTAAAAAAAAATTATCTTAATTTTCTTTGGAATTTTACAAGAACGAAGTTTATGAAGGCACCTGATTCCAAGGCCCAGTGTGCCCGGAATCATTTTCCGATGTTTGGCTCGGGTACGTTCAGTGAACGGACAAGCGGGTTTTTCTAACTTTTGAACCGGTGCTCGGAATCGAATTCTAAGGGCACCGATGAAATCGCAGTGCCGATATTTGATTAGAAACGCCTCTTATGGAGTTGTGTTTTCTCGGGTGTGGTTTTTAATTTTTGGGCTAAAAGTTTAAAAATAAAATAATTTGTTCGACAAATTTATTTTATTTCACTTAAGCCACTTGAAGCCACTTGAAAGCCACTTAAACTGAGTTAAAACAGATAGGGTGCCATCCAGAAATATCCTACCCCCTTGGTAGGATATTTGTGAGGTGGGGCCCGCACGAGCCCCGCCGTTTCTTTCCGCTAAGTAACGCACCCGCGAAAACCCGTCATTATGAATGTCAACTGACGTGTTTTATTAAATCCTTAACGCACCGTTTAATTGGGCAGTTTATTTCGTGAATTAAATGGGATGTTTCTTTCGTTGAATTAATTCAACAAATTGATGGGTCTTTACTTACCTTTTTCATTTGTTGGTGTAATAATAATATAAAACCAACAAGTATTTTTGGAGGATTACTTGTTGAGAGGTTTTTTCAGATTTCTTGAGCCTTCATCCTCCTTCGCAAAGAACGCGAAGAACGCGAAGAAGGAGAATAACGCCGGCCTCCGACAAAGAACGCCTAACCCGCGGAAGTCGATGACGCGACGTCGTGTTCCGCGACGCCGACGTTCCCTTCCTGCAACGTTCTTCTGCGATGTCTCTTCCTCTGCAATGGAATCTTCGATCAGCTGTTTGAGGTAAGAGACTTCGGGATTCCCTTAAATCTCCCTTATGTTTTTTTAACAAAACACGGATTTAATTTTATATAATTAAATTAAATCTGTTTTTTCTTGGTCCGTTGAGTTCTCCGACTCAACGCCGGATTTTGTGACGACGCGACGCCCTTCCGCGACAACGCGACGATCCCCTCCTTCCGCGTTGAACAAATCTGCGAAGAACGTGCGTACGGCGACGACTTCGAGGTAGGGTTTGTTGTGAATAATTCCTTTTTCCCGTGATCGTTCTTTTTTTAAAAGTGAAGAACCGGAAAATAAGAACAATTTTAATCCATTAAAATTGTTTATTCATGTGTTGAATATATTTATCCCGTTGTTTATCTCTAATGCGGAGGGTGCGGGCCAAACGAACACGGCCTGACAACCCTCCGTCGTTCTTCGTTGATGTACGGATTTGATGACCGACGACGGAACGTGCCGCAACGGAAGTTTGATGGTTCCGCAGTGAAGAGTGGTTCCCGGGAGGAGCATCGGCGCAGACGGGAATAGAATCGGACCACCGGAGCGACTCCGGGGGCCCGCGGAAGCCGCCAGCGGCGCGGGTCGCCGGCGCAGCAGGACCGGCAGCCGGGAGCGGCAGCGCCCTGGCGCGCCGCCAGACAAGGCCGTCGCGGATTCAGCCGCAGCGGCGGCACCTTCGGACCTGCGGCCGCGCGGGTCCGGCACACGCGGGACGAGGCTGAAGCAGCGTCTTGCTGTCCAGGGAGACAACCCGCGGGTGCCACGGGGTTGTCACGCGGGGGCGGCGGGTCCCCCCCCCCCCCCCCCGCGTCGCTCGGGTCGTCCAGGGCGACACCCCGCGGGTGTCGCGGGGGTGTCACGCGGGGGCGGCGGCTCCCCCCCGCGTCGCCCGGCCGCTCGGCCGAGCCAGGCCAGTCCGACCGGCCGGGCAGGGTCGGGTGGACCCGGTTCGGCCGACCTAGGGGGGGTCGGCCCGGGCCCAGACACCCTGTCTTCGGACCGTTTCAGTCAAATGCCCGTAACATAAGTTGCATGCCTCCAAACGACTCGCCATCAGCGGCAACACGATACTTGGATCGAGACGGTCGTTTCGGTATATTGCACTCAAGGTTTCAGAATACTTTGAGTTCGGCGGGGTTGGTTCGTACACGAAACCAACCGGGCCCTCGGAGCGGAAACGCTCATATCTTTAGCTACGGACGTCTGATCGACGTTCCGTCGACTTCGTTGAATTCCTCTAAGTGAGACGGATCTTTTGGCAAACTCCGCCTGAGGTTTGGACGTAGGTGGAGTATGGTCAGGATGGTTTTTCCTTAAAACCCAACCGGGCCCCTGGGACGAAAGGCCAATAACTCTCAGACCGGGCGTCTGATTGACGCACCGTCTGCGACGTTAAATTCCTGTTGACGATACGGAACTATTGGATACATCAACTTCGGACTCTGTGTCAGTTGATGTATAAGACTCTCGGCTCGTGGAGCAAACCCTCCCGAACGAGCTTGCTGCGTGCGGGAACCCTAGTGCTGGCTGCGACTGCTACATCGACAGCGACGACCATGCAGAGATCCTCAGTGGACTACGGCGACGACCGTGCAGAGATCCTCAGTGGACTGCGGCGACGACTGTGCAGAGATCCTCAGTGGACTGCGATGACTTCAGCACTCAGCGATCCTACGGGGATCAGTGCTACAGGTCCTGTGTGGGTCCAATCCTGTGTGGGTCTGATACTGTGTGGGTCAGTGCTCTGCAGTTCTGTGTGAGCCAGCGCCTACAGGTCCTGTGTGGGCCCGATCCTGTGTGGGTCTTTGCGGGAGTTAGTACCTATCGATCCTTCATGGGTCTGACGACTTAGATGGATCAGTGATCATCTTTATCATCATCCGAAGAAGTATACCTGTGTGAGATGAATCTTGTTTACTTTCTTTTGTGGATTGTGTTGAGCTATCCTTTGTGGATTTACTGTTTACTCTCCTTTTTGGATTGTGTTGAGCTATCCTGTGTGGATTACTGTTTACTCTCCTTTGTGGATTGTATTGAGCTATCCTGTGTGGATTTATTGTTTACTCTCCTTTTTGGATTGTGTTGAGCTATCCAATGTGGATTACTGTTTACTCTCCTTTGTGGATTGTGTTGTGCTATCATGTGTGGGTATACGTTTGATTTCCTATGTGGACTGGGTTGTTCTTGGGATCGGACGTTGGAGCCGAACGGGAATTGATGACTTAGGTATATGTATGAGCATATACCTAAGTCGTGTCAGATGTTACTTCGTGATTGTATCTTTCCTTTGTGGATTATCCTCTGTGGATTTCGGGAGACCTTCGGGGGTCTCGGGGTCCCTACTGAGTAGCTTATACTCACCCCTGCACGGGATATGCCCGCACTACGTTGTGTTGGTTGCAGATGACAGACAGCGCTGATTGTGGTGGAGGCGTGCAGATTAAGAGAGTACCTGGAGGTAGACCACTGGACGGGACGTACTCGGAGCGGTCAGGTGGACCCGAGGAGCAGTGGAGGCTATCTGTACCCACCCATCAGGTGGGACTTCCAGAGGACGGCTCGACGCTGCGGCTTTTCTCTTCAGTTGCTGTTTTCCCCTTTCAGTTGTACTTTACAGTTGGGCCTGTATTTCCGGCCCCTTTTACTTTCAGCATAGCTTGTACAGTTTTTACATAGTGTTTACTTTTCCGCTTGCTTACTCTGTGGTGCTTGTTTACTTTTCAAAGGCAATTCCTTCCCCTTTTTTTGGGATTTAAGCCTTGGTGCTAGTCGCCAGCCCCTGGCCTATGGAAGGCGGGCTTGGGGTAGTCACGTCACGGGCCCCGAGGATGGGTCGTGACAAATTGTTATCAGAGGTGTCTGGTTCTACCGCAGACTCTGATCTTTCTTCTATGTGAAGCAATAGTTTTTAGCGTATTGAGTGTGGTTATCAATCCAGGGAGTCCAGTGTTGGTACAGCGGCCGACATATCCGTACACCAGGACCCTGACTCCTGATTTCCGACATAATGCACGAAAACATTGATTGCATTTGTGTTTCAAGTTTTCTTTGTGGTTACTTGTGTAAGCTCACCAGGTATATTGTTCTGACCGTGGCACACTTGTTTCCTTTTCAGGATGGCCTGACGACAGCAGCCAGCTAGGGTTCCGAGAGTAGAGCGCGACGACAGCCCGCCGAGCGACGATGCCTCAGTACAGGGCCTGTTGACAACAGAGGCACCAGAGGTACCTTTACCCGCCGATCCCCCGATGCTTCCAGTGATGACCGCTGATGATGCACGACGCCTCGGAGCTCTGAACAAGTTCCAGCGCTAGCGACCACCCAGGTTTTGTGGGGAGACAGACCCCCAGGCAGCCGAGGACTGGCTGGAGTCGGTCGTTCGAGTTTTCAGGCTAGTGAGGACACCAGCAGACCTCATGGTGATCCTCGCGGCGGGCCTGCTGCACGCAGCAGCAGGACGATGGTGGAGCTTGATGCTCTAGGTACACTATGAGGCGTCTCTTCTCTGGATGGACTTCAAGAGCCTCTTCCACTCAGAGTTCTTCCCAGCCACCCTCCATGTAGTGCGCATTCAGGAGCTTCTTCAGCTGCGGCAGGGCAGCTTGACGGTCGCCCAGTACACGGTGAGGTTCACCGATCATTCTCGCTACTCGATCGACATGGTACGGGACCCCTTCTTCTGGGCCCGGACCTTCGAGTAGGGATTGAGACACGAGATCAGGGAATCGCTGATCTCCCTCAGCATCCCGACCCAGGAAGGAGTCCTAGAGAGATCCCTTCTGATCGAGAGCTTTCTGGCTAAGTCCACAGCGAGACCTACCACAGGGCGGCAGGTAGCAGAGTCTTCGGAAGTTGGTAGCCGATGGATGACTAAGGGTTCCAGGCAGACCAGACCCTCTCGTAGATGACCTCAGGACACTGTCTTAGCAGTGCGGCGCACTCAGCGTGGAGCCAGTCTTCCGAGAGGCGGGCAGTGCTACGCGTGCGGCGGGCAGGGCCACATGGCTCGTGACTGCCCGACCCGCCGTACCGAGAAGCAGCAGACGGTGGAGGGGCCACCCAGGCAGAGGCAGAGGGTCGACCGTGGTGGTCCGCAGGGAGGAGGCGGACAAGGTAGAGGAGCGGGCCAAGAAGTAGGTGGTGGACGACGCTTTGAGGCTCTGCCACCACCACCACCAGGAGGTACGCCCCGATCACAGGGAGTTGGCGGGCAGAGATAGGCACAGCTCCAGGCAGTGGAGGCCTATGACCACGGTGCGCCAGAGATGATTCGAGGTACAATCTGTGTCTATTCCACACTTGCTGCAGTTCTTATAGACACAGGAGCGAGTCACTCTTTCATAGCCACTGCCCTTGTTCGGAGCTCGGAGATTCCGACAGAGTCGTTGGCTCGATCCTTACGGCTAGATACTCCTACGGGAGCAGACTCGACGATTACGCACTGGTTCCGGTAGTGTGAGCTTACTCTATGAGGCGAGAACTTCGGATGGGATCTTCTTTTAGCGGCATCGAGGCCTTACAACGTCATGTTGGGCATGGATTGGTTATCTACGGTCCATGCACAGATTGACTACATTAGGCGCAAGGTGTGATGTGTGCGCAACGACGGGAGAAGGTTCAGCTTCACCGGCAAGAAGGGAGCCTTTGAAGCACAGGATGGACTCTCGCAGATGAGGGGACAACCCATCACTCATCAGTTGGCTAGCCTCATCCTTGGAGCAGTTGACGTGTGGAGTCCTATTTTTCTAGCCGTGGTGGATCAGTATGCGGACGTCTTCCCCGACGACGTTCCAGGGCTACCTCCTCGCAGAGAGGTAGAATTTTAAATTGACATGTACCCCGGGACAGCCCCGATATCCACTCCAGTGTATCGGATGGCCCCCACTAAGATTCGAGAGCTACAGGTATAGTTGGAGGACTTACAGGGTAAGGGGTTCATCCGACCCAGTGTTTCACCCTGGGCTTCCCCGATTTTGTTCGCCAAGAAGGCGGACAGGAGCTTGCGACTATGTGTCGACTATCGTCGCCTGAACCAGGTGACAGTGAGGAACAAGTATCCACTACTGAGGATTGATGACCTCTTCGATCAGCTCAATGGAGCACGTTGGTTCTCGAAGATAGACCTCAGGTCAGGCTATCATCAGCTCAGAGTTCAAGACGAGGACGTGCAGAAGACGGCCCTCAGGTGTCGATATGGCCACTATGAGTTCTTGGTTATGCCTTTCAGCATAACCAATTCTCCAGAAGTGTTCATGAGCCTCATGAACAGGATCTTCCAGCCATACCTCGATCGATTTTTCATGGTCTTCATCGACGACATTTTGGTGTACTCGACCACGGAGGAGGAGCACGCCTACCACTTGCGGGTTGTACAAGACACACTCCGAGAGCACTAGCTTTACGGAAATCTCTCGAAGTGCCAGTTCTGGTTACGTGAGGACCACTTCTTAGGGAACGTCATTTCTGAGGCGGGATTTGCAGTGGATCCCGCGAAGATCGAGGCAGTGCTAGCTTGGGAGTCACCCAGGAGCGTGACAGAGGTGCGGAGTTTCTTGGGTCTAGCCGGATACTATTGGAGATTTGTGCCGGACTTCTCCAGAGTTGCGGCGCCACTCTCAGCTTTGACGAAGAAGGGGAAACCCTTTGTGTCATCAGACAGATGTCAGCAGAGCTTCCAGGAGTTGAGACAGAGATTGACCAGCGCACCTATATTGAGGTTGCCTGAGGAGGGAGTTGGATACGTAGTCTTCTGCGATGCATCAGGGGACGGACTCGGGTGTGTCCTGATGCAGGATCGGGCCGTGATTTCCAATAGATCACATCAGTTGAGGCCGCATGAGCAGAACTACGCTACCCATGACCTGGAGTTAGAAGCAGTGGTCTTCGCTCTGAAGACTTGGCGGTACTATCTGATTAGCGAGCGCTTTACAGTATTTTCTGACCACCAGAGTCTCAGGTACATCTTGTCTCAGAAGGACCTGAACCTGAGACAGCGGTGATGGCTCGAGTTCCTCCTGGACTATGAATTTGAGATAGTCTATACTCCTGGGAAGGGGAAGGTGGTATCTGATGCCCTCAGCAGGAGGACGGGCATCCAGCTACTTGAGGAGGAGACAGAGCAGCTAGCCGGTTTGCAGATATACTTCGTGGATAGAGATGGAGCAGCCTTCCTTCAGTCTCTCACCGTCTCTCCTCCACTTCTACAGCGGGTCATAGAGGCCCAGTGTGGGGACGCTGACTGTGAGACACGGCGTGCACATATATCCTCGGGACAGGAACCTGATGGTTTCTCCCTTGGAGAAGATCACGACATCCTTTTCAGAGGACGTACCCTGGTACCAGTATCTTTACGAGAGGAGGTGCTGAGAGAGTTTCACACTTCTCCTTTGGCGGTACATTGTGGAGTGGCGAAGATGTACCAGGATCTCAGACGACAGCACTGGTGGTCGGGCATGAAGAAGGCTATGGCATAGTTCGTTTCACGGTGCCTCACCTGCCAGCAGGTGAAGGCAGAGCATCAAGTACCAGTAGGCTTGGTACAGCCCATGGAGGTCCTGGAGTGGAAGTGGGACGGGATATCTATGGAATTCATGACTGGACTTCCATGCACTTCTAGAGGTCACGACTCCATTTGGGTGATTGTTGACCGACTCACCAAGTCAGCACTCTTCTTACCCATCCGAGAGCAGGGCTCAGTGGAGAGCTTGGGGTGTCTCTATGTTCAGGAGATTGTACGGCTTCACGGTGTGCCATCGACTATCGTCTCCGATCGGGATGCTCGTTTTACTTCTCGGCTTTGGACGGGGTTGCAGGAGGCGTTCGGGACGCGGCTACGGCTGAGCACCGCCTTTCACCCGCAGACGGATGGTCAGACGGAGAGGACCATTCAGGCTCTCGAGGACATGCTCCACGCATGGGTCCTCGACTTTGGTCGCAGCTGGAAGGACCACCTACCCTTGGTGGAGTTCACGTACAACAACAGATACCACTCCACCATCGGGATGGAACCATACGAGGCGTTGTACGGCAGACCTTGCAGATCTCCTTTGTGCTGGACAAACCTTGGGGAGCCAGCACTCGTGGGACCAGAGATGGTCCGGGCTACGACAGAGATGGTCCAGGTCATCCAGGAGTGGATGAGGACAGCTCAGAGCCGGAAAAAGTCTTATGCTTACAGGAGGTAGAGAACACTAGAGTTCGAGGATGGCGACCATGTCATCTTGCGTGTCTCACCTCGACGTGGTTTGTGGAGATTTGGACGAGGCAGCAAGTTGTCTCCATGCTTCATTGGACCATTCCAGTTCCTCATCAGGGTTGGCGAGGTGGCTTATCGCATGGCCCTACCACCTCAGTTTCACCGGGTGCACAACGTCTTCCACGTATCTCAGCTGAGGAGGTACGTGCCTGACCCGACGCACATCATTGACTATGGGGAGCTAGACGTCGATGATGGGGAGACTTTTGTGGAGGTCCCGATGGAGATAGAGGATCGAGAGGAGAGGGTCCTGTGAGGGAGATCGATTCCTCTTATGCGCATCAGATGGCAGCACGGGAACCTCCAGGAGAGCACTTGGGAGTAGGAGGCTCAGATGCATGCTCAGTACCCACATTTGTTTCCCAAGTTTTTGATGTATCTTTACGGGGACGTAAATCCCTGAGGTGGGATTAATTTAAAGACCCGTAAATTTCAAGGAATTTTTTTCCTTAATTTTTTTTGGAATTTTTAAAGAACGCAGTTTCTGACGGCACCTGATTCCGAGGCCCGGTGTGCCCGGAATCATTTTCCAAAGTTTGGCTCGGGTACGTTTAGTGAATGGACGAGCGGATTTTTCTAACATTTGAACTGGTTCCCGGAATCGAATTCTGAGGGCACCGATGAAATCACAACGCTGGTATTTTCTTAGAAATTCATCTTCTGGAGTTGTTTTTTCTCGGGTGTGGTTTTTAATTTTTGGGCTCAATGTTTAAAAATAAAATAATTTGTTCGACAACTTTATTTTATTTCACTTAAGACACTTTAAGCCACTTGAAATCCACTTAAACTGAGTTAAAATGGATAGGGTGCTATCCAGAAATATCCTACCCCCTTGGTAGGATATTTGTGAGGTGGGGCCCGCACGAGCCCCGTCGTTTCATTCCACTAAGTAACGCACCCGCGAAAACCCGTCATTATGAAAGTCAACTGACGCGTTTTCTTAAATCCATAACTCACCATTTAATTGGGCGGTTTATTTCGTGAATTTAATGGGTGGTTTCTTTCGTTAAATTAATTCAACGAATTGATGGGTCGTTACTTACCTTTTTCGTTTGTTGGCTTAATAATAAAATAAGACCAACAAGTCTTTTTGGAGTATTACTCGTTGAGGGGTTTTGTCAAAGTTCGTGAGCCTTCATCCTCCTTCGTGAAGAACGCGAAGAACACGAAGAACGCAAAGAAAGCCGGCCACCGATGAAGAACGCCGAACCCGAGGAAGTCGACGACGCGACGCCGTGTTCCGCGACGTCGACATTCCCTTCCTGCAATGTTCTTCTACGACGTCTCTTCCTCCGCAACGGAATCTTTGATCAGCTGTTTGAGGTAAGAGACTTCGGGATTCTCTTAAATCTCCCTTGTGTTTTTTTTAAAAAAACACGGATTTAAATTTATATAATTAAATTAAATCTGTTGTTTCTTGGTCCGTTGAGTTCGCCGACTCAACGCCGGATTCTGTGACGATGTGACGCCCTTCCGCGACGACGTGACGATCCCCTCCTTCCGCGACGAACAAATCCGTGAAGAACGTGCGTACGACGACGAATTCGAGGTAGGGGTTGTTGTGAATAATTAATTTTTCCCGTGATCGTTCTTTTTTTAAAAGTGAAGAACCAGAAAATAAGAACAATTTGAATCCATTAAAATTGTTGATTCATTAGTTGAATATATTTCTCCCGTTGTTTATCTCTAACATGGAGGGTGCGGGCCAAACAAACACGGCCAGACAACCCTCCGTCGTTCTTCATTGATGTACGGATTTGACGGGCGATGACAGAATGTGCCGCAACAGAAGTTTGATGGTTCTGCAGTGAAGAGCGGGTCCTGGTAGGAGCAGCGGCGCAGACGGGAACAGAATCGGACCACCAGAGCGACTTCGGTGGCCCGCGGAAGCCGTCAGCGGCGGCACCCGCGGAACCACGGCCGCCCGGGTCCGGCTGTCCAGGGCGACACCCCGCAGGTGCCGTGGGGTAGTCACGCGGGGGCGGCGGCTCCCCCCCGCGTCGCTCGGGTCGTCCATGGTGACACCCCGCTGGTGCCGCGAGGGTGTCACGCGGGGGCGGCGGCTCCCCCCTGCGTCGATCGGCCGCGCGGCCGAGCCAGGCCGGGCAGGCCGAGCCAGTTCGGGCCAGACCGGGTCGGGTTGACCCGGTTCGGGCGACCCAGTTCGGCCGACCCAGGGGGGTCGGCCCGGGTCGGCCCGGGCCCGGACCCCCCATCTTCGGACCATTTCGGTCAAATGCTCGTAACATGAGCTACGGGCCTCCAAACGACTCGTCGTCAGCGGCAACGCGATCCTTGGATGGAGACGGTCGTTTCAGTATATCGCACTCAAGGTTTCGGAATACTTTGAGTTCGTCCGGGTTGGTTCGTACACGAAACCAACCGGGCCCTCGGAGTGGAAATGCTCATATCTTGAGCTACGGACGTCTGATCGACGTGTCATCGACTTTGATGAATTCCTCTAAGTGAGACAGATCTTTTGACATACTCCTCCTGAGGTTTGGACGCAGGTGGAGTACAGTCGGGTTGGTTTTTCCTTAAAAACCAACCGGGCCCCTGGGACGAAAAAGCCAATAACTCTCAGACCGGGCGTCCGATTGACACGTCGTCTGCGACGTTGAGTTCATGTTGACGATACATAACTTTTGGAAACTTCAACTTGGGAATCTGTGTCAGTTGATGTATCAGCCTCTTGGCTCGTGGAGCGGACCCTCCCGAACGAGCTTGCTGTGTGCGGGAACCCTACTGCTGGCTGTGACTGCTACTTCGACAGCGATGACCGTGCAGAGATCCTCAGTGGACTGCGGCGACGACCGTGCAGAGATCCTCAGTGGACTGCGGCGACGACTGTGCAGTGATCCTCAGTGGACTGCGATGACTACAGCACTCAGCGATCTTACATGGATCAGTGCTATAGGTCCTGTGTGAGCCCGATCCTGTGTGGATCTGATCCTGTGTGGGTCAGCGCACAACGGTTCTGTGTGAGCCAGCGCCTACAGGTCCTGTGTGGGACCGATCCTATGTGGGTCTTTGCGGGGGTTAGTACCTATCGATCCTTTGTGGGTCCGACGACTTAGATGGATCAGTGATCACCATTATCGTCATCCGAAGAAGTATACCTGTGTGAGCTGAATCCTATTTACTTTCCTTTGTGGATTGTGTTGAGCTATCCTGTGTGGATTTACTGTTTACTCTCCTTTGTGGATTGTGTTGAGCTATCCTATGTGGATTACTGTTTACTCTCCTTTGTGGATTGTGTTGAGCTATCCTGTGTGGATTTACTGTTTACTCTCGTTTGTGGATTGTGTTGAGCTATCCTCTGTGGATTACTGTTTACTCTCCTTTGTGGATTGTGTTGTGCTATCCTGTATGGGTATACGTTTGCTTTCCTGTGTGGACTGGGTTGTGCTTGGGCTCGGACGTTAGAGCCGAACGGGAATTGATGACTTAGGTATATGTATGGGCATATACCTAATCCGTGTCAGATTTTACTTCGTGATTGTGTCTTTCCATTGTGGATTATCTTCTGTGGATTTCGGGAGACCTTCGGGGGTCTCAGGGTCCCTACTGAGTAGCTTATACTCACCCCTGCATGGGCTATGCCCGCACTACATTGTGTTGGTTGCAGACGACGGACAACGCTGATCGTGGTGGAGGCATGCAGAGCAGAGAGTACCTGGAGGTGGACCACTGGACGGGACATACTCGGAGCGGTCAGGTGGACCCGAGGAGCAGTGGAGGCTATCTGTACCCACCCTTCAGGTGTGAATTCCAGAGGACGGCTCGATGCTTCGGCTTTTATTTTCAGTTGTTGTTTTCCCCTTTCAGTTGTACTTTACAATTGGGCTTCTATTTCCGGCCCCTTTTACTTTCAGCACAGCCTGTACAGTTTTTACTTAGTGTTTAATTTTCCGCTTCCTTACTCTGTGGTGCATGTTTACTTTTCAAAGGCAATGTTTTTCCCTTTTTTCGGGATTTACGCCTTGGTGCTAGTCGCCAGCCCCTGGCCTATGGAAGGCGGGCTTGGGGTAGTCACGGCACGGGCCCCGAGGACGGGTCGTGACACTACCTACTGGTTTATTTTATATTTTTGATAGATATTGTAAAAAAATCCCTTATTTCAGACTCTTGTAATGTTCTTTTCTTTTCAATAAATTGTTCTTTGGTCTTTGACCAAAGCATTACCTTTAAAAAAAATACATTTGTCACTTCTATGATTTCAAATTTGAAAATATAAAATACACGATTATGATCAGTATGTTATTTGGCGTCTTATATGACCAATTTAATTTTTAGTAAATAGTAACATACCCTTATGAATAGTGTTGTTACCATTATGAATAGTGACATTCCCTAATGAATAGTCTCATTTCCCGTGATAGAATATAAATAAGCTTCATGTTGGAGTAAGATATACTTATATCCTGGAATAAGAAAATAAATGTTTTAAAATGGTTATTTTCTTGAGTAAATTGTGATTTTAATTAAATATTAAATTAATAATATATAGAAAATTATTTTTGAAAAAATTATTTCTTTTTTTGATTCTATATTTTGAAAATATTTATGCTGAATTTTTCAGATTTTTCTTAAATACTTGAATTATTTATAAATGGTTAAATACTGTAATTTAATGTATATAAATATTATAAGACAGAATGTCTATTCCTAGCATCATGGATGATTTCACCACTCTTGGTTCTAATTCAAATGACCCATTTAATATTTTTTGTCATGGAATCATCACTATTTATGGTCTTGAGGGAAATTAAAAAGCTAATGGTTACTAAATTATGAAAACCCTCCTCTCCTCCACTATAAAACCCCCCTCACTCCATCTTCTATTCACTCATATCAAGCCTTGTGAATTTCCAATATTATGACAAACATTCCTCCCAAAATCATTCCACACGTTCAAAATCCCCTAGTCTCTTCAAAATACCAAATCGCATCCTCTTAAGAGGCTCTCAAATGAGTTAAACTCAAGATGTAAATTCCTCTTTCCTATTGTTTTATTTATTTTATGTTCTTTTTTTTTCTTATTTCATTCCACACCTCCCTTCACCAAAATAGTATTATTACAAAAGTAACACAAATTTAATGTAATGACATTATTCTAACTGAATAATTCATTATCCTCTCTCCTTTCCCAATAATTTATTTGAATGAAATGGAAATACGGTTTGAGATGTGATAATTTATCACAATCAATGACGACGAGTTATCAATTTCCATTATCATCATAAATTATGTTAATTAAACCGTTTTCCTGATTGACACAATCCATAATATATGTATTATTCCACATTAATGGTTATTTAATTCTTTTATAAACATGGTTTTTATTTATACAACAACATTTGTTCTTGGTGGTCAAAAACACCAATTAACCCAAAAGGATGACACTAATGTTTTATATACTGATTCAAATTCACATCAAGTATCCAAATCAAGTTTACAACCATATAATCCACTATATTTTTAATAATAAAATACTACTTCAATTATGTACAACCTCCTTCATCATACATGTTTATACAAACATGAAACAATCATTAAAACCAGATAAGAAAACATACCCGAACAATGAAATTAAACCTTACAACTAATCAAAAATGTCTTCAATGAACATAAAAGGGTTATAATATATATTTTACATATATACTAGTTTTTGGAATTATAAATTTATAAACATAAATCGTTTATTCAGTTCATTATTAACAGGTGTAGAACACCAACAGACTTAAGGTAAGGGATCCTCACCATTTCACTTTTATTCAATGTTGTCCTCAATGTTATTCCATTTTATGTGTAATTCCATGTGATGGGGTAAAATTAAGAACCTCTCTCAAACCATCCTAATGAAGTATAAAATATGATAAATTAATTTCTATCGCTTAATACCTCTCAAGTACCTCTGACATCATGCCGATAATCTTTAAGGAATTCTACCCGAACCACCTTTCTTCCTTCAAATACCTCTTTCATTCTTTTCACACTAATGAATTTGTCTTTTATATTAATATAAAACTTATAAATTATGTTTATATTAACCAAAATTATGTTCCAAGATTAACCCCTCATTATCTTATGATGATATACATTCTTTTACTTGATTCTATCGCCGATACTTTCCAGTAAGCAATCTCATTTTAATCGAACGTCCAAAAATTTTACCCAATTTCAAGGTAACTATATCCTCTTATTTAAGCCACCATTATCTTTATAAAATCAGTATTTTTATTATGAAAACCTTCTTGGTTCAATTTGGGTTTTATATCAAATATTTTTCCTTTTTCTATTTTTAAATCACTTTAGTTTTTTCCTAAAAACCTCACTAAAAGGTTTTAATGAAAAAATTTCATAAATACTCTTCTTACAAGTTCTCACGTATGTTTAAAAAAAATACCATTCCATATGACTATTTTACCTTATTAATGTCTATTTATACTTTAATTCATTTCTCTAATGGACACTTTTATGATATGACTATTCATTATGCTTTATGTCATTAATACGAAACCCATTAATCTACATGGGTTTCCATACATTTATGTATTATTGATTATGTATGATTATTTATGTGAAAAAAATATTAATGAACACGTTAATATGGGTGTACCTAAATAGTGCTCCAATTTATTGGGTAACGTCAAGTCTCATGAGATGTTTTGTGTGACAGTGATTGATGTTAGCCTTCGCTTGTGCTACTATGGGAAAAGATCTTGGTGGTTAGACTTTACTCATACTAAATTCATGTTTTATGTTTCTTCCATATCTATATGATTCCATGTTTATATGACTCCATTTTTATATGTTATAATCCCTTATGTTACATGCCTTTTTATTTCATTAATTCATTTTCCTAACCCATGTGATATGTATTTATTCTTATTCTTATTCTCTTATTGGGAGTTTAGATCATCCCATTGTTCATGTTATCCCTAGTTTATCCTATGAATATTTATGAGCACAATGGTAGTTAGGGTCACCTTATGAATAAAAATTAAAAAAATGTTTTATTTAGTTTCATGTTATCAATTTTATTTGCATATTTTTTCAAGACACTAGACTTCATGATCCTTGTCTTGTAATCTAATCTATAATTATGCTCCAAATCATGTAATGTTATATGTAAAAGGCTAGGGTTGCTATAGTTGGTATAATAGGATGGTCTAGCTATTTTCAGAGATTAGGAATATACCACCTTAGTGAGAACATGAAGGATGGGACAAAGAATAAGAAAACACCCCCATGTTTTGGTATGTATAGAGTAAGTGGTTTATCAAGAAAATATGTCTCTGTCGAGATACAAACAGGTAGAGGTGGATCTGGCACAGATCTACCTTGGGGTGAAATCCAACAAGGAGTTTTGGGATTGACCAAGGGTATCATGGTACATAGAAATGGTCCTTGTTGTACTCTTATTATTGAAACCCCCGAGGTATATGCTTTGGTAATTTCATGAGCATAGTAAAAACCATTATTAAGTGTATAAATAATCCATTAAGAATATTAGATAAGAAATAGATCCAGGATGACTTATATTTAATCCTAAGGAGTCAAAAGTTTGGATGTACTTCTCCTTTACATGTTTATCCTTTTATATTCAAAATCTTCCTTTTTAAGTTAAATAACTAAGTATTAAACACTCTAATTTTGAATTATTTTTCATAGTTAATGGAGGAAAATGGGAAAACACATTCAAACAACCAATGTGATAAGAAATGTGATAATTTCCTAATGATATGCCTGTTATGATGAGAGAGGGTGCTCAAAACATCATGAAAGTCCTTTCTCATATGGATCAAGTTATGAATAATAACTTTAATCATATGGAACTCCCTCCTCATAAATGGAAAGATCATTTTTCCATACAGTCCTTCATACAGAAAAAGTCTTCCATGTTTAGTGAATCTTCTGATCACCTCCTCATGAAATAGTGGATTAACTCTATTGAAAATCTACTCTCTGTCCTCCAGTTCTCTGAAGAAAAGAAAGTTTTACGAGTGGTATGTTGTTTTGAGGGGGAAACTGATCAGTGGTGGACATTGATCAAGAATAAAAATCCCCAAGAAGAAATCAATTCTATGGATTGGATGTAATTGAAGAGGATTTTTTCAAAAAATATTTTCCTCAAACCCTCTGTCTCAAGATAGAAAGAGGCTTCCGCGGTCAAAACCATAAGGAAGATGATTCCATTAGGGTGTATTGAGTAATCATTACAATGCTTTCAAAGAATGCCTATGGGTTTGTCATGAACACTAAAATCAAGGTGAATAACATATTTAGGAGGTTAAAGATGATTATACAAAAGGTGTTTGGGATCTGAGACTTCGACGATAATGAGTAGATTTTCCATTGTGACCTCAAGGTGGAAATGGATATTGGAGAATCTTAGTGGTTTCAGGGGCCCAGTGACAATTAGTGGAAAATGTAGAACAACATTGGTGGTTAAAAAAATCCCATGATGGAAAGAACCCTAAATATAACACTTGTAAAAGTTGTGGGAAGAAGAATCATGGGAACTTTCTAAAGGGAACCAAGAATTGCTTTAAATGTGGAAAGCAGGGACATCTGGACAAGAACTACCGATGGGTTATGAAAAATCCTGCTAATGTGGAAGATTGAAGAAAGGTTCAGATCAATGCTCGGATATTGGTGCAGTGTTACAACTACAATGATCATGAGCACTATGTGAACAATTTCCCTATGTTGTGGGTTGTCGGAGGCAATCAACAAAAACCTCCAAGGAAATAATTAAGGGATTATGATACCACTACTCGTGATATGGATCTAGAAAATTATGTGGTGATAGGTACAATATTTATTCATTCAAGAATAGTGAACATCCTATTGGATTCTTGTTCTATGAATTCTTTCATATCATTAAATTTTAGTAGAACTATTCAAACACCACCTAAAAATTTAGAGAAAATGTTGTTTATTATAATAGAGAGTGTGGAAAATATTGTGATCATGGTTTATAACTCCTCCCTAGTTAATGTTTGTTGACTGAACCTCCCAAAAAAATATCATCATACTTTCATTAGTGGCGTTTGATGTTATCTTGGGCATGGATTGGGTATCTATAAACAAATACAACATCAATTACTGGGAAAGGGATATCACCCATAAAATCTCAAAGAATCCATTGATTCTTTAAAAGTGTAAAGAAGATAATGAATCTTCTTTAGAGTGATCATCTCAATTGTGGATATTTGTGCCTTATGAGAAAGCATATCTACCTAAAATGGTTGAGACAAAGTCTATAATCATTCTTGAAGACATTCCCATAGTGAAGGATTAGACTAATGTATTCCCTAAATAATATTTTGGTCTTCCTTTTAACTGAGAGGTCGATTTCACAATTGAACTTATTCTTGGATCTCAACCTATATCAGTGACACCTTATAGAATGTCCACCATAGATATGGAAGAGATAAAGATGCAGTTACAGGATAAGTTTTATAAGTGTTTTATATTCCCACTTTCTTCAATGTGGGGTGCGCTAGTCCTCTTTATCAAGAAGTAGATTGGATCAATGATCATCATCATTGATTATCATGAGGT
The DNA here is from genome assembly GCA_963277665.1 of Viscum album. Taxonomy (NCBI): domain Eukaryota; kingdom Viridiplantae; phylum Streptophyta; class Magnoliopsida; order Santalales; family Viscaceae; genus Viscum; species Viscum album. The sequence goes on along the minus strand of OY728164.1, from coordinate 2,003,549,670 downwards.
CAATAAAATCATGATAAAGAACATGTATCTGCAACCATGGATATATAACTTGTTCAATCAACTTCATGGGGCCTATAATTTCTCTATGGTGGATCTCCGGCTGGGATAATACAAATTAATGGTGAGGACCAAAGATATTCCCAAGAATGCCTTTTGAATGTGGTATGGACATAATGAGTTCATAATGTTTCCCTTATAACTCACTAATACTCTAGAAATTTTCATATATTTAATGAATAGTGCCCTTATATATTACCTCAAAAAAAATTTGGTAGTCTCTATTGATGGTATTTTGATATTACCCAAGAGCTAGGAGGAAACATAGGAGAATTTGAATACTATGTTAAAGTCTTTATGAAGGGATAAGTTATATGAAAATTAGAGTAAATGTGAGTTCTGGATGGAGGAAGTATCATTCTTGGGGCATGATATCATTAGAAAGGGGATATCTGTGGACCCTTCCAAGGAAAAGGCAATTGAAGAGTAGCCAAGGCCAACATCTGTAATGGATATCTTCATATTTTTGTGTCTAGATAGATATTATCGACGATTTGTGAAAAAAAAATCATGATTATCAACCCCATGACCAAGCTAACATAGAATGATGTAATGTTTTTCTTGACCAATGAATTTGAAGATGGGTTTATGGAGTTGAAAAAGAGGCTATTCCCTACACCCATAATCACACTCCAAATAAGTGGAGAACTCTTTGGGGTGTATTGTGATGATTCAAATAATGGATTAGGTTGTGTGATGATATAAAATGATAAAGTGATATCCTACACCTCAAGGAATCTAACAATCCATAAGTCAAAATATCATACACATGATATGGAGTTGGAGGCGGTGATATTTGCATTGAAAATCTAGCGGCATTATCTATATGGGGATAAGTGTGAGATATATAATGACCAAAAGAGCCTCAAATATATCTTCACACATAAATATCTTAATATGCGCCATCAAATATGGATAAATCTCATCAAGGATTATGACTACTTAATCCACTGTCATTCTAGTAATCCAAATAAGGTGGCAGATGCTCTGAGTAGAAAGGATCATTAATCTTCATCAATGATGAGAATTGAAAAGGATATGATATTCTTAGATTTGCAGTGGATGGACATGGGAATCATTAATGTAATAATATAATCAATTATTTCTCAAATGATTTCTGAACCATCCCTGATAGAGAAAATAATGGATTCTCAAAGAAAAGATATGGAAATTCAGAAAATGGTGGAATCTCTCGGAAATGGGAAATCCCCTGAGTTCATGATTAATAAGGACAAAGTTTTAATATATGGGTCATGATAATGTGTACCATGTGATCTAGAAATAAATTTGGATCTTCTGAAGGATGTACATAGATTGACCTTCTCTATTCACCTAGGGAGCACAATAATGTATCAAGATCTCTAAGAACAATTTTTTAGAGACAATATGAAAATGTTGATTGCGAAATATACATAAAAGTGTCGGGTATGTCGAAAAATGAAGGCATAGAGGAAAGAGTATAATGTAATGCTGCAATCACTACCCATAACATCGTGGAAGTGGGAGAAATTTACCATGGACTTTGTCACCGTACTTCCAAGGACATCTAGAAGAAACAATTCTATATGGGTCTTTGTGGATCAACATATGAAGACAACTCAATTTATCCCCATTTGAGAGAACTTCTCATTGGATATACTTGCACGGATTTACATCAAATAAGTGGTAAGGATTCATGGAGTACCACTATGTATTATATCTGTTTGTGATATGTTATTCAACTCGATGTTCTGGAAAGGTCTCCAACATGCTCTTAAAACATAACTGAACTTATGTATGGCCTATTATCCTCAAACTGATGGCCAATATGAGCGAACTATTCTATCACTAAAAGTTATTTTTAGAGAATATTCTATGGAATTTAAAGGAATGTGGGCCAACTCTCCCACTGGTTGAATTCTCCTACAACAATATTTTCTACTTGAGCATCCGAATGGAACCATACGAAGCCATTTATGGGAAAAGGAGAAGAACACTAGAGTTTTAGGATTATGTTAGTGAGCATAAGCTGCTAGTACTTGGAATGGCTAATTAAATGGTGAAGAAGGTGAAAAACATTCTGCAGCATATTAAGCCTTTCCAATTTAAACATAAGTGTTATGCAAAAAATCATTGATGAGGCCTTGATATTAAATATGGAGACATTGTTTTTTTACACAGATCGCAGCAGAAGAAGATCATGAGGTTTGGAAAGAAAGGAAATCTAAGTCCTAGGTACATGAGCCCCGTCGAGATCCTTGATCGAGTCGGAGATATAGCATATCGAATAGAACATCCACTTACTATGTCCAAAGTACACGGTTTCTTTCATGTATCACTTTTAAGGAAGTACATACCAGATCCATCACATGTACTATCTTCAGAAGTTGTTTTGATGGAGGATGATATTTCATTAGATGAGTAGTCAGTGAGGATCTTAATATTTATAGATAATGTTCTACGTAAGAACAATTCTCACCTGGTCAAGATACTATGGTTGAACCAAAAGTACAAAGAGTAAGCATGGGAAATGGAGGATGTAATTAAGAAAAAATACCATCACCTGTTAATGTCCTTGAATGTAAAATGAAATATCAAGGGTGAAATTTCTTAAGGGGAAAAAATTTAACGACCCAATGTTTTCAAATGGATATTTCCTTCTTATAATTATGTAACATAATCACTTGAAGTCACAACATAATTATCTACTATGTGCTATGTTGCCTTTAAACATATGTTTGTCACTTATGTGATTTGAATTTCAAAAATATGACATACAGGGTTGCGATCTGTAAGTTATTTGGAGTCTAATACGACCAATATAATTTTTGGTGAGTATTAACATAACCTTATGAATAATTATGATACCCTTATTAATAGTGACATACCCTAATGAATATTAACATTACCTATGACAATATATAAATATGATTCATGTGGGAGTACGATACACCTATATCATGGAATAAGAATATAACTATTTTAAAATTGTTATTTTTCGATTAAATTATGATTTTAAATAAATTTAAATTAATAATATTTATAAAATTATTTTTGAAAATGGATCTCATTTATGATTGTACATGTTGAACGATGGTTAGGGTGGATTTTTTGGTTTTTTTTTAAATACTTTTTTTTATGAATAGTAAAATACGGTAATTTACCTTATATATATATATTATAATCTAAAGAGAATATTCCTAGCATCATGGATGATGTCACCCCACTTGGTTCTGATTCACATGACCCATTTACTATTTTTTATGGAATCATCACTATGTCTGGTCTTGAGGGAAATTGATAAACTAATGATTAAAAAATTATGAAAACTCTCCTCTCCTCCACTATAACCCCACCTCTCTCCCTCTTGTCGTCACTCCTCCAAAGCCTTCTTAATTTACAATATTATTACCAAATATCGTCCCATGATCCTTCCCCATGTCCAAAATCCCCTGGTCTCTTCAAATCACCAAATCCTCTCCTCTTATGAGGCTCTCAAAGGAGTTAAACTCAAGAGGAAAATTCATCATTCTAATTCTTTTATTTCTTTTATGTTATTTTATTTTCTAGTTTATTTCCTCATTTACCTTCACCCTAATGGTTTGATAACTCTAAGAAAATAGATTTATGGTAATTATATTATTCTAATGGGATAATTCATTATCCTATCTCTTTTCCCCTTTTTTTGAATGAAATGGAATCACTATTTGAGATGTGTTAATTTAGCACAATCAAGGATGACGAGTTATCAATTTCCATTACCATATTAAATTATGGTCATGAAAACAATTTCATGGTTGAAACAGACCATAATATTTGAGTTATTCCTCATTTATGGATCTTGAATCCTTTTTTATATATTTTTTTGGTTTGAAATACCAAATGTGTTTTTTGTGTTCAAACCCCTCCAATTAACACAAAAGGATGTTAATAATGTTTTATATGATGATTCAACATCACTTCAAGTAACCAAATTAAGTTTTCAACCATAAAACCTTATCAATGTACAATAATAAAATTTAACTAAAATTCAGGAAAACCACCTTCATAGTAAAAGTTTATCCGAACATGAATCGATAATTAACACCAAAGAAGCAAACAGACCCAAACAATGAAATTGAACATTATAACCAATCAAAAAGTTATTTAATTAACTTAAAAAGGATGTACTAAATATTTTAAATATAGTATAGGTTATTTACATATTAATTAATAAACCTATGTTTTTATTCAGGTCATTAATAATATGTGGAGAAAACCAATAGACTTATGGTAAGGGATTCTCTACATTTCACTTTTATTCAGGATTATCCTCTATGTTATGATCTTTTAAGTGTCATTAATAGTGATGGGGTATGAGTACACACCTCCACCATATTTTCCTCATGACATATAAAATATGATAAATCCATTCCTCTATCATTAATCCCTCTTAAGTACACCTGATATCATGATGATAATCCGTACAGAATTCTACCCAAACTGCCATTATTCCTTTGGGTTCCTCTATCTTTATTTTCACCCAAATAAAGTTGTCTTTTTATTTTTATTTAAAACTTATATATTCTGTTTATATGCACCATACTAATGTTTCAAGATTCACCATCATTCTCTTATGGGGATATATATTATTTTTAGTTATTTTCTCCTCGATACGTCCCAGTAAGAAAACTGAATTTAAGGGAACATCCCAAATTATTACCCAATTTAAAGTGCACATTATCTTCTATTTTAAGTTACCATTTCTTTATAAAATCATTATTTTTATTATTAAAACCATCTAGTATTACTAATGGGTTTATATAAAATAATTTTCCCTTCTCTATTTTAAAATCCCTTTAATGTTTTCCTTAAAACCGCAATACAATGTTTTAATGCTAAGAATTTCTTAAATTCCCTTTTTACATGTTTTCAATACTGTTTTATATAAAATAACATGATATATGAGTATTTTAACTTATTAATTCCCATTTATATTTTAATTCATTTCTCTCATGGTCACTTTTATGATACACTCATTCATTATGCTTTATGTCATTAATGTGATACCCATTTCCCTCCATGGGTTCTATTATGTTTATGTATGATTGATTATGTATGATTATTTATGTGGAAATAATATTCATGAACATGTTCTGATGGGTGCACCAAGATATCACTCCAATTCATTGGATAATTTTATGTCTCATGAGATGTTAGGTCTGACAGTCTTGGTGATTAGTGTTTGCTTGTGCTCGTATGGGAAACGATCATGGTGGTTAGCCTTAACTCGTAACAAAGTCTTGTTTTATGTTTATGTCATAATTGTATGAATACATAGTTATTTCAAACCATATTTATATGTTATGATCCCTTATATTACATTCCTTTTTATTTCTTTATGTCATGTTTCTAACCCATGTTCTATGGATTAAACCTTATTCTTATTCCCTTAATGGGAATTTAGCTCATTCCTTTGTTCTTGTTATCCCGAAGATATCCAATGAATTTGTATGATCACAATAGAAGTTAGAGGATATTTATGAATATTAAATATAGAAATGTATTATTTAGGTCCATTTTATCAGTTTTATATTCTTTTTCTTCCAAGACATTAGACATCACGATCCTTAGCTTGTACTCTAAGGTATAATTATGATCAAAATCATGTAATGGTTTATTTAAAATACTAGGGTCACAATATTGAGACTATAGGTAGTTCATTTTGAAGATAATACTTATTATAAGGAATAGCTGGTACAGATTCATGACCGTAGAGAGAATGTATTTCTAAATAAACTGATTCCTCAATTAAAGGATTGTGGAAAACCCAAATGGTTGAAGTAGAAATTTTGGAATTAAGAAATTTCTATGAGGGATAAATATGCCACCTATTTGATAAGTAAATAAAATAATGGGTATGAAATTTCCAAAAGGGAAAATGATATAAGATCTTAGGTATTTATAGAATTATACAATTTCATATCTATTAAGATTTAGGAAAAAGATATTAATTTTATGTTAAATGGGATTCTATTTCAAATATTGTACTCGACATGCAACAATGGGTTTCACCAAATTCTTAAGTTGCACCCAACATTGAGTTATACGAAAAAATAATACGATAATATTATTATTAATTTAAATGGTAGTTACTTCATAGAAGTTGTATTGGTGAAAATGAAAAGAAATAACTAAAATATTATTACTCATGTTTGTAATTTTTTTACGCATTTATCAAATAAATGTTTTAGGCTAAAAATGAGAATGAATCTAATTTTAAGTAAAAAAATACTTTAATATTTTAAAATACTCATTTTACCGCATTTTGATGGGAACCAGTTTCAAATATATTTTTGTCACTTTTATATGTCTTATTTGATAAAATAACCCTATTATTTAGAATTAGGTCATCAAAATTTACTTGGTTGAAATTTTCGTGTTTTTTTAAGAAATCCATATTTTAATCAGTAGTGAAAAATAATGCATTTTATTACAAAACTACTTTTTCATCTAATTTATTTATAAAGTTAAATTTTCCTTTTAATTGGTTTTAAAGTTTAATTGGATTATTTTTTTATAATTTAATCCCATTTTAGTCATTTAAATCAAATTCACATTTAAATTATACATTGACACATGTCAAACTTTTGAATGTTTTTACTTCATAGAAACTCGCATTCTGGTTTTGACAACGAGAATTAATTTTATAATAATTACTAATATTTATATATTTTGAATTGGTAGAAATGGATTCCATATTTGGAATCATATGTTCCAAATTATCTAAATAGGTATCTTTTATTTTTTGACATTATAAATAATAACTTTAGTAATTATATTTATTTACCATAGTTAAAGGGTAAATTAGGTAAATATGGGTAAAAATAATATTATAATTACATAAAACTACTCTAAAACGTGTAAAAATAATATTTTATGAGTCATGGGTGACCAAAAAAATTCTTATCCCAAACCAGATGCATTTCAGAGCCACTTGTGTGTGAAAATGACATGTTATAATATTTTTTAATGTAAATACAAATATAACACAAATATGTATATGTTTCTAATAAACTTTTATGATGAGGTTATTTAATTTATATCATTGAATATAAATAGTAATTATAAATATAAATATATTTTCTACATCATGGTATTTTATTTATAATTTTTAGACATTAAATAAATAAATTTAATTATGACACAATGATGATTGAGTGATTACCTTATTAATGAAAGATTCAAAAAATGATATTATAAATATTAAATAGAATTTAATTTGAAAATATTTATACTAACCATGAATATTTTGGATCACATTGACATGTTACGTATGAGTAAATTCCATTTTTCTAAATAATCAAATTGTTGTGACTTAAAAAAATCACTTATTAAATAGTGTCCAAATTGACATAAATGAGTTTTTAAAACAAATATTATTTTATTAAAAGATATAATGGTCCTAAAAATCTAGGATTATGAAAAATTACATATATAATTTTATAAATTTCATTAATGATCCACTTGTGTTTGTATATTCATTTTATAGTAATTATTATAATGATATATTGTTAAAATACAAGAAGACATAATAAGAGTTAATGTTTCTCACTAAGGGTTAAAGCTAAAAGATAAGGGTAATTTTGTGACCAAAAATTTTCCAAAACATATTCTTTTGAGTTTATCATGTCCCATGAACAACTTATTCTAGAAATATATCACTTTTTTTCCATTAAAAATCGAAAATCAATTTAAAATAAAATAATATTTCAAGACATTCCTAAAGTGCCCTTCCTCCCACTTATAAAAGGACACCACCTCTTCCCGCTAACTCACACCTATAAAACCCATTAGATTAAATTAATTCTAATAAAATGGTCTCCCAAAACCCATCCATTCTTATTATAAGCCTTAACATAGGAAAATAACAATTCAAGGAAGCGTTTTGGCTCAAATCAGAAAGAGTTACCTAATTTAGAGGCATCATATTCTCCCAAGTTTATTTATTATAGTTTCCTTCTCCACTCCATATTCTCTTTTTATTGTATGATTAAATAAAAACACCAAAATCCTCAATATACTATACTGTTTTTAGGACAAGTATTCTAACTACATTTACACACACCTCCATCTAATGGATATGAACATACTGTTTCTTTGTACGGTAAACTATTGTCTAAGGAAATGAATATTATTCAATTATCTCCTACCCCCTCTCATTGTATACATTATGATGGAAGTTTATTTATATATGATATATATTATATTTATAAGGTATATATTCATTTATAATTTTTATTTTCAAAATTATTTAATGCATTCCAGAATATGTAAATACGATAATTTCATTTTAGGAAGTGCGGACTACCACCCCATCAAAATCAAATGACTTGCTCAGGACATACATGGAACGTATAAAGTATGTATTTAATGAAATTATTTAACATAAATAACATAAATATTATACAATAATTATGATATATCTACTTATCATTTACTTTTCATTTCTTTAATATAACAATGAAATGAAAGTAGCGTTCGTGCGTATGTGCGGCCTACCGTCTTCAAGAACGGTGCCTTTCATTTATTTTATCCAAATATTATATAAATAATTTATACATATATATATATGTGGGATATATTCTATATTTAACTCATGAATAATAATATTTTGTGGATGATGTACTTTTGAAACCATGGTCAAGTTACATCAAAACAATATCATTTTTGACTCATGTACCGAATATCGACAATATGACCGATATAAACTTATTTAATGATATGATTTTTATAACATAGTAATTAGTGATATAAAAGGAATAATAATATTTGTAAAGGATATCATGAAAGAATAAAATAACATATGATTATTCTTAATGAACATAATGATTGTACCTGACAAGTCAAACTCAATGTAAAGGACTTCATCTCAATATTCTTTCATTGAGTAATATTTTGATAATATACACCTCCTTAATTTATAAGGTGTATAATCTTCCCTTTGGAATTTAATTTCATTCAAAGTGAATCTTTTTTTCTTTGAATCATTTTACTAAATGAAAAAAATACTTCTTTTAAAGTATGTGGCGACAACAACTCCTCTGTCGCCATAATTGTTCTTTGATATTTGGCTTCCCTTGTAAGCCATAATTTTTTAAAATGAAAAGAAACCCATTAATAACCTTTTCAGTGTTTTGGTATAGAAAATTTTTTTGAAAGTGGATTTACTATTTCAATATCTTGAAATTATTTCTTATGACTAAAAATGAAATTTAATTAGTGAAATGTTGATAGTGGAAATATTTTATGTGTTATGATTATATAATGGTACTTGGACATTCGATAGTTGGTTGCATGATAAACCAAATATGAGTGGTTATGTGATAAACCAATGATGGGTGGTTCCATTAAAAACCAAGGAAGGGTGGTTACAGTATATCCTCCAATACATTGGTTATGGATGTCGTCCGTATGACTATTTCATTTAGCGATATTGTGGAAGTCGGTCGTAGGGTCATTATATTTAAGTATGTTTATGTCCCAAGTTACCTTTAAATTTTATATGTTTTGTATCTGTGGGATTTATGGTAATATTTTGGTGACAAAATTGGTACACAATAAGTGTATATACAACGAAGTATATTTATTACTCATTAAAGGATAAAAGTATTACATTAGGATAAAGTATTCATGGTTTTCATTTTTTCATAAGGCTAATAGTTTTCCATCTTTCTGTATCTCTTAACGGTCTTTTTATGATCATCCCATGTTTTGAAATGTTTTTCATAGGACATAAAGGAGAATAGAGTTATGTATTATATCAAGGAAGTGTTATGATGTAAAAACATGAAATGATACCATGTTTCATTTTATAGAGTTTTTGTTTTAAGAATAAATGGATAGTGATTATATGTGTCTACTTATAATATATATGTTGCTATGTATGAGTTATGACCTGATTCACTGAACCTCTAAACATAAAAAGATCCTCAAAGATAATTATAGTAAATTATAGACTTATCTCAACATAAAGTAATGTTTAAGTTCATGGCCTTATAAAATAAAATTCTGGAATTATAAATATTTATTTATAATAATAAATAATCATTAAATCAATAATAATAAACATTCACGGGAGAAGATAATGGAAAATAAAAGACATCGGTTCGTGAGGATTTATACTGATGTACACACAAATGACAGTTCTATTTTCCATTTGATGGAATTTTAGATGGATTTTTATTGAAATCAACATAATATATTCATGTAATAATGTACATACATATAATATAACATGAACATGATTTTTTTATCACTTCAAAGAGATAAAATAAGATATAAATTGAAGATGCTAGTTATTAATGTTACCTCTTCTTCAAACCACCTCTTTATGGATATAATGAAAGCCCAATGATTGGATTGGTTATATAAATAAGTGATATTGTAAATTAGAATGGAATTAAGGATAATATTTTATATTTTATTATCTGGAAAAAAAAATTAATTTGTGGAAAATGATAAGTGTGGGATCCTTTTATAAAGGAGGAGGGGTGAATTTCTTTAAAATACACAAATCTATTCTATTGTGGGAGGACTCTCACATTAAAAGTGTGTATAGAAATTAAAAATAAATGATTGGAGGAGTTATAATGATGATAAATGCATCTATATTAACAAATAATCTCTTTTAAAACATGTTATTTCATTTAGCACAATAGTTTAACCCCCAACTAGAATAATACTTTTAACATTAACCATGGTAACATATTTGTACAATTTTTAATATTAATTGCATCAAAAAAAGGTTTAAATTTTTTTATAACAATAATTTGTATCATTTCACATATTTAATCCATTTTATCACTTTCAATTCACGGATGTGGATGATTTTAATTTAAAATTAAACTCATAAACATATAAGAAACAGTTTTTCATAAAATGCATTTATCAAGAGAAGATTGTCTTATAATAAATATATAGAAATTAATAATAATTAAATGAAATTATATATATATATATATAATAAAATTTTGATTTAAATCACTCATCATTATGGTTAATTTTAATTAGTTAAAATTGGGAAACATTATCCATTCTAAATTAGTTTTCAGAAAAAATGTGTTATAAATCCTAAAACAATTATACTAAGATCCATTATAAAAATAATTTAAATGTAATTAATTTAATAAATTATAACTAAACAATAAGTTTTTTTCCTTTAAATCATATTATAATAATAATCAAACTTTTATATTTGTTAATTTATTACAAATGAAAGAGAGTTTTATCAAAAATCAGTATTATTCACAAGTAATCAAAAATTAATATTTTTTGAATAATTACAATATTTAATCATAAGTAAATATAGATGTATTGATTTAAAAAAATCATTTTATAAGATATAATTTATTAATAACCAAAAATTTAAAAATAATATTTTATCTCAAAAAAACATTAAAAATTATTTTCGAAGGGAACATGTTTTTATTGAATAAAATACATTTATTAAATGTTCTATGATTATTTATTAATAATTTATCAAAAAAATTATATTAGATAGGAAATTTATATTTTTATAATGTATTTAACCTTATTCATAGAATATAATTTGATAGTAAGGTTGTAATGGTCATATTCAAATAATATATTTGAATGATCATTTGAACTCGCTAATACTTATCATATATTCTATTAAACACAATGTTATTTTTGAGAAATCTCACTATTTCATATACCACAAGATATTTAAGTGAATAAATCTGTCTAAAATAAATATAAAATTAAATAATGGGGTTTTATATCAGAAACATGATTCAAAAAAATGATTCATCTAGTAAATGTCCTTTTGCAACACTCCTTTCGCAAAACACCTTCAATAAAAATAGAAACAAGACTGACAATACCCAAAAACATGTACTATAAAAAAATTCATAAAGATACTTTCATTGGTGTAATAAATTTTACTTTTTTATTCTATCATGATCAATGAATAATATATCCAATATTTGAGGTAATATATAGTGGAAGGCCCATTCCAATTTTATTGTCAATCCAAAATATTTTTTATAAATATTATCATGGTTATCAAAGACAAAAATGACTCTCCATGGATTATTGATGATTGGAAAAAATTATTGATGAATAATTATAATAATTGATTCTGATAGAGTTCATGTTTGAATAGTTTTTCGGACATTTTCATATAGAACCTCTCTAAAAAATCATGTAAAATATGAGATTTATCAACTTTAGAAAATTTATGGGAGATGGTAATGTAAAAAAATGTAAATTTCAAATTTCAGGGTTATAAATCATTCGTATTTTTTGAATGTGAATATGGGATCACCTATGTGGATTTATAATTCATGGTTGTATGAGACCAAAATAAATATTACCTTGTTCATATAGTAGTTCTTATTCTCTTCTACCTTATTATAAAAGATATTAGATAAGATCTTTTTGAGAAAATCAGTCTTTTTATTCACAACAAAATGGTAATTAGATGAATTATTGGACTTGAAAAAAACATTTATTTAACTTCATCAACATAGAAGAACAAAAATTAGTATCATTATATATAAGTATTGTGTGAGGTATGACAAACATAGTTATTATATTAGTCATCAGGAAGATGATGAAACCCATTATTGTAAAAAGTTTTTGGTAATTTCATCAACACAAATCAAGATGAAGTAATTGGTAGTGAGGATGTACATTAGAAGCCTATCTATAGTTGAGATATGTGTCCTTGTGTCATATACTCCCCACACACAAAAAATATATATTTGTGATTGGAGGAATGTAAGAACTCTAGGGTATTGGCATGCATCCAACATACATTCAGTTGTTTCTTGAACTCCATTAAATATTGAATCATTTATAGAAAATAGTATCCCGGACTCTAATTTTTATACAATGCATAAACACGAGAATACTATAAATAAGGTATTTTATATGGTGTTTTTATAGGGTAATTCTATCATAAAATCACTTAAATAATAAAAAAAATGATTTAATTATTCCTTATTAATGGAATATTGAAAATTGATATTATTTATCTGTAAATTTGGGGAACTTTTTTTTCAAGTGATCCCCAAATATTTTTAGAGCTCTCTCTTTTCATGTAATCAGGACTTGGTATTATTTCTCATTAGTAGTGAAACATTAAAATTTTAGTAGAAAATGTAAAAGGAATACATTCACTAGGTATACATTTAAAATCCATATAAAACCTTATTTATAATTAAATATTTCATTCCTATTCTAGTTCTGATTTTGGAGGAACCATCAAATAAAAACACTAAAATTTGGCATGTGTCATAGATAGATAAAACCGATTCCTTGAGGAGTTCTATTTTTAGTGATGAAATTAATTTGAATAGTGTATAGTAATATAATATTCCAATTCATAACATTTTATTTCATTATGACATAAAAACTAAATATAAAACGATTATAACATGACCAGACACTACAGTATATTCTCTTTTAGCATAAAAAACATTATAGATAAATTTTTGTGGGTCACATTAGAATTTATATAAACATCATGGTAATATAATTTTTTTTCTTATATTTTGAAAATATAACTGAAAGATAATTTATCATGATATTTTATTTTAAAGTCTTTTATCCACCAATTTTTAACTAAGATATTATATATTTCATTCCATTACCTCATCATTCTACTAAGAAATATGGGTAACAATTTATCTCTCTAAGGATGACACATAAAAGACAACAGGCATCCCCTATATTGGTGGAATCCATACCAGAAAAAGTATGAGTTACTACATGATATCATTAATGTATTTCTATAAATAATCGCTTTAGATATAGGTGAACCATGACTTCAAAGAATTTCCAATAGGTAGTCAATTTAAATAATTGTCAGTGATGAAGTTATTTATATAAAAATATCCACAGGTGCCTTTAAACTATTTTAGTCTTCTAGGAGGTGGTATATTATTTATTTCCATAGTATCATCAATGTATATCTCAATGCCAAGATAGTGTGCCAATAAGTAAGGAAATACCCCCAATGGTTCCCGAAAATAACATTTTAATAAATTAATCTTTATATTGTGTTTGTACAATTTATTGAAAACAACTTTTAAAAGATCTAGGTAATCCTATATTTACTGATATTTACGTAATATATCATCAGGGTTTTACCAATAAAGTACATTAATATGTGTTTTATGGAATTTTGATATGTGGAACCAAAATTCTTCAAGTCAAATTGAATTACATGGTAATTGTAGCCTCTGTGGAGGGGAGGCTGAAATCAGTATCCCGAACATCTTCATAGACCATTAGTATTTGGTTATATCCTGAATATTCATCCATAAAGGTGAGTTAATTGAATTAATTTTTTTTATTTTTTGAGAGTTTCGTGACATTGATAAGTATTTCACCCATTAAGAAGATTTTATTGAGATATCAAAACTCAATATAGACATTGATGTGTAAATTCATTTTATTATAGGGAATATATTGGTTTTCCACTTTGGGTATTTGAATTTATATATTAGGTTTTATTTATTGACTTTTTTCAAAAAAAGAAATCTACCTTGACAGTGTGGGTTAGATGAATTCTCATTCCTATATACTTATTTTTATAGTGATCATCTAGAATTCCATTGATATGGGTAGAAACATCATAATCTCTACAGAGAATTTTGTTATAGTTTCCAATTAAAAATATACATGTTTTTTGAGAAGGGAGATATTAATTTCTGATTCATTAGGGACTATAGAGAAATTGATCAACATATTTCTTTGATCATCACCCATAACTATGTTAAATTTTTTGAATACATTAATTGTGGTGGATAAAAAGTCCAGAAATGTTAAAGGGGAAACACAGTAATCTTATTCCTCACAATTTACTTTTATATCTTAAAAGGATGAAGATAATAAAGAATTTATAGGATTGATGGATGATATAAGGATATATTTAGATATTCATAAATATTTGGTGGAAATATTTTTCCCGCCAAAATAGACTATTTCTTTTGAGTGGAATGGTACAAAATGCTCATTCGACACCATGAGAATATGGGTGATTTTTCAGTAAATCCCTCACATTCCTTTTTCTATTGGGGTTCACATCTAGTTGGATAAGGATTATTTGTATGTTTAATTAAAGGTATATAATAAATTCATGGTGGAAAATATGATCGGCTTCCAAGTTATTAATAATATATTGTCTAAAATCCCCTCTTCCCCAAGTTGGAAACTATTTAATGGAAACATCCTCGTAATCAGAATATGAGAGGAATGTGATTATTTTATTTGGATTACTATTTATTTTATCCCATGTGACTCGGGGATGTAACAATTCTTGATTTTTTCCCTAAGTTATTTTACTAGAAATTCAGAGTCTTCATTGATTTTTTTCTATTGATTTATGAGGGAAATTTCAAAACTAATGGGAGAAGAAATAATAATGGAAGTATCTACCAAAAAATATTTTCCATCCCCATAAAAAATCTTGTATCTATAAATTGGGAATTGAATGAATAAAACGGGTGATTAACACAATAAAACACCATAACACCCCATTAAATGAGTATTTCGTTCATTTTTGGAATAAAATAGTCATTGATACATGAATATGGTTCCATAAACATTATAATGTACATGTTTTTCGGAAAGTTATGGACATATACATCACTGTTAATTTCCCTATATCTACCTAATCATGGATTTAATGTATATGGTGTGATAAAAGATAATTATTGGGATCATTTTGAGCATCGAGAACTAAAAAATGGGAAGACATTCATAGTTTCATGGTTAACACGTGGTAAGTGCTAATTGTGTGACTCAAACATGGTGGTTAATCACTACACATGGTGAGTTACATGTATTTTATAGAACCATTTAAAATTTAAAGGTCCATATGGATAGTGTCATTTTCATGGAAACTTCATATTTAGAAAAACCATCATCTTATCTCTAGTGATGGGTTCTGTTATGAAGTGAGGGGTACACGGTTGGTGCATGGTTTTCACAACCATGTGGCCAAACCAAGCATTTATCTAATTAGAGGGTAAATGACATTTTTTTACATTATAAGTTTAATACCCCAATTTTCCTTCTCCTTACTCATTTTATTTTCCAACAGCCATGTCATATACCACCCTCAAGACATTCTAGGATTTTGGAATTCTCCCTCATTATTCATTCGATTACCTAACAGTTGGATGTATAGAAAAGCATGATATAATAATTATACTTCTATTCATTCTATTTCTAGTCCCTCTTCTATTCTTTTTCACTATTTCATGAAAACCACATTTATTATGTTTTTAGGTATTTTGGCAACTCTACTTAGGTCTTGGATTTAACCATTATAATAGTCTATTGACACGGATAAAGCACAAAATTAAAACCCATAATAAATTAAATTTATCAATAATTATATGATCTATAACCAATATTTCCACAAAAAACATCTTACACTTCATTTGATAAATTTTCTTGGGTTATTCTACACACATTGTTAATTTGAGTAAAATTGAAATTTCATTCCATTAGTTTCATTACCACATGAACTATAATAAATTTCTATATTCCTCTTTTTTCAATATGAATATAACTAATGGTTACATTTTTAATCATATAACATTAACACCATGACAGTTTATGAGAAGTATATTTTTTATGTCTTATTTTATAAGAAACATAAAAATAATCATTCACTACACACAACACTAGCTTGGCTTGCATTATACGCATGAGCAACCTTCCTCAATAGTGTGTGTTGTACGTAATATCAAGTTTCACTAAACAAAGGTATGTTATTAAAATATTATATAAATTCGCCTTTATAAGTATTATTAAAAACATTTTGAATTTTATATAAAATTTGAATTCATTTTACATATGATACGAGAAACAAATTCAATTTTTCGGATAAAAGAATTATTTTTTTTCAAAAATGCAGTTTTTCCGCCTTTTGATGGCGCTCTAATTTTAAAGATAATTTTTTACAAGTTTATAAGTTAAATTTTAAAAAATAAAATAATTCCTTTGAATCAATATATACAAATTTACATTGGATAAATTTTTTATACTTTTCTGATAGCTTTCATATTTTGATGAATACTAAAAATACACAAATTTTTAATTGAAAACAACTTTTTTCATCAAAATAATTTATATTGTTAAAATATATTATTTAAAGGTTTTAAAGTGTAAATAGAATATATTTTTACCATTTAATATAATTTATGTCATTATAATTAATTTTACATTGAATTCATAGGTAAAAACATTTCAATCGTTCTCAATGTTTTAACTCTTAAAACGTGTTTTCTTAACAACAGGATTAATTTTAAATTAATTACTGCAACTTCTATGTTTTTAATTCTGAAAAATGGACTCCATATTGTGATTCATTGGGTCCAAATTATGTTATTCAGTTACTTTATTTTTTTTATTATGAATAGTAACTAAAGTAATTTTTATGTACTATAGTTAAAGGTAAATCGGGTAATTAAGGGTAAAAATAAGATTGTAAAATTACCCTAAAAATTTCCAAAATTATATTGGATGAATAAAAGTTTACCCATATCACCTAAGGGTTGGAATATATTCATTTCATGGACCTTTGACTATGAAAAGGATATAATTATTATTAAAACTAAAGAAAGTGACAATATGTCACTCTCTTAAATCTTATTAGTGTAATAATTTTAATTTAGTGATAAATTTTATGAAACATGGAACATGAAGTCTCTTGAAAGATAATAAAATTTTATACATCATGTAAATTTATTTATAATTTTTAGGGATTAAATAATTATAATTAATTATGACACAATAGGGATGTTGAAATTATTTTATTGATTGAAATATCAAATAAAAAGTATTAAAAATATTAAAATAAATATTATATGAACTATTTAATGTACTCCAAGAATTTTATAGATACATATGACATGTTATCAATCTATTAAATATTTTAGTTAGAACATATCTTCTATTTGTATTTTATTTAATTTCAAATAAATGAATAGTGTCAAAATCGACATTATTGTTATTTTATAAAAATAACATATTATAAAAATTTTTAAAATCAAAAAAATATTTAAAAATTATAACTTAAAATTTATATGGTCTAAAATGTCATAAATTATAAAATTATGGAAAATTAAATACATATAAGTAATTATTTATAATGATTTAAAATTTAGAATATTATTACCACAAATAAGATTAAATAGATTAAATAAGGATAAATCAAGTTGATAACGTTTAAAATAAATTCCTAAAATGTCTAAATTATATTGGATGATGATATTACAACCCTATATCATCTAATATATGAATTTTATTAGTTTTGGATGTTTTTATGTGGGGTTTGAATTTATTATAAATTAATATTTTTTTAGATTTCCAAAGGTGCCCCTCTCCTCCCTTATAAAAGGGAACCTCCTCCCTCTCCTCTTTACACATCTTTGAGCTTTCAAGATCATCCAACCCCTGACCATTACTATTATCAACTCCCCTATTAATATTATATAGGTCATGGCCTTCTTAAAAGACCAGCGTTAGTGCCCTAAGTGGAGGTTTCAAAGAGGCGTGTCGAAGAAGACGCAATATTCGTTACTGATGCTTTCAAATTTATTTCTTCTTATATTTCCTCTTCATTAGTTTTTTCATTATGAATTAATAACATAAGTATCACTCATATTATTATATGTTATTATAAATATGAAACAACCCTATTTCACCTTCAATCAATCATATGGAAAACGAGATCATCGTGCGTGCGTACGTACGGAACATCGTCTCCACACCGTGGTGTAATCTGTTTTCCACCACCACCTTACATGGATGGTTATAATGGTGTAAAAAATTACTATATATTATTATTTTAAAGTTATATTTATTCTAAAATAGTATACATACACTTCAATACAATTCCACGATCATGGTAACGATATCATCACTCGCGCGTACATATGGCCTACCGTCTCCACAATGTGATGCGACTCGTTCTACATGATCTTCAATGAATAATGATTATATAAATTAATTTAATGACTAAATTTGATATATATTACACTAATACCATTCTGTAAATGAGGTATCTATAACCTAAAAATAATAATAAGAATTTATTCGACAAACATGCATAAGAACATAAAGCAATGAACACCCGAATAACATGTAGCAATGAAATATTACAAGTAAAAAAGATAATAATATGACCATATATGATATAATAACAATGAATATAATTATTTAATAAGTCAATGACATTATTTAAATCATTATATAGGAGGTTTGGATACATATGAAGCAAATCGGACCTAATGTAAGAGAAAATCTAGCAATCTCATTTTTATCCAAGATTGTTTATATTTCAGAATTTACTGGGGAATATTTATCATCTACATCCATGTTTCCTAAATATGTAATATTATATCAATCCTTCTATAATTTTTTAAATACAATTTTACTCCTTTTTTAGTTTTTATTAAAATATACAAAGGGAATCTTTTGTTGTTTTTAGTAAGAGGTACTTTTGGACTTTTCCAGCCAAAATAAAAGAAGAATGTTTTTTAACTTATATGGCATGAATGGATTTTTATGATTTCATTTAACATTATATCCATAAATATTTTTTTACAAGTTTTCATGTTTATTATTAATCAACTTCTTTTAATTTAAAATTTTATGACATGTTAAGAAAGGAAAATTGATTTTGAAGTAAAAATGATATTTTCCTCAAGAATGGAGTTCAAGTGTTTTATCAAAATTATTTTCCATATAAGATAATATAGAGTTTTATTTATATCCTTATTCATACATTAATTTGAATATGTTATGATGGAATAAATTTTATGATTTCCTTTTATTTTATATGGATTATATTATGATGGAATGATATTTAAGAATCCGATTTTTATTATATGGGTTATGCTTTGATTTATGATTTTTTGTCACACATAAGAATAGTTTCAATATGAGATGGGTGGGAAATATATCTCCCTCCAATGAATTGGGTAAAGATTTATATCTCATAACATAGACATTGTTGGAACGACAAGTTAATCTGATTCAGTGATACATGACTGGAACGAGGAGTGAACTCGGTTCAGTAATGGACTTTGTCCGCTATGATGGTCTTGGAAATGAGCCTTGACTAATATGAAATGATTTTATATGATTATGTGTGTATGTTATAAAGGTTAATGTTTTAATTTATGATTATTGGGATTACATTTCACTACTATAATTTATCATATGTTATGATATTATGATCTCTTTTTCCGGTTAAGATTTTCAAAATGTTATGTTCTTATGAATATGATATGATTGATATTTCTTTTTCATACCCTTACTGAGAAATTGATCTCAACCTATTGTATGTTTTTTCCACAGGTCACAAAGAAGGGTATTTAGTAGGATATTCAAAAAGGGACTTTAGATATAATGAAATAAATGGGAGACAATGTAGATGATTTATGAACCAGTTTTTTATGTTTCCCAGTTTATAATGACACTATACCTATACAATATTATCATGGTTTTGTTATATGATGTAATAAGTATTATTAAATTCTTATGTAATAACCATTTATGTAAAGTATGGGTCATTATAGTTGGTATCAGAGGAAAGGTATAGTCACCCTTTGGAAACTAGGATGTGAAAGCCTTAGTACGAACTATATGGCTTTGTCTAAACATAAAACACAATATTACTATTTTAGAAATGGACATGAACAACCTATGATAAGACCTAAAGTGTGAAATTTTATTCTTGATTATGTGGTTTTCCTGTTATGATTATTGTTTCACACACTATGCTTCTTGGTTTTAGTCAATGGATAGAACCCAAAGGAACCGTGTTAATGCTGAATGTGATGAGAAATGCATTGATTTTACCCCTAAGAAACCAAAAGTTATGGGAGATGGAATGAAAAATCATGTATCCATGCTCACACAAATTTATCAAGATATGAATCATGTTGGAATTCCAAATGATCAAAGGAAGGAGAAACATTCTGTTGAATCCTTCATGAGGTAGCTTCCACCTTCATTCAGCGGGTCTTTTGATCAATTAGTTGCTGAACAATGGATCAGTACCACTAAAAAGATATTTTCAGTTCTACAATGTTCTGAACATGATAATGTCATCTTAGTAGTATATCGTTTGGAAGGTGAAGCTGATCAATGGTGGAATCTTATTAATAATACGAGGAAAAGGGATGAAATTGATCACATTGAATGGGATGAGTTCAAAAACTTATTTTTCAATAAGTACTTACCTCATATTCTTCGAACAAAGATGGAAAAATATTTTCTTGAACTAAAGAAAAAGGATGATGAATCTGTTGGTACCTATGAAGTAAATTTTACAAGACTTTCAAGGTATGCTTACAGAATTTTTATCCAACCTGAGAGTAAAATCGATCGATTCTTTAGTGGCTTAAAACCAAGTCTTCGAAGGGTGTTATCCATAAGGGACTTAAATAGATATGAAGAAATTGTTTTATGTTCTCTCAAGGTTGAGATAGATGTTGGAGTAACCCATCAATCATATAGGTTTGATAAGAAGAGGAAAATGGAATTCAAAGGAAAATCTAAAGACCAAAATGAAAAGAAGATGAGTTTTCCCTTATGCTCAAAGTGTGGAAAGAAACATGGAGGTAATTGTCTTAAAGGGACAAGTAAATGTTTTAATTGTATAAAAGAAGTTCATCAGGTAGTTGAATGTCGAAATAATTGGAAGAAGATGTCTACTGATGTGAACAAAGAAAGGGATACACAAAATGCACATCCCACAATTCAATGTTTCTAGTGAAAGGAAATGTGGAATTATGCCAATAAATGCCCTAATCCAAGGTTTGTTGATGATGACCGACGTCAAAAAACACTTAAGGACAATGACAAAGGAAAGTAACATGCATTTTCTATCAGCGATGTGGAGTATGATAACGAATTGGTCAAAGGTACACTTACCATCCACTCTAAAGTAGCAAATGTTTTATTTGATTCTAGGTCCACCCACTATTTTATTTCATAAAACTTTTCTAAGGGTATCGCCATATTAGCTCAATAGTTTGATATTGAGTAAGCTGTGACAAACCCTAATGGCACAACATCTCATCAAAAGTTTACAATTCTTCTCTGATTGAAGTTTGTGGTAAAGTACTTCCTACATATCTTGTGATCCTTCCTTTAGTGGAATTTGATGTGATTCTTGGCATGGATTGGATTTATTTATAAAAATATCATATCAATTTCCAAAGAAGGGAAATCACATTTAATATTCCTGATTAATATACTATCATTTATCGGTGCAAGGATGAATATAACCTTCCAGTGGAAATTTATTCCATCTTAAGGGTCTTGATTCCAATAAATGAAGGTTACTTATCTCTAATGGTTGGAGAGAAACTCACAATTAAAAATATTCTTATTTTACGAGAGTTTGATGATGTCTTTCCGGAGTAATTTCCATTTCTTCCACCAAATCGTGAAGTTGAGTTATAAATAGAACTCATACCTAGTTCTATTCTTATTTCAAAGGCACCATATATAATGGCCCCAATTGAGTTGTAGGAATTGAAGAAGCAACTCCAAGAAAATCTTGATAAAGGATTCATACGCCCTAGTGCTTCACCTTGGGGAGCACCTGTTCTCTTTGTTAAGTATAAAGATGGATCAATGAGACTTTTCATTGATTATCGAGAACTTAAAAAGATCAGTATCAAGAAAAAATATCATCTCTCATGAATTGATGACTTATTAGACCAACTACGCGGATCTCAATACTTTTCCAATATTGATCTTTGTTCAGGGTATCATCAATTAAGGGTCAAAAATGAGGATATACCAAAAACAAATTTCTATACATGGTATGGACATTATGAATATATAGTGATTCAATTGGGTCTTACTAATGCCCCTGCTATCTTCATGGATCTAATGAATAGAGTCTTTAGAAACTATCTTGATCAGTTTGTAGTTGTCTTTATAGATGATATTCTTTTCTATTCATAGAGAAAGGAAGAACATCAAGATCAGTTGAAAATTGTATTAAAACCCCTAAGAAAAGATAATATTTATGCCAAATTTACAAAGTGTGAATTTTGGCTTCGAAAAAGTTTCATTTTGGGTCATATAATCTAAAAAGAGTGGATATCTATGGATCCAGTAAAAATAGTGGTTATTGAAAGATGGTCGAGACCAACAACAGTAACTGATATCTGATGTTTTCTGGTTATGTTTGGATATTATCGACGTTTTTTAATGTTTTTTCAAGGTTATCTAATCCACTCACCAGGGTGACTTGAAAAGGAGTTATGTTCGTTTGTACGGATGAGTGTGAAGATAATTTCAAAGAGTTAAAAAGAAGGTTATCCAGTGCACCTGTGCTCACACTTCCTTATAGTGGAGAAATGTTTGTGATCTACGGTGATTCATCCAAGAAGGGATTGGGGTGTGTTCTCATGAAAACTTATATGGTGATATCTTATGCCTCATGACAGTTAAATATCCATGAGAAAAATTACCCAACTCATGATTTGGAGTTATCCGCGGTAATCATTACATTAAAAATATTGAAGCATTATCTTTATGGTGAATGGTGTGATATTTATACTGATCATAAAAGGTTAAATTATATTTTCACACAAAAGGAGATGAATATGTGCCAAAGAATATGGTTGAATCTGATTACGGATTACAACTGCTCAATTAATTATCACCTTGGGAAACCATACAAGGAGGCAGATGCATTAAGTCGACAAGACCATGCTAGCTTATCTGTGATGAGGATCCCAAAAGATCCAATATTTATGGATTTATAAAGGATGGATCTTGGAATTATAATGGAAGGGGAAAATCTTATATTTCTCAAATAAATGTTCAACCATCTACACATGTAATGATTAAAGAGGCACAAAAAGAATATGTAAAGTTGCAAAAGAATGTGAGAAATGTTCTTGAATTCACCCTTGATTTTGATGCGATAATAAGGTTCAGGAATCAGGTTTTTTTCCTCCCATCCTAGAATTAAAGAAGGAGCTACTAGATGAGTATCATATTTCTTCATTCTCTATTCATCCTGGAAGCTTGAAGATGTATAGGGACCTGAAATAGTACTTTGGGTGGGATGGCATGAAAAGAGATGTTTCTAAATATGTCTCTTAATGCTTTGTTTGTCAGTAAGTTAAAGTTGGGAGACAGAAGTGTAAGGGGATGTTACAACCATTACCCATACCTAAATGGAAATGGTAAAACATCACTATGGACTTTGTCACCGGACATCCTAAATCATTCAAAAATAATAATACTATCTGGGTCATAGTTGATTGTATTATGAAGTCGGAACACTTCATTGCTATTGGAAGAGATTTCTCCATAGATCGTCTTTCCAGGATATATGTAAAGGAAGTGGTAAGATTTCATGGAGTACCAATTTCCATTATATCTGATTGGGATCAAAGGTTTACCTCGATTTTCTGGGGAAGTCTTCAGCATACATTAGATACATAGTTGAGTTTCCTCACTACTTATCATCCTCAGACAGACTATCAGTCTGAGAAGACAATTCAAAGTCTAGAAGATATTTTAAGAGCTTGCTCTATGGATTTCAAAGGTGGTTTGTATCAACACCTACCTTTGGTGGAATTTTCTTATAATAATAGATTTCACTCCAGTATTCAGATGGCTCCTTATGAATATCTCTATGGAAAGAAATGCAGGACTCCAACTTGCTGGGATGAAGTTGGGTAAAAAAAGCTATTAGGACCTGATCTTGTTGATGAGATGGAAGAAAAGGCCAGATCAATTGAAGAACACATAAGAGAAGCTCAGATTCGACAAAAAATTTATGCCGACAACCGAAAAAATACCTATAGTTTGAAGTGGTTGATGAAGCCTTCTTACGAATATCTCCTTGGAAGAGAGTAATGAGATTTGGAAAGAAGGGAAAGTTGATCCCTTGGTATATCGGTCCTTTAGAAATACTGGATCGTGTGGAGAAGGTATCTTACCAATTGGCGCTTCCACCGAATCTCTCTCAAGTTCACGATGTGTTCCATGTATCTCTCCTGAGAAAGTACATACCTGATCCTTCACATGTACTAAGCTCAGAAGTTGTACCACTGGAGCAAGATCTTTCTTATGAAGAACAACCGATAGAAATTATGGATCGTAGTGAAAAGATCTACGGAACAAGACCACTCATTTGGTGAAAGTTTTATGGAGGAACTATCAATTAGATGAAGCTACATGGGAGCTTGAGGATATGATGAGGGAGAGGTATCCTCATCTGTTGGTTATAAAGTGAGGAATTTTGAGGGTGAAATTCATTTTAAGGGGGGTAGAATGTATCACCCTGATAGTTTATGAGAGGTATATTTTTTTATGTCTTATGTTATATGCAACGTCAAATGAATCTTTCACTACACACAACACTATCTTGTCTTGTGTTATACACAAGAGCATCATTCCTCGATAGCGTGTGTTTTACGCAATATCAAGTTTCACTAAACAACGATATGTTATTAAAATATTATCTAAAGTAGCAATTATAAATATTATTAACAATATTTTTAATTTCATATAACATTATAATTCTTTTTATATATGATACGATAAAAAAATCAATTTTTCGGATAAAATATTTTTTTTTTCAAAAATGCAGTTTTCTGCCCTTTGATGGCACACCCATTTTAAAGCTAATTTTTGACCAGTTTATAAGTTAAATTATACAAAATAAAATTATTCCTTTGAGTCAAGATATAAAAATTTACATTGCATTAATTTATTATAATTTTCTGATAACTTTCATATTTTTATGAATAGTAAAAATACACAAATTTTTAATTGAATAAAACATTTTTCATCAAAATCATTTATATGGAAAAAATATATTATTGAATGGTTTTAAATTATCAATAGAATATATTTTTACCATTTAATATAATGTATGTCATTATCATTAATTTTACATTGAATTCACAGGTAAAAACATTTCAATGTTTGGCAGTGTTTTAACTTATAAAACCCGTTTGCTTAACAACGGGATTAATTTTAAATTGATTACTGAAACTTATGTGTTTTGAATTTTAAAAAATGGATTCTATATTTGGATTCAGTGTGTCAAAATTATTTTAATAGGTTACTTTTATTTTTTTATATTATGAATAGTAACTACTGTAATTTTTATGTACAATAGTTAATGGTAAATCAGATAATTAAGGGTAACAATAAGATTGTAAAATTACCCAAACACTTGCCAAAATTCTATTGGATGAGTAAAAGTAGACCCATATCACCTAAGTATCGGAATAGATTCATTTCATGGACCTTTTACTATGAAAATGATGTAATTATTATTAAAACTAAAGAAAGATACAATATGTCACTCTCTTAAATCTTATAAGTGTAATAATTTTAATTTAGTGATAAAATTCATAAAACTTATAACATGAATAGTATCCAGAAAGCTAATAAAATTATCTACATCATGTATTTTTATATTGAATTTTTAGGGAATAATAAGTATCATTAATTATGACACAATAGTGATGTTTAAATTATTTTATTGATTGAAGTATCAAATAAATGGGTTTAAAAATATTAAAATAAATATTATATGATCTATTTAATGTACTCCAATAACTTTATAGATAAATATGACATGTTATGAATCTAATAAATTTTTTATTTAGAACACATCTCTTGTGTGGATTTTATTTAAACTCAAATAAATGAATAGTGCCAAAATCGACACTATTGTTATTTTATTAAAATGACATATCATAAAATTGTTTAAAAATCACCAAAAAATTAAAAAATTATAAATTAAAATTCATATGGTCTAAAATGTCATAAATGATACAATTCTGGAAAATTAATAACATATTAGTAATTATTTATAATAATTTAAAATTTAGAATATTATTACCACAAATAAACTTAAATAGATTAAATAAGGATAAATAAAGTTGATAACGTTAAAAATAAAATCCCAACATGTCTAAATTCTATTGGATGATGAAATTACAACCATATATCATCTAATATTTTAATTTGAGTAATTTTGGATGTTTTTATATGGGGTTTAAATTTATGATAAATTAATATTTTTTTAGATTTCCAAAGGTTCCCCTCTCCTCCCTTATAAAAGGGAACCTCCTCCCTCTCCTCTTTAAACAACTTTGAGCATTCAAGCTCCACCAAAACCTGACCATTACTATTTTTAACTCTCCTATTAATATTCTATAGGTCTTGGCCTTCTTAAAAGATGAACATTAGTGCTCTAAGAGGAGGTTTCAAAGAGGCATGTTGAAAAAGAGATATTATCTCTTACCGATTCTTTCAAATTTATTTATTCTTATACTTCATCTTCATTAGTTGTTTCATTATGAAGTAATAACATCAGTATCACTCATATAATTATATGTTATTAAAAATATGAAATAACCTTATTTCACCTTCTATCAATCCTACGGAAAATGAGATCATCGTTCGTGCGTACGTACGGAATATCGTCTCCACGCCATGGTGTAATCTATTTTCCAACACCACCTTACTTGGATGGTTATAATGGTGTAAAAAAACTATATATGATTATTTTAATGTCATATTTATTCAATAATAGTATACATACACTTCAATACAATTTCATGATCATGGGAATGATATCATCACTTGTGCATACGTACGGCCTACCATCTCCACGATGTGATGCGACTCATTCTACATGATCCTCAATGAATAATGATTATATAAAAGAATTTAATGAAAAAATGTGAAATATATTACACTAATACCATTTCAGAAATTAGCTATCAATAACCTAAAAAGAATAATAAGAATTTATTTGAAAAAACATGCATAATAACATAAAACAATGAACACTCGAATATCAAGTAGAAATGAAATATTACTAATAAAAAGATGATCATATGACCATATATGATATCTTAATAATGAATATAATTATTTAATAAGTCAATGAAATTATTTAAATCATTATACAGGAGGTTTGAATACATACTAAGCAAATCAGACCTAAGTTAAGAAAAAATCTCGCAATCTCATTTTTATCCGAGATTTTTTATACTTCTGAATTTACTGGTGAATATTTATCATCTACATCCATGTTTCCTCAATATGTAAAATTATTTCTATCATCCTACAATTTTTTAAATACAAATTTACTCATTGGCGAGTTTTTATTAAAATATTCAAAAGGAATCTTGTTTTGTTTTTAGTACGAGGTACTTTTTGACATTTCCAGCCAAAGTAAGAGAAGAATGTTTTTTAACTTATAAGGCATGAATGGATTTTTATGATTTCATAGAACATTATTTCCATAAATATTCCTTTAAAATTTTTCAAGTTTATTATTAATCAACTTATTTTAGTTTAAAATTGTATGACATTTTAAGATTGAAAAAATGATTTTGAAGTAGAAAGGATATTTTCCTCAAGAATGGAGTTCAAGTGTTTTATCAAAATTATTTTCCATCTAAGATAATATAGAGTTTTATTTCGATCCCTATTTTTATATTAATTTTATTACGTTATGATGGTATTAATATTATGATGTCCTTTTATTTTATATGGATTATGTTATGATGGCATGATGTTTAATAATACCATTTTCATTACATGGGTTATGCTATGATTTATGATTTTTTGGAACACATAAGAATGGTTTCAATATGAGATGGGTGGGACCTATATCTCCCTCCAATGAATTGGGTAAAGATTTATATCTCATGACATAAACATGGCTGGAATGACAAGTTAATCAGGTTCAGTTATACAGGACTGGAACGAGGAGTGAACTCGGTTCAATAATGGTCTTTGTCGGCTATGATTGTCTTGGAAATGAGCCTTGACTAATATGAAATGATTTTCTATGATTATGTGTGTATGATAGAAAGGTTAATGTTTTAATTTATGATTATTGGGATTACATTTCACTACTATGATTTATCCTATGTTATGATCTTATGATCGCTTTTGCAGGTTAAGATTTTCAAAATGTTATGTTCTTATAAATATGATATGACTGATATTTCTTTTTTTTACCCTTAGTAATCATTTTAGCTCAACCTTTTATATGTTTTATTTTCCCCAGGTCACGAAGAAGGGTATTAAGTAGGATATGCCAAAAGGTACTTTTGATATGATGAAATAAATGGGAGACAATGTAGATGATTTATGAACCAGTTATTTATGTTTCCCAATTTCTAATGACACTATACTTATACAGTCCTATCATGGTTTTGTTATATGTTGTAATAATTATGCTTCAATTCTCATATAATAACCATTTATGTAAAGTATGGGTCATTATAATAACACAAAAGATGATTATTCATAATCATATGTTTACACCTTCCCAATCCTATTTAATTTGGTTTCTCAAAAGGAAAATTATTCCATTGACCGTCACATTTACCATTATCATTATTCCTCCTGCATACAACCTTATCTAATACTCGAAAACATAGTTTGAGAAAAAACAACCATATTTAGAGATAATGAAAAATAATCTACAAAAAACTAAAACATTATTAATTCACTCTAATCAATGAAACCTTTTATTTATCATTGTACATTCATGTAAATATTCTATTCAAATCATTCAAAATATTTCATAAATCAAATTTTATTCGACCATTACACAAACTAATGGTTCACTTCTCTAGGAACGAATGTTTGAAAGTCATCTATGACCGATGGAATAATATGCTCAATTTATTGATACTATACTTATCCCCAATGGTGGACAGGCCAAGTACTGTGCGGCATTGGTTGATAGATTAGGTTGGGATGAGAATAGTATCATAGTAACTACCACTGCCTTGTGCCACTCTTATGTGCTTCTGTTACACAATCAGGGGAGAGTGTAGAGGAAATAAGGAAGGTGTCCCTCACTGAACTAGAATGATGGAAAATATATATTTTAAAAATTCTTTTCACGTTTATAATGCTTGAATACATATATTACAAAACAAAATCCACTTATAGTACCCATAGAAGGATTTATGTCAAGGAAACCTATATAATATCTACTGTACCAAATCATTAGGATGTTATCTTGTACTTGGGCTTATCCATATGGTATTCACTAAATTTTTCAAATCCTAATATCAAAATATTAACAGAACCTTACTTTGATACCGACTAAATAAACAAATACTTCCTATATATAAATAAGACATCAAATTCAATAATATAAAATATATAACTTCCTAATTTATTCAATAATCATATAGGTCTAGTGTTTTTAGAAACATTAATACAGTTTTTTGTCTGAGATCTATATCATCTCCCACTAAGTTATTCAAAAAAATATCCTTTTATATATATACCATAATTAAAATCATTCTACATAACATAGAGAAATGATACTTAAAAAAGGGTGAGAACCAATAAATAGTCAGGGGAAACAAGGGAGATATCAGTGATCCCATTAACATGAACAGATAATAAGGGAATGGGAAAATGAGACTGAAATTTGAAAATTTTACACTACATATCATTGATCAAAACATTGATTCATGTCATAAATTTCCTTATTGAACTGGGATCACTACCAATTCGACTCCTTATTATCACAAGATATATCCATATTTTCTCAATCAGTTAATGCGATATATATTTTTTTGTCTCACCAATCGCATGAAAAAATCATACATATTTTATGCCAGGGGAATAAAATATTTTTCATGTCATAACCCATGTAAAATAAATGGATTTTATATAGAGTTCATTATTTTTTCACAGTATAAACCATGGAGAAGAAATGAGTTTCATAATGGTTTCATCGTTACTAAATTAAATCTTGAGAAAGAATTAGGTTTTATAGAATCATTCTTAAATAGTCAAAATATTTCATTATAGTAATGAAATTGGATGGTATTATTTAATAATAACCCTTTAAAATCATAAGCAACATCAAAGGACATTATCATAGATGAAAAATGCCTTTAAAAGATAACTGGATCATTTATTAAGGAAAATATAATTTCCAATTTGAAATCAAATATTTAAAATCTAAATATGTACCAAATATTTAGGAAAAAAATTCATTAAATTAATCATTGATACATGTAAATTGATAATCAAATAAATGAATTTTCATGATGGAATAAGATTTTATTCACCCTGTGTTGGTTAAAATATATATTCATTTTATATTTTCTGTAAAATTTCAATAGTATCTCTTTTGGAAAACAAAAAAGTAATTTCATTTGGAAAAACTCACTAAAAATTAAAACACGTGTTAAAAGTAATATAAAAAATAAATTTAGAATATTTAACAAATTATTGAGATCATTTTTAGAAACACTGGACATGGAAGAAAAATGATTTCCTAATGAAGAGAGAAATAATGTTGATTTCCAATAAAAAGATATTTAGGTCACTTAAGATCTTAAAGAATGGAAAATGAATTGAAAACAAGTATTATTAATTATTTTTCATAGGATAATAACAATCATGGGTAACTTATGAGGTATGTCATAAAATTTCCTCACCATAATCTTAATCAAAAACAATATCGATAAATAGAGTGTTTATAACATAAATCCTCAAGAATATTCCTAAATATTTATTCAAAATCTCCCGAAAGAGATATACTTAAATCAATATGTAAATACCTATAATTATAATGATAATAATTATAAAATAAATAAATTATAACTATATCTATTTCATAAAAATAAAATGTAATATTACATGTGTCTCTCAAAAATAAAAGTGGGATGAAATCCACTTAACACTTAGGTAACTCTTGAATCATAACCCCTATGAAAGAGTTACATAAAATGAGACATAAAATATAATGAAAATAAGTTTAATAATTATATAAAATTTCAAAGAGTTTTTATATTAATATTACAAATTAATATATCTTCATAATAAAATATATGTCCCAAAGTTGGAAATTTTAGACTATAATACATTACATTAGGTTCAACACGCTTCAATAGTACTTTATCCAATTGTATAATTAATTTAAATTTAATATAATTACATAAAAAATAATTCACACACTTATAATATAAAATTTTATCCAGTTTTAACATTCCAACACCCATTTATTAATAATTTCATACTTAAAAAAATTTCATTGATTTTATCAGCTTCGATTTTTGTGAGATATTTGTTTATGTAGTTCTTGTACTTTTACATTAATAATTGTTCCATAATATTATGAATTTTAATGATTATATAAATATCCTATATATATTGATTATAAATATACTTTTATTTATCCATAGAATATATAGATGTAATAAAATTAATCACACCATTCATATAGACTGTAAGTCGTACATATGCATTGACAATCGTTCCACTTTACAGAAAAAGGAACACATAAAATGTAAATAATAAATAATATTTCTCGAATCCTTCTCATGTATGGTATATATATAATATTCTATAAATTTATACTTATTACCATCCATTTAAATATGAAATGGTAAAAAATCACATAGCTTTATGGGGGTTGTAGTGCACACAGACACACGAGGAGCATTAGTATTTTCCAATGGATTAGAATGAAAGAAGGTATATATTAAATTATAATTCTAGAATCCTAATTATTTCATAAATATGATTCATAAATATTAAATCTACCCTAATAACAATATGTGATGTTTTTTATGAAAAATGAATTGCATCACTATGTGGATATGGTACGTCGTAAGCATGCACAAGTGATATATTTAGTTCTCATTTGATGGAAAAGGGTAAATAATGGTGGTTTCATAATCATAATAAAATTTCAGTATATTTAAAATACTAAATTCCTAATTTTTTGAATAACATATTATATTTTTATATGGTATAAGAGGAAGAAAATTGGATGAGTTTGGGTAAGACGATTACATCTACTTTTGTATGCATCCTTCAGATACCTTCTTATGGGCTCCTGGAATTTTCTGTTAAAATTAAAAAACCATATACATCCTAAATAGAGACAATTTTAAGATATTTTGATAGTTTTTTGTAGATATATAATTATCATGGTTGTTTAAATAATACATATAATGTGTGTCAATTTTATAATTTAGGGTAGTGGTAATCTCGGAATTTCATAAAAGAAAAAAATATTTAAAAATGTAATTATCTAGAAAATGCATAAAAATGGAAAACAATTACAATATAAGGTATTTTATAATAGCAATAATACAAAAAATAAATTTTTTATTTTTATGTTGTGTTTTAAACCTTATCATTAGGTTTAACACCATAGTTATCAAATTTTAAACTTAATCATGGTAATGAAATATCACACTTAACTTACAGTAATTTTAAATATATTGTGAATATTTAATTATAATTGAACAATGGATAATTGATGTTAAACCCTTTAGGAGATAGTGGTTTTAATAATAACAAATCATGCCAATTTACAAATCATGATAGTTCATATATTATGTTTTAGGTAATGAAGATCATGTTAATGACTATTTGTAAATGAATAGATTATGTCACATGGTATAATAAATTTCAATAAGTAAATAAAATTTTCATATTTTTGTTTAAATATATTTACACATGTATATTTATATGAAATTATGAATTTCATATAATCTGTTACTATTCTGTATAAGACATACACTTTGTAATTTTTTCAATTCCCTAACACTGATTGGTTCAAAGGAGTCATTGATGGCTGACTCACCGATGATGGCTCACCGATAAAAGAAGTCACAGATGAGGACTCACCAATTTAAGATAACAACATTGCAGGACTCACTGATAAAACAAATGACACACCGATGGACAAGTCACTGATGATCAGTCACACTGATAGTTCAACCGACTCACCGATGGATGAGTCACAGATGGTCGACACACCAATAATTTAAAAGACTCACTGATGGATGAGTAACTAATGGGAGATTCCCTGATATTTCAAACAACTTACCTATGGACAAGTCATCGATGGGCGACACACCAATAGTTCAAATTTATTCATCGATGATGACTCAGTGATGTCTGGATAGATCAAAAATACAAATGAATCATCGATTCCAAGAGTCACTAATACCAATGAGATGGACTCACTGATACAGAGATTCAATAATGATGATATACCTATGCTAATAGATTGATGCTATTGGCTCCCCATTACTTATGACTCACCGATTGTCATAGAAACTATTTTTATTTTATTAATTTAAATTTAAATCTAACATTCATACTTAGATAAATTAATGTTTCTAACATTATTTAATGTTTTCTGTATGACATTCATGGGACAATACGAGGTAGATGCATGTTGGGAGATCATTTTGTCTATTTCAATTCAATGTATTAAATAATTACAAGCTGGACTATTCAAGTGATGAGTGATGCATACATTCAAAACCGAAGAACTCAAAAGGAATAACACACTGTGAGATCAAAAAGTTAAGCTAAACCTGCTGATCTGACATGAACATATTTCGAACAGGAAGCTGAACATATCATACACCTGGAAGACAGAACATAGAGTCTATGGCACTATGTTTTGGGGCCAACTTCCAGAAGTGGAATCAAACTTCCATTCCACTACATAAAATGATTCTAGAGTTGCACTGCATAACAAACAGAGCCTTCTAAACCTAACTCTACATTTTTAACTCTATTATGGTCATTTATTTACATTTCTGCTTAGTGTTTGTATTTTACTATTAAACACACAATGAATCTTGTTCATAAATAGAGGATACTTATTATCCCCAATCCAACAGTCTATTTATCCATTTAAATCCCACATAGAACTGAGGAAGAGGTCATGTGAGATCTTTTTGTTACTTCTCCTGTAAAGAACTATTGTAGAGTTCTAGTGTCACCTAGAAAACCTTATGTGCTATTGTGATCCTCAATCTAGGGTGTATATCAAACATTATTATTAATTTAAACTTCTTGGTGGATGGTGATCAGCAACTGGAGAAGACTAAGTCTCACCTAGAGACTGAACAACTTTTTTTAAATTTCTATTGTGTCAATTGTTATTTTATTTTACTTTGTTTTATAAAAAAAATTCATAAAAATAAATTAAAACTACGATATTTAGTTAATAAAGTGTTTATAACTATTTTGAATGGGTAGGTTAGTTTCAAAAGTTGTATTAATCTTTGTATTATTATAGCAGAGAACTAATCAATCTTTTGAGAAATTAATTGAACACTCCGGACTCTTATAAATTCCTTAGAACCTAAAAATGATTATATTTTTTAATTGGGGGAAATTTTTAAATAGCCAATATTTAAAAGAAATTTTTATAGGAACTCAATTCACCCCCCTTTTATGTTTTCTACTCTGACCAACATTTGGTATCAGATGATTTAGGAATTTTTTTAATCTTCAATGATTTTTGAAATTTTTTCAATTGTGATTGCAGTTATATTTCAAAAATCTTAAAATTTATGTTAATACAAAATTTGTATCTCTTTGAAATATTTTCCAAATTAATATTATGGACAATAGATTAGAGTGACATTCTGCAAATAGACCACATTTTTATAGTAGAAAAAATTATGCTCAATGGAAGCTTAAAATGGAAATACATTTATAAATCATGTGATTTCAAATCTAGAATGCTATTGAAAATAAATATTCAATCTCTGAGACTCCTTGAAACACATGGAATGAAGCTAACAAGACTACCTATAACAATAAGTGTAAGAAATAAATGATCTATACTGTGCACTAGGAGATGAATAATTTAATATCATTTCTTCCTTTAAAATTTCTCAAGATATTTCGTACACATTATCTATTTCCCATGATGGAACTAATATTGTGCATGAGATGAGATTAAATACTTATACTGTTCAATATAAGAATTTTATAATGATGTATGATTAGACTATTTCTGATATATATCTCAGGTTCAATGAAATTGTGAACACCCTGATTTCATTAGGAATATTTTTCCATTGGAAAGGAACAGATCTTGAGGATTCATCCACTTTTACCAAAGAGATGGTGAGAAACATCAGTATTTACAAGAGAACCATGTGAAATTTATAAGATTATAGTGAAAGAACTAATTGGAAAATTAATGATGTATGATGATAAATTAAAGGTTAATCAATAGGAGAAATATCCAAAGAGAAAATATATAGAGTTCAAGACTACCACTTCCAAAATGAGAGAGAAAGATAAAGTTCTAGAGGTTGTTGAGAGAACAAGTAGTAAAGATTCAGTTTCAAATAGTGATGAAGAAATTCCCTATCTAGCCAAGAGATTCATAAAATTTTACAGAATGATTTTTTTTTGAGAAACCAAACATTAAATGAAAATATTGACAATAAATTAAATTGGAAAAAGGATTGGATAAAGACTGATGAATCAGAATAAATGGTATTCTATGAATTCAAATGGAAATGTCATGTCAAAGATAAATTTCCTATATTAATGTATAAAAAGTATTATGAGTATAAATATAGGAAATACATGAAAGCAATGAAGGGCACTTGGAGTGAATCTGGTGGCAACTCTAGTGAGTCTGCTTCATCTCAGAATGAGAAAGAAGATATTGAAAACAAGTTCTTTATGAAAAATACCTCATAGGTACTCTTAATCTATCATGTACCTAATGACTATTATTCTAGAGATGAATGTTAATCTGAAAAATATGTCCAATGATGAACTGTTTGAGTATTGTTATATGCTATAAGAGACTCGTAATGAACTGATGGATACATATAAATCATTAAATAAATTTCATATACTCCATAGAAACATTAAATCTGAACTTACTATTGAGAAATACAAAAATCCATAACTGCTAAAGTAAAATAATGACCTAAACATATCTATTGATCAATTAAATAATGGTCTAGAAAAGTTTACCAATGTAAAAAAGAATACTCACTTAGTTAATTGGTAAATAGAATAATCCTGGGTATACTAATAGAATATGATATCATCTAGGACAATGAAATTTATCAAAAAGAAATTTTATAACTAAATTTGAAAAATCTGATTCTATGTCTAAAAATAACGATTTTACTGCAAGTTCCAATTATGAAAAATATTTTACTCCATCATGTTTTTCAATACCAAATCTATTTTATTTTTCATATACTTTATATTCTATATATAGGAAAACTATATGAAAATTTTGAGTTCCTAAAGACTTTATTTATAATGTTTTTGGACCCAGACTAATATTGGTACAAAAATATTTTCTTGGATAATTGTTTTGTAGGTCAACATCCAAAAGAGATCATATAGAAATATTCTATACATGGATAGTGGATTGAAATGAAACATGATAGGAGATTACTCAATGTTCTGTAATATCATCAAAATTGATGGAGGACATGTCACATTTGTTGAAAATCATAAATGAAAAATCATCATCTTGGGCCAGATTGGTAACCCTAACACAATTTCAATTTCCAAATTACTTTATGTTGATGGATTAAAATATATCATTCTTAGAATATCTCAGGAGTTTGATGATGTATTTAATTTAAAATTTAAAAACGATTTGTGCCATGTTTTTATGAAAAAAATAACATAGTATTTATTAATCTTAGAAATTATAATATATAAGTTGTAAAATTATACACAATAGAATCAAATAATGTTTCCTGCATAAGTTCCTTTCAGAATGAGTCTTCGATCTCGAACAGGAGACTAAAAAATTATAATTTACACTCCCTTAAGAAATTAACATGAAATGGTTTAGTTATGGACCTACCCAAAATAGAGTTCCCAGAATATAGAGTGTGAAATCCTTGTTAAAAAATGAAAGAAACACAAAATCTCTTTAAAACCAAATAAAATTTTTAAAAAATCTGGACCTCTCGAGTTGGATCCAATAGACTTGTTTGTAAATTCTATATTTTCAGGTCTGAAAGCAAAGGACTATGTTTCTGTTCTTTTAGATGACTTCTCTAGGTATACTTCAACATTTTTATTAGCTCACAAAAGTGAATCTTTCTATCATTTTACCAAGTATGCAAGGACTGTAGAAAATATTAGTGGACTTAAAAATAAATCTATAAGAAGTTACCATGAAATTGAGATTGAAAATCAATACATTGAATATTTTTTCTCACAAAATGTATATAGGTGTAACTTCTCTGCCCATAGGACACCTCAACAGACTCGTGTAGTAGAAAGAAGAATTAGAACCCTGTAGCAAATTTCCAGAACTATGATCAATGAATATGTCATATTAATTTATTTTTTAGATAAATCAATTAATATAGCTTGATACATGAAAAATAGAGTCTTAATCAAACCCATCCTTTAGAAAAATCCTAATGAGTGGTTGAATAATAGGAAACCCAAGGTAAATTATTGGTATGTGTTTTTTTGTAAATTTTATATTATTAACACTAAAGATATTCCAGATAATGTTTCCCCTAAAATTGATGATGCAATATTCCTTGGATATTCAACATTAAGAAAATCATATAGATTCAGTAATAAAAGAACCAAATGTGTGGAGGAATATGCACTAGCCATGTTTGATGAAATGGATCCACATGAACCTAAGACCTCGCAAGGGAATCATGAAGTAGATATGTCCAATTTGGACATTAATGAAAAACCCTCTAACCATCCAACAAAGGAATCTATTAAAACTTCTAGATCTATAAATTCAATAGATTCTATCCATAATAAATGAGAACAAAGTGATGAACCTAATATAACTTGACCTACTTTTACTAGAGCAACTAGAACTCTTAAACCCCTTTCCTTGTATTCTTTAGTTTGAGATTTAGATAAAGGAACACCAACTAGATCTTCCTTGAGAACTTAGGTTGAACATCAAGCATTCTTGTTACAACTGGAGCCTAAAAATATCAATGATATAATCAATGATGAATTTTGGGTGATGGCTATGCAAGAATAGCTTAATAAGATTGAGAGAAACAAAGTCTTGAATCTTGTTGATAGACCGAAAGATACCTCGACCATAGGAACTGAATGGATGTTTAGGAATAAAGTATATAAAGATGGTAATTTAATTATAAACAAAGCTAGATTGGTATCATGTGGCTATAATAAAAAAAATAGGAAACTGATTATGAGTAAACCTTTGCACCAATATCTAGTCTTGAAGCCACTATAATCTTACTTGCCTATACAGCACACATGGATTTCAAAATTTATAATATAGATGTCAAAAGTTCATTCTTAAATTGTTATATAATTGAGGATTTTTTTGTTGAACAACCCCCATGTTTTAAGAATCAACAATTTCCAAAACATGTTGTCAAATTAATTAAATATTTCTATGGTTTCATGGAAGATCCAAGAGCATTGTGTTATAGGTCAGGTTACATTCTTATTTCTATTTTTTTACGAATTCTGTTTAAGATCGTAATTTATTTATAAAAAAATTTCTAACGATGTTTTTGTAGCTCAAATATATGTAGATGATATTATTTTTGAATCTTCAAAAAATTATTTATGCGATGATTTTTTATAAATGACTCAATGTGAGTTCAAAATGAGTTTGATGGGTGAACTTAAATATTTTCTTGGATTTCATATATTTGAAAACAAAGAAGTTTTTATTTTAAATCAATGCCAATATACTAATTATATTCAAAAAATACATGGCTTTTATTGCATTAACTGCAGTGAAACATCTATGAGTTCTACATGTAAGATGGAGCTTGATGAATATAGATAATCTATTGATCAGTCTTCTTACAGATGAATGATTGGGAGTTTGCTTTAATTAAAATCTAGTAGGCCATACATCATGTTTAGTGTGGGTATGTGTGAAATAATTCAAGAAAACACAAAATTGTCACATTTAAATGTTATTATAAGAGTTTTAAAATACCTAAAATATACAACTAATTTTGGACTGTTCTACCCTATTGGAATTTTTTTGAAATAGTTATTTACTCAAATACTGACTTTGGAGTGTGTAAGTTATATATAAAAATTACCTCTAGAACATGTCAGCATTTTGGAGAATCTCTAATTTCGTGGTGTAGTAAAAAAGAAATATTTTGTTTCATTATCAACTACTAAAGTAGAGTAAATTTCTGCGGGTATTTGTTGTGCACAAATTTTGGGGATGAAACACACATTATTAGTCTATGGATTTTAATTCAGACAAATTCCCATAAATTGTGACAATAAAAGTTATATTAACATTTCTAGAAATCAAATTTCTCATTATAGAACAAAACATATTGATTTAAGACATCACTTTTTGAGAGACCACTATCAAAATGGTCATATAACTCTTCTCTTTATTGAGACTGACCATCCACTTGGTGACATGTTTACCAAAACATTAATCTATGAGAGAATGAGCTACATTCGAAATGAACTAGGAATTATAAATATATAAATTCTATCTAACATTATCCCATTAATACAAATATGCTTGTCTTTGCAACTAATCAATGTGACACCAATTGTGTGAAACTGATCAGGTGAAATCGATTGGGTGAAACCAATCAGGTGAAACTGATCAGATAAAACTGATCAAGTGAAACCAATCAGATGAAACAAATTAGATGAATCCAATCAAGTGAAATAGATCAGATGGAACTGGTTGTGTGAAACCGATCAGATGAAACTGATCAGATGAAACCAATTACAAGAAACCAATCAGGTAGGAATGATACTGTAACAGCGAAACAGATATCGATAGGGACTTTTTAGTAAATCTGGTGGCCTGTATCTTTTATGTAAAACTACGCAGTTTTTTTATGTTTATTTTACCATTTTTATTTTTTTTATTTTTATGATGTACTATCCCTAAATGATAAAATTAAATTGATCCATAGTTCGACCATTCACTACCAACTCTACCATCAAACCTTCAACCCGTCGAATTCATTATTTGAACATGAACCTTCCGAATGGTGAGGAAAAAGCATGTGATGTAAGGACCAGGTGAATCACCATCTGCAATGATTCATAAAGGAGAATCATGTAGTGCTACAAGTTCTATGAATCTATGTTTAGTAATCCGTGTAGTGACTCCAGAGAAATTAGTGTCTGCTGAGTGGTTGTTTTCGAGAAAGTCTCTCTTGCTGAATGTTTTTGAATCACAGTGGTGGATTAGCTGGTTTGCATAAAATGAGAGACTCTTCTATCCCAAGAAAGTACATAAAAGTTTTCTCAAATTGAATTTATATTTGGAAGATGTCGAGGATGCTCAGATAAACCCTGTGTTAAAGGTAAATGAAATTTCTTTTTTTTAAAAAAAGTGGGCCGAATCCTTAGATATTACTCATGAGGGAATATTTAATGACTACCAGGGTAACATTACACTATCATCATATTTATTTTCCTATGAAAACGAATTGAATTTGTTGACTGAAAATGAGGAGTTAAGGATAGAAACAACTTCAGAATAAGATGGTGATTCCAAAATTCTTTTAAAATTCATCAAACACCAATTCATCCCAAGGATGGGTGGTTTTTCTTCCTTAATGTATCATGATGATTTTTGAATTTTTTTTTTGAAAATTGGGGTGAAATTAATTCTATGTAGGTACATTATGGTACACATTTGTGATATTATCAAGACCTCTAAAAGGGAAAACTTTTTATACTACCCAAGGATGACTTCTGCAATGTTGAAGAATCTTGGATGTGTGGAGGGTAGATATGAGTTTATCACTACCTACAGTGGCTATACCAACACAAATACATATGAAAAATGATGAAAATATTTTGGAACCCATGGAGGATATTTTGGGTAGAGGATGTGGAGAAATTTTATGAGTATTTTAATCCCATTGATCATCCTACCAGACAAAGGGATCAAGCTGATCCCTGTCTTAAACATGGTGAGCTAGTTGTATTTTCAGATATAGTACAAGATGGGCCTCAACTACAAAGAGAAGAAAAGTCTCATATAGATGATAAAAGTCACCTAGATATTACTGAAATTACTAAAGACATGTCATATAGACCCTCTAGTCCACCATTAGATTTATCTTCTCAAGAACCATTATTGAATGATGAAGATGAGGAAGATACTGAAGTCTCTAGAGAGGAAGGTTATGTGAGTATGTATGATGATGATATTTAGGATGATTATGTTGAGAATGTGAGTGACTCACTAAAATCTAGACATGATATAGACAGTTAATGTTGGAAGGATATG
Organism: Viscum album; assembly: GCA_963277665.1. Lineage (NCBI taxonomy): Eukaryota > Viridiplantae > Streptophyta > Magnoliopsida > Santalales > Viscaceae > Viscum > Viscum album. The sequence goes on along the minus strand of OY728164.1, from coordinate 2,003,507,537 downwards.
TATATAGATGATGATGATGATGATGGTAGACATGATGATGTGAATCCAATCGGATACAATTTTGTTGATCATATTGATGGAGATGATGAAATGAGGATAGACATGGACACCCTGATGATGGTCAAGGTATCATTCAATAACAAAATGATAATATTTATGGAGGTCAAGATGAAGAATTTGAAGCTCATATTGCACTTGTTCCTCAGAATGAGGTGGATCCTCATGTGGCTGGATTGGATAGAGTTCATGAAGAAGCTAATGTTCATATAGTACCGGTTCATTAGAATGTTATTTTGTCTGGAGTTTAGAAATAAAAAGATGATGAAGCACAAGTTTATGAGGGTCCAAAATGAATAAGAGTATATATTGATACTGTGGATCCTAGAGATTTGAATTGTTCTTGTGATTCGAATACAAATCTAGGATATATCCTGTTTGGAATGGATTATAAATCAAATGAGGAAATGGTAGCTCCTCCTCCACAAGCTAACGTGGAACCGATTTCCCCTACTTCGCATATCTTACCTGATGTTGATGATCCTATTGTAACTTCACTTCCTAGTGACTATGTCACCAAGGCTGATCTAGGGAAATTCAATGCTAATATATGTGAATCTATGAGATCCACTATTAGAGTAATAAATGAAGCTTCTACATCTAGGAGTATTTGAGAGGCATATGCTGCAAGGATTACAATAATGGAATTCAGGGGATAAAACTGAATCTTATCACTATAGTTGATACCATTATGACACATTATTCAATTATATGAGAATAAGTTAAGAAAATGGGTCATGAATTAGAATCCTTATCCAATTATTTCATAACCCCACTTAGCGGTGTTATGGAGGTTCTTACAAACCTGGTAACACATCTCTTGAGTGATGATTTGAAAAAGTATAGGGATGATCCTTGAAAAAAACCGGGTTCATCTAGTTCTATAGGTACTAGGTCTACTACTGATATCAAGTCCCTAAAGAGTGTGATAAGATAATATCTCAAGGCTGTCCAATATAATTATGATATAGAGACCCTTTCCAAAGTAAACCAGAATAGGGACCTTGGTTATAACACGGTGATACAATGTAAAAATGAGGCATCTTCTGCTGAATAAGAGATCAGGGAAAAGTGGATATGTATTTTGCAAAAATTGACACCAGACATGATCTGAATAAAAACTTTACATACTTGGCAGAAAACCTCCTGATACCACTAGTGACTGAGGCATTGAAAAGGAAAGTGGGCCAGTTGAATGACTTTACACCCACATTGTAAATGTTCATGGAATAAAAGGATTATTTTTTAATGACTATATAGTATGGGGTGAAATAATCAATGATTTTATCATTCTTTTGATGCCCTACCTACATGTACAAGATGAAGCTATAGTGGACCTTGCAGAAGCTTCCATTAGACATGGTTTCCTACCTCTTGCTTAGATGACAGTGTCTCAAGCTTTATCTTAGGTCAGGACAGTGATCCAAGAGTATCCTCAAAGTCGTGTTAATTTAGAAGAAAGTCTATACCTTCATTATATTGTTCCTATAGTCATTTCATTACATCGTGTAACCCTTTGGTCATCCCGTCATACCTCCACAACACCACCTCTGGAACCCCTTATTGAATCTTCAGTCAACGGGAAAGCCCCTCAAAATCCCAAAACTTATATGTGGAACATTTTTCTTTGATAGGGGTTTTAATTTTTAGTTTTTATGAGGGTATTTTTATGGTTGCACGCTTTTGTAAATTCATGTTTATAAATTTGAGTTCAATGTTTTTCTGGTTTATTTTTGTTATTATTCTTTATCATTTCTGTTTATTTTCACATTTCTGTTAATCCCAAAAAGCGGAGAAATATATGGATGGCATAAACTCTTAAATAAAGGGGGGCCTAACTATGGCATATGAAAGATGGAATGTAATCGACAATATTTATATATATATATCCCAACTATCACTAAGGTCACTCTTATACTATTATTGATGGGGAGGTTAAATGGAAATACATTATAGTTTTATTGATAATTCACACTCACTATTTCTATGATAAGCCAAGTAATTTTTCTTCCTTAATATCATATATAACTCATTAATGACATGATTTGTGATTATCAAAAAGGGGTAAATTGTTGGACCCTTTATGAGATAGTGGTTTTAATATTCCCAAATCTGACCAATTTAAAAATCATGATAATTCACATATTATGTTATAAGTAATGATCATAATGTCAATGACTATTTATAAATGATTAGATTATGTGACATGGTATAAAAGATATAAATAATTCAATAAATTATAGATATATGTGTTTAAATATATTTACAATTGTATATTTAAATAAAATTATGATGTTCACATAATCTGGTACTGTTCTATATAAGGAAGTCACTTTGTATTTTTTTCAAAGTCCCTGACACCGATTGGTTCAAAAGAGTAACTGATGGATGACTGAATGAGGAGGACTCAATGATCGAAGAAGTCACCGATGAGGACACACTGATCAAAGAAGACACCAATAAAGTACTCACCGATAGAACAAACAACACACTGATGGAAAAGTCACTGATGATCGGTCTCATTGATATTTCAAGTGAATCGTCAATTGACGAGTCACTGATGGACGACACACTAATTGTCCAAATGTCTCCTTGATAGAAAAATCACTGATGGGAAACACAACGATAGTTTAAAGGACTTACCGATGGACGATACACTAATGGGAGAAATACTAATAGTAAAAAATGAGTCACCAATGATGACTCACCGATGCCCAGATAGACCGACAGTACAAATTACTCGCTGATGCCCAGAGTCACCGATATAAATGAAAAGGCCTCACCGATACGTAGAGTCGTTGATGATGACAGACTGATGATAATAGATTGAACCCAATGAACTACCGTTACTTATGAATCACCAATAGTCATAGAAAGTTTTTTTATTTTATTAATTCAATTTTATATCTAACGATCATATTTGTTTAAATTAATTCTTCTCACATTATTTAATGTAATTTGTAGGATTTTCATAGGATAATAAGAGGTACATGCACATGGGGAGATCATTATGTCTACTAGACCTCGAATTATAAAATAATTACTATCTAGATCATTCAAGTGACGAGAGATACATGAATAATAGAAGTCAAATAAATAAAGCATGTAAAAGATAAGAACTACTAGAACCCCCGAGCATACTTCTACATCCCAAGAACTCCAAATGAAGAACACACAACACGATCAAAACGATGAGCTAAACCTACTGAGCTAACCTGAACATATTTCGAACAAGAAGCTGAACAACTCATTCCACTTGAATCCAAAAAAAAAGAGGCTAGGAAACAGTATTTTGTAGTCAACTTCTTAAAGAGGACTCAAACTTCAATTCCACTACATCAAACGAGTCCAAAGATTTCCTACACAACACAAAGATCCATATAGACCAAAATCTATATTTTTAGCTCTGTTTTGTTCATTTATTTACATTTCTGAGTCATGTGTGTATCTATCTATTAAACAGACACCGACTGTTGTGCATAATTTGATGATACTTGTTGTCCTCAATCTCACAGTCCATTTATCCTTTTTTATCCCCACGTAGAACCATGGAAGAGGTTCTGTGTGATTTTTTTGTTTCTACTCCCATGATGAAATGTGATAGATGTCTAGTGTGACCTAGAAAACCTTGTGAATTGTTGTGAACCCCTATCTTGGGTGTGAATAAAACATGATTATTAATTTATACTTCTTGGTGGAAGGTGATCACTAAGAAGAGAAGACTATATCTCAGCTTGATACTGAACCTTCTATTTTAATTTTGACTGTGTCAATTGTTATTTTATTTTACAAGTAAAACATTGATAGTTAGTTTAGAAATTATTTATAATTGTTTTGAACAAGTAGGTTATTTTCAAAAGTTATATTAATCTTTAGATTTCGGTAGGTGAGAAGTAATCAATCTTTTGAGAAATTAATTGAAAATTCAAGACTCATATAAATTCACTAAAAACTATCTTAGATTATATTTTTTAATTGGGGGGAATTTTTAAATTTCTAATCATTAACAGAATGTTTTTTAGGAACTCAATTAACCCCCCCCCCCCTTGATTTTTCTACTCCGACCAATAATGTATTTGACCATTTATCATAATACTTATTCAATTTCATGTTTCTTATATTTTCAAATATTTTAACATAATATTAATTTTCATAACATAACATTACTATAATTTTTTACACTATTGACATAAATTGAGTTCAAAAACTATATGAAAACAAATAAACTTGTATATAATACTTCCAGACATTCCTAAAATTTTATATAAATCATCAAAAATCATTCAAAATAGTAATTTATAAAAACTTTATTAATTTTATTAATTTTAATTACATTTTACAATATTTTAAGTAATACTATGTAATAATTATAATAGTATTTATGGTATCTATTCACTAACTAATAACTACAAATAAATGTCCACGAAAAAAATTAATTATTCTTTAAAAAAATTAATTTACTGGAACATATACTGTTTATATCCCTTTCTTATAAATTTAGAGACATTATATTAAATGGAATAAAATTTTCCAATTTTCATTACATAAAATAATATAAACATCATTATTAAAGAAAATGGATGAAAAATTATTTATATTCTTTTTTATGTTGTTAATGGTTATACTTATTCAATAAAATTAATTAAACAAAACTTATAGATTGATTTTGACTCCTTACCTCATGGTTTAACCATATTTTATCCACTTTACACATTCTGAGGTGATAAATATTTTTTATAGTGACTATTCATAATGAGAAAAAATGAATGGAAATATTTTCCACATTTTAACATCTCGATTCAAAGTATGGTATCATATTTTTAATATTATGTCGCAATATGGGAAGATGTAAATATTAATATAAATGAGAAAAATTACACCAAAAATAATTTTATTAAAAAAAATTAACCATAAAATGTATCTTGTAAAAAAATCATGAATATTACTAATTTTAATGGAATTTATTTGATTATTATAAATGAAATAAACCATATGTCACTTTTAGGATAAATCAAAGGTGTAATGATAATTTAACATTTCTTTATTTAGTCAATAGAAATAATAGTATTTTAAAAGTCCATTTTACACTATTCATAGGAGAATCAATAATTTTAAAAATATCCCAAAATTTTACCCTAAGTAAATTTTGATATTATATTTTAAAAAAAAATTCCATTTTTTTAAATTTATTTTATAAAAATTTTATAAATTAATTTTAATTTAAATGTAAGAAATGATTTAAAATTAATTTTGAAGGAAAATAATTTTTCAATCATAAAATGACTTCACTATAAAATAAGGACTTATTACCATATTCATTTTCAATATTTTTTATTATGTATGAAAAATATCCAATTATTTCATTTTAAATTCTCTTATTCGTACCCCCCAATAAAAAGGCCATGTTGTAACTATCACATTTAAATATTAACTATTTTTATAATTCATAATAATTCATTTAATGATTTATATTTTGTTTCATGAAAACAATAGTGACTTTTATAATTTTAAACTGTGTTTTTTGGGTGTTACATTTTCTCTGGTATTATTGATTAGATTACACAATTCTGCAACCTCATATTTTTAATGTCATATGACCAAAAAAAATATCATTCAATGAGAACTCGAGAATAGAAAATATATTCTACATTATGTTGAACCTCTACTTAGTAACCAATGGATTAGATGTCCCACTAAAAGAGGGTGTATGTCACCACATTGAGGACTCTATTATGAAATGATCCTTCGTTGGTGTGTTTCAGAGATCAATAAGAAATTTTTTTTAATCCCAAAATTACATTGTTGGGTGTGAATTACCATGATATTTTATAGCTTTGAACCAATATTATTTGGATTTCAGTTGGGAAAATCATCACATTGTATATTCCATTAATTTTGACATTGTTTTTTGATTCCCACTATTACATTGACAAAAATAAGTATTGTAATGAGTATATATAAACTAATGAATGTCTATAAATACTATAAACAAAAAAGGATTATTTCAAAATTAATAATTTTACATTAGATTATGCATATATAGGTTACAATATATTTTATCCATGGTTAGATGTATAACTAAAGTAGTTATATATGAAATTTTTTTTAATAATTCAAAATTTGTTTTTGTATGAATAAAGGCATATCAACAAGGACTGTCAAACATGATTTATTGGTAAAATTATTTTCTTTTCATCATGTGCTGACTATGTTAATACCTAATATCCCCATTTCAAGTTATTACCCCAAGTACATCTATTCCAGAGACAAAATCCACTTATAGTATCTATATTGTGATGTTATTTCTAGGAAAACCACACAATATCTAATTAACCAAAAAATTATGATTATATTATATAATGAGAATTATCCTAAATATTTTATCTAGTGTTCTATTGTATTATCCCTAATATACCTAAATTAATATCTATAAATAAATTAAACCAACTATAATACCATCTTATATGAAAAGTGTAATAAAAATCATAAATTATAAATTAATTTCCTCATTTTTATAATGCATCTCACAATAAGTGGCAAAAACAAAGGACATAAAAGTTTAGTATCTTGAATATTAGATATATAAATATATTATTCCACAACTGAAGTGAAATTTTTTGAACATTCATGTTCATTTAAACCATTTTCTAGTCAACATACATAATATCATATTATTCATGACCAAGGGAATAAAATAACAAGAATTGGGTTAGCTCATAAGCTCAATAAATTAAAATCGTTCCATGATGTATCATATAATAATCATTAAGGAGAACATGGGGAATAAATAAATATATAAATAAAATATAATTAGAACCTATATTATAACCATAAAACATGACAGATGATCATAAAATCATTAAAATGTTGTTAAGGAAGCATAAAATTTATGACATGGATTAAAAGACATCTCATTAATCATAAAACTAGTGAGAACAATAGAAGAGTGTGGAATACATTAAAAATAAGGCCTAACATGAAATACATGAATATAATGAAAATGAAATTACTCAAGAAAATGTGGCATAACTTGATAACCAACTAGAAATCTATCATGATTATAAGTATAAGTAAACCATTTTGATAAAAATAATTTTTCATCGGTCTATGTGAAAAAACTCATTATATCGGTCACGAACCATGCTAGGTCAATATCCACCCAGTGCCCGACCCAGTTTGTGGCATTACCCGAAGGGCGTTCCTGATCCCCATGGGCTGGCACAAGTAACTGGGTATCAAAATAACTTATGGAAATGATTTACCCAGAAAAAGAGACAGAACAACAACTAACAAGATAAATAAATCAAAACTAGAAATAGAAAATCAAACACACCTTCAATGTATAAATAAATTTAATGTATATAATTCAACTAAAAACCCAGAGTTAACAACAACAAAGATAGCGAACTAAAACTCCAATACCAACATCCAATAGAGTACTATCAGCAACCAAAACCACCAACACTAAGCAAGATGCCCCAACCTAGAATACACAACGGAATAGATCTACATACACCCATAGTTTCGTGTATGTTTTGATCCAAATTCTCAGTAGGATACCACCTAATAAAAATGTTCCATGCCACAACATCAAAAAGGTAATTTAACATGATTATATTAAGCCATATTTTAAAACACTTTTATCTAAAACGTTTAAAAACTAAAATTGAAAAGATAAGAGTACTGAAAGAAAAACCATTTCACAAATACTACATTAAAATGGAAGGTAAAATTCATAAAGAACAGTCACATACTCAAGTGGTGTTCCATATGCCAATGTAAGGCACCACATCATGAATAGAAGAGAATTGTTGGAAAAAATCCAATGGTAGCTAGTATGCATGGAGCCGTAGAGACATCATACCTCAGTGTAAATGTGTCATCGGAACCACAATAATCAACCCTCTTTTGTACGAGCCACTATTAGGAAAACACAACCATAACCTAGTGGTCCCCAATCATCAGAAAAGTTTAGTTAGTGTTGTAATTCCAATCCCAGTAAGTGAAACCGGCACAAACCACTCATGTTTCATCTGTAGTACTAGTCCTAATCCTCCCACATAGGTTCCCGGTCTTTTCCCTTATGCTCAATTAAGTTAGAAATTTTCATAGTGTATCACTTTCACAAATCACAAACCAAACAAGGAAGTCCATCATAATCCACCTCTTGCACAACCAAACGCCTCTTTAAAGATGAAATTCACACCAATACCATTTCAAATATAATTTTCATCACTTTCAAAATTATATATATATATATATATCATTTATGAACATAATAAAACAATTCCATGAGACTTCACAAGGATAAACATGAAAAACACACTAAAAATTTACATTTTAAACCAATCGCACACTAAAAATTTTTCAATGAAAAATTCGCATAACACTCACAAATTAATAAATCAAACAAATAATTAATAATACATTTCAACGATGCACAAAAATGTTTTACCCTAAAAACATACTCAATTTCTCTCTCTTAAAATATTGCATTCCTCAAAACCTTCATTTTCTTTTCCCAAACATGGTTTTCACTTCTTCCACAAATAAATACACCATTATAACAACTTATAAAAACAACTTTAACAACTCACCAAAATGATTTTAAATCAAAAGAGAACCACAAATCTAACATGCCAAACCATTCGTTTCAAATGAAAAATCCCATTAAAATAGACATGCTTCATCATTCGTATCACAGACCAACCGCATTGAAGAAATCACTATTATTTAAAAGAAACCATTTTTTCATTTCACAGTAGCCAAAGAAAACTGAGACAATGGCTAATCCCATTTATATGTTCCCCCATACCTTAAAACCATTTTTAAAAAAAGATCTTCCCATTTTTCACATAAAAAAAACCAAGCCAACACCCCCAAAATGATTCTATGCACATTAAAAATCCACATTTAAACATAACCAAATCAAATACCCTTGAAAACTAAGTTCTCATCAACCAAAAAACTTTTAGAACCCGTCTTGAAAACATTTCACCAAAACAACACAAATTGTATTTCCAACATTCAAAGTCCATTTTCAAATAAATTGCATAGACAACAATTCTGAAACCTAATTTTTTTCATTATAAAATATTTATTAAACACCATTAAAATTTATTGTAATAATGTCTAAATGAAAAAACATGATCATTTATAAAGAAAATGCAATTATCATCATGCATGGATGTCAAAAAAAATTAAAATGATTTTTTCACAACCTATAAAGGGAACAAATCATTTATACAACAACACACATATAAACAACAAGACTATACTATTTCGAAAATCCAATTTCATTTAACGAGTATTCCAAGACATTCAAAACATATATCTCACCATAAAATTAAATCATAGATAATATTAAATTAACTAAACAACTAACTTAAATTATTTAAAATATTCAAAGGCATGGAAACACCTACATCGGTGTCAAAGACACCCAAAATTTGTGTGAATTCTTCGATCGTCATCCAATATAACAACAATGAAACTGAATTTAAAAACTGATCTACATGATTGAACAAGAATACCCAAAATTAAGACCCTAATATGACACCCTAGATGCTGAAAAAAAAAGAAACCCCAAAGAACAAAAAACCAAATCCCTAGACAAGAGGTGAGAAGGTAAACCAGAGTGAGAGGGAGAGGGAGAGGCGGAAGCACAATGGGAGTTTGGTCGGAAAGGAGTCTGGTGCGATGAGGCCGGCTATGGCAGGGGGTGGCACCGAGTATTCAAGGGAGGTCACGCGACAGTGCAGTCCAGCCTGGTAGGGGGTCGGGTTGACGAAACGTGCTGGATGGAGCAGGGGGCGCTAGATAGTATAAGACCGGCACTGGTAGGTGGAGAGTCTGACATGGGGGGTGCAAGAAGAACCGATGAAGTGGGAGACGAGTGTGACAAAAAACCAGGGGGGTATGATCTAGGACTCGATGCAAAGAGAGGAGGGAGGAAAAAAGACAATGAAAAAAATGAATAAAAAGAAAACTAAAAAAACAACAAGAAAAAACAAACCCAATGATAATAATTATAATTATAATTAACATATTAATAATAATAATAATAATAATTGTAATATTAATAATCACTTAATTAAATTATCATCATTTGAACTAACAATAATATTGATAATAATATCCTTAAATATTAAAACAGTCCCTTAAATTATTATCAACCTACTTGTTTTATTTTATTTTTATTTTATCCCCATTTTTAAATTTTATTTCTTTATCAATAATTCATTTTATTTAATTAGTTCTACAATGGAAAGGCATGTGGGGAACCGAGCGAGGCCATGCGGTGACCCAGGCGAGGTCGCATGGCTTCGACAACAGTGCGCTGAATGCGGTCAAGGCCAAAAAGTGTGTTTCTAAATAAGAACTAAAAACTTTATGTCGGGTTTCACCAAGGCTCCCCTATACCAAGAAAAATTTATAAAATAAATAATGTAAAAGAGGATGGCGTGACAATTCTCTCCACCATAGATCTTCCCATCCCTAGAAAGACACAACTAATAGTGAACCCCAAAGTAGAAAACGAAACCCCTTAAGGTTAAAAGAATATCACACACAAAAAATAATGAAAAAGAGGCAAACACATTGTGCTTATAGAAATTCACAGAAATGAAAAACTCAAGAAACTCATAAATAGTAATTCTTATATGTGTTTCCTTCCCCAATGAGCTAGATCACCTCTAATTGATTGATCATGGGATGGAACTCTCGCACCCATGGAAACCAACTTCTCAAACTAAAACAAGACTGGGGAAACCAAGACAAGGCTGGAAAACTGCCATGGGGCGACCGACATAGGGAAGCCTAGGCAGACTCCCCATCATATAAATTGGCTAGCATCAACATACTCTAGAGACATTTGAGTGAGGCCTATCTTGGGTCTCCTCACCCTTAGAACTGAAATATGGATCAAAACATTGAAAAAGTTTCGACAGTGATGAAACAATCCACCACAAGGGGTGGGGAGGGTTGAGACCCAACTACCAGGGCATCAAAATAACAACCAAAGTCAAACCAACACCTCCACATACCTGGATGAGCACTATTAAAATTTGATACTTACTTATCCAACAGAACCCATAAGAGCCACCAAAAGAGATTACATATGGTGGGACACAACCCCCAAGACTTTATGGTAATGAGACGACCATGCCACTTCATAGACACGGGAACCCTTACACACCCAAACAAGTCATTAGAGAAGAAAAACCACATAAAACAATTTGACAGCCTTTACATTCTACACCAATTATAGAAATAAGGTCAAGGTCCCATACCCTCTTAGGGGTCTGGACCATGCTCCAGCTTCACTCTAAGGCCTATGGATGGTGCCCTGATATTTGAAGCTTCTCCTGCCTCGCAGTCAAACATTAAAACACTCGAAAAGAGCTTCTCCTTATAGTGCTACACACAACCACACCGCAACTGAGACAACACCAACAATCACAACACACTCTGACACCCACTTAATCACTCACAACATATCCAACAAAATAGGGGTTTTGATGATGCACATGCATCAACTCTTCATCGTAACCAAGAAACTTAAGAAGGAATGACCCACGAGAAAAACTCCCCTTTGAACAGAAAAATTATAACTCCCCGAGAGCACACACTCCTATGAAAAAAGGGATCCCCAAAGGATTCTATGAAATCTACCTTTTCACTTCAATGAGAACTCACACTGCAAGACATCACCAAACTTGACCCTTGCGGCTGATGAAAGCACTAAAGGCCTTTCAAGTATCGGACATCACTGATAACTCTAAATAGACTTCACCCTTCCCTACAATAATTCATTTCACCACTTCTAGAGGGATCCTTTATATGAAATGATGTGAAACTTCATACACAATGACTCTGACAACTCGAAGATACCATAACTCCCTGAAATTCCCCTCTCATCTGTCATCCCACTCTGAAAGAATCCACTTAGTTGTAAAAAGGAGAGGTGGGTTCAATTATAGTATGTGTGGTGCACTAGAGAAATCGTACTAGGTGTATAAATGGAATAGGAACCCGAATAATCAATGCTCTCTTTCACGAGCCACTTGTAGGGAAACACATCCATAAGCTAGTGGCCTCCAATCATCGCAAAAGTTTAGTTAGTGTTGTAACATAAATCTTGCCAGATGAAACCTAGATGAACTTCTCACGTGACATCTAGCATACTAGTCCTAATCCGCCCACCTAGGTACTCAGGGTTTTCCCTTGTGCTCAGTCAAGTTCCACATTCACATGGTGTATCACTTTCACATGTCACTAACTAAACAAGTCATTACATTACAAGCCACAACTTTCACAACCAAACTCCTCTTTAAAGATCAAATTCACACCAAGAACATTTCAAATATAATTTTCACCACTTTCAAAATTTAATATATATATCATTTAAAAAGAAATTAAAACAATTCCATGAGACACCGCAAGGAATTACACCAAAACACACTAAAAACCCAATTTTTAAACAAAGTACACGCAAAAACCTATTCAAATTATAATTCTCATAATGATCCCAAATTAATAAATAATCCAAATAATAAATTATTCATTTCTATGATGCACAACAAGGTTTTACCCTAAAAACATACTCAATTTATCTCTCTTAAAATCAAACATGCCTCAAAACATCCGTTTTCTTTTTTCGAACATGATTTTCACATATTCTAAAAATTAATACAGTATTATAAAAACATATAAAAAAATTCAACAAATCCACCAAATTATTTTAAACCAAAAGAGAACCGCAAAGCCAACATCTCAAAAAATCCATTTTGAATGAAAAATCCCATTAAAATGGACACTCTTCTTCATTCATATCAAAGACCAACCGCTTTGAAGAAACCACCATTATTTACAAGACACCATTTTCTTCATTTCACACAAGCTGAATAAATCCAAGACAATAGCCAAGCCCCATTATAATATCACCCATATTTTGAAACCAATTCCAAAACAAGATGTTCCCCTTTTTTCACAAAAAAAAAACAAGCCAACATGCCTACAATGATTCACTACACATTAAAAATCCATATTTAAACATACAGAACTCAATTTACAATGATAAATAAGTTCTCACCAACCAAACTACTCATAGAACCCATCATGAAAACATTTCACCAAAACAATGAAAATTTTGGTTTACATGAAAAGACCATTTTAAAATCAATTGCATACTCAAATATTCTAAAACCTCGTTTTCACCATAAAAACTATAGATTAAACCCATTTATAATTTACCACAATAAGGCCGAAATGAAAAACATCATCATTTCTAAAGAAAGTGCAATTTTTATCACATATTCATGTGAAAATATTTTTAAAACGCATTTCACACAAACTATAAAGGACAAAAAATCATTTATACAAGGACACACATATAAACAACAAGACTATACTATTTTTAAAATCCAATTTCATCAAATGAGCATGCCAAGACATTGTAAAAATAGATCACACTATGCAATTAAACAATTGAACATATTAAATTAAACATATTAAATAAACTAAAAACCAAATTAAATTATCTAAAAATGGCAAGGCATGGAACCCCATACCACAGTTTTGAAGACTCCAAAAATTGGTTTGAATTATTCGATCGTACACCAATTGTACAACAAGAAAAATGAATCTAAACAAAAATCCACAATATTGAACAAGAATACACAAAATTAAGACCATAATATGACACCCTAGATATTGGAAAAAAAGAAACCTCAAAGAAAAAAGACCAATCCCTATCAAAGAGATGAAATGGTCTTCTGGTGGGAGAGGGAGAGGAGACAGTGCAATGGGAGTTCGGTCGGGAGTGATTGCGGTGTGACGATGCTGGCTGGGGGAGGGGGATGCACCAGGTTTTTGGGGGAGGTCGCACGATGGTAAAAGATGACCTGACAAGGGTTCAGGGTGATGACACGAGCCAGATGGAGCAGGGGGCGCCAGACAGAGCAGGACAAGCACCGAGAGGTTTAGGGAATGACAGGGGGGTCATGAGTAGAACTAAAGAATAGGGGAGCCACACGCGACATAAAAGACTATGAGGGAAGAGCTAGGTCTCCACAGAAAGAGAGGGGGGAGGGAAAAAAGGGAAAGAAAAAAAAAGAAAACTAAAAAAACAAAAAACAAAAAAACCCCAATAACATTAATAATACTAATAATAATTTTTACCTAATAATAATAAAAATAATAATAATAATTGGAATAATAATAATCAATTAAATAAATTTTCATCCATAGAACTAACAATAATAATGATAATAATATCCTTAAATATTAAAACAATCCACTAATTCTTTATCAAAATTCATGTTTTTTTTATTATCATTTAATCCCCCATTTTTAATTTTATTTCATTATAAATAATTTCTTTTATTAAATTAGTTGCACATTGGGTAGGTGTGTGGGGAACTGATTGAGGTCGCATGGTGACACATGCGAGGTCACGCGTCTTCTACAGCGGTGCGTTGAATGCCTTCAAGGCCAAATAGTGAATTTCGAAATGAGAACTCAAAACATTAAGTTAGGTTACATGCAGGCTCCCCAATAACAAGAAAAATTTATAAAATGAATAATGTAAAAGAGGTGTTTGTGACAATATCTATTCCTAAAAATGTGTTAAAACATATTATACACATATCGGTATAAACAGAACTATTTTTCCCATTCTTGAGTATCTTAGGAAAATTAAACATAAAAAAATGAATTAGAGGTACATATTTGACCCCAAACTTTATCAACACATAATATTTCATCCACATAAAATTATCCATAATCATATATTTAAAATAGATATAAAATTAACAGTCATCTAAAAATTTTCCAAAAAAAATAAAATTATATTACGAAAACATAGTATATCAAAAATAAAAATTTCAAAGAGGAATATTATAATAATATCTAATATTGGGTTATCAAAAAATCACTTCATTCGAGATATACCATGGGGAAAATGGAAATAAAAATATAATGGTTTTTACATAAACCTTTTAATTATTTTTATAAAATATGAAATGAAAATTTCAACTAAAAAATTAAAAAGGAAAAGAACTGAATTTTGGAATCATTTTTATAGGTAGTTCCTAATAATTTCTCCCTAAAATAAATTAAAAATTAATATAATAAATCCATTGTTGTAAATAATATCAAGAAATACCTTCATTAATATTTTAGGCCATCTTAAATAAAACCCACATAAATAAATATTGAGATAATTTCATATATAAAAGGGGTAAAGAAAATATGATAAATATAAAAAGGAATACATAATTGGATTCCATTAAAGAAAACTATGTCTATATTAAAAACATTGACATATATGTAATGGTTCATTTGTGATAACATGAGTTATTAAAACCAACATTGTGATTTAATTTCAAAAAAAATTATCATAGATGTGGTTATTAGTGATTATAAAATAATATCTCAAAATAATAATTAGAAAAGAAATTTAAAATATTTAAATGAACGGATAAAAAACCATGAAAAGTACATTTGAAAACAAAAGGTAATAACCAGATAAATTTGAAATTTAAACGCCCAAACCTTTACGGAATTGGTAACACTATAATAAATGTATATTTTGAGAAATATCCTGAAATGGAAATTACAATATTAGTAAATGGGTTTATATGTTCATATTTTTAATAAATATAGAAGTTAATACACCATATAAATTAATTAATGGGGAAAATATCAAACAAGCCTCATTGTGTTGAAATTGAAAAAAAGACACTTACTATGAATTCATGATTAGTTGGTGACACTATATCCTCATGTATAATAGAAATAAACAGCTTGATTGCCTATTTAATAACATTATTCATGTTTATATCCTTTAAAAATCTTCATTTACAAATATTTTAAAAAAATTATATATATACACACACAGAGATATATATATATATATATATATCAATATTGGGTTTGAGTAATCTTTATTTTTTAGAACTAGGTTTGTCATAGAGGTGTTTTTCCTCATTATTATCAAATCATTCATTATTCCAATATCATACAAGGTAAGATAATTGATGCATTATAATTATTTTATATTTTATATTTTCATTCATTTTTTATTTTTGTTATAATTCTTATATATTTAATCAAGGAATAACATGTTTGGGTGATTCTTAATGAATGGTCATTGGTATACTAAATATGAAGTAAAATATTAGTTTTATAATTGTTAAAATAAATAAATAAATTATGTAATTTATATAAATAATTTATTAACATTATTTATGTTCATTTCCTAATACTTTATATTTTTTTATAGATATTCTCTAATAGGCGGGTACGATGACTCAAACATGATGATACCAAAATTAATGAATGGTTGTGATTATGAATGATGTTTATTTTGGAAAAATATCATTAGTACATTTGAATAATTCTATAACATATATATTTTCTACACGGTAAATCTAAATTAGGAATATTTATAAGAATAAGTTAAATTAAAATTAATTGTTCACTTATAAACAAATCTCTTTTCCTCTTGGAATGCTTTTTTGGTGGTTAGTTTTACAAAAGAATCTTATTAAAAATTTAACATATATAATTACTAATTTAAAATTATATAATATAAAACATGGCCTAAATAACATATATATTCACAAATATTATTCATATAAATATCTTTGAATAGTCATGATAAAAAATGAAATGTTTCCTACATTGACGTGGTAGTCCACATGGGAAATAGATAAATATTTAATTTTATTCCACTAAATGGGAGGGAAATAGTTCATGGATATACCCTAAATATAAAAAAATTTGAGATTATTATTTATTTGGATTCAATTTTATACACTTAGATATAATGGTTTTCAAGTATTATGGATTAGAATAATATTGAAAGTAAGTGAAAGGTTAAATAATACTTACTTTGAGATTTTTGACCCTCTCTTGATTTTTCATTTTGAAATGAAATAATTGAGCCACATTGTTGGGGATAGAGGATTCCAATATTTTCAATCTACTCTAGTTGAAGTAAATTTGGTAGAGATTTTTCAGAATATTGAACTATATGTTGGTATTGTTTTTTAAATAAGTATGATGGGGAATAAAATAAAACCATCAATGAATTATAGTTTAAAAAACTGAAAATTTTAAACCTCAAATGTATTATTTCACTTACCTTTTCAAATTACATAACAAATAAAAAATCATAGTAACAAAATTATAATCTTTATTCACTAAAGTTTTCATAGTAGAGATAATGTGATCGTTATTTTAATTAGTATGGATGAAATTTTTTACACAACAAAAATTGAAAAAAAAATTACGAATTATTGATTATTAAATAAAATAATACTTTCAAAAGTAGTTATTAAAACCACTCTATAAAAAATGTGTATGGTGTATTTGTAGACCAGATATTAAGCATATATGAATTTAAAGTGTTTTAAGGTATCAATTTTTTTATAACTCTCAAATCGTTTATAGTTCATTCCCATGATTGCCTCAACTCAACCCATTTGTAGCATCTCACTTCCATGCACTAAAAGTGGATGGTATGTATAATGACCCATACTTTACATACATTGTTATTACATTACAATTGAAGCACACTTATTACAACATATAACAAAACCAGGATAGGACCGTATAGGTATAGTGTCTTTAGAAACTGGGAAACATAAACAATTGGTTCATAAATCATCTACGTTGTCTCCCATTTATTTCATCATATCTAGATTCCCATTTTGGCATATCCTACTTAATATACTTCTTCATGACCTTGGGAAAGGAAAACATACAAAAGGGTGAGCTCAAATCCTCAGTAAGGGTAAACAAAAGAAATATCAAACATATCATATTTATAAGAACATAACATTTTGAAAATCTTATCCTGCAAAAGAGATCATAACATGGGATAAATTATAGAAGTGAAATGTAATCCCAATAATCATAACATAAAACATGAATCTTTGTGTCATACACACATAATCATAGAGAATCATTTCTTATTAGTCAAGGCTCATTGCCAAGACTATCTTAGTGGACAAATTCCATTTCTGAACCGAGTTCACTCCTCATTTCAGTCCTGTTTCACTGAACCGGTTTAATCTGCCATTCCATCCATGTCTATATCATGAGATATAAAATCTTTACCCAATGCATTGTAGGTAGATATAGGTCCCACCCATCTCATAATGATACCATTCTTATGTGTGCCACAAAATCATAAACCATACATCATAGCATAACCCATGCAATAAAAATGGGAATCTTAAACATCATGACATCATAAAACAATTCATATAAGATAAAGGAATTCATAAAAATATTTCCATCACAACATAATCAAATCAATGTAATAATAGGGATAGAAACATAACCCTATATTATCATAGATGGAAAGTAATTTTGATAAAACACTTGAACTCCATTCTTGAGGAAAATATCCTTTCTACTTCAAAAACACTTTTCCTTTCTTAACATGTCATACAATTCTAAACTAAAAAAAGTTGATTAAAAATAAACATGAAAACTTGTAAATGAATATTATTGGAGATAATGTTTTAAAAATCCATTCATGCCATATAAGTTAAAAACATTCATCCCGTACTTTTTTCGGAAAAGTCAAAAATTACCTCGTACGAAAAATGACAAAAGATTCCTTTTATATCTTTTACTAAAAACTCACCAAACGGTAAAATTGGATTTAAACAATTGTAGGTAGATAGAAACAATATTACATATTGAGGAAAAATGGATGTGGTTGATAAAATACACCCTAGTAAATACCAAAGTATAAACAATCTCGGATAAAATGAGATTGTGATATTTTCCCTTACCTTAGGTCCAGTTCTATTCGTAAGTGTCTGAAACTCCTGTATAGTTATTTAAATAATGTTATTGACTTATTCCAGAATCAAACCTATTTTTATGATATCATATATGGTCATATTTGTATCTTCTTATTAGTAATATTTCATTACTACTTGTTATTCGGGTGTTTATTACTTTTTTTCTTATGCGTGTTTTGTCAAATAAATTCTTATTATTCTCTTTAGGTTATAGATACCTCATTTAAAGAATTTTATTAGTGTAATATATATCATATTCATTGATTAAATTAATTTATATAATCATTATTCAATTAATATCATGTAGAATGAGTCGCATCACATCGTGGGGACAGTATTCCGTACGTACGCACGAGCGATGATATCGTTCCCATGATCGTGGAATTGTATTGGAGTGTATGAATACTATTTAAGAATAAATATAAATTTACAATAATAATATATAGTCATTATTTACACCATTATACCCATCCAAGTAAGGTGGTGGTGGAAAATAGATTACATCACGGCGTGGAGACGGTATTCCGTACGTACGCACGCGCGGTGATTTCATTTTCTGTAGGATGGATAGATGGTGAAATAGGGTTTTTTCATACTTATAATAACATATCAGTATATTAGTGATACTGATGTAATTACTTTATAATGAAAAACTAAATAATAAGAAGTGGAAGAAGAAATAAAGATGTTAGAATCGGTAACGGACATTACCTCTTCTTTGAAGCGCTTCTTTGATACCTCCTTTTGGGGCACTAAAATTGGTCTATGAAGAAGACCAGGACCTCTAGGATGTATCTAGGGAAGTAGAGATAATAAATTGTCAGGGGTTGGCCGAGCTTGAAGGCTCAATTTGGTGTTAGGAAGAGAGGGAGGAGGTGGCCTTTTATAAGGGAGGAGAGGGTCACCTTTGGAATAACTAAAAATATTATTTTATTATAAAGTCAAATTCGCTTTTTAATAGCTCCAAATTGATATATTTCAAAAATAAGGTGGGTCTGGGTCTAAAGCCTCTCATAAAATATAATTTAGACAAGTTTAGGTATCAATTTTTACCTTATCATTTAGATTTAACTTTAAGTTAGATAATTTAACTTTTACCGTGTCTTCTTGTTTTCTTACACTATACGGTTAATAAACATAATATATCAAGCCAAACGAACCCCAAGTTGTTTATTATTAATATATATAACCTTATCTAAGTCATATGGCCGAACCTTATATTTTTTGGAATAAAACAACAATTAATAATATAATATTTGTTTTAAAAACGATTTTATGTCAATTTTGACACTATTTATTAATTGATTTTTTTAAACTCATAACATAATGATTAGTTCGAAACAAGTTAATTAAATAAATAATAACATGTCATATTAACCTATAAAATTAGTATAATTCATAAAAAGTCTCAAATTACATTTATTTGGGTATTTATAACATCAATTATGTCAATATTTTAATAATACGATAATTACTACATTATCATTGTGTCATAAATAAAATAAATTATTTAATATCTAAAAATTATAAATAAAATACCATTATGTAGGAAATCTTTTTTTATTTATAATTAATTTTTATAGTAGAATTTATCTTATGTATGACACTATATTAAAAATGATTTAGTTAATAAACTTTGATTTTACCTATTTTAACCCTTCTTTAAATAAATTGACAATAAATGTCCTAATCTAATCCAAGTGGGCCTTAATGGTCATATTTTATTCTTAATGTTGTTTTTGGTCGATTTACACTTATCCAATAGAATTAGGACATGTATTAGGGTAATATTAATAACACTTTTACCCTTCATTACCCTATTTACTTTTAACCGTGGGAAAAAAAAGTAAAAAGTTACTATTCACCAAAAATTATTTTCATCTCATTGAACCACATTTTAGTCCTTGATATTAAACTTGTCTATCGGATTTTCTAAATTTCACTCACATAAGCAGTAAAATTACGTTTTATGAAAATTTCAGTTTTTTTTAACTACAACTTAGTGGTTTCACTATTCATCAAAAATTGAAAGTTTTCAGAAAAATAACAAAATTTCTCCTTAGGATAATTTCGATATTTCAAATCCAAAAATGAAGTCCATTTTGAAAAATAAAATTTATAAAATTTCAAAAAGTGGTTATTACTATTCATAACGGCTAGTTTTAATAGCATATCATTGTTTAGTGAAACTCGGTATTGCGTACAACGCAAGCTATCGAGGAAGGCCACGATTGCGTGTAAAGCAAGACAAGATAGTGTTGTGTGTAGTGAAAGATTTCTTTGATGATTTAAAAACAAAATATTTCTCATAAAAGTCTCGGGTGTTACATTCTACCCCCCCCCCTAAAATGAATTTCGCCCTCGAAATTTGTCACTTTGTAACAAAAAGATGAGGATACCTCTCCCTCATCATATCATCAATCTCCCATGTATATTCTTCTAATTGGTGGTTCCTTCATAAAACTTTCACTAAGAGAGTGGTCTTGTTTCGTAGGACTTTTTCGCTACGATCCAGAATCTGTATCGGTTATTCTTCATAAGAAAGATCTTGCTCCAGCGGTACAACTTCTGATCTGAGTACATGTGAAGGATCAGGTATGTACTTTCTCAGGATAGATACATGGAACACATCGTGAACTTGAGAGAGATTCGGTGGAAGCGCCAATCTGCACTACTGGAAATTTGGGCTATAGCCACGGTTCTAAACCGTGACTATAGGCCCTAAAACCGTGGCTGTAGGTAATAGCCACGGTTCCTCAAACCGTGGCTAAGTTTGGCGTGGCTATAGGCCTAGACCTATAGCCACGGTTCCAAAATGTGGCTTTAAAACTAGATCCACGGTTCAAACCGTGGCTGTTTACCTAATGCCACGGTTTTAACCGTGGCTATACTAAAGGTCGTACAAACTTAATTGCCACAGTTTTAAACTATGGAATTATGTCTATAGCCACGGTTAATAACTGTGGAAATAAACCAATATCCAAGGTTTAAACCGTGGCTATAGGGTGTCCAAATCCATAAAAAAAATACCCCCCAACCCCCTCGACACCCCCTAGACACCCCCTCGACATCCCCTGGACACCCCCCTGGACACCCCCTGCCACCCCCCTGCCACCCCCTACCAGTCCCCCCCGGACACCCCCCTTCCAGTCCCCCCTACCCCCTGCCACCCCCCCTGTGAGTCCCCCTTGCCCCTACTAGTCCCCCCAGCCAGTCCCCCCCCCCCCCACCCCCTGCTAGACTCCCCCCTGCCACCCCCTGCTTGTCCCCCTGCAAGCCCCTACCCGCACTGCCCCCTGCTTGCCCCCCTGCCAGCCCCCCCTGCCCCCTGCTAGTCCCCCCTGCCAGCCCTCCCTATCCCCTGTCAGTCCCCCCTGCCAGCCCCCCCCCCTTCCCAAGTATGTGTTCATGCTGAAACTGGTAAAGCACAATTATGCTGGATATATTCTATAAGCAGATCCTCAACTCGTACTCCCAACTTGAGCACCTTATCAAAGAGGGTTCTCTACCGCAACTAGAATTAAGATGAAACATCCTATCAACATGGGGTACCAACAACCAGAACATGTCTAGGAGCACCATTACAGACCTCACCCTATAGGTTACACATGACATATACTTATAGGGCTGCCACATTTTACTCTACCTGTTGTTACACCTATTCATGCTCATTCTCAACTAGACATTCCTCAAGGACAGCCCCTCCCCCTCTACTGGATATCCCCTCCCCCTTCCTAGACACCCCCCTGCTGGACACCCCTCCCCCCTTCTGGACAGCCCTCCCCCCTGCTGGACAGCCCCTCCCCCCTCCTGGACAGCTCCTCCCCCTACCTGGAAACCCCTCCCCCCCTGCCGGACACCCCTCCCCCCTGCCTGGACACCCCTCCCCCCTGCTGGACACCCCTCCCCCATGCTGGACAGCCCTCCCCGCTCGTTCTGGACAGCCCTTCCCCCCTCCTGGACAGCCCCTCCCCCTGCCTGGACACCCCTCCCCCCTGCTGGATAGCCCCTCCCCCTGCCTGGACATCCCTCCCCCCTTCCTGGACACCCCTCCCCCTACCACCCCCGACTTGTCCCCCTGCCTTTCCCCCCTGCCCCATGCTTGTCCCCCATGCCACCCCCTACCAGCCCCCTTGCCCCTGCTAGTTCCCCCCTACCACCCCCTACTTTCCCCCTGCTAGCCATCCCCCCTACCCCCTGCCAGTCCCCCCTGCCACCCACTGCCAGTCCCCCCTGCTAGTCCCCCTGCCATCCCCCTCTGCCCCCTTCCACCCCCCCCCCCTTCCAGCCCCCTTCCCCCTGCTAGTCCCCCTGCCCCCTGCTAGGCCTCCTGCCCCCTGCTAGACCCCCTTCCCCTGCTAGGCCCCCTACTAGGCCCCCTTCTAGGCCCCCTGCATATTTACCCTTGCTGGACACTGGACCCCTGCTAGACACTGGACCCATACTCCCCCCACCCCTACCATCCCCCTTGTACCCCTGCTGGACACATGACTCCCCCTGGAAACTAGTTCTTGGGATGCCCAAATCCTATTTACCCCTATTGGACACTGGACTCCCCCCTGGACACTGGACTCCCCCTGCATATTTACCCCTGCTGGACACTGGACCCCTGCTGGACACTGGACAATACTATAGGTTCTTAGTATGACCACCCCATACTATAGGTTCTTAGTATTACTTGGGAAACATTTGAAACAAAATTCAGAAGTATCTATATATGAGTAATCTAGGAAAACATACATATAATCAGTCTGGGAAATAAAACAGAATAAACTATAAAATGTTTATGGAAATAAAATAAAACATATTTGAAATTGGAAAACATTACCAGAAAAACTGTTTATCAACTAAACAAACTGCTTGGTGAAATCATGGTCAAACATGCTCATCCTGAGATAAAATCTGCTTACATTTCATGTAGTACTGCATTAAACAAAACATTCGAATTATGATTTGAAATAGAGTTACCAGATTTTATAGCACCGTGCTCACTATCTATAGGTGGTGAAATAGTTATACCTGGTGACTGTGAAGTATATGTGGGATGTTTTATGATATTTTCCAGATCTAGACAACACTGCATTTTCTCTATAGAGACATTCATAACCTTCATGGGCTTAGGTTCCAGGAGAGCCCTCTTGCACCCCCTTGCAACCCCCTGGACAGCCCCCTTGAACACCCCCCTGCACCCTTGGTCCCCCATGACCCCCTTGCACCCCACTAGACAGCCCCCATGCCCCAACTGGAGAGCCCCACTAGACAGCCCCACTGGACACCCCCTGCACCCCCTAGACAGCCCTCCCCCCCTGCCAGACACCCCTCCCCCCTGCTTGGACAGCCCCTCCCACAGCTGGACACCCCTGCCCCTACCCCCTGCCACCCTGCCCCCTGACCCTGGACACCCCATGACAGACCCCACCCCCAGACCCTGGACACCCCTTCCAGTCCTGCCCCCCCCCCCCCCCCCCCAGACCCTGGACACCCCAGGACAGACCCCCCCCAGAACCTGGACAAACCCCCAGACCATGGACACCCCCCAGAACCTACCCCCCCAAACCCAGACCCCCCAGGACAGACCCCCCCCAGACCCTGGACACCCCAGGACAGACCCCCCCCCACTGGACCCCCTAGACACCCCATGGAAAGACCCCCCAGGACAGCCCCCCCAGACCCTGGACACCCCAGGACAGCCCCCCCCCCCACTGGCCCCCTAGACAACGGATCGATGTCATGGGCTATTGCTAAAAGACCGAATCCGGATGCTGAAATCAGTAGTAAGTAAGAAGAGGTAAATGAAGAAAAATGAATAAAATTTTCCCAATATACTTGGGGAATTTTATTCATCAGAAGGAAGAAGAAAAGAAGAACAGTAGCCGAGAGTTCCTTAACCAGAGGTGGAGAATGATTTTTTTACATAGGATCTGTCTAATATTTAATTGAAGAAAGAGGGAGAGGAAATTAAGTACCTCATTACAAGTGGCAGCATTCAAAAAATTCTCTTCCAATGGAATAAAATATTACAAAATATATATATAAACCTTCTCTCTCCTCTTGTGGCTTCTAGGTGTCCACGTGGTTAATAATTTGGTTGAGGTGAGGCTGTGGACTCATGGGGGAAAGCATGAAGGAAACTAAGTTGGACTGGATTTTAAGTAGGCTGCTCTTGTTTTTCTGAAGTGGCAGGGCTGATTGGGTCTAAAATAAGTGAGTTGGAATAGGAATTTATATGAGGGATTCAAATGTTAAGGGGTCTGGTTTAATTGGTTAGAATTGGGTGAGGTTTGGAATGGTTTTAAAGTGGGATGCCTGGTGGAAAATGCGGGGTTTGTGACTTAGAAGTTGAAAGGTGGGTAGGCCTGATTGGTGTTCAAGTTTTGGATGGGTTGCCTAGGTGGATTGAAAAATGGTGGGGGACTGGGAAGGAGTTCATAGTGGCTAAATTGAAGTGGGAGCATGGAATTGTAATAGGGCTTGAGTTTGGATTTTTTAGTGAGAGTGGAAATGGCCCTGGAATAGCTGGTTTGATTTTGGTGGGTTGGCCATGGGATTTTTATAGTGCATCGAAAAATAGTCACTAGCAGGGCTTGGTTTGGTGTGAAATTCAGTCAAACAGTTGTGGGAACCATCATGGAAGCAACTACCAAATACAGACCAGAGCTAGTCTGCTCTACAGTGAAGACCCTTCATGGAAACTCTTCAAGAAAACCAGGTCTCCAGTTGCATCTTTGTCCATAACAAACAAGCCCTGTTTGCATAGGCCCAAACAGACCTCCCTTTTCCAGCTTGTGGGGGAAATGTGGGAACTCCAGCATGAAATAGGCCCCCAGAATAGAACAGGCTCTTTGCAATTGCATCAAACAGATTGTGTGCAGCCTTTAAAACTCAACTTGGAAGTGATCATCCTCCTCTAATGAGTGCTACATGAGATAAGGGAATTATGGAAGGAATTTCATCTAAAACAGCCAAAAGCAGACATTGAATTTCCATCACAATAGGCTGATCCGGTTCAGACGACATGTGTAGAGGATGAGGATAATCTGGTTCCGACAACATGTGAAGAGGATGAGGAAAAAGAAGAATTACTGAACAAATATTATGTGATACATTTACAATAAAATATGACAGACAATTCCAAACCAATGTTTTCTGTTGAATTGAGCCTTTGTACCACCTGTTATGCACGTTCTTTGGAATGATGGATGAGAGGTAGAGCTGAGAGGAGATATAGTTTGGGAATGAGGAAATACGAAAAATAATAGAGCTAACCATTCAATGTTTCTCTAAGTAGGAGTAACTGTTGCAGGGTGTCGTCCGGGAGCAAGGCCAAATCACGGCGTTACCGCGGCGTGACCGCGGCATGACCGCTGCAGGGTGTCATCCTGGAGGTGTAACCACCGCAGGGTGTCATCCTAGAGCAGGGCCAAATCACGGCGTGACCGCGGCATGACCACGGCGTGACCGCGGCGTGACCGTGGTGTGACCACGACGTGACTACGGCGTGACACCCCCTTCCCCCCTAATGGACACCCCTCCCCCCTGCTGGACACTCCTCCCCCCTGCCGGATAGTCCGTGACAGCCCGCCCCCCTGCCTGACAGCCCGCCCCCCTGCCGGACAGCCCACCCCCCTACCGGACAGCCTGCCCCCTGCTGGACAGCCCCGCCCCCTGCCTGGACACCCCTCCCCCTGCTGGACAGCCCTCCCCCCTGCTGGACATCCCTCCCCCTACTGGACAGCCCTCCCCCCTGCTGGACAGCCCTCCCCCCCTGACGTGGGGCTTCATGTTACTGACTATTGCCGTGTGGCTGGAGAGGAGCTGGTGAGGCGAGGCTGGAAGTCTTCTTCCTGGGCTATAAAGGGTCCTGCGATGCACCTGCGTTAGGGGTCCTGGGGCTGGGTGCTGCTGGGTGAGGGTATGTAAAGGGGTGGGTCTAATAAACTACTAGGGGAAGTATGGTAACTTGTGTTAAATAGTTGTTAGCTGTCAGGGTTGTTAGGTGGTGTTAGGTGGTGGGTGGGGTTTATTAAATGGAGGGGATGATGTTGGTGGGGGGATGAAAATTGTTTAGTATTTCTTTCAGCTATAGGTGCTGAATTGGATAAGGTCTCCAAGGCTAGATGCAGCGAGCAGGTATAGAATATTCTTCTAGAAATAGAGGAATCATTTTTTTATTGTGTGTACTACAAGGAATTCAAGGTTGTTCAATAATCAAGAACTAATTTTTCACCTCATCATGACGGAGCTTCTTATGGATTGAGTTTGAATCAGAAATTGCTTCCAAGACATTGTAATCAAGAACATGGAATTTCCCATAGAGGTTTATTACTCATTGGATCGAATATCTCAAGAATATCACTCGACTCAATCTAGTTATTTCACCTGAAGAGGTGAATTTCACAAGCATTCTCAACTTTAGGAATCAAAGTGATAAATTGGGCATTGAAACCATGGGGATGCACCCCTGAGGTTAAGAAAGAAGAGACTATCTTAAAAACATCCACCAGCCCCCCTCCCCCACCATCCCCCAACCCCAGCCCCCCCCCAACCCCAGCCCCTTGCCCCCCCCCCACCAGCCCCCCATCCCCCAGCCCCCCCAGCCCCCAGCCCCCCCACAACCCCCTACCCCCCATCCCCCTGCCCCCACCAGCCCCCCTGCCACCCCATCCCACCCCCCCCCCCCCCCCGCAGCCCACCTTCACCGCGGCGTGACCTCCGCAGGGTGTCGTCCTAGAGCAGGGCCAAATAACGGCATGACCGCAGCATGACCGCCGCAGGGTTTCGTCCTGGAGGAGTAACCGCCGCAGGGTGTCGTCCTAGAGCATGGCCAAATCACGGCGTGATCGCGGCGTGACCGCGGCGTGACCGCGGCGTGACCGCAGCGTGACTGCGGCGTGACCACCACAGGGTGTCGTCCTGGAGGAGTAACCGCCGCAGGGTGTTGTCCTGGAGCAGGGCCAAATCCGAGCGTGATCGTGGCATGACCGCGGCGTGACCGCCGCAGGGTGTCATCCTGGAGGAGTAACCGCCGCATGGTGTCGTCCTAGAGTAGGGCCAAATCACGGCGTGACCACGGTGTGACCACGACGTGACAGCAGTGTGACCACGGCGTGATCGCGGCGTGACCGCGGCGTGACCACGGCCTGACCGCATCGTGACCACAATGTGTTGGCCTGGTCCAGCGACATCCGCGGGGCAACATCTTCCACTTAGTTTCAAATAGGATGATATGGATGGAATGATAGGATGTTTTCTAAGAATATTTGAAGAAATTAATGCTAATCTGTGATTACTAGAGGATTGTATGACCCCTGATATACCAAATTCGGTGAGGTTTGGAGATCTAGAAATGTGTAGGAATACCTAGAGGAATACCCCATGGGATCAGACAATTCCAAACCAATGTTTTCAGTTGAATTGAGACTTTGTACCACCTACTATGCATGTTTTGTGGAAATATGGATGAGAGGCAACGCTGAGAGGAGATATAGTTTAGGAATGAGGAAATACGAAAAATTATAGAGCTAACCATTCAATGTTTCTCTAAGGAGGAGTAACCGCCACAGGGTGTCGTCCTGGATCAGGGCCAAATCACGGCGTGAACGCGGCGTGACCACGGCATGACCGCTGCATGACCGTGGCGTGATCGCCGCAGGGTGTCGTCCTGGAGGAGTAACCACTGCAGGGTTTCATCCTGGAGCAGGGCCAAATCATGGCGTGACCGCGGCATGACAGCGGTGTGACCGCCGCAAGGTGTCGTCCTAGAGGAGTAACCGCCGCAGGGTGTCGTCCTAGAGTAGGGCCAAATCACGGCGTGACCGCGGCGTGACCACGGCGTGACCGCAGCGTGACCACAACGTGTTGGCCCGGTCCAAAAAACATCTGCGTGGCAACATCATCCACCTAGTTTCAAATAGGATGATATGGATGGCAGGAGAGGATGTTTTCTCAGAAGATTTAAAGAAATTAATGCTAATATGTGATGACTAGAGGATTGGATGACCCCTGATATACCTAATTCGGTGAGGTTTGGAGATCTAGAAATGTGTAGGAATACCTAGAAGAATACCCCATGGGATCAAGAAAATCACAGGTTACATAACATGTAATCTGACATTACTGGTACTGTGGGACCCCTAGGTTGTGGAACTGGGCTTTTGGTTGGATTTAAATATCACATGCCATGTGACATTGTCACACAACATGGGACCCATCTTAAAACTCTACGGCACTTAAAGATTGTCTTGGTTCAAACAGTTCTTTTAATAAAAAGAGGGAAACCCCCTACAGGGATATAAAAAGGGTCAAGTACGATGTATTCTTTATGACTAAAAATGACATCAAGTATAAGGAAAAAATCAATGCAATAATGTTAAGCAAGGTATACCACT
Organism: Viscum album; assembly: GCA_963277665.1. Taxonomy (NCBI): domain Eukaryota; kingdom Viridiplantae; phylum Streptophyta; class Magnoliopsida; order Santalales; family Viscaceae; genus Viscum; species Viscum album. Next base: position 2,003,478,268 of record OY728164.1, on the reverse strand, counting down.
GTGAGTTTTCGCAGACAGCGCACCTCCGTTGGAGGGGTTTTATTACAAAACCAGGACATATTAATCAAACAAAACAATTATCTGAACTAACAATTATTCAAGAATTTCAATTTAATATAAACATGAAAAATTAAGAAGGAAACTAAATGCAGTTTAAAACATTGTCAATTTAAATGGGCTAGGAGAGGGACCCTTCCTCAACCTCAAGGCACGTTTTCTTTTGACGACGACTACTCGAATATTCCATTTTTCCGCTTGCACGCATATGCAACTTAACATATATGTAAGGAAACCTAGCCCCTATGTAAATATATGCATGGCCAAATATTCAAAAGGGGGGACTTAGATATATGTTTATACTTGAATGTACCCCTGCTGGACACCCCTCCCCCCTACTGGACACCCCTCCCCCCTGCTGGACAGCCCCTCCCCCTGCCTAGACACCCCTCCCCCCTGCTGGACAACCCCTCCCCCTGCCTGGACACCCCTCCCCCCAGTTGGACACCCTCCCCCTGCTGGACACCCCTCCCCCTGTTGGACACCCCTCCCCCTGCCTGGACAGCCCATCCCCCCTACCGGACACCCCTCCCCCATGCCGGACACCCCTCCCCCATGCTGGACAGCCCTCCCCCTGCTAGACAGCCCCTCCCCCTGCCTAAACACCCCTCCCCCCTGCTGGACACCCCTCCCCCTGCCTGGACATCCCATCCCCCCTTCCGGACACCCCTCCCCCCTGCCGGACACCCCTCCCCCTGCCGGACACCCCTCCCCCTTCCTAGATAACTCTATTGGTACTCACACAATTTTTGGGAAATTTTCTCAGTCTTGGGGAACTCAATTTGGTTGGATATACATACCAATAACCCAAGGTTTGGACACTATGTGATAACCCATGTGAATGTGGACATGTATATAATGATTCTAGAAGAAGTAGTCTTAACTAACTAGATGAATGTATAGACTTTCTGATCCAATACGAAAGGAAACCATAGTTCTACATGAATTATATGTTTTTTCCATCATTCTCCAGAATGTAATAGGGACAAGGAGTATTCTTTTTACAATATGAAGGGGAATGATGTCTCTAACTATGAAAGTTGGAACGGTAAGATGAATATTCCAATCTATGACTTGGAGAGAAAATAAACTACTATCCCTTATAATGTGGATAAGATAGGGGTTATATCAGTGTAGAAGGATACTGGGAAAACTACAGACTTAATCAATTCAACATCACCATAGGATGGTCCTTCTAATGAAAAAAACATGGATTATTCTCAGTGTGTTGTATTAACTCTTGAGGGCCCACCCCCGGGAAAATCCTTGAATGAGGACAATGTACCCCTTCCTGATTGAGAGATAAACATTGGATAGAAAATCCAGTTCGAGGGGCATGTATTTTAGGGGAACCTTTCCCTGATGTTTTGTACAGAGCCAAGGGACTGTAGGTATTTGCAACATTGTAGGAAATCCTAATGTAAATACTCACGAATGCGAAAAATAGGCAGAAAGTCAATGTGGACCTCTATAAAAATTTAGTTGGCCTTGAAGAGAGTACTTCAAATGAGGCAACATTTGATGGCATGCACACATAGAGGTGTTTATTTTAGGATGATTTACCTAACCTGATTGCATCTCATGGTTCTCAAGTGGTGAAAAATGGGAAAAAATTCTTGCAGGTTCCTACCTATCATTAATTCATGATGACACATTCTGAGGGACCCCTCATGCATGTTTCATACATATCTATCTAGGAAAAATCTAGGAATGAAACCTCACCAGGTTCGCTGAATATGATAACACCCAAGGATCATCAAAATAAGTTGCAGTAGAATCCCTTACCTACTAAAAATAATGATCAGTATGGGGTTTCACGAAAGTACCTGCTGCAATGATTACTAAGAATACGGCCTCCATAGAGTCACAATCTTATCCTAGATAGTATATGGGTAAATTTACACACTTAAGTCGTGTATTTTGGAATGATGATGATGAGGAAATTTCAATCAGTTAGAAGGTTATCATCACCTTCAATATAGTAAATGAAGATGAATATCCAAAACCTAAATACATGTATGATAAAGGCTTGGGTAGTGACCCAAAATTAAAGAATAAGAAAAATAATTGGAGTAATGGTATGGAGAAACTGCCACATGCCCCCTGCCCCCCTCCCCCCTGCCCCCTGCCCCCCTCCATCCTACACCCTACCCCATGCCCCCTGCCCCCCTCCACCCACCCCCTTAGCCTGCACAACACCCCCAGCACCCCCTTGCACCCTCCCTTCCCCCTGCCCCCCTCCACCCTGCCCCTGCCCCTGCCCCCTGCCCCCTGCCCCTACCCCCCTCCACCATTCCCCCCTGCACCCCTCCACCCTACCCCCTACCCCCTCCACCCATCCCCCTATCATACTTCAATACATCCCGAAGATATTATCAAAAACACTTCAAGACATAAAATGACTATTTTCAACAAGTATAACAAAAGACCAAAATATATGATGCAAGAACCACAAATCAAAGACCCCTCTCAATATACATGATGTAGTATGGTAAAAAGAAATAAATTAACTTACCAAAATGTTACCATCATACAAAATGGTGCCTTAATAGTACTTTGGGGAATATTTCTTTTTCACTGTAAGCCTATAATTTACCTACAAGAAAAAAAGAAAAAAAAGATCAAAATAAATCAGAAGTAATTATGTAGAGAATAAATAATTGATAAGAAATATATTTTTGTTTATGTGCCTAAATAAAAACACGTATCCTGCAAAAAATAGTAGATGCAAGAACCACAAATCAAAGCTTACTTGAGAGGAAATTTTTTTTTTGAAAAGTTCTACTATTAGAAATTAGAGCTTCAAAAATTTCATCACCAATTGCACCCTATCTTCATCAAACATTAAATGGTTTATGGAATAAAGAAGGTGATACAATCATATCAAGCTCAACAATTGAGTACCGTATAATTCAGCTCATAAAAATGATTTTAGAATTGGAACCATAAAACTATGATTAAATTTTTATTTTATGTTTTTAAAACTACATGGGAACAAAATAATATGTTAATATCACTCTAATCAAAACAAATAACTGAGAAGTGAAGTTCACATAGATGCCCATTACCATGAATGGATGTTCCCCCTTGCTTGTCGGTTGCATGCCAACGTGCCCGCATTTGAACCAACACCAACCACCTCGTCCTATGGTAGAAATGATTAATTAGATATATGCATCAATTTGTAAAAATAAAAGAATTTTTTTATCTAATTACAAACAGATCATATAACTAATATATTAAAAACAAAAGAAATTAAGAACATAGAGTTCAAAAAATCACACAAAATGCATTAATGATACCCACTAGATACTATATTAACAACTTTATCAAAAATTCATGGGTTTTAATGTAGATTCATGTTAACATTTGAAGTTTAAAAATGATTTTTAGTAAAACATTAAAATAAGCATACACATCAGAATTTCAATACAAAAAGGTAGTAAAAAAGGAAGAAACAACCAACATATTTAACAAGATGATTTCAGCATAAAAAAATTTATTAAAAGGAAACTTTGAACCATTTATTTCAACTAAAAAACAGAATTTAATTTTCAATTTTAAGTAGAAAACTCATATAATTTAAACTATTACTCCCATTGTGTAGATGATCTATTCATTTGAGATCATTGGAAAAAATTTCCCTTCTTTTCTTGTTGAATAAATACCTTTGGTTTCCAAAATTTCATCTCCTATTAGTGTAAACATATACATTAATTTATAAAATTTAAAGTTCAAAACAGAACAAAACTAGAGTAAAAACTAAGGTAGATTGGTTCAAAGTTACTATGAAATATAACTTCTCAAGATTTATAAAAATCGTTGAATCTATACTTCAATAGGATTTGAAGTTATGCTCACCAAAGTACTAAAAAATAGAAATTTTAAGTTACATTCACTTATTCTATTTGAATAACATAATTTTTTTAATAAAAATCAATAAAAAGGAATGGTTAAACAATGATTTAGAATTAAAAAATTTAGGATTAGAAAAAAATTGTGTACCCTTACCTCACACTTAATTTGAAGTATATAATAAGAATTTAAACTCTTAAAAATTTAAGGGTGGAAGGAAACAACCTGAAAATTTTCTTAGAGTGAAAGAAGTTACTCAAAATTGGCTGCCATGTGCAGATACCCACCTTACTTCCTACAAAAAAAGACCTCAATCAAAAAAACTTTATTAAAGAAGGTCAAATAAAAAAACTAAAAAAAGTAACAAGATAATCTTGGGTTTATCTCCCAGGGGGTTCTATATTTAGATTCCTCACAGTTGAAAATCATTTATTCAACCCCAATTAGATGGAGGATGTGTCTTCTTACTTAAAAACTAGCATAAAATCTTCTTTCTAGCTATATTAATCAACTCAAATAGTTTTTTAACACCCCATTTTCATATACTTTTAATTTCACCTCTTTGAAATTATAACTTCCTAGGAGTAGTGGAATGGGGGGAAAAGGGGGTATATTCCCTCTTCTTCAACTTGAGGAGTGATGTGCATAAATAGTAAAAATTCAATTCTTGGATGTGATTTTTCATCCGATTCAATATCCTATATAAATTCATTATTAAAAACCACATATGTATCAATATCCAGTTTTTCATTAGTGCGCAACTTCAAAATATCCTATTGCTCCTCGACAACTCCCAAACATTGAATTACAATTAGATTTTTTGAGTTTCAAAAGTTTCTCATCAGGTTTATTAATAACCTTCTCATGTACCTCTAGTAAATCATGAAGTTCACTTGAATGTACACAACATACATAGGGAGAAGAGAAATCAAAATCATACACAAAATAATCACAATAATATAAAAGAAAAGCTTGTTCAATTAAATAAAATACTTCATTAATTTGGTAATCTTGCTCTTTTTAAAGAAAAAATGGTGATCCTAGGAGTGTTTCTAAGTTATAAGTGATTTATTCAACCTCCTCCAACCACTTATCAATACAAAAATCCTCAATTTTATAATTTTTCAAAGTAAAGGAAAGGGTATCTTTAATTGGTTCATCATCTTATGATTTCACAAGAATTTGGAAAGGATTATCAGGAATATCCCACTACTAAAAGACCACCTTGGACAGGTGGGTTACATTCCTTCTATTTGTCCTTTGACATATTCATAGACCTAGTCCCCATTGGTAGAGAAAAATTTGTGTAATCCCTTTTATCTTTCTAGTTGACCCTCCCTATCTTACTCTTCTCATACATGGATACATTTAATCCTTAACATCGTCCTCTAAATCACCTAAAAAATGGAAAAAAACATTCATCACATGACCAATTTTCAGGGACCTGCTCCTCTCCAATGGTTCTGACCAGGTATTGTTCAAAATTCAGGACTAGTTCATCATATGACAAAAGATCAAAATGGTTATCCATCACAATACCTCCCACTTCTGTAGAACTCTTCATGAATGTGGCCTCACTCCCTTAAACCTATTCTGATACATTTCCGCTTGTTGAAAATGAGAAAACGGAGGGATTCTTGGTACCACCCTCATCCATATTCTTCAATTCCATAACCGAGTAATGCTCACTGACACCATGGAGAGGAGGGCGTGGCGCGGAGGGCGCGGCGAGGAGGGCGCGGCGAGGAGGGCGCTGCGCGGAGGAGGCGTCGACGAGGAGGCGTCGGGGAGGAGGGCGTGGCGAGGAGGCGTCGGGGAGGAGGTCGCGGCGAGGAGGAGGGCGCGACGAGGAGGGTGGGGAGAGGAGGGTGTGGCGAGGTGGGCGCGGCACGGAGGAGGCATCGGCATGGAGGTGTCAGGGAGGGGGAGGGCGCGATGAGGAGGAGGAATCGTGAGGGGGAGGAGAAGGAGCCCGATGGGTTTGGGGAAAAAATGGGGCTGTTGGATATAGCCACGGATGAAATAATTAACCGTGGCAGTATAAAAGATATAGCCACGGACCTATAAAACCGTGGCTATAGGTCCGTGGCTATAGCTCAAGTTTTTAGTAGTGATGGGAAACGTTGTAATTCCTATACCTATCATTTATAGTCCTAGATAAATATATTTCAACCCTACATCCCCTTAGTCCCATTTACACACACAACATTATGACTTTAACTTCTGTGTAGTCCATCTCAAGGTGTGAACATGGTATATAAGACTATTTGGGTCCATTTACAGTAGGTTTTACCACTTATGTGACACATATATTACTGTGAAACAAAATTACACATATTCTAAGCATCATGAATTTAAAATATCATCTACATTCATCTTAGTCTGATCATTATAACATTATACGATATGGAATTTTTTTCAGAGGTATTTGTGTGGTGCGTGGGATGTCCTGCCCTCAATTCAAATCAAATTCAACATCATTCATGAATTGAATTTTTTTTCAAATATACCTGTTTCAGTAGCCCATGAATCATGAATGTAAATTTTTTCTCTCATCCAAGAGGTATGACATTAAACATTGATCAACCGTCTTCAAGATCACTTCATTTGTTATAGGACATCCTAGTATCCGTTCACATGGGTTTTAAGCATTTTTCACTGCATTATCATCCTTAAAGATCCTCTGTATACTCAAATAATCAAGAATATAAACTATTTTCATTTTCACTAAGCTCCATGAACTCAAACAAGAAGACTAGATCAAGGCATTGTGAACCTAAACTGTATGCATGCACCCATTATTCACATGGTTTTCACCATCTCTAGTGTTTCATAAATCTAACAGCTCTACCATACAAAACTATATAAGGCGTGATTCCTATCCTTATCGGTTGTGCAATGATGGATAGACTATCTATCTCTAGAAACAACCATTGATTAATTGTAAAATCATATGTTACATATGGTTATATCACCATGATATTCTCATATTTTCCTCCTTTTTTGGAATAAGCCCCATTAATTTCGCTTGAACAAGTAGAAATATAGTATTCCCTCAAAAATAGATATATATGGTAGAAAATAATTGGAAGATGAAGGCATATCCTATACTAATGTTCCTAGTTCTTGATGTTAATCTACAGTATTACCCTATACAAAACCACAATGCCTCATATGATATTTAAGGGATGGAAATCAAACCGAAATCAATGGAACACAATTCTAAAATGTTGACATACCCTATATAATTTATGGATTCCTCAGATTCGAAAATGTTATGATTTAGTATCCTTATTCACGAGGATCGACTCGAGCAGCATAAATATCTTACACAAAAGAGTGGAAATATTCTTGAGAAGGATATAATTACTACTGATATGGATTTTGAAAAAACTATTTTTAAATATAAAGATACTGGAAATGATAAAAAATCAAATGATAAAGATACCGGAAATGAGGTCATCCGGAGGAGGCTGTTGGGAGGAGGAGAGTTTTTCAGAGGAGGAGATTCCATCAGGAGCAGGGGAGTTGCGGTCGTCCGGAGGAGGGGAGTCCATCGGGAGGAGGGGAGTCCATCGGGGGAGGAGGGGAGTCCGTCGGGGGGGGGGGGGGGGGAGGGAGTCTGTCGGGGGAGGAGGGGAGTTCATCGGGGTCATCCAGAGGAGGGGAGTCCGTCAGGGGAGGCGCGGTCGTCCAGGGAGGAGATGTCGTCGGGAGGAGGGGAGTGCGTTGGGGGAGGAGGGGAGTCCGTCGGCGTCGGGGGAGGCGCTGTCATCCGGGGAGGGGGGAGGCGCGGTCGTCCGGGGAGGGGAGTGTGTTGGGGGAGGGGAGTGAGTCGGGGAGGGTTCCGTAGGAGGAGACTGAGATATTGGCCAAATCCCACATATAGCCATAGATGAATTTTCATCCGTTGGAAAAACCATGATATAGCCACGGACTTATAAAACCGTGGCTATAGGTCCGTGGCTAGAGCTTCATTTTGTAGTAGTGTTGTAAGCTACCTTCCCAACACGATCCAGTATTTCGAAAGGACCGATATATCTAGGGCTCAACTTCCCCTTCTTTCCAAATCTCATGACCCTCTTCCAGGTAGATATTTGTAAGAACACTTTATCACCCACTTCAAACTCTATATCTTTTCTTCATTTGTCGGCATAACTTTTCTGTCGACTCTGATCTGCTCTTATGTGTTGTTGAATAGATCGGACCTTTTCTGCCACCTCATCAACAAGATCAGGTCCCAATAGCTTTCTTTCCCCAACTTCATCCCAGCAAGTTGGAGTCCTGCATTTCTTTCCATAGAGAGCTTCATAAGGTTCCATCTAAATTTTGGAGTGAAAGATATTATAATAAGACTATTCCACCAAAGGTAGGTGTTGATCCCAACCACCTTTGAAATCCATAGAGCAAGCTCTCAACATATCTTCTAGAGTTTGAATTGTTCTCTGAGACTGACCGTCTGTCTGAGGATGATAAGCAGTGATGAAACTCATCTCTGTATCTAGAGTATGATGAAGACTTCGCCAGAACATTGAGGTAAATCTCGGATCCCGATCAGATATAATAGAAAATGGTACTCCATGAAATCTTACCACTTCCATTACATATATCCTGGCAAGATGATCCAGAGAGAAATCTTCTCTAATAGCAATGAAGAGTGCAGACTTTGTAAGACGATCAACTATGACCTAGATAGCATTATTGCCTTTTGATGTTTTAGGAAGTCCTGTGAAAAAGTCCATAGTGATTTTTTCCCCATTTCCATTCGGGTATGGGTAATGGTTGTAACATCCCCTTAGACTTCTTTCTCTCATCTTTAACTTGCTGACAAACCAAGCATCGAGATACATATTTAGCAACATCTATTTGCGTGCCATCACACCAGATGTACTTTTTTCAGGTCCCTATACATCATTGTGCTTTCAGGGTGAATAGAGAATGAAGAACTATGAGCCTCATCCAGTAGCTCCTTATTTAATTCGGGGATGGAAGGACCACAATCCCGATTCCTGAACTTTATTATCCAATCACAATGAAGGTTGAATTTAGGAACATTTCTCACCTTCTTTTGTAACTCTACATCTTCTTTCTGTGCCTCTTTAATCATCACATGTATAGATGGTTGAACATTCATTTGAGAAATATACGATTTCCCCCCTTCCATTATAATTCCATGATCCATCCTTTGTAAATCCCTAAATACTGGATCTTTTGTGATCCTCATCATGGATAAACTGGCATGGTCTTGTCGACTTAATACATATGCCACCTTGTTTGCTTTCCCAGGGTGGTAATTAATTGAGGAGTCGTAATCCTTAATCAGCTCCAACCATCTTCTTTGGCGCATATTAAGCTGATTTTTTGTGAAAATATACATTAAACTTTTATGATCATTATAAATGTCACACCTTTCTCCATAAAGATAATGCCTCCAAATCATTAGTGAAAATATTACCGCAGCTAACTCCAAATCATGTGTTGGGTAATTTTGCACATGGATTTTCAACTTTCGTGAGGCATAAGCTATCACCATATCATTTTTCATAAGAACACACCCTAGCCCCTTCTTGGATGCATCACTATAGATCACAAACCTTTCTCCACTACAAGGCAGTGTGAGAAGAGGTGCACTAGATAACCTTCTTTTAAACTCCTTGAAATTATCTTCACATTCCTCCATACAAACAAACTTAACTCCTTTCCGAGTCTACCTGGTGAGTGGATTAGGTAATCGTGAAAAATCTTTCACAAAACGTCGATAATATCTATCCAAACCAAGAAAACTTCGGATCTCAGTTACTATTGTTGGTATCGACCATCTTTCGATAACCTCTGTTTTAACTGGATCCACAGATTTCCCCTCTTTTGAGATTATGTGACCCAAAAATGAAACTTTTTGAAGCCATAAATCACACATGGTAAATTTGGCATAAAGCTTCTCCTTTATCAGGGTCTTCAGTATAATTCTCAAGTGATCTTCATGTACTTCCTTGTTCTTTGAATAGACAATAATATCATCGATAAAGACTACCAAAAATTGATCAAGGTAGTCTCTAAAGACTCTATTAATCAGATCCATGAAGATAGTTGGGGCATTAGTAAGACCAAATGGCATCACTATAAATTCATAGTGTCCATACCTTGTACGGAAAGCTGTCTTTGGTATATCCTCCCTTTTGACCCTTAATTGATGATACCCTGAATAAAGATCAATCTTTGAAAAGTATTGAGATCTGCGTAGTTGGTCAAATAAGTCATCAATGCATGGGAGAGGATATTTGTTCTTGATAGTGATCTTGTTAAGTTCTCGATAATCAATGCAGAGTCTCATTGATCCATCTTTCTTCTTAACAAACAGAATAGGTGCTCCCCAAGGTGACACACTAGGGCGTATGAACCCCTTATCAAGATTCTATTGGAGTTGCTTCTTCAATTCCTGCAACTCAATTAGGGCCATTCTATAAGGTTTCCTTGAAATAGGCAAAGCACCCGGTACAAGTTCTATTGAAAACTCAACTTCACGATTTTGTGGAAGACCCGACAATTCCTCTGGAACTACATCATAAAACTACCGTACAATGGGAATGTTATTAATCATGAGTTTCTCCCTAACCATTTGAGATAAATAACCTTCATTCAGTGGAATCAAGACCCATAAGATGGAAGAAATTTCCACTGGAAGGTTATGTTCGTCCTTGCATCAATAGACGATCATAGATTGATCTGAAATATGAAATGTGACATTCCTTTTTTGGAAATTGATATGAGCTCCATATAAAGAAAGCCAATACATGCCAAGAATCACATCAAATTCCAATATAAAAGGATCACAAGATTTGCAGGAAGCACTTTCCGAAAAACTTCAATCGGTAAAGAATTATAAACTTTTGATGCGACTGTTGTGCCATTAGGTGTTGTCACAACTAAATAAACATCTAATTGTTGAGGTAATACGATGATACCCTTAGAAAATTCTTCAGAAATAAATGAGTGGGTGGATCCAGAATCAAATAAAACATTTTATACTTTAGAGTGGATGGTAAGTGTACCTTTCACGACATCGTTATCGTACTCCACATCGCTGATAGAAATTGCATATGACTTTCCTTTGTCTTTAGCCTTAAGATTTTTTTGATGTCGGTCATCATCAACAACCCTTGGATTAGGGCATTTATTGGCATAATTCCCCATCTCCTTGCACTTGAAAAATTGAAGTGTAGTAGGTTCATTCTATGTATCCCTTCCTTTATTTGCATCATTAGAAATCTTATTCCCAACATTGCGGCATTCAAATGCCCGATGACCTTCCTTTCCACATTTGAAACATTTAATTGTCCCTTTAAGACAAGTCCCTCCATGTTTCTTTCCACACTTTGAGCATAAGGGAATGCTCATCTTATTTTCTGTGTTCTCTTTAGATTTTCCTTTGAATTCCATTTTCTTCTTCTTATCAAACCCATACGACTGATGGGTTACTCCAATCTCAATCTCAACTTGGAGAGCACATCGAACGATTTCCTCATAACTATTGAAGTCCCTTATGTCTAAGGCCCTTAGAAGACTTGGTTTTAAGCCACTAAAGAATCGATCGATCTTACTCTCAGGTTGGATAATAATACCATAAGCGTACCATGAAAGTCTTGTAAAATTTGCTTCATAGGTACCAACAGATTCATCATCCTTTTTCTTTAGTTCAAGAAACTCCTTCTCCATCTTTTTTTTGGAGAATAAGAGGGAATTATTTATTGAAAAATAAGTTCTTGAACTCGTCCAATTCCATGGACTCAATTTCATCTCTTTGCCTCGTATGCCTAATAAGATTCCACCATTGATCAACATATCCTTCCAAACGATACACTACTAAGATGAATTTATCATGTTCAGAACATTGAAGAACTGAAAATATCTTATCAGTAGTACTAATCTATTGTTCAGCAATTAATGGATCAGTAGACGTGCTGAATGAAGGTGGACGCTGCCTCATGAAGGATTCAACAGAATTTTTCTCCTTCCTTTGCTCGTTGGAAGTCCTGCATGATTCATAGCTTGAGAATGTTGTGTGAGCATGGCTACAAGATTTTTCATTCCAGCTCCCATGACATATGGTTGATTATGAGGACAATCATTGCATTGCCCGTCACATTCCACATTAACACGGTTCCTTAAGGTTCCATCCATTGACTAAAACCAAGAAGAATAGTGTGAGAAACACTAATTATAATAGGAAAACCACATAATAAAGAATAAAATTTCACACTTAAGGTCTTATCCTATGTTATTCATGGCCATTTCTAAAACACTAATATTGTGTTCTATGCTTATAATTATCCTTAGGGTTCTTACTAAGGCTTTCAAATCCTAGTTTCCAAAGGTTGACTATACCTTTCCTCTGATACCAACTATAACGACCCATACTTTACATACATTGTTATTACATTAGAATTGAAGCACACTTATTACAACATATAACAAAACCAGGAAAGGACCGTATAGGTATAGTGTCTTTAGAAACTGGGAAACATAAACAACTGGTACATAAATCATCTACGTTGTCTCCCATTTATTTCATCATATCTAGAGTCCCTTTTTGGTATATCATACTTTATATCCTTCTTCCTGACCTGGGGAAAGGAAAACATACAAAAGGGTGAGCTCAAATTCATAGTAAGGGTAAACAAAAGAAATATCAAACATATCATATTTATAAGAACATAACATTTTGAAAATCTTATCCTGTAAAAGAGACCATAACATGGGATAAATCATAGAAGTGAAATGTAATCCCAATAATCATAACATAAAACATGCAGCTTTATGGAATACAAAAATAATCATAGAGAATCATTTCTTATTAGTCAAGACTCATTGACAAGACTATCTTAGTGGACAATGTCCATTTCTAAACTGAGTTCACTCCTCGTTTCCGTCCTGTTTCACTGAACCGTTTTAATCTGCCGTTATAGCCATGTCTATCTTATGAGATATAAAATCTTTACCCAATTCATCGGAGAGAGATATAGTTCCCACCCATCTCATAATTATACCATTCTTATGTGTGCCACAAAATCATAAACCATACATCATAGCATAACCCATGCGAAAAAAATGGGAATCTTAAACATCATGGCATCATAAAAAAATTCATATAAGATAAAGGAATTCATAAAAATATTTCCATCACAACATAATCAAATCAATGTAATAATAGGGATAGAAACAGAACCCTATATTATCATAGATGGAAAATAATTTTTATAAAACACTTGAACTCCATTCTTGAGGAAAATATCCTTTCTACTTCAAAAACACTTTTCCATTCTTAACATGTCATACAATTCTAATCTAAAAGAAGTTGATTAAAAATAAACCTGAAAACTTGTAAAGGAATCTTATCGGAGATAATGTTTTAAAAATCCATTCATGCCGTATAAGATAAAAAACCATTCTTCCCGTACTTTTGTCGGAAAAGTCAAAAAGTACCTCGTATGAAAAAAGTCAAAAGATTTCTTTTATATATTTTACTAAAAACACACTGAAGGGTAAAATTGGATTTTAACAATTGTATGTGGATGGAAACAATATTACATGTTTAGGAAACATGGATGTGGATGATAAAATACACCCCAGTAAAAACCAAAGTATAAACAATCTCGGATAAAATGAGATTGTGAAATTTTCCCTTACCTTAGGTCCAATTTGCTTCGCAAGTGTCTGAACCTCTTGTATAATGATTTAAATAATGTTATTGACTTATTCCAGAATCATAATTATTTTTATGATATCATATATGGTCATATTATTAGCTTCTTATTAGTAATATTTCATTACTACTTGTTATTCGGGTGTTTATTACTTTTTGTTCTTATGCGTGTTTTGTCAAATTAATTCTTATTCTTCTCTTTAGGTTATAAATACCTCATTTCCATAATGGTATTAGTGTAATATATATCATATTCATTCATTCAATTAATTTATATAATCATTATTCAATTAAGATCATGTAGAACGAGTCGCATCACATTGTGGAGACAGTATTCCGTACGTACGCACGAGCGATGATATCATTCCCATGATCATGGAATTGTATTGGAGTGTATGTATACTATTTCAGAATAAATATAACTTTAAAATAATCATATATAGTCGTTATTTACACCATTATACCCATCCAAGTAAGGTGGTGGTGGAAAATAGATTACACCACGACGTGGAGACGGTATTCCGTACGTATGCACGTGCGGTGATTTCATTTTCAGTAGGATGGATAGATGGTGAAATAGGGTTGTTTCATACTTATAATAACATATCAGTATATGATTGATACTGATGTTATTACTTCATAATGAAAAAAATAAATAAGAAGAATTGGAAGATGAAATAAAGATGAAAGAATTGGTAACAGACATTACCTCTTCTTTGAAGCGCTTCTTTGAGACCTCCTTTTAAGGCAATAAAAATGGTCTTTGAAGAAGACAAGGACCTCAAGGATGTCTCTAGGTAAGTGGATAGAAGAAATTGGCAGGGTTTTTCCGAGCTTGAAGGCTCAAAGTGGTGTGAGGAAAAGAGGGAGGAGGTGCCCTTTTATAAGGGAGGAGAGGGGCACCTTTCGAATAACTAAAAATATTATTTTATTATAAAGTAAAATTCGGTTTTTAATAGCTCCAAATTGATAAATTTCAAAGATAAGGTAGGTATGGGTCGAAATACTTTCTTCCAACATAATTTAGACAAGTTTAGGTATCAATTTTAACCTTATCATTTAGATTTAACCTTATGTTAGATAATTTAACTTTTACTGTGTCTTCTTGTTTTCTTACACTATAAGGTTAATAAATATACTATATCAAACCAAACGAACCCCAAGTTGTTTATTATTAATATATATAACCTTATCTAAGTCATTAGGCCGATCCTTAGATTTTTAGGAATAAAATAACAATTAATAATATAATATTTGTTTTAAAAACTATTTTATGTCAATTTTGACACTATTTATTAATTAATTTTTTTCAAAATCATAACAGAATTATTAGTTCTAAAAAAGTTAATTAAATAACTAATAACATGTCATATGAACCTATAAAATTAGTGGAATTCATAAAAAGTCTCAAATTACATTTTTTTTGGGTATTTATAACATCGATTATGTCAATATTTCATTAATAAGATAATTACTATATCATCATTGTGTCATAAATAAATTAAACTATTTAATGTCTAAAAATTATAAATAAAATAACATTATGTAGGAAATCTTTTTATCTTTATAATTAATATTTATAGTCGAATTTATCTTATGTGTATCCCTGTATTAAAAATTATTTAGTTATTAAACTTTGATTTTAACTATTTTAACCCTTCTTTAAATAAATTGATAATAAATGTCCTAATCTGATCCAAGTGGGCCTTAATGGTCATATTTTATTCCTAAGGTTGTTTTTGGTCGAATTAAATTTATCCAATAGAATTTGGACATGTATTAGGGTAATATTAATAAAACTTGTACCCTTAATTACCCTATTTACTTTTAACCGTGGTAAAAAAAATTAAAAAGTTACTATTTACCAAAAATAATTTTCATCTCATTGAACCACATTTTAGTCCTTGATATTAACCTTGTGTCTCGGATTTTAGAAATTCCACTCACAGAAGCGGTAAAATTATGTTTTATGAAAAAATCAGGTTTTTAACTACCACTTAGTGGTTTCACTATTCATCAAAAATTAAAAGTTTTCAGAAAAATACCAAAATTTCACCCTAGGCTAATTTCGATATTCCGAATCCAAAAATGAAGTCCATTTTGAAAAATAAAATTTAAAAAATTTAAAAAAGTGGTTATTACTATTCATAATGGCTAGTTTTAATAGCATATCATTGTTTAGTGAAACTCGGTATTGCGTACGAATCAAGATATCGAGGAAGGCCGTGATTGCGTGTAAAGCAAGACAAGATAGTGTTGTGTGTAGTGAAAGATTAATTTGATGATTTAAAAAAAATATTTCTCATAAAAGTATCAGGTGTTACAGTATTTATCTTCCATACAATAGAATTTATAAATAAAATGGTCAGAAATTATTTTCTCACTATATCCCTATAATTCCTCTATTGAGAAGGATCGAAATAGGAATAATAATTCTTGAAATTTCCTAGATCATTAAAACGCATACTGTGTAATGATATGTCATAAAAAACTAAAGAGGAAAATGATTTCACTGATCAGATGTTCAAACATTAATAATAAATTTCAAAAATGAAAAAGGAACATTATCTTCTAGATTTATCAACCCAAATATCCACTCATTTACATATTAATCTTATGGAATATATTTATATATAGGAATTATTATGAAAAACTCCAATAGTCATATTTCTAAGAATAAAAATTCAATTATAAGTATATCAGAAGAACCATATTATTCTTCTAGTAAAATTATCTTGTTTCTTCTTCTATCAATGAGTTATACCAGTGCCTCTATATTTATTCTAAATCATATGTATGTAATATCACATGAAATATCAGATCCAGAGATTTTTATAAAAAAACATCATCTGGATTTTTATTAAACAGATGTTCATTCTACATAATCATAACAATATAAAAAATCTCAACATATAATTTTTTTAAAAAAAATATTTTGATTTCTAATGTAAATAAATAATGTGACCCATTAACTCAAAAATACCCCCCATTTTTAAAACATTATATAGAGAATAATATATAAAATTAAGAACTAAAATTATTAGGAAATATCTATATAGTCTTAATGATATAGAATATACCCCCATTGTTTAGAAATAAAAAATTAGCAATTTTCATTACAACAAAAAATATAATGTACCCCCTAAGAAAAATATTATCAAAATTAAAATTGCTGAATATATAAGATATATAGATGATAAAAATATTCTTCAATTTCTACCCCTTTTTAATTTTCAAAAATAAATACATAAGAAATAAATAACAGAGGAAATTTGAAAACTAATTATAATTCATAATTGACTTATTAAATAATTTATTGTCTCTTTAAACCTTGGTATATCTTAATATAATCATGAAAAATAATTTTATAATTGTTTTTTTAATTGATATTTTCTATATCAATTCGATTACCACCATACTTTCATATATGAATATATTTTCTTATAAACTAATTTCAAGTGGAACATTATTTTCTGCACTACTCATTTGGATATTATCCATAATATAAAAAAAATAGACTTGATTCATTATTATTTCCTTTGAACACGACCATTTGACAACCCTACACTTTATTACACACTAAGACATGATTTATTATATAAAATATCACTTAAAACAACTTTAATGATCGAGAGGTCTACTATTTTGGAAAATTAGTAACATTACATGAATGCTTAAGTGATAAAATACTTCATCTTTATTGAAAACTTATTTTAGAATACCAAAACATTCCTTCATACTTAGTATGGAATTGTATAACTGGAGGACATACATAATAAATGAGTGAGAAATAAATCCTAATAAGGGAGTAAACAAGGCATAACATGAAGAATAAGATAAATTTTAGGCAATAGGAATATCAATGGAAACTAAGATAAACCTGAACATAAATATATGATATATCATGATTATCATAACATGGAAATGTGGAAACAAAAACTAACATGATATTAGAATGAGCCAAGTCTCATTTCACATGCATCATGAGTAAACCCTCATTTAAATTGAATTATCATGAGTAAACACACATTGAACTTGAATTAGATAGAGTAATTACTCATTTCACATGATGTATTATGATACTATTTTTTACCCAATTCGTTGAGGTGCTATCATGGCGCACCCTTTATAAACATTTCATTTCATGCATAAGTGTGCCACATGGATCATATAACATTTAATCATTAAACATAATAATTTATTCCCCAATTAAGGAATGTGGAATACGTACATGTAAGTACCATTTAATATTATATGTTCATAATGTTTAATGCCCTTGATAGATAAATGGGTATGGTATTCACTACACAATGATTTTGGATTTCAAAATTGTGGTGCAATTTTGGCAGCATAATGGCGTGACGTAATAATTCGTGAAATTTTTTGATGAGAGATAAAGTGATATATCATCACATTTACGTGAAAATTAATATAAGTTGGTCAAATAGATACATGTACCCACACATGATATTTGGAAATAGAAGGCATAACATTATACAGAATCGTGAAGAAAGAGGAGTAATGTAATAACTCTTTTGAAATTTCGGCTTGGTAATGGGTGTATAGGGGAGGGATTAATGAGGATGAAATAGGTATATAATCATTCAAAAATAACTAGGGACGTATTGGGGAGGTGTAAAATTATTCCCCAACATTTTAAATTGAAAAAAGGGTATAACAATATAAATAAACTTGGTCATGAGTGAGAAAGGACGGAATCCATTTCATGGATGTGTGATCCCAAATTCTTGGGCGACACTTTAGAGAGGCTTCTTGGGAGCCTAGGGCTCCTTGGTAGGATTCAATATAGAGGAGGGAGTATTAGGGCCATGATACAAGGTTTTTAGGGGATGTTAGGTGGGATCATGGGTACGTCTATATATGAAAAGAAATGAGAAATCTTTAATATTTCAGAAACATAGGTTTTGGAATCTATAAAATTAAATATCTAAAACCACAAACCAACCCCTGGTTTTTTCCCATTGTGTTATACAAAGAATTGTGAAAGACATTATTTTATAATTCCCATGGCCAAAATTATTAAAATATTATGCTTTCTTATGTTGAGGTGAGTCACACTCTCAAAAAATCATTTTAAAATTGTACTATATTTTATATGTTTTAAAGGGTCCACTAAGGAATCATAAAATTAATAAAACAAAACTAAAAACAAATTATTATAAATTTAAAACATATATTGGCCTAATATACCTTCTATAGTATTTTATCACATCAATATTGGGTTATTACGATGTCTTAAACTCGTTTTATATTTATAGGGTATTTAATTTTTGCCCAAAAATTTGATTGTCTCATAAAATTATGAAAAATTCACCAGTGGATAATTTTGATGTCTTGATCCAAAAAAAAAATTATTTTTATCTATATAATTTTATAAATATTTGAATTTTCAAATTTAAAATAAAAATCTACATTTAAAGAAAATTCAAGGATTTTGACAAAAACAGTTTTCAAACCTTAAAAATTCCAATTGTTTTCAAAAAAATTGTAATATAATTTGTATTTAATAAAAATTATTTTAGATATAATATTTTATTAAAATATTATTTAATTAAAAAATAAATTTAATCATTAAAATATATTTCCTTATTGAATACAAATATTAACTAAAAATGCTACTTGTGCTTTAAAACCTATTTACAAAGTAACAATAACAAAATGAATGTATATTCAGTATACCAAAATAATAAAAATAATCATAGTTCTAGGGTGTTATTCCATAACCCCATATAACATCCGCATATTACTTAAGGGTATAGTGTGCGATGGTGACAAACTCTTAGGGTGGCTCAGATAACATCTCTCGGGAAGTTTAATCTATTAACTTCATCTTCTCTAGAAGGCAATTCCGTTCAAAATTAATGTGTTGAAGCTCAGCTTGGGATTAGACCAGAGTGAAGCCCAATGATTCTTCCTCCTTCCCAAGCTCTGAAAACTGGGCTTCATATGGAGAAATTATACTATATGAGGCCATCAGTTATATTTCTTGAATAAATTAGATTTGTTAAAGACCTCAATTTATACTAATCATGTGATCACTATTCTATATAAATATTAGCAATGGTAACATTTCATAATTTTATTTAAAATACAAAAACATAAAACCAAAGAAGTGTGTATGTTTTATATAACCATTTTATAAAATAATACATTTAATTATATTATGAGTAATTTCCATTAATAATAGTTTGGTTTGTTACAATATTCCCCCCTTAAAGAAATTTTTACCTTGAAATTTCCTTTTCTCACCTAAAATAGATGAGGGTAAATCTGCTTCCTTACTTCCTATGATTCCCATGATGCCTCTTCAAACTTGTGGGTTCCCCAAAACACCTTGATAAGGGGAATTGTTTTATTTGGTAGAATTTTTTTCCTACGATCTAATATCTTCAAAAGATATCTTTATATTAAAGGTAATTATCCAATGGTACCGCCTCTAGATTGAGTATATGCAATGGGTCATGTATGTACTTCTTTAGGAGTGATAGATGGAATACATCAAGTACATAAAACAGGTTCTGTGGGATTTCTAGTCTATTGGCCACTGCTCCAATGATATCAAGGATCTCGAAAAGGACAATGTACCATAGACTAATAACTCTTTTCTTTCCAAATCTCATAACTCTATTCCATGGTGATATGCGGAGGAATACCACTTCTACGGCCTCAAATTTTCAGTCTCGTTGATGATTATCTACAAAGATATTTTGTCGACTCGTAGTAGATATAATGTATTATTGGGTGGTCATAACCTTCTCCACCATTTCTTTGACCATTTTCAGACTTAGCGTTTTTTTCTCCCTTTCTTCTTCCCAACATGCTAGTGTTTTTCACCTCTACCCATAAAGGGATTCATAAGGATCCATTTAGATTCTTTAGTGGAGCTGTTATTGTAAGAGAACTCAACCTGAGATAGATGTTGATCTCAACCTCCTTTAATGTTCATTGAGCATGCTCTCAACATTTCCTCAAGTGTTTGGATAGTCCGCATAGATTGGACATTAGTTTGAGGATGATAAGATGAACTGAAGTTCAGCTCATTATTCTGTTTATGTTGGAGACTCTTCCAAAACATAGTGGTGAATCTTAGATCTAAATCAAATATAATCTAAAGTGGTACTTCGTTAAGCCTTACCAATTATCTGATGTATATCTATTTCAGTTTATCCAATGAGAAATACTCTCATAATTCAATGATCTTTTTAGTCTTGGTATGATGATCAACGACATCCTAGATAGAATTTTTATGATTGGATGGATTCAAAAGTCTAGTGACAAAGTCCATTGTGATTTTTTTCCCATTTCCTTGTTGGTATGGGTAATGGTTTCATTATCTCCATTGACTTTTTCCTCTCAACCTCCACTTTATCACATACCAAGAACATTGATGTATACTCACTGATGTCTTTGTTCAAGTTATCCCACAAGAAATTCTCAAATAGATATTGATACAACTTTGTGTTTCCTAGGTTAATGGAGAAATTTGATCTATGTGCATCATCCAAAAGTTCATTCTTTATCTTTTGATTTTATTAAACATATAGTCTTGACACAAATCTCACAATTCCTTCATCATCATCATTGAAATCCAGGGATTTCCTTTTTTTGATAGTTTCCACATTCTTCTAAATTCCCACATCATCCCTTTGAGCATACTTTAACCTTTTCAAAAGCGATCGTGGAGAAATTATTTAGGAAAGGATTTATAAAGTTCCCTACACTATGATTCTCATTTCCATATTCATCAAATCTAATAAGTTTTTGTCAGTTTTAATTCTCATCAATGAATGAGTTGCAGGATCCTTTTAACATAGAGCATCTTCCACCTTGGTCTCTCTCTCTAGATGGTAGTGAATTGAGAATTCATAGTCTTTGATCAGCCCTATCCATCTTCATTGGCACATATTCTGCTCTTTCTATGTGAATATATACTTATGTATTTTGTGATACATATATATGCACAATTCTCTCCCAAGTGGAAAAGTTTCCAAATTTTTAAAGAGATGATTACTACAGCCAGCTCTAGATCATGTGTTGGATAGTTTTTCTCATTAACTTTCAACTTACTTGAAGCATGGGGAATGAATTTGTCATTTTTCATCAACAAAAAGCCTGAGTGCTTCTTTGATGAATCCCTGAATACAAAAAAAATTCTCCACTTTTGGGTAGTGTGATCATGACCATATTGATAAGACTCATTTTCAACTTCTTGAATCCATCTATACATTCATTGCTCCAACCAAACTTGACTCCCTTATGAGTAATCTTGGTTTGAGGGTTAAAAAATCATGAGAAATTTCTCACAAATTGGCGATAATATCTAGCTATCTCTATGAAACTATGGATATCCATCCATGATGTTGGCCTCAGCCATCCCTCAATTGTAGCAATCGTATAGGGATCCTTAGATATGAATAATACCTCCTTCAACTAGAACTCACGATTTTTGTACTTTTCATAGAGCTTAACATTTATCTTGGTCACTAGTATAGTTCTCAGATGCTCCTC
This sequence comes from Viscum album, assembly GCA_963277665.1. Lineage (NCBI taxonomy): Eukaryota > Viridiplantae > Streptophyta > Magnoliopsida > Santalales > Viscaceae > Viscum > Viscum album. The sequence goes on along the minus strand of OY728164.1, from coordinate 2,003,456,127 downwards.
ATGCTCCTCCTTGATTTTGGAGTATATTATAATAACATCTATAAAGTGTACCAAAAATTTGTTGAGGTAATATCTAAATAATCCATTCCTCAAGTCCATGAATATTTCGGGATCATTAGTGATTCAAAAAGACATTACTATAAATTCATAGTTCCTGTATCCTGTACCAAAATTTGTCTTTGGGATATCCTACTTATTCACCCTTACTTGGTAAAATCACATCCATAGATCCACCATGGGGAATTATTGTTCTCCATGTATCTAATCGAATAATTCATCAATTTGTGGAATATGATACTTGTTCTTTATCATGATTTTTTTGTGCTCATGATAATCCATGAAAAGATGCATTGACCCATCATTCTCGTGATGAAGAGGACCGGTGCAACCCATAGTGAAACACTTGCGCATACCAAACCTTAATCCATATTCTCATGTAGTTGATTATTTTGGTCCTAAATATCAGGAACAATCATTCTATATGGAGTCTTGGATATTGGAAATGCGCTACGTAAATGATCAATAGAGAATTCATTATCTCTTATAGTAGTAAGACTAGGAAATTCCTCAAGAAACACTTTAGTTAATTCCATCACAATATACATTTCTTCTAATATGGTTTATTCCTTAGACTCAATAATCTATGTCCGGTATGCATGCTCATAGGGTAGTAATATCCATGCTTGTGATGATGGTTCTAAATAATATTCATCTTCTTCCTTGAACTTGTAAAAAATGGAGACCGATTTACCATATGAAGAGTGACATTCCTCTCACATAAATTTATGTTGGATCTATATAGGGAAAGTCAATCCATGACATGAATTTCATCAAATTCCATGAAAGGGAGTATGACAAGGTTCGTCGCGAGGTTAAATCCACAAATTCAGATATGGGAGGTGTTATATTCATGGGATGTAATAAAGGCCCCATTTTCTATTGTCACCGACATCTCTACTTCCATGATTTTTGGTGGTGTTGGGATTATTGTACTAAAATTATAGGATATAAAATAATGTTTAGAACCAGAATCAAAATTTACATTCACTATTCTTGAATGAATAACTAGCGTACCAGTTACCACTTTATTGTCAGGGTTCACTTCAGTGGTAGTGATGGGAAAATCTCACCCTTGCTGCCTTGGAGGTTTTTGGTTACCTATCAAAACCCTAGTCTTAAGTAACTTGTTTAAAAAGTGCCCTGGTTCTTGGAATTTGATGTAATGAACAATGATTTGAGGGTCCAATGAAGTTTTACTCTCCTCTATCACAGCTGTGGGTTTTTCTTGTCAGTAATTAATGGCCAGGTTCCCTTTGCCTCCACAACTAAATCATTTCCCCATCCCCTTTATGGAATTTCTTGGGTACCACTTTCCACACCTTTCGCAAGTGGGGTGCTATAATTTCATAACACTGTAGGATTTATCCATCAAACTTCTAGAAATAAATTTTATATTCCACTTCTTATCCATAGGATACCCCTAAGATTCTCTGATCTCTATTTCAACTTTGTGGGAACATTGTAAAAATTCCTCATATCAATCGAAGTCACAAAGTTGAAATAGAGATCAGAGAATCTTAGGGGTATCCTATGGATAAGAAGTGGAATATAAAATTTATTTCTAGAAGTTTGATGGATAAATCCTACAGTGTTATGAAATTATAGCACCCCACTTGCGAAAGGTGTGGAAAGTGGTACCCGAGAAATTCCATAAAGGGGATGGGGAAATGATTTAGTTGTGGAGGAAAAGGGAACCTGGCCATTAATTACTGACAAGAAAAACCCACAGCTGTGATAGAGGAGAGTAAAACTTCATTGGACCCTAAAATCATTGTTCATTACTTATAATTGCATGGGATAACCTGAGGACAAACATAAGAAAATGGTGAGCTATAAAACCCACTAATGGAGTAAAAATGGAATAAAATTAAATATACAATAAATTTTATTAAATAGTAATATCAATGGACCATAAGAGAAACATGAACTTAAATGCGTGATATAGCATGATTATCATGACATGGAAATGTGGGAACAACATTTATCAAGATATTATCATGAGAAATGGATAATTTCACATGGATCATGAGTAAACCCTCATTAAAATTTAATTATAATGATTAAACCCTCATTTCACTTGAATTAGAATGAGTAAACCCTCATTTCACATGGTGTATCAGGATACTGTTCTTTACCCAATGTATTGAAGCACTATGAGGGAACACCCTTTATAAACATTTCATTTTATGCATACGTGTGCACCATGGATCATATAAATAGAATCATTCAACATATTACGTTATTAAACTATTAAATAATGTGTAATACCTAAATTCAAGTACCATTAAATATTATATGTGATTAATGTTGAATAAACTTGATAGAGAATGGGTATTGTATTCACTACACAATGATTTTTTCTTGGAAAATCGCAGTGCAATTTCGACAGCATAACAACGTGACATAATAATTCATAAAAATGGTTTCTGAGAGATATAGGGATGTCTAATCACATGTAGATGAAATTTAATTTAAGGTTTAATGTAGATACATTTCCCCAAACATGAAATTTGTAAATAGAAGGCGTAACATAATAAAGAAACTTGAAGAAAGAGGTGAAATGAAAAAATATAATGAAATTTTTGTATGGTAACTGGTGTACGTGGGAGGGATTAATGAGAGAGAAAGAGATCTATAATCATTAAAACAAAAGTAGGTAAGTATTAGGGAGGTGAGAAATCATACCCCAACATTTTTAATTGAAAATAAAATGGTATAACAATATAAAGAAACATGGAAAAAAGTGATAATGGAATAAATCCTTTTCTTGGAAGTGTGGTCCCAAAGGCTTGGGGGAGGCTTGAGAGAGGTTTCATGGGATCTTGGGGGCTCCTTTTGAGGATTATAGAGAAATTATGTTAGTGTAGGGACCTACTACCGGGGTATTGAGTGAAGATAAGTGGGAGATTGGGTGGGTTTATATAGGAATAGTGAGGGGATTATTTAATATTTAACCAACCAAGGTTTTGGAATCTATATAATTAAATATATAAAACCACAATCTAAACAATGATTTTCTCCATGGTTTTTACCAAATAGTAGTAGAAAAAATTATTTTATGAGGCCAATGTTTGAAAAAATTAAAATATTAGGCTTTCTTATATAGAGGTGAGTCACACTCTCAAGGAAATCATTTTTAAATATTAAAACAATTTATAAGTCTTAGAGGGTCCACTAAGGAAACATAAAAGTAATTAAAAAAATACAAAATCAAATTAATTTAAAGTTAAAACAAATTTTGGAAAAATATACCTTTTATATTATTTTATCACATAACTGTTGGTTCATTATGATGTAATAAAACACATTATATATTTATACGGTATTTAATTGTTTCCTGAAAAATTTCATTGTCTCTGAAAATTATAAAAAATTCACTATTGGATAATTTCAACACCCAAATTAAAAAAAATATTCATTTTATCTGAATAATTTTCTACAAATTTTAATTTTATATTTTGAAATAAAAACCTAAATTTGTTGATAATTCATGGGTTTTGACAAAAATAATTTTCAAACCTTAATAAAAATTTCAATTGTATTCAGAAAAATTGTACAATCATTTCTAATTGATAAAAATTAATTTAGATATATTATTTTATTAAAATATTACTTAATTAGAGATTACATTAATTCATAAAAACAAATTTTTAATTAAATTTAAATATGAACTAAAAATATTATTTGTTCTTTAAAACCTATTTACAAAGTAACAATAAAAAATGAATGTATATTTTTTATAAAAAAATGCACATAATTATTGAGTTATTTTCTTTTCATATAACCCTTTATACAAAATAGATATGACCTAAGGGTAAGATGTGCGATGGTGACGTAATCTTGGAGTCCCTCGGACAACATCTCTCAGGTGGTAATCTCTATTTACTTCCACTTCTACCGTAGGTGATTTTGTTCAATCCTAACCTGTTGAAGCTCGGCTTGGGCTTAGTCCAGAGAGATGACCAGTGATGCTACATCCTTCATGAGATTTAACAAATGGGCTTCTTATGGAGTAATTATATTGGATGAGGTTATCTCTTCCTTTTTCTGAGAAAATTGGATTTGTTAAAGCCCTATATTTATACTAATCTGTGATCATTGTTCAAAGGCTATATTAGAAATGTTAAAAACTGATAACAATATTATAACTTCCAAAAAAATAAAACCAAGGAAGTGCATATCATTTATATAACCATTTTTACATAATAAGACATTTAATTAGATCAATAGGAATTTTTATTAATAAAATTTTAGGTCCTTACAGACCATATTAAAAATTACTCAGAGAGAGTGATTCAGCTAAATAAAATTATCTCACTACTTTTCAAAAAAACAATAAATTTCATGAATGATCATCTCATTGTTTTTCAAATAAAATCATATAAGGATAATTTTGATGATAAAAATTTATAAAAAATAGAAGATAGATAAAATATTATAAAAAAGTATTGATATTTTAGTCCACATATAAGAATTTAAGATTCGATTTCAAAAATAAGTACAAAAATAAAAGGGAAAAACATATGGCATACAAATTCATTTAAGAATTAAAATCAATATTTCTATAAATTGGAAAAAAATTCCCTTTTAAGAATAAATAAATAATACCCCTATTATAATTAATTAATTAAATTTATTATTTTTAATCATATATCCAGGTGATAAATAATTTAAAAGAAAAAGTAAAATAAAATTTTCAAAAAATTAGTCATTATTGAGGTTCTCATATAAATAAATTAATGGTCTTTGTATTTTAAATATGGTTTAAGAACATTATAGGAACAAATTAAAACATTTTAAAACACTGATAAACCATTGATAATTATTAAAATAAGGTTAATATAAATTAATATTATAATTAATGAAAGATTTTAAAAATCAACATATTTAAAAAATTGATTAATTTGAAAAACATACTAATTAAAGGACTGTTATGATTGATAAACTGATAAGTTTAAAAAAATTCTCCACATTTTTTACTAAATATGTTATTAATGTATGGAGATATATGATAAATTATGTGGATTAAAGATTAATTAAGGTTGGTCATTTCCCAAATCTATCTAATTAATTCAAATCTATCAAAACTATGTGGTTTTGTAAAAACTACAGCATGATGATTTTACAAAATAATAATTTTAGGAACTTTATCTCATTTTTTTGTATGATCCACCATGAAATTTTTGTCTTTCTTCTATATCATTTCCTCGTGATTGGTGTTCTTGGTTTCCATGTTTTCAATTTGGAGTAGTATTTTCACAAAAAAAAATAATTTTGAGTAAATATCAATAAAATCTATGAGTGTCTATTGCATCTAAGACACTAGAGAACAATAACTTCTCATTTCTACATATTATACTTTTTAAAAAAAAACTATGTATAATTATTATTATATTATTAAAATGAGACTAAATACTCTCATTATAAATGATGTGTTCTAGATATATATTTTTTATCAAACCTATAGCCTGAAAAGACCGCATCTTGGTATCTTTTTATAGTAAAATATTTTTTAAAAGAATTAAAAAATCCATGTTTTGGAAAACCATTAAGGTGTAAATTTTTTACCAAATTCAAATTAGGTTATTTTTTATTATCTTTCTATATTTCAATTAATAAATTTAATATATGTTTTATAGTCATCTTCTAGTAAGATATATTATGTTCCCAGTCAAACTTCTATAAAGCTCTTAGTTTGTTAATCTAAAAGAGTCATCAAGAACAACTATAAAAAAAATTCTAGAGTACATTTTGTGATTCTTTTTTTAAACCAAAATGTTTTAGAATATCCTCAATAAATTTATTGAGTTAAAATATGCCCTCCCACTTACGGAAAAATATGAAAATAAAGGGAAGAGGAAAATATACACATATGTTTGATTCATTTTCCTATTATAAAGATTTTATTATTATTTTAATACTATATCATTCAACCATAATTAAATATATTTGTTATATTATCCTCTAAATGTAATTTTATATCATAATATAATAAAATTTTGTGGGTTTATAAAATGTAAGGAATGAAATTATACAATATTCCTACATATGTTATTTATTCAAAAACAAATTCAACATATTATTGTCCAGGGAATTACATTCATCCTCCATCTAAGAATTTAAAACTAAAAAATTATTCCATACACTAATATGAAAATATATGAGGTTATTCTTGTTTTAATGTATCCATAGGTTCCCGTGATTCTTTTTTTTAAACTTATGTTTTCTAAAATGTACAAGGACAATGTAAATTTTGTTTTTGTGAGATCTATGTCTCAAGATTCCATGAAATTTACATATTAATCATAATGAGAGAAAATACTCTAAATTATAACTTATTTATTTATTATATTTGAGGAATCTTTTACAGAATTCATCAATTGGGATATATGGACCTAGTCCTTCACTTCAAAAAATATTAATGGGTGTCAAAGTAGATTCGACACAACTCTAATATGATCAAAAATAACAAAGGGTTTAATTTATCAACAATATATCATTTACTTTTCCCCAAAACATACAATTCTATTCCATAATGATATTTTAAGAAACACTTTTTCATCTTCTTCAATCATCAGGTCTCATAAAATATTGTTAGTGAATCTATTATTTTTATATTTTACAATTTTGACTTCTTGTTGAATTATTTTGACCTTTTCCAACATTTCATCTACATTTTCATGTCTCAAAATATTAAATTCTCCAAACTCATCCTAGAATTATATAGTAATAAATTTATGTTTATATAGGGATTCATAAGGATCAATATAAATTGTTGAGTGGATATAATTTTCATATGAGAACTTGGCCAAAGTGATATGTTTAACCGAGCATCCTTTTATGTCTATAGAGAAATATCTCATAAAATACTCAATATACTCGATAGTTAATTTATAATAGCCAGAATTTCAGGGGTGATAGGTTATAATAAATTTTAAGCATTTGTTATGTGAATATTAATTATTTTCTTGAAAATTGAGGTGAAATTCAGATCTCGATCAGATATAGTTGACAGAGATGTTTCATTTAGAACCACCCCTTCTCTAATGTATATCATTCCAAGTTGATCAAGTGATAAGTACTATATAATGGAGATAAATAGATATTTTTTATTATATTATATACTACAATAAATAAGACATTATTTCTTTGAGATGTGTTTGGAGTATCCATAACAAAAATACATAGTGATGTTTGCTAATTTTGGTTTAGCTGACAGAAATAATTTTATCCTCATGAAAATATTCTTTTATGCCTTCAATTATTAGAATATAAATAATTTGGATGAATATTCATAAATTTCCTTTTACATATTATCCCAATATTATTACTCTCATGTATCAGTTTATATAATTGTGATAATAGTGTTGATGGAAAATGTGGAGGTATGATCATCATCTAATAGATATCTTTTATATCAGGATCTAACAAACTGTATAATCATGAAACTAACAAAATAACTCCTTTTATGTTAATGTTTAACTATGATTATTTAACCAACCATATTTCATCAAAATTCATTGATATATTTATATCGTATCTCTGATAATTAGTAATCTTCTACAAAATATATAGTTCATAAATTATTTTTAAAACAAACTCATACTACTTTTATGATTCTAATGTAAATACTCTGTTGTATAAGAATATTGTTCCCTTATAAATCATTATCATGGATAACTATAAGGCCCCTGCCTTAAACCTTACTTAATCTTGAGTTATTACAAGATTACACATTGAGGATCTTTTCAGGTTTAGAGTTTTAGAGAATTAGATCATGAAACATGCATTACATTCCACATTTAAACAAAGCGGTTACATAAAAGATAGTATTCATTCTTCCCATCAACGGAAACATATTTAAAATAAAACATGGATTCTTTCTTGACACATCCTTGACACTATCATCACATCATGTACCCTTCCCTTGACCTGGGGAAAACATTTCAAAAACTTGGGATGAGCATAAAAAGTTCAGTAAGGGATATATAGATATGGAAAGGAAACATGAGTACATGTATACATAAGAGTGAAATCATACTTTACCCATAAAACATAGGCATATCAAATCATGAATAAATCATAGAAATCATAAGACATAAAGGTAACTTGAGGCATTCATAACATTCTTACATAGGGAGTAACCCTCTTGGTTACGTTTGGAATACCCATCACAGTATATTCCCTAAAATCTCTTCAGAGAAACATTAACGTTTCACTCCTTCGCGTTACCCAATGCATTGGAGAGCTATATTGGGCTCACCCGCCCTTAGTTTATCACGGAAACACCCATTCTTCATAACAATTCCCAAGAACCATAACATAATCGTATCACATAAACATGAATAAAGTAAACATGACATTTCCACATTTCAATCACAATATAACATTTTAGGATATTGAAATAATGAATCCATTTAAAAAGAAACCATTTCGAAAACCATTTAAAACATTTAATAAAGAGATTTTTGAATCAAAGTGTCCCATACCACCTTGAAGCTTTTAATATCCATATAAATAAATCCTTAAAACCATTTTGAAAACATGGATATTAATAAGAACAAATAATTAAAACATTTAAAACGATATTTTGGTTAAAGGGGTTTTACCAAAATTAGAGATACTTGAATACAATAATCGATGAATAACATTTAGTCAGAACTTTATAATATAATTAGATTAAAAGGATTCATGATATAATACTCCAAAGGACAGTATATACACCATATAAGAGTGAATTGGTGCATAACCACAAATAACCCTCAATAGAAATGTCAAATGTGATGAAATCCCTTATAAAGAAGGTATCCTTAAATTAAGGACAAATAAATCTCAAAAATATATGTGACAAATATATATACACCCAATATAAGTGGATATTAAGTGTAAAACAATAAAAGGTCATTCACACATATTCAATGGATGACATATTCAATGACTACAAGTTGAACCCAAAGAAATCGAAATTGGGTTAAAAAGTTCCCTTGACAGCCTAACGGCATCACATCAAAATGAGTTGATGAGAGATAAATAGTGTATATCATCAATTGGACATAAAATTTACATCAATAACGATGTATTATAACATATCCCAACATAAAAATATGTAAATTAAAAGACCCAATAAAATAAGTCTTTTAAAAAAGAGGAGGGTGAAAGGTTCCCTTACCGACTTGGGTATCTTTCAAAACATACACCCCATGAAATAAAGACAATAGGTCATTGATTTAAATACTCATAAATGAAATTATATTACACAAAGAGTAGAATGATGGTCAGTAAATACACCACTCAATGGAATTTGTGGCGAATGTAGCATAAATCTCACGGGAATAAAAGTGAGATGAAAAATCCCTTATGAAAACTCGGCAGCCTAACGGCGCCACATAAAAATTCCGAATATGGATTGATGAGATCAAATAGAGTATCCCATAATATTACAATAGAATTTACAGAAAGTGGAATATAAAAGAAAATCCCCCAACATTGCAAAGATGATCTTAAAAGAAGTGACATAAAGGAGAGTACTTAAAAAGAAAGAGAGAGGTTAGATCTGTTACGAAAGTTCGGCAGCCTAACAGCACCACTCAAAACTTCCAAAATGGATTGATGAGAGAGAATAGGGTCTCTCATAACATGAACATAAAAATTACAGTAAGATTAATATAAAATAACATCCCAATCATAAGAAAGATGAGCTTAAAATAAATGACATAAAAGAGTGTACTTAAAAAGAAAGAGAGTTGTAGGATCCTTTACCTCGGGTCCGACTTGACTCGATCGTTCTTTAATCTCCTGAATAATAAACTTGAGTTAATTTATACTTCTTTAAGAAAATTTTTCAAGTTCATTATTCCTTTTATATCACTTATTACCATGTCATAAACATTATGTAATCATTTAAGTTAATAATATTTGTTTTACCGATGTTTGGTTCCTAAGTCGAAAGTGGACTTCTTACAATTACATGTTGTTCGTGTGGCCAAATGTTTATTATATCCAGAATTGTATTAATGATGTAGATATAATATATTTCATATATATCCATTACATTCATTAATTTATAACGTTACATAATCATTTAGAGGTAAGAAATGAAATGCACCGTTCATGGAGACGGTAAGCCGTACGTACGCATGAACGCTACTTTCATTTCTATTTTGTATTTTATATAATGGAATAATAATGATATAAAGGTATATTATAATTCCATTATAATATCATATATAATATCATAGTTCCATCCTTTATACGTCCCACATATGGTATTAACGAATCACATCACTTTGAGGGGGCGGTAGTCCGCACTTCCTAAAATGAAGATATCGCGTATACCCATAATGGAAGCCATAAAGGTAAGACACAAATGAAAAATACAGAAGCATAAGTAAAACATAAACATATTATATATCATATATAAAAATAGTGACATCATAATCCCACCTTTGAAGGTGTTAAAAGAATGTTGAACAATCATCGTTTCGGGAGGCAGAAATTCGCCATCCACGGAAACCGTATGTTCTTTAACCATTTGATGTAGTTTTGTGAGAGTGTAGCTCGAATAAATCTTATAACAACATCATAGTATATTGAATATACTGGTGTTGTTAAAAAAGAAATAAATAAAAAGAGTTTAGTTGGTTGGAGAAACAAAATAAAACAAATGAACATGAGAGAATGAATTACCTTTAAAAGTGTAACTCCTTTTGATTTGAGCCTAAAGGCTTATTTTGAAAGGCTTCTTCCCAAAGGGAATCCTCTAGGATGAGGATAGGGATGTGGAGAGAGTAAATGGGCAGGGGTTGGCGGAGCCAAAGTCTTGAGGGGTGTGTGAAATGAGGTAGAGGTGGGGGCCTTTTATAAGAGGAGAGGAGGGACACTTTTCGAAAGTAAAGAAATATTACTTTATTTGAAAATGTGTTTCGGTTTTAAAAGGACCCACATTGATATAATTCGTGGATAAGGTTATAAGGCTTCGAAATAAACTAATCCAATAAGTTTTGGTAATGTGTAGTTCATAGATTTTACATTATCTTTCCATTTTATTTAAATCGTCAAATAATGATGTCATCGCTTCAACATTATTATGTCATAAATAATTTAATTTATTTAATGTATAAAAATTATAAAAAAACTAATATGATGTAGGAAATCTTTTTATCTTTGCAATGATTATTTATAATCAAAATTTGGATTTGTGTAACCCCACTTAAAAATTGTTTTAGTAGAACATATCATGTTTGTGTCATTTTTACTTTTACATTAAATAAAAAGTTATTTATGTCATTTCCAAACCAAAGTGGATCCATGGGGTCCCCAAGTTGTCCCATGGCTTGTCTTGGTCGGCCACTACTCACCCAATAGGTGTAGGACAAGTTTCATGGTGTTTTCACATTCTTATAATATCATTTTTTACCTTAAACTACACTAATTACCACTAATCGCGATTAAAAACTTAATAAGTTACTATTCACCAAAAAAATTATTTTCATCCCATTGAACCACATTTTTCATAATAATGACAACCATGTATGTCGGATTTTCAAAATTCAATACACATTAGTGGTAAACTTTCATTTAACTGAAAAATCAGTTTGCTTGATTACCATTTAGTGGTTTCACTATTCATAAAAAATTTGAGTTTTTCAGAAAAATACCAAAACATCACGCTAAGCTATATTTGATATTCCGAATTAAAAAATTAAGTCTGTTTTACAAAAATCAAAACATATTAGTCACATTAATTCATTTAATAATTAATTCCCGCTGTCAGAGCAAATAGCGTGTTTTTATAAAACAATAAGTATCAAAAGATTGACACTAGTTTAAGTCTGATTTCAAAGTGAAATTAATTCCAACGACCACTATTGGATTTAATGGTAAAAATATTTTCTAATTTCACTTTAAAACCAATTCAAAATATAATCTAATCATATAAATAAATTAGATTAAAAGGAGGTTTTGAATTAAAATACAACATTTTACACTATTCATTAAAAAAATGAACATTATCGGAAAGATACCAAAAATTTAAACAAAGTAAATTTTGATTTCCCGATTCTTAAGAAGAGTTTTATTTGGTCCAATAGAATTTATAAGAGTGAACAAAACTATATTTAATGATGGTTCTCCATTAAAAGGTGATAAGTGAACCTTTAGTAAAAACTAGGGCATATACGCCTAAAATTGAATTCTTTCCGTATTTTAAGCCTTTAGATTTTATTGGATAAATGTAAAAACATTTAAAAACATATATAATCATATTTTAGTTATTTATATTCATTCCCGCCATTACAACGGATACTACCATTTAAAATAATATTATTTTATTATTAGAGTGCAACGTAAGATTCCCAAGAAACTCGTTGTTGCGTGTTGGGTACGCCATGGATCATAGCGTCCCCTTTAAAGTCATTTAAATATTTTATTCACAAATATGGGTAAATATGAAATTTCATATTCTTTATTTACCTGGGGTGTTACATCCTTCCCCCCTTTTGGGAATTGCGTCCTCGCAATTTTAAAATTGCGCTTGGAAACATCCTTGAAAGTCCCACATCGGAACAAAAGTCGGTAAAACAAACACTTTAAAATAAAGAAAGATAAGTACAAAGGTCACCCGAGTTAACCCATACTATGATTCCAAGTATGAAAATATGGACATGGAGGAAAAAAGAAAGGGTCATGTTCTGATTGAGAGTGATAGAAAACATGTTTAGGAGAAAGTTAACCATGAGAAAATCACAAACTTGTGATGGGTTAAACGGTATTCGATTCCCCAGTAGGAAAAGTTAATAGACAAAATTTTTGTTTTTAGTTACTTTTTATTGAGGAATTTATTCATAAGGAAACATAATCACTTATCATGTTGACTCTCAACTTTTATTAGATTCCTTACACAAACTCATATTTTATCCAAAAGGCAAGTATTTAGGAAGACTTGTTCAAATTAAGAGTACTATAATCCACTTCTAGAGAATCGCCTAATCCACAAAAGAGAACTATATACTTCCCATGTCTTTAGGCTTTAACCAGAACCAAAACCAAAAAGGTTAGTACAAGGTCAGATAATCCAGAAAAGGATAACCCTTTAAAAAGAAAATCTATGTTTAATCTCCAAAATTTGTCCAACAAAACCCAAAGTTCAACGAGGACCATCCGATAAACAATTTTTCCATAAAATTCTTCAAAGTAAACCAATATAAGATTGAAACCCAAATATTTGAAGGATTTAGTCACATAGTCTTCCAAGTTAAATCGTAACATTTATCTCCAAACAACATCAGTTGCCCCTAAAGTCTCGTATTGAAAAGTAATTAACCTAATGACATATCCTCCAAGATACGTTAATCATTTTCATAAATAACCCAAAATCAACTTACTATTAATTCATAAAATCATATAACTAGAAAGAATCAGCCAAACTAACCAGGGACTTCACGTAGTCCAGTGGTAGGCGATAAATACCAGTCGCACTTTGGTTGTGGGTTCGATTCCCACAGCTTTGTCCGACGCGACGGGTAGTCACACGGTCTGCGTGTTGTCCTTTTTCCAAAACTATATAATTCTTAAAACATTCCGCAAAATGAGAAAAAAAATCTTCAAGAATAATCATAAAATATTTTAACCTCAAGTTTATCTCATTCCTTTCATTTTCCATCATATCATAGAGTAACCCATAATTACCTAAAAATTAAGTATCATATAAACCCTAATGGTTACCTTAATAATTATTACCTGAATTTCCACATCGGGTTGGCCATCTCGTACATGATGCATTAGAGAACTCACCAAGGTTGAAGTGGTTGATCATGACTCCTTGATATTTGGTTTAGAACAAACACGAGTTTCCTCATTGAATCCTCCATTTTATCTAGTATCTTAATCAGAGAACCACCATAGTTTCCTTCAAACCTGTTGTCTCTTTGGTGCCTGCTAGATCCATCCATTCACTAAAAATAGAAATGTCAGTGTGAGTATATCAACAAAACCATCATGTACTAATGAGGAAGGTAAACACTAAGATACACTTACTCATTCACTTTATCTAAAACTAGGACTCTTTCTGAAATCCTAACCATTTTGGCAATGTCACTTATGCTTAAAGAATACCCTAACCTCTAAAGTTATCTAAACCGACCTTTGATACCAACTATATGGCCCCATCCTTAAACCTTACTTAATCTTGAGTTATTACAAGATTACACATTGAGGATCTTTTCAGGTTTAGAGTTTTAGAGAATTAGATCATGAAACTTGCATTACATTCCACATTTAAACAAAGCGGTTACATAAAAGATAGTATTCATTCTTCCCATCAACGGAAACATATTTAAAATAAAACATGGATTCTTTCTTGACACATCCTTGACACTATCATCACATCATGTACCCTTCCCTTGACCTGTGAAAAACATTTCAAAAACTTGGGATGAGCATAAAAAGCTCAGTAAGGGATATATAGATATGCAAAGGAAACATGAGTACATGTATACATAAGAATGAAATCATACTTTACCCATAAAACATAGGCATATAAAATCATGAATAAATCATAGAAATCATAAGACATAAAGGTAACTTGAGGCATTCATAACATTCTTACGTAGGGAGTAACCCTCTTGGTTACGTTTGGAATACCCATCACAGTATATTCCCTAAAATCTCTTCGGAGAAACCTTAACGTTTCACTCCTTCGCGTTACCCAATGCATTGGAGAGCTATATCAGGCTCACCCGCCCTTAGATTATCACGGAACCACCCGTTCTTCATAACAATGCCCAAGAACCATAACATAATTGTATCACATAAACATGAATAAAGGAAACATGACATTTCCACATTTCAATCACAATATAACATTTTAGGATATTGAAATAATGAATCCATTTAAAAAGAAACCATTTCCAAAACCATTTAAAACATTTAATAAAGAGATTTTTGAATCAAAGTGTCTCATACCACCTTGAAGCTTTTAATATCCATATAAATAAATCCTTAAAACCATTTTGAAAACATGGATATTAATAAGAACAAATAATTAAAACATTTAAAACGATATTTTGGTTAAAGGGGTTTTACCAAAATTAGAGACACTTGAATACAATAATCGAGGAATAACATTTAGTCAGAACTTTATAATATCATGAGAATAAAAGTATTCATGATATAATACTCCAAAGGACAGTATATACACCATATAAGAGTGAATTGGTGCATAACAACAAATAACCCTCAATAGAAATGTCAAATGTTATGAAATCCCTTATAAAGAAGGTATCCTTAAATTAAGGACAAATAAATCTCAAAAATATGTGTGACAAATATATATACACCCAATATAAGTGGATATTAAGTGTAAAACAATAAAAGGTCATTCACACATATTCAATGGATGACATATTCAATGACTACAAGTTGAACCCAAAGAAATCGAAATTGGGTTAAAAAGTTCCCTTGACAGCCTAATGACATCACATCAAAATGAGTTGATGAGAGATAAAAAGTGTATCTCATCAATTGGACATAAAATTTACATCAATAACGATGTATGAGAACAGATCCCAACATAAAAATATGTAAATTAAAAGACCCAATAAAATAAGTCTTTTAAAAAAGAGGAGGGTGAAAGGTTCCCTTACCGACTTGGGTATCTTTCAAAACATACACCCCATGAAAGAAAGACAATAGGTCATTGATGTAAATACTCATAAACTAAAGTATATTACACAAAGAGTAGAATGATGGCCATTACATACACCACTCAATGGAATTTGTGGCGAATGTAGCATAAATCTCATGGGAATAAAAGTGAGATGAAAAATCCCTTACGAAAACTCGGCAGCCTAACGGCGCCACATAAAACTCCCGAATATGGATTGATGAGATAAAATAGAGTATCCCATAATATTAAAATAGAATTTACAGCAAGTGGAATATAAAATAAAATCCCCCAACATTGCAAAGAGGAGCTTAAAATAAGTGACATAAAGGAGAGTACTTAAAAAGAAAGAGAGAGGTTAGATCTCTTACGAAAGTTCGGCAGCCTAACGGCGCCACTCAAAACTTCCAAAATGGTTTCATGAGAGAGAATAGGGTCTCTCATCACATGAACATAAAAATTACAGTAAGATTAATATAAAAGAACATCCCAATCATAAGAAAGATGAGCTTAAAAGAAATGACATAAAAGAGTGTACTTAAAAAGAAAGAGAGTTGTAGGATCCCTTACCTCGGGTCCGACTTGACTTGATCATTCTTTAATCTCCTGAATAATAAACATGAGTTAATTTATACTTAAGAACATTTTTCAAGTTCATTATTCCTTTTATATCACTTATTACCATGTCATAAACATTATGTAATCATTTAAGTTAATAATATTTGTTTTGCCGATGTTTGGTTCCTAAGTCGAAAGTGGACTTCTTACAATTACATGTTGTTCGTGTGGCCAAATGTTTATTATATCCAGAATTTTATTCATGATGTAGATATCATATATTTCATATATATCCTTTACATTCATTAATTTATAACGTTACATAATCATTTAGAGGTAAGAAATGAAATGCACCGTTCATGGAGACGGTAAGCCGTACGTACGCATGAATGCTACATTCATTTCTATTTTGTATTTTATATAATGGAATAATAATTATATAAAGGTATATTATAATTCCAGTATAATATCATATAAAATATCATAGTTCCATCCTTTATACGTCCCACATATGGTATTAACGAATCACATCACTTTGAGAGGGCGGTAGTCCGCACTTCCTAAAATGAAGATATCGCGTATACCCATAATGGAAGCCATAAAGGTAAGGCACAAATGAAAAATACAGAAGCATAAGTAAAACATAAACATATTATATATCATATATAAAAATAGTGACATCATAATGTCCACCTTTGAAGTTTTTAAAATAATGTTGAACAATCATCGTTTCGGGAGGCAGAAATTCGCCATCCACAGAAACCGTATGTTCTTTAACCATTTAATGTAGTTGTGTGAGAGTGTAGCTCGAATAAATCTTATAACAACATCCTAGTATATTGAAGATACTGGTGTTGTTACAAAAGAAATAAATAAAAAGAGTTTATGGGGTTGGAGAAACAAAATAAAACAAATGAACATGAGAGAATGAATTACCTTTAAAAGTGTAACTCCTTTTGATTTGAGCCTAAAGGCATCCTTTGAAAGGATTATGCCCAAAGGGAATCCTCTAGGATGAGGAGAGGGATGTGTAGAGAGTAAATGGGCATGGTTTGGCCGAGACAAAGGCTTTAGGGGTGTGTGAAATGAGGTAGAGGTGGGGGCCTTTTATAAGAGGAGAGGAGGGGCACTTTTGGAAAGTAAAGCAATATTACTTTATTTGAAAATGAGTTTCGGTTTTAAAAGGTCCCACATTGATATAATTCGTGTATAAGGTGATACGGCTTCGAAATACACTAATCCAATAAGTTTTGGACATGTGTAGTTCATATATTTTACATTATCTTTCCATTTTATTTAAATCGTCAAATAATGATGTCATCGCTG
Organism: Viscum album; assembly: GCA_963277665.1. NCBI lineage: Eukaryota > Viridiplantae > Streptophyta > Magnoliopsida > Santalales > Viscaceae > Viscum > Viscum album. The sequence goes on along the minus strand of OY728164.1, from coordinate 2,003,438,522 downwards.
CATCATTATTATGTCATAAATAATTTAATTTATTTAATGTCTAAAAATTATAAAAAAAATAATATGATGTAGGAAAGCTTTTTATCTTTCCAATTAATATTTATAATCCAAATTTGGACTTGTGTAACCCCACTTAAAAATTGTTTTAGTAGAACATATCATGTTTGTGTCATTTTTACTTTTACATTAAATAAAAAGTTATTTATGTCATTTCCCAACCAAAGTGGATCCATGGGGTCCCCATGTTGGCCCATGGCTTGTCTTGGTCGGCCATGACTCAACCAATAGGTGTAGGACAAGTGTCATGGTGTTTTCATATTCTTATAATATCATTTTTTACCTTAAACTACACTAATTACCACTAATCGCGATTAAAAACTTAAAAAGTTACTATTCACCAAAAAAATTATTTTCATCCCATTGAACCACATTTTTCATACTAATGACAACCATGTATGTCGGATTTTCAAAATTCAATACACATTAGTGGTAAACTTTCATTTAACTGAAAAATCAGTTTGCTTGATTACCACTTAGTGGTTTCACTATTCATCAAAAATTGGAGTTTTTTAGAAAAATACCAAAACTTCACCCTAAGCTACATTTGATATTCCGAATTCAAAAATGAAGTCTGTTTTACAAAAATAAAAACATATTAGTCACATTAATTAATTTAATAATTAATTCCCGATGTCATAGCAAATAGCGTTTTTTTATAAAACAATAAGTATCAAAAGATTGACACTAGTTTAAGTCTGATTTCAAAGTGAAATTAATTCCAACGACCACTAATGGATTTAATGGTAAAAATATTATCTAATTTCACTTTAAAAACAATTCAAAATATAATCTAATAATATAAATAAATTAGATTAAAAATAGGTTTTGAATTAAAATACAACATTTTACACTATTCATTAAAAAAATGAACATTATCGGAAAGATACCAAAAATTTAAACAAAGTAAATTTTGATGTCCCGATTCTTAAGAAGAGTTTTATTTGTTCCAATAGAATTTATAAGAGTGAACAAAACTATATTTAATGATGGTTCTCCATTAAAAGGCGATAAGTGAACCTTTAGTGAAAACTAGGGCATATACGCCTAAAATTGAATTCTTTTCGTATTTTAAGCCTTTAGATTTTATTGGATAAATGTAAAAACATTTAAAAACATATATAATCATATTTTAGTTATTTATATTCATTCCCTCCATTACAACGGATAATAACATTTAAAATAATATTATTTTATTATTAGAGTGCAACGTAAGATTCCCAAGAAACTCGTTGTTGCGTGTTGGGTACGCCATCGAGCATAGCGTCCACTTTAAAGTCATTTAAATATTTTATTCACAAATATGGATAAATAGGAAATGTCATATTCTTTATTTACCTGGGGTGTTACAATAACACTAAAGGATAGTTTATATTTAGATAATCTATAAAATTATTTATTTTCCCATTATGGTAATGGATTAAACCATCATAGTCTATTCTCAAATACCCCCATCTTCATTTGTGCATATTGAGTTCCTTTTATGTGAACACATATTTTCTATTCTTTTGATATGTATATATTTCACACTATCATACATATTGATAATTACTCAAAATATTAAATGAATATAATTCTTCAACCAATTATAATTCAAAATTCATGTAGTTTTATAAATTAAATTTCAACTAACATAAATAATATGGTATTAATTTTATTTTATTCATGAGTATATAACTCTATAATTTCCTTAACACATCACGATATATCAAAAATTCTTCCACACATGAGGTTTTTGTGAGTAAAATTGAATTTATCCTTTTATTTAACTTCTTTAATCTCTATTCACATTCATAAGTATGAAAGAACATTACTCGATGTAGAGTTAACATGGTAAGTATTTATAAAAATCATGAAGAGTTCTGCATAAATAGTCAATAATACTCATATAATCTATTAAACATATGGACCACTATTATATATAATAAGTTATTACATTTATCAATCACTTATTACTTTAAAGGATTCACATATATCTACTTCCACGTGATATTATTCCCCATATATATTTTTTCTCTACCTAAAAGTCAAAATTAATACACATTATATATAACAACGCCTTTCTTAGCGACAATAGAAGTGTACTCAAATTCCCGTATTGTTAATTGATTTTGGTCTATATTATAATAAAATCATTAATGAAAATAATAAAATTTTCAAGGTAATATGAAAATATTTTATTCATTTAGTCCATTAAAAATATTAGATCACTTGTGAGTCCACAACACATCACTATGAACTCAGGGTTCCCATTACTTATATGAAAACTTGTTATTAGAATACCCTTTTTGCATTTAATATATGATATTTTGACCGAATAATAACATTAAGAAAGTATTTATTCCCACGCAGCGGATAGAATGAGACATTATCCAATAAAAAGTGTACAAATTCATTATAATAATTCTTCTAGAATCATGATACTAAATTTGGAGACACATCAATTCATTCTTCATTATTATAATGAGATATGTAACACCCCATGCTGAACCAATTAGGAATAAAAAAACATATTTATATATTCTATTATAGTTTCATACTGTATTATTTCTTCTAAATTGGAGTAATTATATTGGGTCACATGAAATGGGTAGATCTCTATATATAAGTTAAAAAAATAACTCCACCTCTTGATAAGTAGGAAGAAGAAGAACCTTAATAAGGATTAAATAAATATATTATCTTATAAATGAAATTTCATTAACAATTATCCCCTCATTTTTTAAAAACATTTGAGCTATATATTAATTCTCATAAAAAATAATATGAATTCAACATATATATTTTTCCTAGGAGATTCATCATTCTCCATGAACATGTATAGTATCATAGGATGATTTGGGATATGTAAGATGATTTCCCACTAGCTATAGTCGATGAAATGTCTATATAAAAATATTCAATCAATGCACAATATAAAAATATATTCCACTAAATTGTTATAATAAATATTCCTTGGATATTCACCCCAAGATGATAATTGGGGAAGAGTTATATATTTTAGATGAAATTATTGTAACACATATTATTTTCATAGATAAATAACCCTATATATATTTGTTTTTCTTTTGAATACTTCTACTAAAAATAAATGACATAAAAGAATGTTTATGACTAGAATCAATTAGCATATTGGTTATTATTGGATGAATAAGAATTATACTTTCTATAAAAAAGTGTTGAAAATCCACCTCAGTATTAGTGATAACATTAGAAAATTATTTCTCTATTTAATTTTGGTGTGATTGTCTTTGATTATCCTCAATGATTGATGAATTAGTACACTAACATGAATAGTGTCCATGATCCCATCAAGTGAAACATTATACCAAGGGTAATGGATTTATCATAAATTTAATTTCATCAATCATGTTATTTACATTCCTCATCTCTATTTGAAACCATTAGATTATTTTACTCTATTTACACATTAAATGAAACTGTTTATGCCTTCTCTTCCTAATACAATAAAGTATTAGGGGTTTTAAGTGTTCTAAAGAGGCCCGATGAGAGTTTAACGATGTTTTAATTTAAAATTAAACTATATTGGGAGGTTCATGACATGAGCATATATTCATTATGTTAGATTATATTCATAGATTAGAGGTTAGTGGTTCTTGTCTTACTATTTTAGAAGGTAGTTATATTCTTAGTAGACACACGATGTGAATAAACTTTTCACGGTGTGAAATAATTCCCACTTTTGGTGTCCTGATCATTATTGGATGATCATTTAGTTTGAAGTTTATGAAATTTATAGTTTTAATTTTTTTATGTCTTGATTTAGAGGGCTTCATAAAAACTCAATACTTATATCCATATTTCACATTTTTAATGTGTAAATGTCCAATATTTTTATAAATAATTATGCTCTACAAAATTCTTATATTCCTCTTATTTTATCATCAAATCATATGAACTTTTTCAATACATTAAATACCTCACTTCTTATCAGTAGTAATTATCTTATAGAGGTCGATAATTGATAATATGAGGTTTGTTATACCCTTTATCCCCTTGATTTCATTCATTTTATTTCGTGGAATTCATATTATTGATTTTGTTTTCTTTGAGGAATGATTAAATATGATATTTTCACTATTTTCCATGTGGTATAGTTAAATCAAGTTTTCCTATAATGGTTGTGGTTTCTAGGATGATTCTCCTCTGTCCTGATGTGTGTAGTGATTCATAAAACTTCTTTGAGGTTGGGAATCCATATTGTCTTCCTTTTATGTGCACATGGGGCGATTCTGTGATTTTATATTCCTTATAGTAAATAAAAATGATTTTAATAATAATATAATTAATTTTATAAATTTTATATTGAGGTTAATAGGGAAAAATCATAACTTTTATTGCTTTGATGATATTATTGTTGAGTATATACATGTTTGTTACCTATTCTGGGAATCATGGCTTCTTGAAGCCTTTCTTATTTTTTTAGTTCAGTAAAATATGGAAACCATATTATCTTAATTGTTTGATCTCACCTTGAATATATTTTTATGTATGTTTATATGGATAATTAATCAGTCCCCCAATGAAATATACAATTTTTGTGTTAATTCACATGATAGGTAAATAAGTGAATTAATGAGATACCTTATTATAGAATCTGGAACATGGTATTATGGAATCTAGTATGTTCTTTTATGTGTGGATTTAATTTATATATTTCCATGTGTAATTTCAGATATTGTATAAAAATTTGATGATCATATTGGGTTATAGAATATTTTTTTCTATATATTACATGGTTGGTTATAATGGGAATTAACATGGCATGGTGTGTTATGGTTTCGATGTGTGGTTGTTATAGCGATATTGTTGGGTTATGGTGAGATTGTTTGGATTATGATGCGTTATGTTGATGGTGGATATAATATGTATGATAAATTATACGGTGTGGTTGTGTTAGTTTTTCTTGATACATGGAATGAATATAAAATGATGAAAAGATAAAGGATAAGGGTAGGTAGATGAATAATATTGGGAGAGAAATAATGCATTTTAATTAGATTAAATGATTATAATGATAAATGAATGGGTTGTGCAAATTTCAAATGGATGGATTAGTTCATGGAAATTAGTCGAAGCTCGTTAAATCTTGAAAAATGTCGAAACTATAATTTATAGTTGAATTATGTGGATATGTATAATGGTTGTTTGAAGAGATTCATTTAGTGGTGAAAAAGTTTTGCATGGGTTATATGTTTTGTAGTAGTGGTGTTGTGCTATATGCTAGTGTTATTGTTGGGAAATAACAGGTTGGTTATTATATGAAATCTATCTATCTTGAATATTATATTTTTCTTTATTCACCCCACCTGAGATTGATTACCATAACAATGACCATATTTTTTGGGTTTGGGGTGTTAACATCTATGTTGGTGGTCAATTGAAGAGTTGGATACCCCATCTTCCCTACTCTCTCTTCAACTATTGGGGTGATGTCGGTTAGTTTTAGAGATTACCCAATGATGATTTAAGATGATATTGGGGACTAACCAATGATAATACATATTGGTGTTTTAGAATTACTCGTGATTTTGAATATTTGATATGTGTCTGGGGTTGAGCATGGTGGGAGGTGGTTACCAGGATAATGTCCTTCACATTCATGAATCCCTACTTCCCTAGTTATGTGGTGGCATTGTTATGTGATGATTATTGATGATTGAACTAGTCGTTGGAATGTAAAGAATATTTGTAGAGGATGGGATGAATTATGAACTATGTCAGAGAAGGTTGGACATTTAATTTGATGTGTGTTGAAGGGATGGGAGAACATGAATATTGAATCTAGGTTGTGAGAGCCAAAAATTATTGGGGAAGTGGTTACAGGGTGCCTTTGCGTTGTGTTTTTTTGATACCATGATAAAATATTAGATATCTGATTTTATGTTCATTCCATGGTAAGTTTGGGTTTTGTTAGTTGACCTATTTAGGTTCATATTCATTCAATTGTTTGTTTACTATTGGATTAGTATACCTTGTTCACATGTTCATTTGATAGATTGGATATGATTATACCAAGTATTAATGTTATCCACACCCTACATATAAAAAAACTAATTTTATATCATTAAAGTGGAATTTGGGTACTAGTAAGGACATTACTCTATTGGATATGGATTTGTTTTTTTGTCAATACTATTATATTTTTTATTTTTTATTTACATGGAAAATTTATTTCTATTCATTGAATTTATTCATGAATTATAGGATTGTGGGGGGTATAAATTGATGTTATATTATATATTTTCTTGTTGTTAATTCATTATAACACCCAATCCTATGTTATTAGTGGGTTTAAATCCATCTTACTATGATATTTGTAGGCCCTCAGTTCTAGTCACAATCCCAAGGCCTACTGGTTGCTGAACTCAAGGGGAATTATCTCTCTTCAATCATTATCATCAAGATAGGGGTACCTTTGGATGAAGTGGATCATGAATCAGTTGTATTATAGGTTCTACATGATACGTGTGATGGATTTTGTAATTTATAATTTTAAGGGTTGAATGCAGTTGTAGGGAAACGGTAATATTTTGTCTTGGTGCATGGCATTGGACTAGGAGACTAGCTTGGACATCGGATTTTTGGTTCCTTGTTAACCAAAATGAGGATTCTGAGAATATTAAACTACAAATTATGGGGAACCTATTTGTGAGGCACAAACCTTGGGGTCCTACATCAATCAAGATTTATTATATTCATATATGAAAATGGGTATTTTCATAATTAAAATGAAATAAATTAAATAAACCTTGATAAAATTCTATCTTACAAAGCTTAGGGATTATTCATTTTTTCAGTAATAGATCTTGGTCATCATTTTTATATAGCTCATGTAGAATATGTTTGGAAGGATAATCCATGTGAGTTTTTATATGATTGACCCCATAGTGTACAATGTTACACGAAAGGGGTCATCTCATGCCATCTAGTGGAAGATAATTTGGAAGTATAAGGGGGGAATCTCAGATCATGAGATAGAGGAATGGTAAGAGGATTTGTAGATAGGATTTAGTCTAAATAAAGCTTAGGGTAATTTTTGGGTGTTTTTTCAAATCATTCATATGTGTAGAGGTTTTCATTAGTGGTGGATGTTCTAACATGACAAACGGAATGAGGAATATGATTCATGGGATGAATTCGAAGAGGATATCTATAAGGAATTTTTTTATTGAAAATGAATTAGGAAAACTGAAAGGATCTACTCTCTTAATAGTATGAGAGTTGTGAGAGACTCTTCCCCATATATCTTTCTATATTATTTCTATAAATAATTTAATTTTAATTAGTATACTTATCTAGTTATCAAGAAATTTCTCACCCTATTTATGAATCCCATGTTTCTAGATTTACTGAAAAATATGAATGTTATATGGTGGATTCATTTTCAGTGAAGTGATCCTTGAGATAGTGGCCTTAAATTAATCTTGAGGTAAAGAGATTAAGGAAATGTATCAATAATTCCTTAGTATTCAATGTTTCAACTATTGTATTATTTACTTTAGTAGATATTTTCATATCCTTTGGGACTAATTTCTCCAAAGAATCCACTAGGGGTTCCATTTTCCAAGCTATGTCAATCGGAAAAATTATTTCCCCAAATATTAGTGTCTATCACTTATGGTGGACCATTTAATATGGTTCATAATTCCCCTTTTTATAGGAGTAATAAATTCCCCTGAGGTAGTTTCATAAGAATAGACTGTTGATAATGTTACAGTGGATATGGGGATATTTTCTTAGTATATGGTTGTGTCTTGATGGTCCCCATCCTCAGAGACCTAGTCCAGATCATGTTCATGGAGTCCAACCGCAGGGTGGAAAATTATATTTTTATAGGTAGGTGTATGTGATGGTTGATGTAGAACCAGAAAAGCTGGAGATTTCTTGAGGTATGGTAAGTGTTTTTCTACCCTAGTTTGTTACTAATTTTTTCTAGGGTCCTTACAATACAATTTTACTCCTACATTGTTTTGTTCCATGATTTTAGACATAGAGAGAATTAATATTCCACCAATGTTATCTACTATGATTAGAGGCATGGATGACTAGATTCATGTGGAATGGGATGTAGTTTGTTGGTGATGAAATAATAGTATGTTAGGAATTCCTTCGATGTAAATATGTATCAACAAGATGCAATCCATGGAAGAAGTTGGTTTTATTCCATAGGTTTAGATATCAAATTTTTTAATGTTAGAGTTTCATTTTTCTATTTGGAGGGATATTGATTGATTTTCATTTGTAAATATTTTTTTTATAAGTGTGGCAGGAATGCACATCCTCTATTGTCTTAGTTAGAAGAGTTGTGAATAGAATATTAGGTAGAGGATATTCCTAGGGATTTAGAGGATATTATAAATTCTTTATTGAATAATGTTATGATACTACCCCATTAGTGTGATGTTGCGCATGGGATAGATATTTTACTAAGGGTGTATCTGATTTCAATGGATCTATATCTAATGTTTATACAAAGATACTCTAGTTGAGGTGGTTATATAATGATCTGATGCATATGGGTTTTTTTCTGAACCGCGATGTCTCTATATGGTTCCTCACTTTCGTTCAATAACAATGGGATGGTATCCTTATGTTTTTTATATACTACTGTTGGTTAAACTAGGTGAACATCGAGAACTATTTCCATGTTCTAAAAATTGATGATATGTTCCCCCAACTGGAGGGAGATGGTTGGTTCACAAAGATCAATATGTGATTTACAAGTTGTGAGATGAGTACATTATAAACACTTCCTTCTGATAAATTTAGGGGATCATTAATATTGTGTTCATGTCATTCGGTGTCATGAACAATCCAATTGTATTAATAAGGATCATGAACTCAGTGTGTCATGAATTTCTTGACTATACTATGGTAGTGTTCATTAATGATATCATGATCTAATTAAATTTAGTGGATGAGATTGTAGATCATCCCAAATTTGTATAATAGGTCCTTTGAAAAGATAATATATATAGGAAACAATCCAAGTGAATGGTTTTGATGTGATAGGTGAACTTCCACTGACATGAGGTGACTCAGAAGGGTGTGACCATGGACACGTCAAATTTTATGGTTGTTTTTTCTTTGATTGTACCTAAGAATATGGAATATATCTACATTTTCCATTGTCTTATTGGATATTATTATAGTTTTTATCTTATTTTTTATAAGTTGAAGCTTAATTGAAATTTTTGACCAGTAAGGACTAGGATTTCATATGGATTGATAAATTAAAAGTTGTTTTCATTTAATTAAATGATAATTCTATTAGTTACATAATGCTTTATTTTAATGAGTTATTTTTAATGTATGAGGTTTTCTGAGAGGATTATTTAATGATATTGGGATTCATATTAATTTTTTATTTATTTTTGATATTTTATGGGTCTATAAGTTATTTTCCCAATAAGATTACTATGTTACACACGATCTGTACTTGGCGATGTCGGAACCAAGAACACAACAAAACTCCAAGAAATTGAATTTTAAAAGATTCAACTAATGACCGACATAACCTTATTGAAACCAATGAATAGATTCATGATTACGTCCTTAAGATCATGCATGAAAGTGATTAAGTACAAAATAAAACATAAAATGCATGGTTTAAATCTAAAGTAGTGCACGAATTATGCTCATAATTGGTGATCAATGATCGAATAATTCAAAGAAATATTCCTCTATATTATCCACAAGTGCATTAGAAATCAGTGGGATTACCATACATCAATGTCTGGGTGCTAACGTTGATTTCTAACGATGCCTTCGATGCTAAAATGATCACCACATCACATTTTCTTACAATTCATGAGAGAGGCCTCGATCCGAGATCCTGGATCTATATATTCTCTCTCTAGAATGTGGGATATAAAATAATAGTGTTTAATAAATTACCTAATATGGAACCCTGACCCTCAAATAATTAATCACTCTATAAATGTCACATTATGACTACAAGGCTGAGTCAAAATTGTTATCACCTTCCTATAATATATTAAAAAAATATTATGTGTTAATAAAAGAGTCATTAACTTTTCAATCTTTATTCCTACAAAAATTAATTTATCCTTGAATTTATTAATAGACATTTAATTAATATTTTTGATGTATTTACTTAAAACATGTAAATATAAATAATAAATTAATTAAATTCCCATTATTCATTAAATGAATAATATGAATTTATTTATTATAATTGTGATTTTATATCCTTAGAAAAAACCTAAACCCCGATGTTGGGGACCACCATGTCCAGAACACTTATTCAACTTAATAGGGAAGATTATTGAATATCAAATTGTGTGTGACCCACTAGGCCCTTATCTCGATAGTAGAAAATATTATTCACAGACCAAGATTGGGATCCATCAACCCATCATGGTCCCTAACGAGATAATTATTCTCACATTAGGGACAACCAACCTACGAACACATACAATGTAATATAAAATCATTATATTTAATATATCATAAAGAATGATGGAAACCGATATCATCACCATTTTCATGATTTTATATTTACTGATCTCACTAGATGGACATACCCTCGACTTCCATTTCCATGGTCTTATGGGGATTATACCATCTTGATCAACAAGACTTGAGATATATTTCTTCCATAACCGGGAAGCGACAAACCCCTTTTGGACCATCCAACCAAGGACTTGTCACCAATGAAGCACCCAATAGAAACTACCTCACCATTATTTCTATATCATGGTTTTCATCTTGCATAAAAATACATAATCATATGTAATACATTGGAAATGATCACAAGTCAGGAGACCATTACACAATATTGTATATAGGAACATCTAATGACACCAGGAACATGTGGTGTTTCTATAGGTATGTATGTCCTCATGATCGCACTACTAGAGATCACCAACTGAAAAATTCATGAGAATAAGTCTCAATTTTTATGATAATCCATCACCTTATAGTCAAATATATATTGTGTCTATTCAGTAAGATGCATCTAGACCATAGAACCATAGTTTAAGATTAATTTCATAGTATTTACAGGTTCTCAATATAGCTTGGCATCTTGAAAAACCTTTTGACACGACAATTAATCAGTAGACATAGAAAATTATACAATATAATGGTATGAAAGAATTTTTCATAACTAAATATACACATGATATAATAATCAAAAGAAATTTATATTTTGGTCAAGGGAACTGACAATCTCAACAAATGAAAAAACATTTCCCATAAAGATATTATAGAATTACCTCGTTAGATATCACTTTGTGATTTTCTTCGACCATAAGATCCTAAAATATATTTTCTCTCAGTGGGTTTTAAATATTTTTTAGTGATGGTAGAATAATTTTCTATAGGATTAATGTTTTGATATCTTCTAAACCATCTAAAATCGGAATGTTGTTTCAAATAATCTTAGTTGGATGTCTCTACGATATGTGTTTTAGGAGTATATGAATGTTTTGAAGGGGATAGAGGAGCATGTAGTAGTCCATCTAGTCATTGGTGAACAAAATGAACAGGTATGTTTTTATCATATGATCATGGGATAGTCCAAGACACATCAGGTGGAAAATTCTTATTAGGGAGACTCACACATTCAGTTGAGTTTTGATCATGTTAGCCAAGGTGGAGATATAAAGGGATGGACATAGGATTTTTAGAAATATATGTTGTTTCATGGGAGGTTGTTTCTTCTATTGGTAATTCTATAGGGAGTGATCCATTTTTCCCATGGTGGTTCTCAAAAGGGATGGTCATTGAATGGTTAAAAAAATGTTTCTTCTAGGGAGGTTGTTTGTTCTATTTGTAATGTGAGATCTGATCTTGATGTAGATGCTAGGGAGGGGAGGATTCAAGTAGTAATAGTTTATAATTAATTAATTCCTTTAAGAACTTTGGGTCTTATAATGTCAAGGTTTCCTCTTCAACCCTTAAAATAGTTATTATCAAAGATGAATAAAAAAGAAGGGATTCGGGCCATTCATGAAATATTTAGGAGGGTTCTTTGGTGCCTTGGGATTAAATGGATGGTGCTATAGTTTGTGGAGAAGTGTTAGGAATGTTACCCATAGAATACTAGGCATACTATTCCTATAGGATTGTTACAGCCCTTGGATATATCCTAGTATAAATGGGAGGATATCACGATGGATTTCATAATGAGGTAAATCTATGATTTGGGGGCGATTTGATGTACTTTTAGTTATAATGGACTAACTAATGAATTATACTAATTTTCTAGTGAATTTTGAATCGATTGATATAGACATTCTAATGAGTTAGTATGCGGATGATGTTGTTAGACTTCATGGGGTATTAAGAACCATCATTTCCATTTAGAATATTAATGTTTCCTTGACACTCTGAAGTTTATTTCTATATTAATTTGAATCCAAAATATTTCTTATCACTACCCATCTCCCTATGATAGATAGAAAAAAACTGACTATCAAGATACTATAGGATATGATACAATATATCAGCTTTGATTTTAGATGATCGTGGAAAAAACAACTTCCTTTTGTTGAGTTCGCAAAAAAAAATCTACCACACATCCATTGGATTGGATCTGTTTGGGGACCTATATGAGAGGGTTTGTAATTCTATATTTATGATGGATATGGGATGGGGAGTTAGAAATTAATTTTTATAATGAATTACTGATAATGATTTAGATTATTTATATTATTAGAGAGTGGATATGGGTCAAACATGACCGTAAGAAGGCTTATGGCTATCATTGGGGGAGGCACTTTGAGTTTGAGGAGTGGGACTATGTGTTGTTGATATTATAACCTCATTAGTTCAATGGAGGTTGGGCTAGGGAGAAATATTTTTCTCTATTTAATTGGGCCATTTGAGGAGTTGAGATATATGGGTGAGATAGAATATTGGCTCACATATCCACCATGGTAAGATATGATACAATGCATATTTTATATATCCCATCTGCATCAGTATCTTCATGATGACTCATAAATCATTGATTTACGATACATGGATATTAAGTATGATGTAATGTTTATAGTGAAACATGTATAAATCCAAGGACATTAGTAGAAATTTTTATCAGGAGAACCATTCCATTGGTTCATTTGATGTGGAGGCATGGTGGCTTAGATAAGAGTAATTGGGATAATGAAACACAGTTTTTTTTCTAGAACATGGTGTTATTTCTAGTTTTACTTCTTCTATTTTTCATTGATACTTTTATTCTAAAATAATTTTGTCTTATGAGATGATCCTTTTCTCATGATAGTGGTTTTTGTGGTTTCAAGTATATGAATAAAGGAAACAACTTCCTAATAAATTTTTATTATATTTATAACATGTTTTACTATAGTATGGTTGAGTTAGTACTTCCTATTGTAGACAATATAACAATACAAATAGAATTTTTTATTGAATTCTGTTCTGGGGGTAGTATTTTCAACAATTTGATTTGGTGGTTGGTTTGGTGTTTTTAGTGGTATAAGTGGTTGTGTGGGTCATTATGTGTCGTACAATAGTTTTTTAGTCAGTTTAATATGGTTTGATGTTGTGGATGGTTGTATGGTGATGTGGTCATGTGGGGTGTTTTTGGGATATTTTATCTCTTGACTCAATGTGTTTTGTTGGTTGCTGTGTTTGGGGTTTAATGATATCTATGAGAGGTATCTTATGGGATGGTTATTCAAATCCTTCATGAACTTTATAGATTTAATTTTTTTTCTTAATGATTATAATTGTTTGTGACGTATTTAATGTAATAGTCTATTCCATCATTGCTGATTCAATTTATTTTTTGGGATTTTTATTTGTTTGAAAGAGAATATTGGAGGGTTTGTTGACGTTTGGACATGTAATTATCCTAAAATATGTGCGTCACAAAATGAAAGGATTTATAGTATGAAATATCATTCACTGATTAGAGGTTGGTGATTCATGACATATAAAATTGGATGGTATTTTTTTGTGTAAGAAACTCACGAAATAAATAAAAAAAATCTTGATATGAAATAATTCCATATTACGGTGCCAAAAAATTGATGTATGTTCATAGTCTTTGGAGATTGAGGATTTCATGTCCTGAATGTGTTTCATAGGTTAAATTAGAGGGCTTTATGAAAATTCACTACATGAATTTTTATTTCATGTCATTAATTTTTCGAGGTCATGAATCACTATAAATACTGGAGCTCTATTAGATTCTTGTATTCCTCTTCATTTTTTTAAAACCCCTTGGTTATTTTGGGAGACATTCAAGATATCCACTTTCAACACTGATCCTTTTATTCATGAGATTGATTTTTAATATATGAGGTGTGTTATCCTCTTCATACCCTTATTTGATTTCATTATTATTATTGGGAATTCATATCGGTGATGATGTTTCTAATGTTGAATAATGATGATATTTGATTTCACTATGTTTGTATCAAGGTTTCATTTTGTGGTTGTCGTCTCCCAATTTTCTACCATTGTTCATGTTGATCATTGTGATTTAGAAATCATTTTTCACATTGGGGATCATCATTATCTCTCTTTTATGTGTATGTTTGGGGATTTTATACTTCTCTATTTCATTTAGTGTATAGTAAGATTATTAATTAGAATATTATTCATTATCTAAATTGAAAATTGTTCAAAATGGAGATAAATATCATGTTTCAATTTTTTTGATGATATTGTTGTTGCATATATACACACTTGTTGTATTTTTTGAAAATAACTCTTATTTGGATCATTTCTTATGATGTAGTTGAGTAATTTTTGGAGAACATATTATGTTGAATATTTTACCTCACCCTCAAAATGGATTGAGTATATATTTGGATGATTAATTGGTTGACAATGATGATATATAATTTTCATGGATAAAACCCATTATAAGTAATGAAGTGATGTAATAGAAGACCTTTTTTTAATATTGGATGAGGTAATCTTATTGCTAGAAGTTTTTATTCTTTGGGGGGATATTATTGTGTTTTTACGATTTTTTGATTTGTGATGTAATGTGGTGATGGTGTAGAATGTATTAGGTTATTGAATGTATTTTTTGTTAATGAAATGGTTGGTTGTAATGGGATGTGATGTTTAATGGTGTATGATAGTTGGTATCTGTTGTTTTTTCTGACATAGTGGGGTTATGGTCAGATGGTTTGGATTATGTTGTGTTGTGATTATAGTGTATGTGAAATAGATCAGTTGTCATGTGGTGTTGTTATGTATGTTTCCCATTCATCCATGGAATAAATTTTAAAGGATAAAAAAATGAAATGGTTTGGTTTTGTAAATAAATAAAAATGGTAAGGAAAATTTTTATTCTAATGGTATTAAATGAATTAAATGAATAAGGAATGGTTCTAAGAAATGTAAAAAATGTATTAGTTAATCAGAGTTAGTGGAAACTTATTAAAGGTAGAAAATGGTTAAATGAGTAATTGAATGTGGAATTGTGTGTCTATGTGTTGGGGTTGCGTTAGATGATGTATTTAGTTGTCAAAGAACTTGTGATGGGTGAAATTTTGTGAAATGGTGGTGTTTTATGTATACAGATGCAATTAATGTGATCCCATAGGAGGAGTACAATGTGTTATCTATCTATCATTTATTTTATGTTATTTCATTATGAAACCAACCAAAATTGGATGACCTTACCAACACCAAATTTTTTTCATTATTTGTATTTTACACAACATCTAGGTTAGTTGTGATATAAATTTCTAGCTACCCCCTTTTACATGATCTCTTATAATTAGTATTTCTCATGTATATTCATGTTTGATATTACCTATTGATTATCTGAGTATGTGATAAAGACTAACTAGTCATGATAATGGCTGGTGTTGGAGATTAAACTGTGATGTTGAGGAGGTGATATATGGTGTATTTAATTCATGGTGGGAGGATGGAATGAGGTTTATATTCTTCAAATTCATGATATTATAGTACATGAGTAATTTGATGATGTTACGATGTTATGATGAATAATTCTAGAACCATATTCTAGAACTTTTACAAGGTTGGGATAGGTAGGAATACTTCCCAACCCACATCTCATATGGTTATATATGATATCTGATATGTATGAAAGGAATTGGCGTATATGACATATTTTTTTCGGAATGTGAGACTGTAAATCAACAGGGAAGTGGGTTTTTTTTGGTGCCTTCGCTCTATTTTATTTTGATACTGTGCAACTACCTTGGATTAATAATTTAGTGAGTGATCGATGGTGTGTCTAGGTTTCAGTTGATAACCATTTTGGGTGAACATTGGTTCTATTGGTTTTTCATTGGTGAAGGTATATGCATCTTTCACGTGTTCACTAGAGACATTGGGTGTGATCCTACCAGGTATACTTGTTATTCTCACCTTGAAACTTTATGAACTATTTTTCAGGTTGACAAGAGGATTTTAGGGATCATTATGGACATTCATAAGATGGATTTCCATCTACTATTGAGTTTCTACCATATAATTTTTCTTTGGAATTTACTTTGAGATATTTATTTGTGTCTATTGATATTGTATATACATTGTGGGATGGTTTTGGGAATAAATTTATATTATTTTGTGGATTTTATAGTTGTTTTTTCATTTTATCTCCTGTTCATATAATATATACTTGGTTAATGCCTTCCAGATGGTAGATTATTATTCCATTAGTGTTATTTTCCAACCTAGAGCCCATTGGTCGTGGCACTCGGGGGGCATTATCATGCTTCCTTTAATAATTTACAAGGTTGGATACCTTTGGAAGGAGGGTAATTATAATATAGGAATCCTTATTCTTTTGTGGAAATTTCTGAAAATCATCTTCCCACACATATTACATGTGGAATTTCAGATTTATTCCCTCAAAGAGACTTATCCATATATCCTCACAAATTAAACTCCATTATCCATATTTTATCTTCAACATAATGAGACCATTGAAAATCATAGATATCCAAATCAATTTTATAATAAAATCTATGTTTCTCAATATTATTAGGTAACATAATATATTTATAAACAATATGTTTATAATTAAGAAAAATTATATGTTTAAAGCAATTTGAATTTGTTCAGAAATAAGTCATAAAAAATATGAATTAAACTTACAAAAAATTATTCATTTGTATGTGTGACTTTAAAACAAAAGTTCATGGCTCTATATTTTGAACACCATAGACTATTACCCACCATGCATAAAAATTATCTATAAAATATAAAAAAATTAGTCAAGGGAAAGAAATATAAATTTTAATATCTTCCTTACTATGAAATTCAATGTATCATTTTTAAATTTAAGGATCATAAATAGCCAACTAAAATCATAAATGAGGAATATATCCATAAATTGAGAAATCATTAAACACATTATATAATATGAAATATGAGTTTTTTCATTCTGACGTGAGAGTTGAATCAACAAATGAATTAATAATTATATATAAATTGGAATTAAATTCAGAAATAAAAATATAATCATTTCAAATATAGTAATCCCAAAAATGATCATTCCAAATATGGACATTATATATATAGACATTGGTATTAGTAAACAAGAGACTTGTATTGACAAATAGTAAATTTAAAAGACTATAACTCATAATGATAAAAATAAAAGACTTTGGATATATATATTTATAGTCACTCTATAAAAATTAATATTATAATTAATGTATGATATGATGTATATAAAAAATTAAAAAAATAAAATAGTGGAAAATAAAATTATATAATATAAATAATTTATTTTTAATGGTATTTTTTAATGTGTATTTAGTATGAAACTAATATTTCATTTTTTTTAAAGAACTATTTTTTAAGTATTGAAAATATTATCTTGATATAATAAATTGAAAACATTTCAAATTTTAATATATAAAATATTAACATATTTTAAATTATAAATAGATATTTAATACTAATAAGAGCACATAATGATTAGAGATTTCATTTTCAAGAGATTTTTTTCTCTTTATATTACCTATTTTTTTGGAAAAATAAATTATTGAATTATTGAATTTAAATTAGATAAAATATATTTCTTAAATTCCCGTAATACAAATTTTGTAATTTTTAATTTTTAATTTTCCTCTAAATGTTTATTTTTTGTAAAATAATATTTTTTTTATAAAAACTATCTTTTGTATGTTTTTTTATTATGTGAGGATGACTTAGAAGAATAAAAAACATTTTATGTAATGAATTAAGAATTTAATGGATAAAATTTTTCATTTTAAAATATTTTATACTCTTAAAAACATAGGTCCCATATTTTTTGAATTAAAGTAAAATATTTCATCATAAGAACTATTTTCAGGATTCTCATTCAATAAATCATTTTTATAGTGAAATTAAATTTTGGATTTATTTAAAATACTAATTAATTTTATATTTAATGTATATATTTATTCTATGAAAATTATTAAACATGATAAATTTAAATTATACATAAATTTTAATCTGAAAAACATGTTTTGCTAAAAAAATATTTTTATGCGATTTCATGCATTTGTTTTAAAATTAAATTTTTCAAATTTATAAATTTTTATGTAAAAATTATTTTCAAATTTTAATTTATAAGATTCAATTTATTTATATAATTGATTTTACTTTTGGACATTAAAATAAAATACAATGGTAAAAAACTATTTACACTAATAAAAAGTAATAATTGTAAAACATGTTTTACTAAGGGAAAAAGGGGGGAAAATTTAAAAATGATTCCAAATTGATGTATGAGGAGTGACTCAAGAAATGAACAATGCCTATTCCTCTTTTTTCCAATTCTCAAAACCTTAACTCTTTAACATTCAAATATCATTATTGAAATTCAATGTGTATTATAAATACTACCCTTTTATTCACTTATAAAAATGTAACACTTCCACCACTACATGAATCACCTATAATTAGATTTTTTTATTTTAGATAATCCAATATTTTTATCATATAACCATATCTAACTTATATAATATTTTTTTCACCATTTGGTATTTTAATGAATTCATTTCCTAGGAGTTTTTCAAGAGAAAACTCAAAACATCCTACTTTAGTATTACCTTCTCCAAGAATATTATTTTTCAAAAATGAATCCTAATTTTCAATAACCATATTAATATAATTCAATCATTGTAATAATTATAATTAAACTTCATTAAATAAATTTTAAAAAATCTTATTCAATTATTTTCATAAATTAGTAAAATAATTACATTAATCATACATATGTGTGAACTACAACCTCCATGAAGTAGTGTTTATAATTTTTCATGACCACTTATCATGGTTGGTTTTAATGATGGGTTTTAAGAAAAAAGTATGATATCAAAAATATGAATATTATTCTAAAATTTCATATTATCATATAATTTATTTCCTCATCAATCACTGATAAATGAAAATGTTAATCCAGTGAATGTGGAGACTATAGCCTTTATAGGAAATGGATTCATTTTTCATCCTCATAGAACTTGGATGGATCTAAATATGTATTTAATATATAAT
This sequence comes from Viscum album, assembly GCA_963277665.1. Taxonomy (NCBI): domain Eukaryota; kingdom Viridiplantae; phylum Streptophyta; class Magnoliopsida; order Santalales; family Viscaceae; genus Viscum; species Viscum album. The sequence continues at coordinate 2,003,418,965 of OY728164.1, read as the reverse complement.
AATAATTAACAAAATACTATTAGTATTCAAGAAACAATAATATAATTTTGTGACATTCGCTATAATTTCAACATACCAAAGGCGTTATGGATAAATACACCAAATATAATCATGAATCAGAAGTTACAAAATAACAATATATAAAATAAATAGACTATGACAATAAGTTTCATATGTTAAATTAAATAAATAATATTAATATTTCTAATAAGGAATATAATTAACATAAATTTATTAGTTTGGATATTAGACACATGTTTGTCATGAATTAGGATCACGTTAAGGGTTTTACGTTTCAATTTCCCATCATTGAGACATGATTTGATTTTTTAGAGAAATATATTAATTATATGTTGTATCTACAACAAAAAAATTTAGTTTTGAAAAACTCCAATATTTAATGAACTATATTTATAAAACCATATGACATTAAATAATATAATTAATTTTGATTAAAAAATTTCTAAAGCAGTAAGGGTTTTTTTGTCTTAAATTGCTTTCTTTCTAACTTGTCTTGAATTGTAAACCTAATTTAATTTATATTGTGTGTATTATACGTAATTATGTTGTTATTTTTTGAAATACTTATTAAAAAAGGTAAACATTATTAAATTTAAAATTTTCTCCCTTTTAATAAGATTGTAGTTAAATTATCCTCCAAATGTAATCAGTTTTCATGTTTCGATTTTTTCCCCAATAATCATAACCTCTTATCTTTTTTTAGTTTATATAAATACTTAACAATCCTAACATAGGATGATGTTAAAATATATTTATATATTTTTTCTACAAAAATCATGTTTTATAATATATTATTCATCTTTGATGAATCTAGTTCATAAAAAAAGTGTAATTTTGTTATGAATATTTCACATATTGTTTAAAGTATTTTGCCTCGCATCCATATATTTACTTCCAGAAAAAGTTCCCCTTTCTCTAGTGGAAATTAAAATTATGTTTAACGTAAATGATTCTGTAATTACACTTTATTATTTTAATATAATTTTATCCTTTTTCTTTTAATGATTTTGATTTTTAAAAAATATCATCTTAAATTATTTTAAATCATGTTACTTAAAATGATCTTATATTTTAAATTTTACTCAAATTAAAACATATTATTTGTTTATTATCAGTGACACTTTATCAATAAATTTTATAAGTTAATTATTTGAGATTTTTTTATCTATATCTTTAAAAAATGGGTTTTTTGGATGTTGACATCAATATAATTTGTTCCCTTTGAATTTTTTTGTAAATTTTTTTTTAAGAAATATAAAATTTGTAAATTCTATTTCATTTTAAAAGTATTCATCCCCTATTAAGTAATGGTTCATAAATCACCCTATATTTGATTTTTTAAATACTCATTTTGGGCTACCATGTCTTATTTATTTCATTCTATTTAGAGATGTTGTGAAATACATTTTTGATCCTTAGGTTATTTATGATAAATGAAATTATTTCATTTTATGTGGTAAATGTATGTATAGTTAATGAGGAGTGAAATCCAATATCTCCATCCTATGTATTGGTTTATATTTATGCCTTGTGAGGTCAAAATAATTACGAGAGGATTTATCCTAAGGAAAATGGGACATGGGAGGATTTATCTCACACAAAATCATACATGAGATAATTTACCCCATGAAAAAGACCACATTGAAGGATTTATCCTAATATAATGGGATTCATGGGGGGAATCATCCCAATATTGAGGGAACACTAGAGGATTGTGTCAATCCCAAGATGGTATACATTTGGTTATCACAATTTTATTATATGATGAATTTCCTGGTGGGTAGAATTTAAATATCGACTCTATTATTATGTTTATTCCCCACTCTTATATCATAATCTTTTGCATATTCTTATGATCTATTAATCGTGTTTATTGTCTTGAAATTACACTAAATATTTTCATTTTAAATGACTGATAATTTTAGTTAAATGTCTTTATATTTACAAATATAGAAAAATATTATTGTTACATGTTAATTTCATAACGAATTTTCTCCCCTTACCATGTTTTATTTAGATGCACATGTTTTAACCCTTTAGTTGTTGTTGATATTTTCCTAACAAAACATTTGAGCCAGCCAATTTTTTATTTCTTCCTTTCATGGGTTTCTAAAGATAAGTATAACTTTTGGAAATGATATAATGTAGTGTAGAGGTGTCCACTTGTGGAAAAATTATTGTAGATTAATATTTTTATGGTGTTAATCTTTAAGATACTAATTTTTTTTTCCTTGGGTTGTGTGACTATTTGAGAGATATATTAGTTAAACTATGGAATCAAAGAATAACTATTTTCTGTTTAACATTTGTCACTATAGTCTATATAGGAATAGGGATTACATATATTTTAAATATTAGTTTAATTATTTTGGGGATTATGTAAATAATCTCAGCCATAAACATCTTGATAAGTATATGAGTAATGTGATATAATGAAATATTTCTAAAATCTTAAGTAATTTGTTTTCCAAGGGATAACATACATATCTAGATTGTAGCAAGTGGATGTAGTGTCTCACATAGTTGTAACATGGGGTGAAAACCCTAAAGATTGCATGACAAAGAGGCCTAAATTCAAAATATGAAGGTGTCAATGACTATTAATATTAATATAATCTTGATGTATAGTTAAAAGGGTTAATTTATCTTGAAAAAATTCTGGTATAAGATATTTTAATTGATTATTTATTTTAATATAATTTAATCTAGGATAATTGTTTGGTGATTTTTATCTAATTTTTTGGATTATGATATATATATTACAATTTTGAGACATTTGGAACCTATTATTAATACATTTCAGGGCTAGAAATAGAATTTTCTTTTTGATTAATACATAATACAATTTTTTTTGTATTGATGGATATTCAAAAGGTTTTATTGTAGGTATTAAATGAAGAATATATGATTTGGTTATATACAAATTGTAGTACATGATTGTTTTAATGATAAATGTGGGTTGAGGAAAGATATAAAACGTTATATAGCCTAATAAAGTAAGGTAGATATAATATTATAATTTATACCTCGAATGATAAATATGTTAAGAATACTCCCACATAAATTTATTATTTTTGAGTAATAAAAATTTCAAAGATAAATTTATTAAAGGTAGAGAATATAACTCCAAATGTTTTTACAACGAATATTCTCTTAATAAAAAATATATTTATCATTATAAAAAATTTATATTATCTTAAATAAAAAAATTGAATTGAAATAATTCAGAAGATATATTAATGAAAATAAAAACACATTATTCATTCACAAGTGGAATGTTAACACAAAAATAAATGAAATAATCAATGAACACAATCGACTATTACTCAACATGGTTAAAATATATTAATTTAAATTGATTAAATTCGCAGGGGGAAATAAATAAATAATAAACTCTTCATTACTAGGAAATATTCTTGATCACAATAATCATTTATAACCAAAAATATCCAAATAAAATATATAATTATAAATATCAACATCAATGGAGAATGAATTTTGATAAAAATATAATATTAAATAAGAACTATATCTTTTGAAGTGATATTGGAGTAAAAAAATTATTTACTATGTCTATGTAAATATGAAAAAATATATACATTGCAAATATAGTCCATTCAAATAAGTTATTATAAAATCTAATTATTGCTGATATGGTCCTTGGAATGGGTATATGATGTTGTGTAGTACTAAGTTGTAAATCTAAACTAATATAACTAACAACAAAATAAAATATGATATTAAATATATACATTTTGGGTTACATAAAAATTTTGTCATTATTATTAAAATATCAGGTCATGTACATTTATAATTCAATTAAAATATTAAATATCATAGATTTAGTAAAATTAAATTTTACATTATAAATTATTAAATTTTAATTGTAATTGTAAAATCGTATTTAGCATAAAAGTAATATTCCATTTTATTCATATAGCTATATTGTTAATTATTATATATTTTATCCTAATGGATTAAATTTAAAATATTTTGAATTTTATTAAAAAATATATTAATATATTTTAAATTATAAATCTATATGAAATTATCATGACCCGTCCCCAAGGGATCATACCATGACTACCCCAAGCCAGCCTACCATAGGCCATCGGCTGGAGACTAGCACCGAGTAGATTTATCCCAAAAATGGATAGCATTTCCTTTAAGGTTGTAAACATGCACACAACTCAATATCTGGAAAGTAAACACAAAGTAAACCACAACTATCACTGAAACAACTACTGAGAGTAAATTAAAAAATAAAAGAACAAAGGGGCCAGAATACAATACCCAAACAAAAATAGTAATGTATAATGGCCATGGTCCATATACTTGAGACCCTACCTGAAGGGTAGGTGAAGGGTAGCTTCATGTATCCATTGAAGTACGCCTATCCATCCCATCTCACTGAGCACCACCTGGTCAAAGACAATCAAGGTATCCATTGAAGCATCGATCACCTCCATGAGACATGGCATCTGTTGGAGAAGACCGTGTAGAGGTGAGTAATATAATACTCAGTAGGCACCCCAACCCAAAAATAAAATATCATAAAGCAAGACCACAATGAAAGACCACATAGTAAAGGCAACAGAAACCAGTTATAACTCAAAGTATAGAAAGTAAGATTATCAGTCGTAAAACCGAATCATCAGGTATTGTTGGGGTACTCATCCTTGATTAGTCACTGAGGTTCACTCGACTACTATACAATTCAGGTCCGCTCAGCAACTGGACCACTAAGGTCTTCTTCGCTACTGGACCACTCAGATTACCTCAGATACTAGACCGCTGAGGTCCTCTACGCTGATGGACCACTGATGTCTGCTTATCTGCTTGACCACTGAGGTCCACTCAGCAACTAGACCATTGAGGTTAGCTCCGCTACTAGACCATGGAGTTCTTCTCAGCTGTGGTTCCACTGAGGTCCACTCATAAACTGGACCACTAAGGTACACACTCCTACTAGACCACCGATGTTCCCTCTGCTACTTGGCAACCAAGGTTCTTCTCTTCATATTCATCGTGTCAATGGAAGTCGTAGGATTTCGGCACTCCAATGTGCTTGATTCGAGGAGAATATACAGCACTAGCCATTCTTTATATCACAAAATCCATGAAAACTCACATAGTGTATACCCAATGAAATCTCTCTCTGAATGGGTTCCAATTCCATAGCGGTGCCTCAAACAGATGCATGGTCTGAATGAAATTGACATTTTAGAAAATTGGGGATTGGTGCACCTCGACTGGTCTATCGTTGTCGGACCAACCCAACCAACCCATCCCAGGGGGTCCCTCTTGGACATACCTGGTTTGTCCGACCTTACGTAACCTAGTAGGGTCTGGGTCGACCCAATTCGGCCTGAAAAAGTTTAAAGGCCCATTAAGCCTTGCTGGACCCAGCCCAATTCGTTCGTGGGTCCAACCCACCGGGTCGCCCATCATCCCAGTCCACATTCTCTGGCATGGTATAACTTATTCAGATTGGTTTGTTACCAGCTGGGCCGCATAGTGACACGGTTTCTTATCTAGCATGGCTCACATTAGCGAGTCAAATCTTCTCCCACTCAGGCCACCTAGAGGTCGTATTTACTGCACTGACCCAACCTGCAACGACGTGCTGGCTTGGGTCCAGACTATAATCCCATTTGTGTCTAAGTTCACGCAAAAATATGATCAGTTGAGGTCATCCACCTCCCTCCTCATGCGGTCAAGAGTTGATCGGGTGACAATGCAAGTCATGGCCTGCCCCACGGAATGCTCCATTGGATACAGAACCTCCCCCTACATCGATGCAACTACCGCTGGCAGTGTCTTCTTCCACCATAGAAATCCATTATGGTGTGCCACCTCTTGCACCTCCACGACCTTCTTCACCCGATGTGGCACCCAGCCGACACTGGGATCTCGTACCACTATGGCCCGCTGGTCACAGCCTCCTCTATTGTGGCGCGCCATCAGTGCATGCTGCCTTTTGTATGCGGTCGATGCCGCATCCTATTGCCGCCTCCACAGACTTCTTTCGAGCTTCCATCCCCATTTCATAGTGGGTGTTCTATTCCTTTATCGTTGCACCACCCTGGTTTTCTCACGTGGTAATATCATTGGTCACAGGTCGTTAATCCATTGATCGAAGGCAGAAAAACTTCTCGTTCATAAGCAACAAATACACCATGAAATAAATGGGGGGGGGGGGGGAAATGTACAAGGTAATCATGAAGGATGGATCAAGGCCTTTTTTATCCTAATGGATTCTTCCTTGTTAGGTGGTTTCATGAGGAAGAACAAATAACCTACATCACATTCCCTTAAATTCCCTCCAGTAAAAACCTATCATGCAAGAAGAGATGACCCATGGATAAACCTATTAGCGGGTTGATCCAAATTTGTTATTTAGAAAGAAACATGGGGAAACAAAATTAATGAGAACAAACCCCTACCTCTAGGTTGGATCATTAAATGGAAAATACCTGTGTGGCATCACTGAAGTTCGCCATTCCTAGATCCTCAGTTCATCTTCATTGGTTATTCGCCTTTCTTCACCGTTCATTTCTGACCAAAAGAATGGATTTCTCCAGTGCTCTCTTCTTTTCCATAGTTCGTAAGTAAAAACCATCATCCTCCTAAAACCCAATGATTTAATATTCTTTCTAATGACAAATGTGATTCCACATTTCTATTTAATATTGAAACAACATAGCCACCTTGATTCATTAATGTATTGAATTAATGAGTTTTATCATCACCACATCACCACATTACAGAAATGTTTTGTCACTATATAATGTTAAAATAAATAAAATAAAAAATTTCTATGTAAATTTTATTTTCCTTTATAGCATCCATAAATTAACGTTCATGTTCGAATCATTCCAATCATGGTTAAGGCCTAATTAAGGAGAATATATACCTACAAACTCAATGGTGTTCTTTGATTCTTAATCTGATTTACCATTTTTGAGTGTGAGGATTTGAAAATAAAATAATTTTTATTTATATTATTTTATTAATGGTTACTTCCAAAAACCCAAATTTCAATTTCATCACGCGTCAGACGATTTTGAGCTCTACATAAGGGAATCCCACCCTCCCAAACACAATAGTATACTTGGATTTGAAATCTATGTTACCACTTATGAGTTATAAGGATTTTGAAAATAAAATAATCATTATTTAATTATTTTATCTATGGCCAAATGCAACGTTCCACTATTTTCCTGCACCGTCCAATGTAAGGATTTTCATAAGGAAAACACACCCTCACAAGATCAACAATGGTCTCTAGTTTTCAATATGAGTCCTTTTATATGAGTTATAAAGATGTGAAATAATAAAATAATTTTTTTATTTATGGTTATTCCATTTTATTGTTTCCTAGTTGAGGCTCACGCTGACTAAAATTTAGTTTCACCTAGGATAAAAATACCTTCTTGAGCTCAACAGTGTCCTCTTATTTCTAATTTGGAAACACATTTAATAGTTATTCCACTTTTCACGAAAAATGCTCACACATGCTATTTAAAACAAAACATTTTTCATCGAAGCATTCTGAGCACAACAGGCCTCAGAATCTAACTTTATCTCAACACCTGGTCCCAAAATTATCCCATATTATTTAAAAATAAAAGGAAATTATGAGAAATTACATTACACCAGACATTAGGATATTATGTCGTCATAATCCAAAACAAAGGCTAATCAAAAAATGAAAATACTAAGCATGAATCGTAGACTCTTTCTCCCACGTTCTCTCTTGGAGATCCAAGTCCTACCAATGAATATGAAATAGAAGAGTCGACCATCCATGAAGTATCCTCACATTCAATCCAATATCTACACCATGTACTTGGCGAATGTCTCCCTTTCATTAGCCTATAGCTCGTAGAGGCATCCCGATCTTTCTACTAAACTCTTCTCCTATGTAGTTAATAAGTGGGTCGACTCCAGGAGTTGGTCAACAATCACCCAGATGGTATAGTGTCTCTTGGACATATTTGGTATAATTGTGATGAATTCAATTGATATCGCATCACACTTCCACTACGGCACCCCGATGGGTTCTGTCAATAGGTTGGACCCTGGTGCTCATCCTTCATATGCTAAAAAGTGAGGCATCTCAAGACAAACTCTGCCACTTCCTTCTTCACCCCCGACTAGTAATAATGACGTCATTTGTCCTGGTATATCTTCTCCAAACCCGGATGTACCACTAAACAAAATGTATGAAACTCCCTCAACACATCCTTCTATAATTCCACTGGTAATACATTTCATCCTCTAAATTGAATGACGTGATAACCAACTTTCAATTATCAATCAGGGGGATTTCCCAAAGGGAATCTAGGAACATGCAGTCTTGAAACAGGAATCTCTAAATTGTGCCTCTCTGACTTACATTAATAGTGGAGGGGAAAATACCATCAACTGAAGAAATAATATCTCCTCTATATCCAATAAGGATATAGAAATTGAGTCCTACTTCTCGGAGGCCTTGTTCTGTAGCTATTAACTCGATTTCATTCTGAGATCATCTTCCACCATGTTCCCCTTCCCAGGACTATAGACTACCTTGATGTCTTAGTCCTGGAGGCACTATAGCCAACGTCTCTATCTGATATTCACATACAAATAATAAAATATATACTTGTGACTCTTGTGCTTAGAGTAGACGATGAACTATTCACCTCTGGAGGTAGTGTCACCACATCGTGAATATAAATACTACCACTGCTAAATCATGATCTGAGTTCTCGTCAAACTCTATCTTAATTGATGAAAATATTATGGGAACATTTTTATCCATGTGAAAGTCCTCTCATTTCAATTGATAAATGGATTCATAGTGCATTTGATAGTGGGTACTCATTCTCTATGTCCACTTGTTAAAAAGGGCTGGTAATACACACAAAAACCTGAACACAGGATCTTACTAATCTGTTTTAGTTTAAATGGTCTATCTGAGAAATAAATATGGATGACTAGTACATCCCCAAACTAATGACGTAAGGCCTCGTTCCTACACCAAGAGGATCCAACTTAAACTCTCACCTCAAGGGTAATATCACATTGTCAACATATGTGTGATTTTTGAGTCTCCTCCCATAGGAATCTCCAAAAGTAATGGTCCGGTCAAATGTTTAACCAGAAACTCTAGGTCTTGAACTAGATTTGTGACATGACATAATGATTATCACATATGTCTATTAATACATCATCTAAGAGCAGAGACAAGCTATAACTTGAATCATTCTTGGAGCCCTTAAGTCATAATCATTGGCTATATACAGGTACCCCTTTCCCCTATCCCCAATATCCCGATCTTGGTTTGAACCACATTGGGGTGTTGGTTGTAACATGTCGAAATTTATAACACCACCTCTATCTTTCCTAGCTCTTTTAACATATCTTCTGCCCTACACATTAATCTATTCATTTCACTATCTCTTCCATGGTGGACCATCCACCATTTCTCTGTTATCATGATAGGTTGGACAATATCTAGCGATAATTCCTCTTCCAACTTTTCAAAATCATTACCTCTTTATAGACCAGCTGGACTCACCCTATGAGAACTAATATATAGATACCCTATCTTGGGACCTCTTGTCAGAATGTCTCATATGTCCATGTCTCTGAGGATAATGCTGGTTTCTTTCTTTCCAACTACACACCTCCACTAGCTATATCTTCTCATCCAAAGGCCTTTCTACCATAAAGGTTCTCTCTATCACCCTAGCATAAGTAGAAAGTATAGAGAAATAGTGTTGGCTCAGATGTCCCTAAATACATCTCACTCAGAGGTTTGATCCCTAAATAACTAGTCTTATCTTCTTCATCGAGTACTAGGAATGGTCAATATACCTCAATGAATAATCAGATACCGACATTAATTTCCACTAAATCAGCAGAATCTCTTGGTCATGCATTGCACTTAGCTTTTATGGAATGATACCCTTCTCTAAGAGAGGTTCTCAAGCTCTTTCCATGGAAAATTCACCTCATCATAAGATTATGTAATCAAAACCATATAATTACCCTTCTTAGCCACACATATGGTTCACTTTCAAGACCACCATATGATCTACTGGCTCCCTAACTAGATGGAAGGCATGGTCACCACCACAATTTAGTCCTTAACCGCATGTGATTTAGGGATGCCTTAGAACCTGAGGGGTCTTTGTCACTAAAACACATGAAGTGAGCTCAGCCTGTGAATCTCATACACTTGTACTATGATTAACATTAGCTACTCCATAGGTGGGGTCATACCTGGTATTTCATCCAATAGTCTGATCTCTAGTATGAACTTCTATACCCATCTTGTCACCCAACAGATCATCATTGCAATCACGTGGTGGAATCCTGGTTGGTTATCTACGTAGAAACATCTTGAAAAAAAATGATGCACCATGAGCAATAGATTATTTCTGGTGAGCTAACTAGGACTCAGAAAGATCATGAGAAGACATTCAAAGATACATGAAACCAGTGTTTTCATGTAGCGAGTCAGATAGTAGAATTCGATGTCATGATGTATGGATACGTCATATGCCACACCAACACTAGGATCGCTATCCTGAAACTCGATCTCAATAAACTTAACACTTTTTCCCCATGAAAAATTTCATACTACTAGTTCTTCTGGTAGAACCTAATGCCCTCTAATAACACTCTATCACAACTTTTCCCCCAAGGCATGTGCCCTGACTACCCAGAACCCAGCTTCTATAGGCCAAGGTCTGGTGACTAGCACCGATTAGGCATATCCCAAAAACGGAATGTACTACATTTGAACTTATAAACACACACAAAGATAAAACTACAGAACAAAAACACAATTTAAACCACAAATATCACTGAGAAAAAATACTGAGACTGTAGTACAAACTAAAAGAAAAAAGGGGATAAAATAAAAGCCTCAAACCACAATGGAATGTAAAAATACCAAGGTCCATCCATTCGATACCCTACCTGAATGTTAGGTGAAGGGTTGATGCACGACCGGGTCCAGGACCACTAAGGTCTCCATCATAGCATCGATCACCTACATGAGACAGAACACGTGTAGGTGAATCACATGCAGGTGTGAGTAACATAATACTCAGTATGGATTTCAAACCATAATGGAAAGACCAAAAATAAAGACCACAAACCAAGACCAAAAATAAAATACAGCTCACACATGGTATAACTCAATGTATATAAAGAAACATTATCAGTCATAAAGTTGAATCATCTTGTACTACTAAGATACTCATCTTTGATGTTCCGATGATGATTGATTGAGTGTTGGACCACTAAGGTCCACTCCACTACCAGACTAGTGAGCTCTACTAGGCTACTGGACCACTGAGGTCTACTCGACTATTAGACCCCTGAGGTCTGCTCAACTACTAGACTAGTGAGGTCTTCTTGGCTACTCAACACTAAGGCCCTGCTTGGCTACTAGACCGATGAAGTATGTTCGGCTACTCGAACACTGAGGGGCGGTCGGCTATTGGACCAATGTGGTCTACTCGGCTATTGGACCACTAATGTTCACTCAGCTACTCGACCGTTGAGGCCCTCTCGCCTACTGGTCCATTGAGGTCTGCTCAGATACTCGACAATTGAGGTATGCTCCACTACTAGACCACTGAGGACTACTCTTCTACTGGACCACTGAAGACCTCTCTGCTATAGGACCACTAGGGTCCGCTCCGCTACTAGACCATTGAGGTCTGCTCTACTACCGGACAACTAAGGTTCATTATGCTACTGGACCACTGAGTTCTGCTCGGCTATTGGACCCCTGAGGTCTTCTATGGTACTATAACACTGAGGTCCACTCTACTACTAGGCCACTGAGGTCTCTTTCATCATATAATTCGTGTCATAGCCAGTCGTATGATTCTCGCTCTCAAGTACGCTTGATTCCAGGAGAATCTACTATTCAATTCATCGTTCATATCTCAACATCCATGAGAACTCACTAAAATTATACCCAAAGAACCATCTCATTGCAAAGTTCGTAATGCAAGAGATGACATTTCAATTAGAATTCTGGTCTGAAAGATTTTTATGTTTTAGAAAAAAGGGGATCGTTATATCCAGGCCCAGTCCGACTTGGTCAGACCGACCCGACCATCCCGGCCCGCGGGTACCAAATGACCTGACTCGGTTTGGCTAACCCAAAGCAACCTAGTTGGGACTGGGCCAACCTTCTTTGGACCAACCCAGTGGCGAGGCCCATTGGGCCTTGATGAACCCAGACCAGTTTTTCTATGTGTCCTACATTCCAGGTCTTGCAGCGATTAGTCCGCATTCTATGGCCCTGCCCGACTTAGTGGGACCGGTTTATTTCAATCTGGGTATCACATTGCCACAGTTTTTATCTGGCCTAGCCCGCATCTCCAGGAAATCTTTCCTCCCACCCGGGCCACCCGACGACCTTATTTACTACACTATCCAACCAGTGTCGGTGAGACGGCATGGGTCCATCCCGAACTCTCGCTAGTGTCCAGGTTCATGAAAAAATGTGGTCAACTAAGTTCAACCGCCTCCCTCTACATGGGTTCCAGTGTGGACTGTATTCTGGCACATGTTGCGGCTCACCCCACAGACCACTCCCTTTAATGTGGCTGTATACCAGCCCCCCCCCCCCCACACTGTAGCGGCCACTTCTGGAAGTGGCCCCCACCACCTGATCTCAACGTGGGGGCACACTGCCTCTCGCTCCGCTACAACCAATTGGCCATGAACTTCTTCACCGGAAATAATGCCCTACCGACATAGGGATCCCATAACACTACACCTCTTCCACTAGCCTCAATCTTGTAACCCCATGTCATTGCGGGTGGTTTATTCGTTCATCGTCTCACCACCTAAGTGTCGTCACGAGGTCGTATCTTTGGTCCCTAGACATTGTGCCTTGGATTAAAGGTGGTATGAAAACTCATTCATAAGACACAAATACGCGATGAAATAGCGTTGTAGAAGAACACACAATGGAATCTCGAAGGATGGATCATAGTCATTGTTTATGTCGACATGGATTCATTCTTTTTATGTGGATTAACGAGGAATAAAAAATCTCATGCATCTCATTCACATAAATTTGTGCAATTTTAAAAGCCATCCCACAAGAATATATGACTCACGAATCAACTTGTTAGTGGGTTTATCTGCATTCTTTAATTTGAAATAAAAATGGAGAAACCAATTTAATGAGAACAAACCCCTACCTATGGGTTGGATGGTTCAATGTAGAGGACCGGTGTCACACTTCCAACTTTCATTGTTCATCAATCCTTAATCCATTATTGTTGGCTATTCTCCATTTTTCACTGTTCATCTCTCACCAAGGGAATTGATTTTGCTGGCATTCTCTTCACCTCCAGAGTTCATATGGAAAAACCTTCATCCTCCTAAAACTGAAAAATTTATGATGCTTTCCAGTGAAAACCATTTTTCAATGTTTCTATTTAATTTTGAAATAGAATCACAACCATGATTCATTAATATATTTCATTCGTGAGTTTCAAGGTTGTTGCTTCATCGCACTGTAGTGAAGTTGTGTCACTGTATAAAGTTAAAAGAAATAAAATAACCTTTTTCGATGTTTATTTTATTTTCCTTTAAAACATCCAAAAATTAACTTTCACCCTCGACCCATTACATTAAAGGTTAGAACTTATTTAAGGAGAAAATCTCATTATGAACTCAATGGTTGTCTCAGATTTTTTATCTGAGTTACAATTTGCATGTTTTGAGGATTTGAATATTAAATAATTTAAATTGAATTTTTTTTTTACAGTTGCATCCCCAAAACCAACATTCATAGTTGGCCCATTTTAGCCATTTTGGGCTTCGAAAAAGGGAAAAACACCCTCATGAGCTCAATAGTGGTCTCATATGTTCAATCATAGTCACTATTCTTGAGTTATGAGGATTTAAAAAATAAAATAATATATTTAAATATTTTTTTACAGTTATTCCATTTTCGGGTTATCTCACTGGTGGCCCGCGTTGACTAAACATAAGATGCACCTTGGGTAAACCTTCCATCATGAATGCAATAGTTCAATTGTATTTCTGATCTGGGAAAACCTTTAAGAGTTATTCCACCTTTTCATGAAAACCCCTCACGAGTTATATTTAAAACGTATCATTTTATACGAACCATTTCTGGCACAATGGGTCTCTTAATTGCACGCCATCTTAGCGCATGGTCTCGGAATAATTCAATATAATTTTAAAAAAATTCATGGAATTATGGGACATTATAGAAATAATATTAAAAAAATGTTTTAAAAAGTAATTTTTTTGATAAATGATTTTTTTCTTTATATTATGTATTTTATTTTAAAGTTAAAATTTAAAATTTTATAATTTAAATATTATAAACTATTTTATTTATTCAGTCACATAAAAATTTAATTAGTTTTATACTTTGAAATATTTCTTAATATAACAACTTTCATTCTAAATATAGGGTTTTTATAAGAATTATTATTTTTTAAATTTTATCACTATGTAAGAGCCATCTTCTTGACTAAATAACATTTTAAGTAATCTAATATCTATTTAATATATAAAATTACTCTTTATAAATTATCCCTTGAACTTCAAAAATAAATTTTAAATATTTTCATTAATAACGAAATGTTTCAATTTAATAAAAAAATATTTTTAGGCATTTCTTTGAATAAAACATTTTTTGGATTATTTTTTTGTATTTTTTATGAAATACTCATATATATTAATTTCTTAATAATCAATCAATTTATTCCATTTAAATCACAACCCATGATAATATTACATTATACAAAATATTTATTCATAATTGTTTTTTAAATAAACTATTTTTACGTGTCTATGGGAATTTATTTTTGAATTAAAATTTTGAAACATTAAAAAAATTATATTGTAGAAAACTTTACAAATTTTAACTAAGAAGGTTTGAATTTTGAGATACACTCGTTGTGAATTCTTCTCAAAAAAATTAATTACTATGTTGTAAAATTTTTTACCCCTATAAAACATAAATATAGTCAAGTGTGATTTTATATGTATAAAAGTAAAAACCACGTTGAAAAATGTACCAAATGAATTTTTGTAGTGTGTAATGACAAAACCATACCTACTTTATTAACTTTTTCCTTATTAAATTAAATTAATACTTGCATAGTAAAATACATTGTATGATTGTAAATGGGTATTCTATAAACTACTCATGTCATTTATTGTAAAAATATAACACTTATACCAATTCATGACTCACATGTACATAAAATTTCATGTTGAAACACTAAATGTTTATTACTCTTAGAACCCTCTAAAACAACCATAATCTTTAGGTCAACTTTATATTTTATTACCTTCATTTCAATGGGGGTTTTCCATGACCAAACTCAAGAATCCAATGTGAGTATTACATTCTCTTATTATTTTCTTTCACACTACTCATTGGTAATATTATAAACCAGTATTAATATAATGAAATATATTTGATTTCTATAATTAAATTTCATTATATTTATTTAAAAACAATTATTAAATCCATTTGATCCACTAAAAAATAAAATTGATCATGCATGTGTGTGAGGATTACCATCTCCATGAAGCTATGTTGTTAGTTTCCCATTACCACCACTCATGGTTATTTTTAATGTTGTTATTAGTGAATAAATATTATATATACAATATAAATATGAATTTAAAATTTGAAAATATCATATTTTATCACTTCATTCTTTGTGAAATTGAAACTTTAATCTTGTGTATGGGTGGATTACTACCTCCATGAGAAGTGAGTATCGTTTTTCACCACCAAAAACCAAGGAAATATTTCAAGAATATTTATTTTGTAAAAATTATATCCATAATACTATTATTATTATGGATACAATGAAAATATTTTATTGAAGTTATATTATGGTTAAAAAACAATATTAGTTATTAAAAAACTGATCGAGCAACTTCAAGTAACTGATGTCAGAAATATAAATATTGAATAAATAAATATAATATAATTAAAAATTGTACTTGTTAAATTTAAAAAATAAGTATGTGTTTATAATAGATCAATAAAATAAATTTAATTTTATAATTCATGATTTTATGTGTGTGTGAAAAATTAATCAATAATAATATTAGGGTTTTTTCCCCAACTTCTCTTCAAAGGGACTTTTTTAATGTTATGCAACAATTTCTTATTTCAAAAATGTATATATTTCCTAATAATTTAAATTATAATAGTTTTTTTATTTAATTAATTGGATTTATAGAAACATATGATACTTGAAGATTCTAATGAATTATGAGTCCAAATTTACTAATGTTATGAAGAATTTTTCATCTCAAATTCATCTCATAGAAAATGATTTATATTTTTATCCAATGTTATTTTAAGTGCTGTATTTGTTTCCTAATATAGATTTTATCTATTGAAATACCCTCTGTTCATGGAAATATAAGTAAAATTAGTTACTCTTTCTATTTCAAGTGGTTTTCTGTTAAATATATTTTTTAAATTGTAATAGGTCTTCAGGAATCAAATATTCTCATTGGGTTAAAATAACTCCGATTTAATCATAATTTTCATGTTTTAATTGTCCTACCCAATTTTTATTATATACTGTAAATTCAGATTTTTTTACTAGGGGTACAATGTTTCATAATGAATTATTTTCTTTTGTTGAATCTATCACATAATAAAAATTTTAAATTATTAATAATAATTAAATTGTATTATAATTTATTTTTTCCCATATAAATTTTTCTCCTTCCCACCACTGGTCTACTTTACCTTGTGTAATCTCAATTTTTTAACATAATAATAATTTTACTCCACTAAATTATTTTTAAAATATATTTATTATCCTTTTAACAATTTAGGATTTCAGTAAAGGAATTTCAATATAATATAAAGGATTTTCCTTAACATTATCTTATATTCTTCTAATATTCTCCACATTCTTATATAAGTTTTTTTCCTATTAAGTTATCATTACTGGTATTTTTTTGAAGTAATTTTTTAATATGTTTTCTCTTCATCATAAAAAAAATTATTCAAAAACATCTTTGAAAATAATGTGTTTGTTAGATTCTATTATGAAATGATTTTTATGAAAAATCCATCTAGTTATTGATCATCCCTTTTAAAAGGATTATACCCCTATAATGTAATGATAATTAACTACCATAAATTCACTCTTTCTAAATTATCATTTTGGGTGATTGTGTTTTTTATATCAAATGATCAATTATTGTTTAAAGTGATTCCATTTGAAAATTTTATGAAAAACATTTTACCTCAATGACTTATTTATGATAATGTATATAATTTGATTTCATATGGAACTCATATATGTGACTGTTGATAGGTGGGGTATATATTTTCCAAAATTTCATTTTTTTAAGTTTTTTACACATGAGATCAAAAGGGTACATAGGTAGATTTATCCCAATCCAAATAATACCTCGTAGGTTTTATCCTATGTTGAATTGTACAGAAGAAATGATTTAACCCAACCCAAAAGGTATAATGGAGTATATACCACAACCCTTTGTGGGGAACTACGTGGTTTCATCCCAAGACCATGGGTACCTAAGAGGATTATCCCATCCTTATTTAGATACACTAGTGGTTATTCCAATCCTACTATTTGATGAATGTATTAGTGGGTATACCAGATATATGGTTTCAATAGTTATTATTTTGAAACCCTAGTATGTCATAATATTGTTACATTTATTATAATTCATGGATAATGTTTTATGTCTCGTGATTTTGCATGATTTTTCAACAGTATTTATTTATTTATTTGAGATTACCGGACCTTCTATCATGATGTATGAAAAACTATTATTAATACATGATATTTATAAAAATAACATCATCCCCTATTAATTCGTTTTAATATACTTATGATATAACCCTTGATTACATGTGGATAGGTTTATCCTTACTGATATTTCTAGATCCCCACTTTCATATTATTTTCTTTTCCAAGCATATTAATATAATTATAACATTGGATAGGAAAAAATGGAGTCTAATGGAGTTCAAATATAGTGAAAATATTATAGATTAAGATGTTCATATAGCTAATCAATAAGACACTAAAACTTTGGTCCTTGGGTAGTTACCCTATGTATGAGATGTAAAAATTCAAAAATTATATCATGGATTCATTTATATATGTTTATGTTTGTAAAATATAACATCAAATTATTTCCCCGTATTAATCATTGTCTCAAATTGACATATATTTGTGCCTAGAATATTTCTAATGAAAAATAAATGGTATCTCATGTATTGAAAAAAAATATCCAATTTAATGTGGAGATCTATAATTATAGATACAAATATTGTAAATATATATATATATATATAATCCATAAAAGAAACAAAAATTATTCATAATTTTGGAAAATTAGAAAACCACATGAGAATAAAATGGAATAAATATTCTCATATTAATGAATATTCAATGGTTATATCAGATATATTCCAAATAATTTACAGGATTGAATGTGTTTCTAGAAATTTAATGCTTAATAAATAATCTAGGGTCGTGAATAATGAGATTATGTGATGAGAATATCATAATAATGAAGTTTTAAAGAAAAAAATAAAAATGAATGTATTAAAAATGTTATATGAAATGAGTAAAGAATATTTAAATAAAGAAATATGAAATTGTATTCCTTAAATCATGAAAATATCTAAAATTTCTTTAAAATAAGTTATTATGTTTTGAAATCATAAATTAGATAACTAATTAAAATATTGATACATGAATAGATAAGTTCCCTATAATATCGATTTCTGTAAACAGAAGTGTGAAAAGTGAACTTTAGAAGCCAATATGTCCTAATAAAAAAAGGAATATAAAATATGTTTATATATTAAGAATATATATATGTAGAATTTAGAAGAATTATATGATAATAAATGATTGAAAATAAGAGGAAAACATATAGAAATCATATAATCAAATAAATGCAGATGGTTTTGGAATTCCCTTACCTCGATTCTTGAGTAGCATTGTACATTGGTCTAGAAACATGACTAATAAAATAAAATTTATTAAATAATTGATTTAGAACCATTTTAATATATTATTTATTTTTTATATTTTCCTTTACGTTCTATTATGATCATTTTAATAGGAATTTGTATTTAAGATTACCATAATGAGGATGTTTATTTTTGGTTTATGAAGATGTGTTAGTTAATAGAGAAAATTTGATGATCTTGTTGAATTAGATTAAAAAACCATAAGTGTTGTCATATGGTGTATTAATCATTTCATACGATAAAATAATTCTAAATATCAAAATTATTTCTTCTATAAACATGCTTTATTATGGCATCCCGCCTTTTTAATACATAACTTTTCATTACATTTTACAAACAGAGGATCTTTAAAGTCTAGTGTCGTGGAAATTAGGAACATAATACATGAATAAAACAAAAAAATCTTTAAAACCACTTGTTAGACTTCATAAAAGGTTCATCCTATGTACATTCACTGCATCTCATATCCTGTAGACAAACATCAAAGGAAAGGGTTATCAGAAGGTGGAGTTAGAGTAAACAAGGGAGTCAATGTATTTGTGATATCAATAAGAACTTCAATAAAAACATGAAGACATGAGAAATGGAAGAATATGAATATAATAAAGAACAGAACATGGAATATAACTTAAATATGTGGCTATAACATTTCATTTATACATTCATGAACATATCAACATGGTCCATCCCCAAGGTGTCATAAAAATTACAAAGGTTATCCACCAAGGAATCGTAAAACTTGTCATCTCTAGAGATTAATTATTTACCCAACGTATTTGAGTGATATCAGGGAGCACCCTTATTATGTATTTACATTCATGTGATCCACATAGATCATAATAAAAAATTTCATAAAAACCCCAAATAGAATCAAAGAAATGGGTTTCGTGTCAAAATCGTGACGTTTAAAAAGAGCATAAAAAGAAGATCATTATGTCATTTGTAACCCATGGAAAGGGAGTGACTGTTATATATATGTCAATTCCATAATCAAATATATCATATTTATATATTTATGAACACCCATGAAAACGAAATAAGTTTGGGTATTCACATAAATAAACAATACAATTTCTTGAGAGAAAGAGATAGAAATTTTGAAACAACATTTCTGCAGCATAACTAATATATAACATGGTTTTATAAAACATTGAAAATAGAGGGGTAAAGGGTCACCCAATCATAAATAACTCATAATAATGTATGGGTGCTGAATAAGATGATGGTATGGATATTATAATGACATACCACATTAAAAGGAAACATGAAAAAAAGAGAAGATGTGATTTCTTTTATGACAAATTCGGTCGCCTAAGGGCGTCACTTAAAAAATCAGAAAATAAATTTATGAGAGTGGAAAAGGTATCTTAACAATTAGACATGAAATGGAGAGAAATAATAACATATAAGAACATAAAATAAACATAAATACATGAAAATTAGAAGGCACAACATAAAGGAAGTCGTGACTTAAAAGAGGAGGGTGAAAGGATCCCTTACCTTAAAGAGTAACTACGAATGCATGAAGGATGGGACCTTGGGAGGACTGAGGGCACCTTGGGAAGACTCTTTGAGAGGAAAAGAGACAATAACATCGTTGGGGGAGTATTTGGAAATGAAATGAATGTGGGAAAGGCTAGGTATTTATAGGATAAGTGAGGGGACAAAGCATTAATTGCCAAGGGACACCTCATCGGTGGTTATGGAAAAACCATGGGCTTCCCATGGTATTCTCCCACGGTATTAGACAATTAGAACACCTCATACCTTATATTACTATTCATAAGTGGGCAAGATTTTTTTCATAATTATTACATCCTTAATGATGCCATTAACCACCCGAAACATAAAAACTGTATTTTCACTATTCAGTGAAAATTCAAAATTCTAAAAAAATCTCAAAATTTCACCTTAACCAAATATAGATGCTCTGATTTCAAAATTGAACTCCATTTTATTAAAATAGTTTTCTAAATTTTTTATTTTAATTTTTAAATAAAAACACTATTCACTGAAAATTCCACTATTTCAGAAAAATCCCAAAAATTCACCTTGACCAAATATAGATGCTCTGATTTCAAAAATGTACTCCATTTTATGAAAATAATTTTCTAAATACTTTTAATTTAATTTTTAAATAAAAAATTTTATTCACCTGAAAAAACTAAACTTAACCAATAACTTCTAAAACAGTTACCTATTTTATTGAATCACATTACTTAATCAAGGTGACTAAATTATATTAATACTTTTTTAAGTGAAGTAACTTAATCCATTTGGTCACATTACTAATCATAAGCATAAAATCACTATTCATAATTTACTATTCATTAAAAATTATGTTGATCTTATTAGGCTCTAAATTTCATATTAAACATAACTGTAGAAGATCATTTTTTGAAAATCATTACACATTATTAATTATTTAAGGTTTACATAAATATTCTTAAAATATCCTTTTTCTAAAATTCATCAATAATATGCATACTATATTTATCCAGAAATTTGAAAATTAATAAACTTCACCATCAGAAGTCGTCACAATTTTTATTTAAATCAATGGATTACACAAGCCAGTTACAGTCTCATTACATAGACCCTCATAACATTAGCATAGAACCATAGAGTTAGGTGTGCTAGGGTGATAGAATCTTCGGGTGGCTCATCCAACATTGCCTGAGTAGTGATTTCTATCAGCTTGAACTTCTCATGATGTTGATTTTGTTCCAACTTTACACGATGAAGTTCATCTTGGGTTTGGTCCAGAGTATAGCCCAAAGGTGCTACCTCCTTGTCGAGTTCCATCAGATGGGTTTCGATCCGGCCAAGACTACTGGATTGGGCCATCAAATCTTCATTCTATATTAATTAATCAATATCACCTATACATATAAACATTAATTGAAACATTTAGTTTCCAATGGTAATATTGACCAATGGTCATATAACAGTCGAACCCCTATGATATTATTTTAATTATACTCATTTTATTAAATGAAATAGTTTTGTTGAGTATAAAATAAAATAACACACAAGGTTAGGAAACAAAATTTATTCAAAATTTCAGGTCGTTACATTCTTCCACCCTTATGAAATTGCGTCCTCGCAATTTTAAAATTGGGGTTGGAAATTTTGTTGATAGTCCCACATCAGAAAAAGAGTCAGCAAAACTATTACTTTAAATGAAATAAAGTGAAGTACAACGGTCACCCGAGTTAACTCATACAAGGATTCAGTGTAGGAAAACATGGATATGGGAGTGAAAAAAAGGGTCAAGTTCTGATGGAGAGTGATAGAAAACATGATTAGGAAAAAATTTATCACAAGAAGATCACAAACATAAGATGTGTTAAATAGTGATTTATTACCAAGTAGGAAACGTAAACCAAAAATGTTTTTTTATGTTCCTTTTCATAATTTTGAAGAATTAATTTACTACGTTGAATATAAACATATGGAAATATAATTAATTTAAAGTAGACTTTCATCCCTTAAAAAGTTTCCACCAAGACTAATCTTTTCTCCAAACAATGAGCAATAAAAAAGACTTGGCCTCATAAAAAGCACAAGAATCATCTTCTAGAGAATCACATAATCCACAAAAGAGTAACTATATTTTCCCCTAGTCTTTAGTAACCAACTAAAACTAAAATGGTTAGTATGAGATCATATAATCCACAAAAATGATAATCCTTTATAAAAAGAAATATGACTATTAATCTTAATAATTCAACAAAAGTACCCAAAGTTCCAGAAAGACCATTCCATAGACAATCATCTTTAAAATTTTTCAGAATAATCCAATCTAATATTGGAACCCAAAACTCAGAGGGATTTAATCACATAGTATTCTCCAATAAATCTAAACATTTCTCTCCAAATAACATCGATTACTATTAAAGTGTCATACTAAAGAATAATTAACCTATTCACATACTATCTATGCTAGGTTCATCATTTTCTGGAAATAACCCAAATCACCATATGTCGACAATAAATACATAAATTCTTACATGAAAAAATTCAACCATTCCTCCTCAATTAAAATCTTGTAATAATTTATTTCCATTAGGAATATAGTACTCTCAAAGTGGAAACATCATCCAAAATAACCATTATTATTTAATCACCAAATCATTTTTCTATACAAAGGATATCTATTTGATAAAACACAAGTTTCCAATAACAACTTATTATTGATCCATAAAAATAGAAGGTGCATTAGTCAGTCTGAGGGCATAACAACAAACTCATAATTCCCATATATTGATTAGAAGGTAGTTTTAGTAATATCATCATTCTTCACCCTCAATTGATGATAACCAGAATGAAGATCAATCTTATAGATGAATTAAGTCCCACGAAGTTGGTCAAATAAGTCATAAATTCTTGGAAGAGAGTAGTTGTTCTTTAATGTGATCCCATTCAGTTCTCTATAATCAATGAATAGCCACATCGATCCATCCTTCTTCTTCCCAAAGAGAACCGGTGCTCCCAAAGAAGACACACTTGGTCGGATAAACCCATTCTCTAAAAGATCTTGGAGTTGTTTATTTAATTCCTCTAGCTCCACATTTTCCATCATATAGGGGGTCTTTGACATCAGATGAGATCCATGTACGATTTCAATGGAGAACTCTACCTCTCTTTCTGGGGGAGGTGTGGGTAACTCCTTAGGAAATATGTAAACGTATTCCTAGACGATGGAGACATTTTTAAAAGAATAAATCCTTCTTGGGAAACTTATTTCATTTTCAAATATTTTAACTAAAAAGGATTTTATGTCTTAAAACATCATGCTTAGACAATTACATTTTTCTATAATTCCTTCATAATGATTCATAAAAAGATTGTGATTAACAAAACATATCCCCCGAGGGTGTCGTAACCAAGATTTTAGCAAGAACCATTGTTGTGTACCAGTTCCCGTTCAAGTCTAGCTCAAAGTGGTGTTTTCGGGTTTTACCCCTATGTACATCTGTGCCAGAACCACCACTATCTTCTCGTATCCAGACATGGATATATTTTCTTGATAAACCACTTACTCAATACTCACCAAAATACCAGGATTATTTCCTATATTTAAACATTTCTATAGGTTTATTCCTAAAGTTTTAATATCCTAATTTCCATAAATAACTAAATTATCCTTTGATACCAACTATGGCATCCTGCCTTTTTAATACATAACTTTTCATTACATTTTACAAACATAGGATCTTTAAATTTTAGTGTCTTGGAAATCCGAAACATAATACATGAAAACAACATAAAACATTCTTCTAAACCACTTTTAAGACCTCATAAAAGGTTAATATTATGTACATTTACTGCATCTCATATCCTGGAGATAGACATCAAAAAAAAGGGTAGGTAGAAAGCCCAATAAGGGTAATCAAGGGAGTCAATGTACTTGTGATATCAATAAGAACTTGAATTAAAACACGAATACATGTGGAATGAAAGAATAGGAATATAATAAAGAAAATGAATTGGAACATTAATTGAATATGTGGCTACTACATTTCATTTAGACATCCATGAACATATCACTAAGGTCCATCCCAATGGTGTCATAAAAATTACCAAGTTATACATCAAGGTATCGTAAAACTATTCATCTCTAGAGATTAATTCTTTACCCAATGAATTGGAGAACTATCATTTTGTACCCTTAATATGTCTTTAATTTCATGTTATCCAAATTTATCATAATCAAACATTTCATAATTAATCAAAATAGAATCAAAGAAATGGGTTTCGTGTCAAGATCATGACTTTTAAAAAGAGCTTCAAAATAAGATCATTATGTCATTTGAGACCCAAGGAAAGGGAGTGAGGGTTATATGTATTCCAGTTACAGAATCAAATATATCATCTTCATATATTTAATAACAACCTTGGAAACGAAATAAGTCAAGGAATTTACATAAATAAACAATAGAATTTCTTGAGAGAAAGAGATAGAAATTTAGAGACGAAATTTCTACAGTATAACGACTATATAACATGGTTTTAGAATACATTGAAAAGAGAGGGGAAAAGGGTCACACAATCATAAATATCTCATAATAAAGTATGTGTACTGAATAAGATCATGTTATGGATATTTTAATTACATACCACGTGAATTGGAAACACGAAGGAAAAGAGAAGTTGTGATTTCTTTTATGAAAAATTCGGCATCCTAATGGCGTCACTTAAAAATTCAGAAAATAAATTGATGAGAGACGAAAAGGTATCTCAACAATTAGACATAAAATTGTTATAAATTTAAACATATAAGAATAGACCCTCAACATAAATACATGATAATTAAAAGACACAACATAAAGGAAGTTGTGACATAAAAGAGAAGGGTGAAAGGATCCCTTACCTTGAAGAGTAACTTCGAAAGCTTGAAGGTCGAGACCTCGGGAGGCTTGAGGGAACCTTGGGAGGACTTTTTGGGAGGTAAAGAAGCCATAACTTCATTGGATATTATTTTTAAATGAAATTAATGAGGGAAAGGCTTGGTATTTATAGGGGAAGTGAGGGGACAAAACATTAATTGCCAAGAGACACATCATCGGTGGTATTGGCAGAACCATGAGATTTCCCATTGTATTTTCCTATGGTATTAGCCACATGGGACACCTTATAACTTATCATACTACTAATAAGTCGACCATAATTATTTCATAATTATTACATCCTTAATGATTTCATTAACGACGCAAAACTCAAAAACTGTATTTTCTCTACTCACCGAAAATTCAACTTTCTAAGTAAAATCCCAAAATTTCACCTTAACCAAATATCGATGTTATGATTTCAAAAATGAACTCCATTTTATGAAAATAATTTTCTAAATATATTTAGAATAATTTTTAAATAAAAACACTATTCATGGGAAATTCAACTGTTTCAGAAAAATCCCAAAAAATCACCTTTTCCAAATATCGATGCTCTGATTTCAAAAATTAAGTCCATTTTATGAAAAAGATTTTCTAAATATTTTTAATTTAATTTTTAAATAAAAGACACTATTAACATGAAAAAACTAATACTTAACCAATAATTTCTGAAACAGTTATATACCTATTTTATTGAATCACATTACCTAGTCATGGTGCCTAAATTATATTAATACTTTCATAAGTGAAGTTACATAATCTATTTGGTCACATTACTAATAATAAGCATAAAATCACTATTAAAAATTTACAATTCATCAAAAATTATGTTGATCTTCTTAGATTCTAAATTTATTACTGAACATAACTGTAGAATACAATTTTTGAAAATCATTACACATTTTTAATTATTTCAGTTTTACATAAATATTCTTAAAATATAATTTTTCTAACATTCATCAATAAAATTCATACTATATTTATCTAGAAATTTTAAAATTCAAAAACTTCACCATAAAGAGACATCACAAATTTTATTTAAATCAATGGATTACACAAGGAACTTACGGTTTAGTTACATAGCCCCTTATAACACCAGCATAAGACCTAAGTGGAAAGTGTACTAGGGTGATAGAATTTTGGGGCGGCTCAACCAACTTTTCCCGAGTAGTGATTTTTATCAACTTGAACATCTTACGAAGGTGATTCCATTCCAGAATCACACGATGAAGTTTGGCTTGGTTTTGGTCCAGATCAAAACCCAAAGGTGCTTCCTCCATCCGGAGTTCCGTCAGATGGGATTCGATTTTCCTGAGACTGCTATATGTGGCCATCAAATCTTCTTTATATATTAATTAATCCCAATCACTTGTATTTATAGACAATAATCGCAAAACTTAGTTTCCAACGGTCATATAACAGTTGAAACCCAATGATATTATTTTAATTATAACAATTTTATTAAATGAAATAGTTTTCTTCAGTATAAAATAAAATAACACACAAGGTTAGGAAACAATATTTATTCAAAATTTCAGGTCGTTTCATTCATTTCCAATAAAAGTTATCAATTAATGGGTTTAAAATTTATGTCGTTTTGCAGACCATTATATTCTTAATTTTTTTTATCTTATTTAAGGATAATTTAATTATTACATAATGTGAATCATATTATATTATAATATTTATTTTAATATGTAATAATTTAAATTTTATTATAACCATCCTTTGGAGCAATAATAGTTATATTATAAAATATTCCTTAAATTTATTAAAAACCAACAACTATAATATGTGTGTTATAAAAATATGTATAAAATGTTTGTATAAACTATATGATGATATAATTCTTGTTAATGTATAATTTTATTCTTTATTATGTGATAAAATTAATATTTATTATAATTATAATGTTTATTTTTACGTCATAAGGAAATTATATTGAAATGGTTAGAATTATAAAATGCACCTTATCACTTTGTCATGGGTCATTTAAACAATATCATAGGCCTTCTTAGATGTAACACAGCAGGATTTTAATAGAAAAAAATTGGGCTCAATAGTGAGTATGACATTAAACAATGATCCAATATGACAATTAAACACACTTATACATTATGATAAATTTTATAAAATAAATAAAATCTCTTTTATACCTTGCTGAACACGAATCCATAATTCTCAATAAAATGAAATATATCATATCTTCATAACCCATCCATTAAATTTGAGGGAATAATAGTAGTAATAATTAAATTATAAAACTTTTACTGTTTAAATAGGTATAAAATATAGAAAATTCTTATCTACTGATTACATATAAAATAAAAAAACATTTGAAATATATATTTTCTCTCATAAAAAAAATTATTTTTATAAAAACAATTTTCATCGTTAATTGCACACACATGTTTTAAAAATCATTTTTACCAATGTTATAACATTTATTTTGGAAAAATGTACTGAATTTTTTAAATTGTAAATTTAAAATTATATATTAGATAATTTTTTAGAATTTTCCAAAATTATTAGTTTTTCTATGATTTTTTAAAAATAATGGATTGTATTAAAAACTATATTTTTTATTAGAGAATTCAAAATTTAAAATTTTATTTAAAATTTATTTAAATGTAATATTCCTTTATATAAAATATAATTAGTCTAATTAAGTATATTATAATTGATTTCATATTTAATTTTTATATAATTCTTTTCAACGTTTTGAATGTTTATTTTGGGGGATAGTTTTTCATCACATATACAGGTCTAATTTTAAAATATCTTTTCCCATCTATATAATTGTAATTTATTAAAATTGATTCAATAATTGGAATTAGAATAATTGATATTATATAATAAATTTACCTTTCTTTTTCTCAAATTGAAATGTAAAAACATTACAAATTAATTTCCACAGTTAAGGTTAAAATAGGTTTATCGAGGGTTAAACTAAAGAGATGAGGGTTAAAAGGTACATAAAACATATATAAATAATACTTTATGGAAAAATTTAAACACATATCACCTTAATATCTATTTTTAGGATGTTATGGGACACTTTTCCTGCAAATTGGACTATAAAATAATTTATGTAAAGAAAAATACAAAATTCCCCCCGCTTGATTTTAAATTTCAATTAGGGATTATCCTAGAGGGAAAAAAGTTGTTGATAACTATTGATTATCATTTTAATATTAGTGAAATTATTTTCATTAAATTAATTTATTAAATTTTTTTAGTAATTATAAATTCATCTAAAATTCTTACACAAAACTGACGTAGTAATTATTTAATATATAGAATAATGAAATTAATTTTTATTAAAAAATTACTATTAATATAATTCGAAAGAATTATTTTTTTCCACAAATTTTTTATATAAATAAATCATGTTATAAGGTTTATAAAATAATTGATACAAATACCTTTACTCAGAGTTAATTTATCGATTTTTATCAAGTCATTTTATTTGTTATGATATCCATGGATTAGCTTCAAACTCATGATATTATTTATATATAATTATTTTATCATCAATTTTTCAAACATATTATTCTCCATGATAAAGTTACTGAATAAATGTAATGTTTTTTAGTCATCCAGAATTTCTTATTGATTATGTCTAAGGTGTTTGTGATAGCTTCCACAATATGCATACCCTTATTATGAATTAGATATTACCCATCTATTTTGTTTATTTTCCCCATGATGATCGGAAATTATTTATTATTGATATAAAAGGATATAATAGATGGAATATATATGATATCCATTCAAATAAATTTTTGATTTTATGTTTTCATATTTATTTTTTATTAAACTTTGTTAATAGTTTACCAATAATAAAAAACCGTTTGATCGTCTTGTGATGCGATCACTTATACCTAGTGACAACATAATAATGTTACAAAAATCTATAAGATACTAGGTTCGGACTATTTAAATTTAGTATCATAGATATATTATTATAAACCTTGATAAATATATTTATAAAATCATATATTTATAGAATATAAGCCTAATAATTACTTTAAGGATTCACATAGAAGAATATAACATAGTTTTGTCAAGGAATAGATTTTAGGGGTTTTAAGGGAAATATATCCCAATTTTGATAATAAAAGTTGATATTGTTTAATAATAAGAAGTATCTAGGGGTAATAACTTAGAAGTAGCACCTTATTATTGGCTCATTATTTACCTGGTTTACGAAGATGATAATTATTGTAAACCAAGTTTGACACTCCCATATGACATTCTTCTGTTAATTCACATTTTATTTACAGACTGTCATTACCATTAACCAAATATGGTTGCCACTGAAACTGTTGCCAAACCCAGCCCCTGAAAAGGCCTGAAGGGCGTTCCCAATCCCTATTGGCTGGAACAAGTGCCCTGGTATCATAAAATGACAATTTGGAATGATTTACCTGGGATTATATTGATAAAACTCCAATGAATCCAATTAAACAAATTTGGATTTTTCAAACCAAACAATATTTTACAAGACATCAAAACTGAATTTCATAGTTCAAAACAACTCACCAAGACTATAACAGAGGTAAAAAACCAAAAGAAAATAGCCTAAGAACCATCATGGAAATGGGAACCGCCCTCAGGCCATCTCCACCAGACTTCACCACCAAGGACCTGCTAGAAACCCGAACCACTGACACTAAAAACTGTACCCAACCTGTGAAGAAAAAAATAAACAAGACTACTTACAGCCAAGGGTGTAAGTAGGGTCTGATAAACTTACCATTAGGATACCACAACTTGTAGATACCATGGGATACACATTCAAAGATGAAAATATTGCAAGTTATCATAAATAGAAAATGCTAGTTACAATATCTAAAATACGCTACTTAAACATTAATACAGTTTTCAAGTGGGATATCATTAAAAATCAACACTTTTAAAAATAATATCAACACTGCTGAACATTATAGGAAACCATATTGTATGTCGATGGTAATCCCAAAGTAACTATTGAACATGAGCAATAGGAAATAACCCCTTAGAACTAGCTCGTTGTTGGTCCTAGGTACCTCGTATCTCAGTGTGAGTAACCATCAAAATATATGTTCTCATCCATGATCCACTAGTATAGAAAATACCCATAACCTATTGGTCCCCAATAATCATCATCATAGTTTATTTATTTTTTTAAGCATCAATGTTGCTACGTGAAACTAATTCCAAACTCCATAGATTCACTAGCATACTAGTACACGTCCACCCATCTAGATACCCGGGTTTCCCCATGTGCTCAAACAAGTTCATCGAGTTCAGAAATATAATTTTCACATGAAAATATCATTTCCACATCACAATTTAACCAAACAGCCCACATCTACATCAAACAATTCAAAAAATCCCATTTTTCATTCAAATGCATTTTGAAATCATACTCACACCAAAAATAGCCCACAACACTTTTCAAATTTCATTAAAACTTGTAGAAATCCTCTAATTTTATTATAAAACTATTAAAAGACATTATAAATCACATAAATTCCCACTAAAATATTATATAATACTTCTTTCATCAACAAAATTCATTTTTCACAACAAACTCACACAAAACAACCCACAACCATGTTTCACATATCTCTTTCCATTTGCTAAAACATTTTGGCATTTTATAAAACATTCAAAACAATTTTCATCTACAACAACAAAATTACCTTTCAAAAACCCATATTAGGTGAACACACCCACCAAATAGTACATAAACACCCTTTTCCCACTTTTTTAACCAAAAAAACATTCACAATTTTCATAAAACAAACCCAGGGGTGTAACTATGCTTCACACACAAAACCTACTTCAAATGCTTCATTCACTTCAAAAATAATACCAATACTATTACATAACATAATTTTCATCACTAATGACAATTATTAAACTACACCAAGTGTTATAAAAATACCTCAATTAATACCACAAATGACAGACATGAAAAACACACCTTTCATAAATAACTTCCTAGAAGTAGAACATGGTTTTACACATTAAACCCATTAAAAAACCTTATTTCGAGACCCAAATGAAATTATTTCATTAGAAACCAAGAATATTAAACTCCTTTAAATACCAATAAGTCACTTTCATTTGTTTAAAAATACACCCAAACATTACCCCAAGAGTCACCCATGAAAACCACCAAATTTCAAGCCATAATGCAACTATAAAATTAAATGTTTAAACAAATCCATAAAAAACGGTTTTCACACAACAAGATACATATGAGGAAAATTAAAAACAGTAAATAATGCAATCTAAGTCATCCAGAATTTCATACATAAGGAACCACCTACCTTTTGAGTCAAGACAATTGAATCTTTGTGCGAAACCTCAACCGCACCTCTACCGCACCACATGGAAGTGAAAACGAACCCTAAACCTTATGATTTCACCAAAAAGACCTCAAATAAAACCCATTGTATAAAACCTAACTTCTGAACACTCTATAATGTTTCTGAAAGTTGGAGGATACCCTAAGTAGTTGGAATGAAATGAAGAAAGAAACACTTACCCAAATAAATGTTGAAGAAAACGACCAAAATACAACAGTATCTGAATTTCAAAACTACCATAAATGAATGTGAGGTTCGAATACGGTTAAGGAGGTAATTTAGAAACTGGGATGGAAGAAAAATATTAAAAATATAAGGTTCTATGAAAGGATAAATTTACCTTTTCAAATTTGGGATATTTGTAAAATCCATAGACCTTTCTCCTTATTCGCGATTCCATTGAGCTCCAAATTGTTGGATGAGAGAATGGGGGAGCGCCCTGCATATGTGGGCTCGAGTGAGATTTTGATTCTATAAAAATTTAATGAGATATTAAATAATTAAAAAAATATTTAAAATAGAAAATGGGTAATCGGGCTAGCCCAAATTTTGAAAACCCACCATTTCCACCAAAATGAATGGAAAAACCCCATAACAAAGAAAGGATGGAAATTAACCAAAAAAATATTTTAAAAGAAGTCATGGATATGATAATTCTCCCCAATATAAAACATTACGCCCTAAGAAAGCAACAAAAGTCAAAAAGTAGAAAATGAAACCCAACTGGTTGACTAGAAATGTACTCCTTAGCCATGTTCGGTCCGCCCCCGAAAGGCCAAAACACCTCTGGTGGTCTATTAAGGAATGAATACTCTCCCAAACCAAAATATACATGAATTTCCTGAAATTATCAATAAAATTTATAATTTATCCCCAAAAGGTAACTCTTAAAACCATATATGAACCAGACTCAGGTAATCTACCCACACGAACAACAACAACGAACAGGATTACACTTACTTTGCTTTAACTAAATTGTTGGGCCCTCTCCATTCCCAATTTTTACTCCATGAAGATGTTAGTAGTTAGATATCTCAGAATGAGAATACATCCCACTATTATAAGACAAAGGACCAATTTGAGGTACTAGTTTAGTAAGACACCGATGGGATTGCCATCATAAGAGACAAATTTAATCTTCCCGAGACAGAATCATGACACTATCATGGGGAGGCCTGAACGGATACCCCAATTCATGGGGTATACATCGATAGGACCTTTACAAGAGAACATATATAAGACTCACAGTGGGTCTCCCTACTATTATAACCAACCACCTTAACTGACCTGCAGAGGTCAGTAGAGAAAGACCCCACAATTTAAAGAGTTGGGATGGCCGCATGGTTAGTCCACACGGTTTGGGAAACTGTGTGCTAACCATGGGGATCCTTCTATCTAAATGGTTTTACAGGGCATAGTCCCTACTAACCAGGCACAAACCATGTTCTGAACGTCTCTAGCCAAATTTAAAATCTTTATCCAAATACCTATTCAAAACCAAAGAGGGAAATTATGAAATTTGGGTAAAATAAGGAAACGAGATCCTCCCACCACTACCATCAAATGGGAACAACTGTAACAAGATAATGAAACCAAAGGTTTAAACTCTTTGTATCATTCATAATGAGGATACTACTTTGAAAAACAATTTTAACAACCCTAGGATTTCCACTAAATACGTGCCAGCTTCTCTCCAGAACCCATGACTAGAGATCAAATGATTGAACCATCTTTTACCTCATATTTTGGATTTAGAATCCACCTGGATAAAACTTCTTATTATGGTGATAAAAAAACTACACCTCAATCCCCGATTACTTTACCAAGACATAACACATTCCAAACACACTTTACCCTAACCGATGATTTCTCTAAAACAAGGTCTTAGAATATTCACACACATCACACCTAGTTTCTTTGGGTGATATGCAACAGAAGGAAAGGACGCATATAAACACGATCCTCAGAAACAGTTTATTTTGACGTTTTTCTAAGGGAGACATACTCCCACCACAACAGAAACTCTCAATGATTTATATACTTAACCTTTTACAGTCAAATGTGACCATGAAATCACAAGGCGTCACTGAGCATGACCATTACGACATATAAAAACAATACATAGAACGAGACCTTATGCCAAGTCCCTAAACAAAACACAAGTCCAAAAAGTGGTCACAATACCCTCTAATGACCATGTTCAAAAAACTAGTGGTTTAAAAAGAACTCATGCTTCAAATAATCTATGAATAACCCATATGCTCTCTTAGACAGCATTCAGACACTCATTCACACTAACAGCCCCAGACTACTTCCAACTTTGACGAATCGGACAACTTTGGAAAGGTCTTTTTAAACCTTCCATGAGCACTCTTCCACGACAATAGTATCCACAAATCAGATAATGGAATGGGTGTAGACTCAATCAAAAAATATCAATAAAATATTCATTATATTGACCAATTCTAGGATTTTCCAATGGAGAAAAAATCCATATTGCACGTCATTTTTGCATAAACCCTTAATGGGGGTATACCTTATCTAATGAGAGAACCCAAGTACCCAACCCAAATTGTCCATTGGTAAAAAAATGACCATACCAGATCCAAACACTTGAATGGAACCACTGTAAAGCTGTCCCAGAACATATCTCAAAAGACACTACTAATCGGTCCTTCTACACAGCTTACCGACCAAACGCAAACCCAAAACATGGTTTGAACAGGTGGGGTTCGAACAGGTGGGGTTCTTCGAAAACAAACGGTTCAGTGGTTACCGAATCCACCAATGGTAGCCTATGGGCCTCACACATGCATGTTTCTATGGCACACCAGGATCCCTTCTAATATCCTTCATGGAACTCATATAGAAGTCCCATAAACCATACATCATCCCATATAACCCCATTCATGTGGTCTCCCCCAAAAATACTGAAGGTTAAAACAAAAATTCATTCAACTTTTCAAAACCCAAATGGTCATCCAACACATCATTTTTCTCAAAACCGCTAACCACGAGATCAAAATCCCAATTAACATCTTACAAAACATTTCATAATGACACAACCATTTATATATGAATTCACATTCAAGTTATTCACATGAACTTCAAAACATATCATCGCATTAAAACACCCTTTTATTGATTAGAAAACTCTATTGGAAACACTTTTTAAAAACCAACTTCAATATAGTTCCTGCGTTCCAAAGAGATATAAGAAAACCATTTTCCATTTCAAAAAAAATCTGAACATTAACTTCCACCATTTCATAAATCAAACCATTCCCTCTTTATTTTATAATTATTTCACAAAAACATTACACTTCATAAAACCAAGTCACTTTAAATCCAAAGTTCCAAGATTTCAAAACAGTGGAACACAAGACAATGCAAGAGGAAACTAGTTTCAGTGGGTGACTTGGAAATATGGTTGGAGGACATATTCCAATAACTTTACCATCACAGAGTGTGTTCTAGGTAATATACCTGGCTCCACATGGCTTTCCAGGTCTGGTGATCTCAAAGAGACCATTAACCAAACTCTCTTTTCATTTCCCCTAATCATCATCCAACCAAGAAAACCAAAGGACTAAGATAAATACTGAATTCCCATGTAAACATGAATACCTTCATAAGGTGTGGTTATTAGGCACCCTACCCACAACTAGAATACCAAGTCTCAACAATCAAAACTCTAGATTATCCAGAATATTACCCAAATAACATGACCCAAAGAGTTAACCTAAACCTCTTCTGATACCATTTTTTCATGAACCAAATCTGGTTGCCACCAAAACCGATGAAAAACCTGGCCCATGACAATGCCCAAAGGGAGTTCCTAATTCCCACAGGTTAGAAAAAGTACATCGGTATCATAAAATAATAATTGGGAATGATTTGCCAGAGTTTATAATCTTAAAACATCAAATCAATCCAATAAAACGAATTTGGATTTTTCAAACCAAAAAATATTTTAAAAACATTCAGAACAGAATTTCATAGTTTAAAACAACACACCAAGACTATAACAAATGTACAAAACCCCATGAAAACAGCCCAAGATTCCTCATGGAAAGGGTCACCTCCCTCAAGCCATATCTACAAGACTTCACCACCAAGGACTTGCTAGAAACCCAAACTACTAGCACTAAAAACTTTTCCCAACCTGCGACAAGAAAAATAACCAAGTCAAATTACACCCAAAGGTGTATGTAGGGTGTGATAAAATTACTATTTGGGTACCACAACTAAGATATTACATTTGATTAACAATCATTGATGAAAAGCATTCATGTTTTCGTAAACAAGAAATGCTAGTAAAAATTTCTAAAAGATGCAGATTAAAATTAAAACAGTTTTCATGTGGGATATCATTAAGAATCAATACATTTAAAAATAATTTCAACACTATTGAATTTTACATCCATATATACTATATGAAAATGGTATGAAAAAAGTAACTAATGAGCATAAGTAATAGTAATTAACCCCTAGGCATGAGATCGTTGTGGGTCAAAGGTACCTCGTATCTCGATGAGTGTAACCATCAAAATATATGTTCTCGTGCCTGAGCCACTAGTAGGGAAAATTTCCATAACCTAGGGGTCACCAATCATCATTGTCATACTTTAGTTAGTGTTTTAAGTGTCAATCTTTCTATGCAAAAATATGTCCAAAACCCACAGATTCACTAGCATATTAGTACGCATCCACCCACCTAAATACTTCAATTTCCCCTTGTGCTCAAACATGTCCAACAAGATAAAAAATATACTTTACACATGAAAATATCAATTCTATATCACAAGTTAACCAAATATCCAATATGTGCATCACAAAAGTCACAAAATCATCTTTTTCATTGAAATGCATTTTGAAATCATACTCACACCCAAAATAGCCCACAACACTTTTCACAATTCTTTAACACATCCATAAATCCTTTGAACAATTTTATAAAACTACTACAAGATATTATAACTCTTGTAACATCCAATAAAATATCATATAATACTTCTTTAATCAATAAAATTCATTTTTCACAACACACTCACAAAAAACAGCCCAGAAACATGTTTCACAGCTCTCTTTCCATTTTCTAAAACATTTCAGCACTTTATAAAAGATTATAAAATATTAGTTGACATATTAAATAACCAAATTACCTTTAAAACCCTATATTTGGTGAAAAAACCCAACAAAAAGTACATTCAGACCCTTTTTCCACTTTTTTTAACCAAACTAAACATTCACAATTTTCATAAAACAAACACAAGGGGTGTAACTATGCTTCAAACACAAAACTCATTTCAAATCCCTCATTAAATTCCAAAATCATACCAACACTAATACATAATATAATTTTAAGCCCTAAATGTTTTTATTAAACTACCCCCAAGGGTTATAAAATACCTAAATTAACACCACAAAAGACACACATGAAAAAAACATGTTTTCATAAATCACTTCCAAGAAGTAGAACATGGAATTACACATTGAACCCATTCAAAAACCCCATTTCAAGGCCCACATTATTATAAGTAATTAGACAAAAATAATTTGAAGCCTTTTGAAAGACCAATAATTCACTTTCATGTGTTATAAAATAAACCAAAACATTACCCCAAGAGTCACCGATGAAAATCACCCAATTTCAAGCCATAATCCAACAATAAAATTATGCTCATAAGGAAATCCATAAAAAACGGTTTTATTATCACATGAATCATATGAAGAACATTAAAACCTGTAAATCAGGAAATCTAACTCATCCATGATTACTTACATAATGAACCACCTACTATTTGAGTCAAAACCCTTGAATCTTGGTGAAAAACCTCAACTTCACCTCCGTCGCAAAACAAGGAAGTAAAAACGAACCCTAAATTATTATATTTCAACAAAAAGACCCCAAATAAAACCATACGTGTTATCCCCAACTTCTTTAAACTCTATATTTTTAAGAAAGAGTGAGGAAACCCTATGAATAAGGAAGGAAATGAAGAGAGAAACACTTACCCAAATAAATCTTGAAGGAAATGAACCAAATACACCAGTTTCTGAGTTTCAAAACAACCATAAATTAAAGTGAGATTCAAAGAAGGATGAAGAGGTCATGTATAAACATGAATGGGATAACAATAGTAAAAATTGAAGGATTTATGAAAGAATCAATTTACCTCTTCAAATAAGGTAGATTTTTGAAATCCAAATATGTTTCGCCCAAATTCGTGATTCAATTGAGCTCCGAATTAGGGGAGGAGAGAATGGGGCGCACCTTGGGTATGTGGTCTCGGTTGACAGTTGCAA
Organism: Viscum album; assembly: GCA_963277665.1. Lineage (NCBI taxonomy): Eukaryota > Viridiplantae > Streptophyta > Magnoliopsida > Santalales > Viscaceae > Viscum > Viscum album. The sequence continues at coordinate 2,003,380,806 of OY728164.1, read as the reverse complement.
TCACAAAAAAACATAAAAATTGAATGAGATATTAAATAAATAAAAAAATATTTAAAATAGGAAATGGGTTTTTGGGTTGGCCCAAATCTTGAAAACCAACCATTTAAACCAAAATTCATGAATAACTTCTATTACAAAGAAAGGATGGAAATTAAATGAAAAATTACTTTAAAAGTATTCATGGATGTGAAAATTATGCTAGATTTGAATTTATTATGACTGTGAATAACCTTGGTTAAACATAAGGTGTAATGGATCAAAAATAAGATATCTTGATTTATTCATCCTATAAATGATTTTACTTGATTTTGATTTCCCATTATGATTAGTGTTTATCACTTTATGAATTTTGTTTTTCATCAATGGTTGGAACAATAAAGAACTAGGTTGATGATGACTGTGATGTACAATGTGTTGATCAAAATAAAAATGGGATGATGAATGGTGTGAAGAATATTTTCATTATACCCAATTAATTTTCATGTTATATGATTATCAACCTTCACCATAACAAAATCTAAAATTATCTAAAGAATATGAGGATAATATTTTCGATAGATCAGTTGGTGTAGACTATGGAAAAAATAATATTCAGTTTCTTATTGATTAATAATGTTGGATGAAAGACTCAAGGGAGTGTATCAATGGAATGATAAGATCAATTGTGGAGATAAATGGAATAGTGTAAAAAAAAATTGATGGAAAAAATAAAATTTTGGGTAACATAATGGATGGTAATAATGGTTTCCATAAGGTGTTATCAATGAATGAATTTTATAAATGTGTAAAATATAAGAATTATGAAAATATATTTCCCCTAGTGAAATATAATGTAGAGTATCAACAAGGTTTTATGAGTAATGGGGTTGTTGTTGATGATGATGGGACTACAAATGATATAAGAAAGAAATTTTTTTAAGGAATAAGAAAATGAATCCTAGTTAATGGTGTATAGGGGATGTGGAATGCCTGGTGTTTTTTCATTAGGATTCCAAAAAAATAGTTGTAAAATTATTTTAACAATGATATTCTTTTTATAAGAATCATGAATCAAATATGGATTGTATGACATTGATATTTCATAAAGGATTTTAAATAATATGTTAAATGATACAATGAAAATTGATTCAGTGGCATGTGTTAATTTTTCTAAAAAACATCATTTAGGGATGATAATCCTTAATATGTGATCAGTGTTGAGATAATAATGAAAACGATATGTTTTTTATATTACTGGTTACGCTGAAATTGGAAATGGATTTAATGGTTCCTATTATATTTTCCAGAGTTTACAAAATTTTTGAATTAATAGAATATTTTTTACGATTTGATATTTTATTTTTTGAACCAAGCATTTTTTCATTGTGGTTTTATGGTGATCATGCTATTCACATATTTTTTATGTGACATTAATTGAAATATTATATTTTTCAGGAATCTAACATAAATATTATTTTTGAAATTTAGTGACATTCTATCTAATTTTTTGGACTTTGAATTTGGCCCACATATTTTTGAATGAATATTATGGGTAGCTGTTTATTAAAGAGATTATCTTGAACATTTGGGATTTTTGGGGTTTCATTAATTAATTTATTATTAAATAATTAACGCAAAATATATGGGTCTTAGATGATATTTAGTGTTATGAGAAATGATGTGTTATTATTTTATAGATATTATGTTCTGTTAATTTTTAATTTTTGTCCTTTTAGAATAAAAAATTATATTAGATATTAATTTCATGGTTATTCAAATGGATAAAAAATTTATCTAACAACACAAAAATGGGTAAATTGTACTAGAAATAAATCAAGTAAATATTTTTTTGGGTACTCTATCTTGATAGTAAAATAATCCCATAACTATAGATAAAGGATATTATTAAAAAATATAATCTTATTTTAATAATTTCAAAATAACTTATGGGATTTTCACCAAGAAAAAATTTATTAATATTTTTTTGTTATATTTCTCATGATAATTCATTTTATTGTGATAAATGATCTATATCACCCTCTATATATATTTTGGCATCATTATTTTCCTCCATGTCCATATCTCCACATCCCATCAATGTTCACCTACTCGAAACCTAGTTAGGTGTTTTTCATGAAGACCATTAATATTTATCATTACCTATTTTATGAATATTTTTTATTAACTATTTTAAGATGTGTTATTTTAATAATGGAATTTCCAAATTTCAATCTCATGGTTTCTGAGCACAATTTTAAATTGTGAGGTTGTGATTTATTGATTATAGTAAAAATGTAACATCAAGATATTTTAGAAGATGAAAATTGGGATTGACATAATATATGTCATGAGAAAATAAGACAGTATGAAACTTTAATACCTTGAGAATTTTTGTTATATATCAATATAAATAAGTTCAATCCCTTCATTAGATTTCGAAACACAAAACCTCAATTCCAAATGAAAAGTAATATAGTAAACCGTTATAGCGAAGTCATTAGATTGGGTAGTATGAATATTACGAACAAAATAATCCAAATTATATATTTTAAAAGTAAATAAAAATAAATTTTTATTTATTTATTATAAATAAAATAACAAACATTTATAAGAAAAATAATTGTTTTTCGAAAACTATATTTGTTAATGTGAATTCATCAAGATTTGCAAATAAATTTTAAATTTAGTTTTATAGAAAATTTATAAAATTTATTTAAAAAATTAACATAATTTTTGAAAGAATCATGTATTATTTATCATAGATTCAATTTTTTATAATTTTAGGAAAATAACAAATTTTTAACGAATATAGACAAATATTGGTTTTTATTGAAAATTGTCTTTCCCTTTAAAGCATTTAAAACATCCATTTTTGGTTAAAATATTTTAAAACATAAAATTAGTTTGGTAATACTTTTTTTAATCATATTTTTATTAATTAATTAAATTCCATATAGAATTTTGAAATAATTTGTTTGAAACTTTTGAAAATTTTTCAAGGGTAAAATGTTTTTCCATTCTGATTGCAGGTTTAATTTTAAAATAAAATTTTCCACTTATATAAATTCAAATTAAAAAATTGGATAACATATTTGGAATAAAAATAAGATATATAATATATTATGTTCAACTTATTTTCTTCTCAAATTAATTGTAAAAATTGTTATAAACAATTATTGTGATTAAGCTTAAAATGGGTTTATTTATGTTAAACCAAAATGACATGGGTTAAAAATCACCTGAAATATTTATAATTACTATTAGATGGCCATATTATTACCCAGGTCACCTTTTTCATGATTTTTATGCATTATTTCTCAATGCTTTCCATGAGTGTGACTTATATACTAATTTATTTGTAGAAAAATAAAAAATGTGGCCCTCTTTATTTTAAATTGCAATTAGGTGTTCACATAGGATCAAAAAATATATTTAAATGAATATTGATGGTAATTAATAAATTCAATAAATTATTTGAATGTGTTTAATTTATTTATAATTTTTAATAATTATATGATTATCTTGAATACTCATGAAATGCTCATGCAGTAATTATTTAATTAAATGGAAAATAAAAAAACAAGCCAAAAAAATTAAAATTAATAAAATTCGGAAAAATTGTTGTGTTCAATGAATGTTTTAGATAAATATATAAATTTATACATGTTTGAAAACAATATATTCAAATTTCAAAATTATTAATTCAGTAATTGATGTCCATGTATGAGATCCATAGATGAGTTTATATCTCATGGCATTATATATGTGGATATATAAGATTATCAATTATTCCATCCATATTAGACTCTATTTTCATTTTATTCATTAAATTTCATGTTCTTTATTCATTTAACTCTCCAAATTGATTATGAATTAAGTATTCATGATAGCTTCTATTGTATACATACCCACATTAACCATTAGATCTCTTTTATTTTATGTTTCTTTTCACCAGAAATCCAAGAAATGTTTTATGATAGATTTATAGGGAAATTATAGTTGGAATTTAGATTATCTAAAATAAAAAACATGTTTTCATTTTATTATTTCCAATGTATATGAAAATAAAGTATATATCTAGTCTACCAAAAAAAACAAAAGTATTTGATCCTTGGGGGTATGATCAATTTTATCTAGTTTTAATGTAACAATGTAACCAAAAACATTCTAATACTAGGGTATGGATCCTTATATTATATTTCTATTTTTGTTAGACATTAAAATCAAGGGCATATACTGTAGAAAATTGGAGGAATTTAACTATATTATGGGAATGCAATTATTTATTCAAATGGAATCAAAATTAGTGGAAGTGGGTATTGTTTAGAAATTGATAAACTGGTTGTTTTATAGTAAAATATCATATCGTCAATTAGATACCAAAATTTTAATTAAATAGAGTGTTTATTTTGATTAAATATTAAATTTATCAATAAAATATTTATTGAAATTATAGAAATATCAAAAAAAAGTATTCCTACAAATAGTTTTAAAATACGATACTTCTATGGTATGTCACATTCCAACTTCATATTTTAATGATTATGAAAAATGAAAAAAATATTACAGTAATAAAATTTTAATATTCAAATTTCAAAAATTCCATTTATTTTTTCAAAAATATTTTCCAATAAATGATAGATTTAAATTTTAAATGATTTATCCATTTATTGAGAAATATTAATTTTTATGACATCATCAAATTTAAAATACTTAGAAAAATTACATTATATATCATAATTTAATAAAACAATATATATATGAAAATTTTATATGAAAACATATTTTTTTTAAATTATCAAATTTATGATTTGAATATATTTTATTTAATGTAAAACAAATAGTTTTTCCAAAAATACTACTATGAATTATTTGTTCCAAATATTTATTTATTCACATTTAAAACTTTTATTTATTATTGTTAGGAAAAAAATTTAATATATCATTATCCCATAAGATACCCAAATAATTTTATTAAGTAATATAATACTTTTTTTAATACTATAACATTTCAATTAAAATACTTAATGGCCATTTTTCTATTCTAACGACAATATTTTTAATAGTCTATTTTTCCCCTTCTAATAAATATCTATTATTTCGTTCATTCATTATTCATCAAAATTTCTCTAGGGATTATATTACTCATTCACAAAAATATAAATAAAATTAGTCATTATTATTTCTTTTTTATAATTTTATATTCTTATGTCATTGAACTATCTGAAAAAAAATGATCCAAAATTTTATATTATAGTTTTTTTATAATTATTCTCCTATTTTACTATGGTCATTTTTATTTGGTATATGTATTTTATAAATGTGATGTAATAAATTTATATATTAATATATTTTTTGGTTATCCTTATCTTCCTAAAGTGTTTTATACTATATTTATAAAAATAAAATTTATTCATAAGGAAAATCTCATATTTTGAATTTTGGGCATTCCATTTTTGGGTTCATGCAGTCCCCATGAAGGAAAAATATGGCCTACTCTAAGACTCGGATATAGATTCAAGATATATTTCTGATTATATCCAAAATCCCATAGTTTGATTGGATTCCATTGTCCATGTTATCAATAAACCATGTGTTAATGTAATTATATATATATATATATATCAAAGGTTCTCGATATTTCATTTTTTTTACTTGGTATTTCAATTATTTAATTCCCCACAGTTTGGAGCTCATGAATTTATATCTATCTAGGAAGGATGTAGGTGCTCACATGTTTAGATCTGACTCCTGAAAAGTTATTCATAAATATCACTTTTAAGGTAATTAGACCCTATATCGTTTAGTTCATCTTAATGAGATATAAACTTCCTTATAAGGTCATGTGAAAAGGACTTATTTGGTGCCTTATAAAGTCTTACAATCATGAAAAATTAATGTTTTATATATTTCCACACATAGATGAACAATGGTATGTTTGAAGTGAACCTCAAGGAGGCCTCCTACTGATTATTATGAATTAATGACCATGTAGTTCCAGTTTAATAGTTTAATGTCACATCTTATCAACAATATCTGGAATCTAACATATTTTTATAAAGTTAAAAATATTTTATTTTCTATCTTAAATATAGGAATACATTGTGAGGAGAATCTCTAAATGGTTAGTGTAAAACTTATTTATGAACAACCCTTTCTTATTCATCTGATTTTTTTGTGAAAAAACCTGATAAAGGGTATAATTTATCCCTGTTAAAATTTCCATTTGAGTTAATGATGACTCATTGGGAATATTTGGTGTCAGCTAAGTTATATAATTCTAATATTTCCCTATGTGGAATGAGTAGAAGCTTGTACATGGTTAATATGTAGGTGTAGATATACAACCCTAATTATTGGTTACAAGACCATAATGGATGAATATACTTGGGGGGATATATATTAATAAAGAAGGAATTGGGGACTACCCATAGGTGTCTTATGTTTTCCATGGTATTAGAAAGGATATGTGTATTTATTACACATGTTATCCCTAAGAGTTTTTGATATTATTAGTGAATCATGTGAAGATAATAAGTACAGGGGAATAAAATAATTCATTTTTCTCATATACATAAATGTTTAATTATGAGGGAAAAATTAATATTCAGGTGTTCATGAAAATTTAATGATTTTAATGTGTACGTCAGGATGTTGATAATGTTATAGTGGAGGTTTCGTTGGCATTATCGTGATTGGGAACCTTGTTCTTAGGGGATTACATGATCAGTTCTACCTTGATAGTCCTATCAGACAATAAAAAAACTCAATATTATCCGCTTAACAAGGGAATATAATATTAAGAGTGTTTGAATTTATATTGATAGACTGTTCATATATATGAGGAGGTCATGGGTAAGGGTTTCATGGAATGGTAATCTCAGGGTTTTGACCATGGTTAAAGGGATATATTAATATCATTTAGAACAATTCAACATAAATAGATGACCCTAGAGTAGTTATTGATGTATAAGATCCTTAGTTATCTATAATTGGGTTGATTATTGAAGTGATCACATGTTTCTAAAATTCTTTAAAATCACACACCATTATTAAATCCCCCATATTTAGTTTTGAAATCTCATTTCTCGCATATAATTAGGGCTTTATGTAAACTGGTATAGTTTACATAAAAGTAAGTCACTCAATGAAAAAAAAGCATAAATAACTTATGAAAACTACCCTCTATAAACCATGTTCTCATGATATTATCTATAAAGTATCTCTATGGAAATAATATACAACATGTCTTGAAACACTATTACCTAGTATCTTTACATGGTCATTTATGAAAAAATAAAACACCAGAAAGAATCATAAATTCTTCATGGGATTCATCATATAAATTCCACATGGGATTTCACTATAGTATCATGAAAATGAAACACTTTTTGAATGTTCTGGTTCTCATCTTGAATAGTGAACTTCAAGTTGAGGAAAAATAGATGGTTTATTTTTCATTACTTTTTTACAAAATAACATGAATTTATCGGTACTACTTATTTACCACCCCTAGTTCAGCTGGACAGAGTTGACTAATACACACATGAAGAGACCATGTGAGTATGAATGGATCTTGTAATACCGCTACAAAAGAACTCCAGCTACAAATAGACCATGTGAGCATTAAGGGACTACATCACCATGGACCTAATGAAATAAATTTGTGAACTAGTTATGTGATCTCAAGGGAATTTTCATTCATAAACAATCCCTTTCCTCTTATGTTTCATTTAATATTTTTTTCCTCCACTTTTCTAATTTTTTCCTTCTCTCTGAAATTTCCAAATGAATTTATCATGATTTAAAAAAAACTCCAATGAATTAAAAAATCAAAATTAATTTATAAATCTTAAGATAAAAATGAAATTTTGTTTTATTTAATTACTTTTCTCATTAGGATCATGTGAATAAACTTTGAATATTTTTATATAATAAAATTCAGTAATGATTTAACATTTTTTTCTCCCTTTGAAAAACTATACATATCTAACCATATTGAATTGAAAATTCAATAATGGAAACACTTAAAATATAAAACTCTTTATAATATTCTCAAAACATATAATTATAAAATATTATAACCCATCCAATCAATATTTTCTTAATCGAGTATCAGATATGATTTCAATATTTTAATTTTTTCCCTCTTTATTTCATAATATTCAACCATTCACTATCAACCATTCCATTAATGATCTGTCATACTGGAAAAATATTTCACTAGAGACTATATGTTATTAAATTAATTTTATTCTATATCTCATTTATATTCACTTTATCCATAAGAATTCAAGTTATCTAAACATCCATGATGAAATAAAACATAAAAGTTCAAGGGGAATTTTTTATTCTGATTTGATGTTTATAGTGGATGGTTGATAATGTAATCCTTTAAGAACAATTTTTTGAAAGGGGGAATAATTTATATATTTCAATTCATGGTACTAAAATAAGAACAAGTAAAGATAATATTCATTTTCTATATTTTAATCATAATTCTCCACATCCCTTTTATTCATATACTCATAGAATAAAAACAATTATATTCACAATAGTAATGAATTTTCCAATTTTATAAACCTTTAATCTCTGATTTTTCTTTATAATTATTAAATAAAAAATTTATCATGCCTTTCGATGTAACAAAATGATCTCTCATATCAATCCCCATAATAAATATCCAAGGAAAGCTACTCGTCAGTATTAAAAAAAGAAGGTGGTATTGTAATTCTAAGGGTTATTCTAAAGTATGTTAGTAATATCTATTTTTTTAAATAATATATACTAGATGAATTCACATTAACAAAAAATGTTATTTTCGTTCCAAAAAAATGAAGTGATCAATCATCTCATTTTTGTATCATTGAAAATTTTCTAGAAGTTACATGAAATAACCCAAATATCGATATTATGCACAAGAAAAACAGAGAATAAATACAAAAGAAATATGCATGAAGTATATTTTTACAGCTAATGTGAATTATTATATAGATATTCCAAGATTAAATGAGTTTTTAACGGTTTTAAGAATAATTTATATAGAATATTAAGTCAGATTAATTTATTATAGAAGGATTTTTATCCTAAATATCAACAAATCACAACCTATATATATAGAGCTATAGTTTCTTTCGGTGAATAAGTTCATAAAACATCAACTTAAATATAAATTACATCATATTTAACGTGATTATTATAACAAGATCTTAAATATCATTATACATTAATCATTATATATGGATTCCATGAGAGTATAGAAAACATAAAGGATTGTGATATATAGTTTTGTAGGGGAAAATGCTTCGCAAAAAAGTATACTATATTAGTCAAGATGTATAATGTTATAGAATAAGGAGTGGGATCATATATAACCACAATTAATCATGTAATAATAGATATGATATAATAATAGTAATGAATAATAAGATTATAGAAGAATCACAAAACATGTCATACTAACATATGTAAAGGTTCACTTCAAAGTTATCATAACATAATGTGTTGGGGTAACAGCTCAGGATCCATACCTAGTATTCATAAGATTAATACAGCACACATTAAATTTGGTAAATGTATATTATTTAAATATATATAATATCATAAAATTTTCAATTATATATGTATGTGAAGTAGATAAATCATACATAAAAATAAAAACGAAAAAGAATATGACAATGAAATGGGTTACATATTGATATCAAAAAGCATAATAAAATAAAGAATCATTAATATTTAGAATAAAGAATAAATTAACTAATTTTGGACACTAATAAAAAAATATGTATATTTTTTGATTTTGGAGATTAAATTATTTATAAATCATAAGAAATTGGCAGAGAAATAGTTATATAAATAAAGGCTCTCAGGAGATGCTTTTAAGAAAGTATAAAAATAATTTACATAAGAAAATCATTAAATGTATATCTAAAACTAGAATTCAAAAAACATATATATAATTAAATGGTTATTATTTATTAAAATTCGGAAATAATAAGGTTATTAAATATTTATACACAAAATGGAATAAAAACATTAATGTTCTATTCAATCAAATTTTCTTTCAAGGAATGATTGAAAAAAAAGAAAAAAACATATCCTAAGAAATTACGTGAAATATAAACTACATATATATGTAGTGAACTTATAAGTGTAATATTAAATAGGTACATATTAATAATAGAAAATTAAATTGCATTTATAATAGAGAAATAGTAACCCAATCGAATATCTGATTGGTGTTTTGGTTCCCTTACCTTGGGTCCTGAATCGTCACATAATGCATGTATAATGTCATGAATGATCAAATTAATTTCACTAAATACATTATCTAAAAACATATTTATTTTAAATTTAATTTTTTAGTATTTAATTAAGTTTATTTTAAATCATTTTATTAGTCCAAGTTTTTTATTTCCATCATCTCAAGGATTTTTGTTTCATGGTTCTAAGGTCACATTGATATATCATCAAAGATGGAAGTTATTTTCAAATGATTATATAACTGTAGTAGTGTAATAGTTATAATAAAATGTCATTCAAAGAATATAAAATGATCCTAAATTTCAATAAAAATTAAATATTAAATATTTTTTAAATATTATAAATGTTTTCCATTGTTTATTAGTTAATTTATGAGGTTTTGTCGACGTTGATACACATATATTTTTTTTATTTTACCTTTATGTTTATTTAACTACTCTTGTCATGATCCAACCAATGTCCACCATGAATAGGTCACCTAATCTAATATGTGGAAGTGCCCAAAGGGTGTTTCTTATCTGCATGGGCTGGAAACTAGTGTTGGGCATCAATAGAGTACAACAGGGTAATGATTTTTCCAAATAAAAAATAAACAAATAGAAAAAATAAACCAAGAAGCCCAAAATATAAATCAAAATGAACTGATAATTATTTATAAAATAATATAAAAATATGATTCAGTTATAGAAGGAATACAACTGAACATGATTACCACACTATCTTCATGTGGACCCTAGGTCACTCTGCAATAAAACATTAAATTCTACCAATGTCAATTGAATCCATGATGAACCTGGACAAAGTCTAAAAATAGAAATGAACTATATGTGTGAGTGTTAAAACTCAGTAGGCTTTCTCGATAGTCGATTCTCAAAGAACTTACTTAAAAATAAATGAAACATCAATTTCATGTTTGATCTATAGTATCTAAAATAATTTTTTTCTACACATTTTACTTGAAAACAAATTACAACCCACTGCCCTCAATCATTTTAAAAACCATGTTCCTTCCATTCATGATGAAACCCCTTTTGAAGGGGAAGTGTTGCTTAAATTTTCAACTAAAAAATAGAGGATAAAATAATACATTGCCTTAAAATAATTTACATAAATCATTTTGAAACCATCAAATGCTATTCAAAGTAAAATACTACATAAGAGGGAACTATAGAAATCACACAATAAGGGTAATAGAAATAATCAAACAAGTATCTCAATCATCACTACAACCAATTAAAAACCCATATAAATCTATGAACCAAAGAGATAGAGAATAATCCCAAAGATAGTAATACATGAGTCCATATCCCAAGTAATGTTCTTCAAATGATGAAATAAAAAACCCTCAATATGATCGACCACCCTAACTCATCATAGAACATGGGAAGATCCCATAGTAATGAACCCAAATATATATCCACCTACAATCGGGAAGCAGTTAGTAAATCAACTATCAGTGAAATAATCATTCATAGAATATTCTATCAAAATACCAGGTCCCCATGTATCATGTATATGATGGGGGTGATCCAACCAATGTTATCTGAGTATCCAATAACAAGTATATATAATAATAAATCAACAACCTGCCTCACCATGTGCCATCATAATGATCAATCTATTCCATATAAACAATAGAACACAAAGACTCAAAATTGAGGCACTCTAATAATTGATCATCGGGATTTTAGAGAGAGTACATCACATCAATTATACATAAAAAATGTATGATATACATCCAATGGATTTTTTATTAATAAAATTTTTCATGATTTTCACAATGTAGCCAAACGGGTCTTTAAGAATTTTACTAAACCAAAATTTATTAAGATACAAAATTAAATTATCATAAAGTGTTTTAAGAAACCAATTTAAACATGAAATCATGAATTAATTCCTTTAAAACATTCAGGTTACACATTCAACGTACAAACCATTTTTATAACAGACCACTCACCGAAAACACATGCCAAAACACCGTAAAAATACAAATTATTTATAAAAATAAAAACCAATTTGGAAAACAATTAAATGAACTAAAATTATCATTTATCATGATTCCAATACATTAGTAAACCCAAAACAATCATTTTATATCAAAATTAACACATAAATGACAACCAGGCAATTTATCAAACACCATGCATGCAATATTTCAAATTACAATTTCTATTTAGCAACCTGTGAGGCCTAAAAAATTATCATGATGTAAATTAATTGAATCTTATAAAACATGATTCAAATATCACAAACCATGTGATAAAGATAATAAAGTGTTTTATTAAACTTTCAATGTGCACAATTTTTAACAAAACAACATTATTTATCAGAAAACCAGACATAAACTGCTGCTTTGCACACCCAATAATTTATCCAAGGATAAAAAAAATATATCAATCAATTTAGGTTATAACAACCTGAAACATAAAAATCATAAATAAATATGGAATTTTAATTTGGATTCCTACCTCAAATCCATGTAAGAATGTAAACGCACATCCGAAATCACTCGATAAGGTTTCTAAGACCCGATATCTATGAAGAAAATCCGTAAACAACCAAAAACCACTTCAATAACATGGTTAAACAGTACCCTAGATCGATCATGACTTTTGGAAAAGAGTAAATCCAAGAAAAATTAAATAATAAGGAATGGGATAAGAAATGAGATGAAATTACCATTAAGAAACTAGACCCAAGACGAATATCTATTAAATCAACACAATATAAGGTAGAGGAATGGATTATGGGAAATAGAGTGGGATCCCTTGGTCTAGAAGAACCAAGTGGTGGTGATTTTCGTGGATTTGGGTCCAAAAATACCGAGGGGTAATGTTGGTAATTTCAACATTTTAATTTTGTCCAGACTCACACAGTGAGCCTGCATAGTTTATTAAACAGTTTTCCAAACTATACAGTAGACATAAGAGAAAACACATGGTTTCTCCTATGTGACTACACACCCATGTTCCAACCATGACGTAGGTTTAACACCTTCATCACGGTTACTTGGTTTCATCTTCATGGTTTATCAAACTGTGTGCCAACCATGCACAGTTCCTTTTTAAACCAAACATCCATGTTTTCTCCAAAAACTCCAAACTAATCCAAGGATAAACCATTATGAAAAGACTAGATAAATAAAACATATCATAATTCTACACTCATAACACACGAAACCCCTGAAAAATACAAGTTATCCAAACAACCAAGATCTTAAAATTTAAATTTAATAACTGAGAGTGACAATTCTCCCCACCATTAATGCTCTCTACCCCCATAAATCTACAACACTTTCTATTTAATTGATCAACAACTTTGGATTAAACATAAACACAATCCTATCTATCAAGCTATGAATATTTCACCCACTATTAACATAACACAAACCCATTTCCCGAAACAAAACATCAATCCACATCGACTTTCCGAGAACCATGGAAAGGACATGCCACCACATCACTAACAAATCCAAAATCAAGACTGGTTGGCCTTCTCCTATGAATACCAACACTCAACCAAACCCTGGAGGAATATAAAAAATCAACAGATTTAAATTAAACCACTTAAACTAGATAAAACTGAAACCAATCCTGAAATAGATCCCCATAATAGGGGAGGCCTGAACAGATTACCCTCAATTAGAATCAAAATGGCACCAAAGGACTTCTTGAGAGAAAACTAATTGAGACCCACATTGGGCCTCCACAAAATTAAGGACTAACAAAGAATGACCAAATGAAAATTAAACGCCAACCAAAACTAGTCCTTTCCCACATAGGACAACTAAAACTCTTCCACCATGAACTACCCATGCAAAGAAGGGCACAAGTCAAGAAGAACACATCAATAGAATTTGAACTACCCACTCCTGAATAGAGGGGACAAGATATCAGCCTAAAATTCTTGCAGATACCAAACACCCCACCCCCTACATGGGGAGTGAAGGGAAGGGTCCCAATGATTGGACCAATGAAACCAATTCCAAAAAACCACCCACCACTTTTCACCTATACACGGATAAAATCCAATAATTCACCTGGTTCACATGAGAATTCCACATAAGAACACTAACCAAAAACTCATATCCAATAAGGCATAAATAATAGACACTGCGTGGGGGGATTTTTCCAGTACACTTATTGTGACAAGGGGAAATACAAAGTGTTGTGAACCATGAACAAGAATAGAACTACAGAACTAAAAAAATAAGGGATCAAACTTTCCCAAACTCCTTAAATAATATGGATTATTTACTATGTGCCAACATCACACTCAGATCTATGGTTGGAGTTCATATGTATTATGAATCACTACCTCGATGTCAAGAACTAAAAATCATCAATTGGAAAACGTTCTTATAGAGCCACAATAATTCACATAATAATACGAGTAAAAAGAAAAGGATTTTGACACACTAAAAAACATCCTTCTTTAAACAATGCACTTTTAACAAAACAAGGACTTCAGGATGCACATCACCATTCTCTCTCACTCTGAATGAGGAGTAGAATGAACAAGTAAAATGGTGAAACTCACCAAACATTGTTGACCCCAACTTATATAGCCAATAGAATTTTCATAATAGAAAACCAGTTTACATTGATCCCAACCGACTATTTATTCAAACAAATGGGCTAGGGAATCCTTCAAAGAGGTGGATTTCTCCATTGAAATGCATAGAAAATACTTACATTGGTCAACTAGAATGATTTCCAATGGAGAACCATTTTTAAACAAATCACAACATCCATCACATCTCTAGGGGAAAATATATGTCAAGAATGAAACCATAAGCACTAAAAAACCATATCATGATCCCAAAACATCACATAGATTAAACACTAACTCTGAGAGAAAATAGCTCAAAATTATAACAAATAATTTTCTAAAATATCTCTAATACACTGCCTCAAGACTAAGATACCAAGAGAATCTCAACGCAAGATATAGTAAAGGTATAGCTTCAAGATCCTGAGAAAGAGAACACATAATAATAAAATATTCTACGAAATAGAAAAAAATTCTCCATAACCATTAGATTTCAAAAACTCCACAATTTCAAACGTAATAAACTTTTGAAAAATAAAAAAATTGAAACATATTTATTTTCACACTCCCTAACGGTGTTTCATTGAGTCTTAATAAAATGATCATTTCTGTTCCACCCTAGGAACTTGTACAGCATGCCATATTGGGCATCCATCCACATTTCCTTATAAAACCACACATGTGAACACCTATTTAAACACCAAAGGATAAAATAAATCATCCTCATTATCAAAAAAACCGTTCAACTCAATTAAAAAATCAAGTACCTTCCCATGGAAAACTACCCACCATATGAAACCCCATTTTTAGATTCTAAACATCAAACCATTTTACAATTATTGAAAATTAACTCCCATAGACTACCATCCTAAATAATTTTAATCCCATTTGAAATATATTTCCAAAGATTCAAAAAATCTTATTTCACCAAAACCATTTGATTAAAACCCATTCCTTTTTATTTAAAAACAATTACAAATAAAACATTCCCTTTAAATTAACCATTTTCCATTTCAAAAAGTCACCCAACCCTCTTTTCATAATTTTCAAGCCATAATTATTAAAATCCAATTAAAATTGTTGAAAATCAGTTTAGAAAACACTAAATGTTCAAAAAAAATTCAAAACACAATTATTTTGATCTAAACGCTCTTTAAAAAGTTCTGATTTTCAAAATAAACAATTCATTCCAAACATTTTATTTTGACGACCAAAATGAATATATTTTGGAAATCCAATATCATTAAAAAAAATTTTATTAACCCATGATTAGTTTTACAATAAACCCACCATTCCAAAACCTATCTTAATGTAAATCATGAAAATAAATTTCCCAATTTTTTAAAATCCAACCATTCCATTAAAACCGAGTTCTCACAATTCTCACACAAGTATTTTCAAATAAATTTCTAGAATTCAAGAAGATTCAACGTGACCCACAATAGGGAACTGGGTTTAGTGGGTGACTTGACCATATAGTTGGCGTTCATATTCCAAAAACACCATCAACACAGAGATCCTTCTAGTAAAATGCTTCCTACTCCACATGGCTTTTCAGGCACTATGGGATCCTGGAGACCATGGCCCGAACTCCCCTTGTCATATCTCAGTCACCAAACAATCCCTAAAAACCCTGAAGCTAACATCACCGAGCATCCCACAGAAACCCGAGGAGCCAAACAAGAAATATTTCATGACTCTCTTCCCACACCTACCCCATTAGTCCCAAAAATCCCAATCCACCAACCTTGACATCCCCATGTAACTAAGGGATCTCTAAAAATTAGGGTCCTATAGAATACAAAATCTTTGATACCATGTGGTCAAAAACCAACCTATGTCAACCCCGAATCGGTCACCTGAACCGTTCCATGGAAAGGCCTGAAGGGAATTCTCGATCCTCATGGCCTGGAACTAGTAAAGGGAATCAATAGAGTAAAACATGGGAATGATTTCTCTCAATAAATAACAATAAAAAAATTATTAGAATGAAACCATATATCCCAATATATAAATGAAACTAAACTGAACATCATTTATATAAGAAAATGAAAATAATACTAAACTACAAAATGAAGCCAACCAAACCTGACGACCATAATATCTTCATGTAAATCTGAGGCCACTTTCCAAACGTAATATTAAATGTCACCCATGGCGATTAAAATCAATTTTAAGCAACTCAAGGGATAAAATACAAAATAATTATAGGTGTGAGTATTAAAACTCAGTAGGCTAGCTCGATAATCTATTCTCAATACACTTTCATTAAAATGAAAGAAACAACAATTTCATGTGTGAAATATAATATATAAAATTATTCTTCTCTACAAATTTGACTTGAAAAAAATATACGACCCACTGCCCTCAGGAATTTCCAAAACCATGTA
The DNA here is from genome assembly GCA_963277665.1 of Viscum album. NCBI lineage: Eukaryota > Viridiplantae > Streptophyta > Magnoliopsida > Santalales > Viscaceae > Viscum > Viscum album. The sequence goes on along the minus strand of OY728164.1, from coordinate 2,003,363,623 downwards.
AATTCCATTAGTAATGAAAAAACATTTTCAAGGGGTGTGAGAGATGAACATTCAACCTGGAAAAGAGAGGTTAAAACATAGATTTTGTTTCAAAAAATATTCATAAATATTTTGAAAAACATCACATATCATTTCAAGTTAAACAATGCACAATATGGAACTACAGTAGTCACAGAACTAGGGAAATAGAAATAATCATACAAGTATATCAATCATCACTACAACTAATGAAAATACAACAGACATAGTTGAATCCAAGAGATCAAGAAAAATCTATAAGATACTAATACATGAGTCCTCAACCCCAATAGCTTGCCACATATGATTAAATAAAAAACTATTGATATGTTCATCCACCTTAACATAAGATAGACCAAGGGGATATCCTATAGTAAAAAAAATATATATATATATCCACCAACTATGGGCCATTTTCCAGTATGTACACAATCAATGCAGTAATCATTGATAGACAATTATATCAATATAAAAGGTTATAAAGCCTCATTTATATAATGGTGGTGATCCAACCAATTCTAGTCGAACATACAATAACATGAATATGTAATAATAAATCAAAAACTTTCCTTACCACGTGCCACTCCAAGGATCGATCTCATGCCATATAAATAATACAACATAATGATTCCAAACCCAGGTCCTCTGATAATGGATCGTAATGATTCCAATGCGAGTACATACCCTTCATTTTACACAAATAGGTTATGAGAAACATCTATATGAGTTTATCATAATATATATTTTCATCATTTTCACAAAGTTTCCAAATGGGACTCTAAGAATTTCACTAAACCAATGTTTATCAAGATAAAAAAACCACTTTTAATAATAAGGTCTAAACACACCATTTTCAACATAGATCATTTATAAATTCCTATAAAACATTTAGGTTAGACATTCAAGGTACAAACCATTTTTATGAAAATACCAAATGGGCCATTCATCGGAAACGCATGCCAAAAACCCTTAAAAACTGATACACATCCATTATAAAAATTAAAACCACGTTGTAAACCCATAAAATGACCTAAAAATATCATTTAAAATACTTCAAATACAATAATAAATACAAAACAATCATTTTATATCACAATTAGCACCTAAAAGTCAGTATGGTAATTTATCAAACACTATGTAAGCAATATTTCACAAAACAATTTCCATTTAACACCCAAAGAGGAATAATGCCCCAATTTTCAGGCTTTAAATTTATTCAATTTTCTAAACCATGTTTTAATGTCATAAAAACATGTGAAACTTTATAGACCATTTTGTTAAACATGAGGTTTCCACAATTTTTAACAAAACAACACTATTTATCACAAAACATGGCATAAACTGTTACTTTTCACTTCTAATAATTTATCTAATTCTCTTATAACAATATATATGAATCAATAGTGGTTCTAAAAACATTAAATAGATTAATGCTAAATAAAAATGCTATGTTAAATGGGAAACCTACCTCAAATCCATGGCAGAATGGAAAAACTCACATGAAATCACTCGATGACGGTTCCAAAACCCTAGATCTATGACAAAACACTCAAACCAGCCAAAAACATAATATAAACATGGGTAAATAGTATACTAGTCTGATAATGATCTTTTGATAATTTTAAATCCATGAAAAATAAATGAATAAGGAAGAGGAAGGAGAATAGAGAAGAAACTGCCTTGAAGAAACTAGCCCCGACATGAAGATCTCTTATAAAGACCCCGATGGCGGAGGAGGAATGGATTGGGGGAAATGGGGAGGGATCCATTGGTATGGATGAACCAGGTGTGAGTGATTTTGTTGTATTTGTGTCCAAAAATCCCAACTGGGAAATGGTGGAAATTTTAAACTTTTATATCTTGGAAGACTCGCACAGTTAGGTTGCATGGTTTATTAAAACATGCCCCAAACTGTGTGGTAGACACCAGTGATACCGTATTATGGATCAAAAGAAATATGATTCTCATGTTCCCTCTATGTGGTTGGTTTTATACTTCTCTCATGGATACCTCGGTTTGACCGCACATTTTATCAAACTATGCCCCAACCATGCACAAGGACTTTTGAAGACAAAATTCCATGTTTTCTTGAAAACTCCAAAATAAACCATGGTTAAATCATGAGGACAATACTATACAATAAAAACATCAAAACTCAACAAATATCACACCCAGAACCTGAGAAAAAGACTAGGATTACCAATGACCAAGATCATAAACTAGAGCTTGAAAAACCGGGTGTGACAAGTCCAAAATATGAAACAAAATATAACACAATTTTTAATATTATGTTTGCCCAAAAAATAATTATTATATATAGAGAATTTGGTGGTGATGAAAAAAAATAATTAATCCAAGGATATAGTGAACTGATCATAATATAAGAAGATTTATTTTTTTATAATAAATGAGAGGTTGTTAAATAATTTTCCTTTCAAGAATATATTAAAATTTTCTATATACATATAATATGTGATTCATTATATGGATATTCTTTCAATTTATTGATAAAAGGTAGAAAGAAATAAGAACTTATAAGAACTTTATTGATATATTTTACCTCTTCCATAATATGTCCTCTTTTGATACACTTCATAGACTTAGGTAATGGTCATTAAAGAAAACCAAATCCCCCAAAATTTATATTGGTGTTATTGGAATTTATTTTTTCATATCATTGAAATGTTGAAATACATATGGTTGGAGGATATGTGAGGTTGTGAATGATCATATTGACAAGAAGAGGAAAGGTGTGTTTTATTATAAAGTATTATACCACAATATAGTGATTAGAAAATATATAAAATGGTATATGATTGTGATTTAATAGTAAATGGGACCGTAAAATATTTGTATAACTTTTGAAAACCTCTAAAATATTTTCCTATTAACAATTAAAAAATGTAGTTCTTATACATTATTTTGATACTCACCTTCATATATTACTATTTATAAATAACAAAAAAACATTACCCTTAGTAGATTTTGATTTTTTAATCGAGATATTTAAACCATTGTAAATAATTAATATTCTAAATATGAGACAATTTATTTTTAAACAAAATCATTTTTTAATTATATATACTAACTTATAATATATGATCTAATCTATATCCTGTAGATAAATTTCATATGATATAAAATATTTATTTTATTTATTTATGTAAAACTAATAACTATTCTATAAAACCAGGAAATGAAAAAAAATATTTAAATTTTATAATATATATATATATATTATGAAAATAAAAAAATCTCAAAATTTAATTATTATCCATTTATGTACACTATTTATATTACCATTTTAAAATATATTTTTAATTTTGTTATGAAATAAATTCCACATATTTAAATTTCAATACATTCAGAAAAAAAAATCTATTATTCTTTATAAAATTAATTTTTATTGGTCAGGATAATTTTTATACGATCATATTTCCATCAATATTCAAACATTTACACAACCTATAACTAAATATTGTATTCATCACACATAATATACTCTAATTATGGTCAATATTTTAAATTATATCTTTTCATAATATATGTTTTATTACAAAGATTTTGTTTCTTTTTAATATTTTTGTTCATTTACATGTTTATTTTTTGGGACTGTGAGATTCTATAAAATCATGTTATTGTTTAATGTTTACTTGTTATTTTCCATCCTAAAGAATATATTCTAATTTTTATGAGATTTTATATCTTAATATAATAAAATAGTTCTTATTTTTTGTGAGGATTATTATAACTTATGTTTAAGTAACCTTCTAATATATATATATATATATTAAAATAAATTGAATTTAAAAAAATTGGAATGTGGTAGAGTAGGCCAAAACATATAATGGGATAAGGATATACAAATATGGTTTCAATCATTTTAATATTTTCAATGAAATAATTATTTGGGAAATATAATACATGCATGTTCCAGTAGTGATGCATATACTAAGTGTTTTCATAAAAATGGTTCTATAATGAAAATGTTAAAGGAATTTAAAGAAACTCAAGAGAATTAGAATTAAATGGATTCCCCAGTCAAGTGATGGAATTTAAATTCATGATAATTTTATAATATAGAGATATACATGAATTAAGATAAAAAATAAAAATTATTTCATCAATCATTTTAAAAATAACTCAAAACTATCATGAAATGATCTGGTTAAATAAGATCCTTGAATCAGATCTAGACTATAGAAGGGGTTTAAGGGACTGTTTAACCCCCATGGTTTGAAAACATGTGACTAGGAACTATAAAGAACACCTTTTCAAATAATTTTTCATAAATGAACCAATATCAAATAGAAGGTATGACTAGTAAAGCTAGATCAATATAAAAATATGTTAGTGGTTGTGAATCCATTATGATAAGACTAAAAAAATTATTTAACCTAAAATATGATAAATAAAATACCAATTAAATTAAAAAAACAAATATATCATTTAATCACCCATACATAGTCAAAAGTATGGTCAAGAAATAGTATAAAAAATAAACCAGGTAGGACACAAAATTGGTGATACTATATTAAGTCTAGAAAAATGAAAAAAATTAATAAGATGATAGCTACTCATATCCATGGGACATGATGGATCACTCCCACCATATCACCACCAACATCCAAATATCCACTTACAATAATACCTTATACATCTAATCAAACATATTCCTTCTCCAATATCTACTCAAATAAGGTTTAAATACATTTATTTTTTTGTATACGGGGTGTTGAATAATTATCCTAGTATAATATAACCTTTTTTTAAACATGAAACATTTTATAGAAAAATAAAATAAATCTAATATGAAAATAATCTATGTGAAAATACCCTTTTGAAATTTATACCACAGGTAACAAGAAAAAACCAATTAAAATGGTTAAAAGTGAAAAAATAAATGTAAATAAATACTCTAAATTAAAGACAATAGGGTAAATATTAAGGTTTTGAAGGTCCTAGAACACTAATATCCTTATATTATCTCAATTGTTTAACCAATAATATATCCTCCCATTTACAACACAATATGTAAATCTGTTCAATAACCTATTGGTAAATTACATCCCTGTTATACATTAATTTATTTAATTTGGTGTAATCCAAGGATAGGTAGTCCATGGAATTCCCAAAGGTACTTATCCTTGTCTTCCAACACAAGAACATAGGTTCCCATATGTTAATCTATCTTAGATAATTATAATTTCATTCTTTCAAAAATATAATTTTTTTAGATCACTTCATCAAACATAAAAAAAATCCCTCTATTCCATGTTAAATACAATATTTTTAACCTACCCATATTCGAACATAAAAAATGGAATTTTTCCATAAAATATCATTTTACATATAGAAACCTTTAAAAATATAATAAAATTATGTAAATAATCCAGAATAACATTTTCAAAATTTAAAAATTACTCATCATCCGTAAAATAATGATGACTAATGAAACTACTTGTCTAAATTAGTTAAACTATTAGACAACTATGTTAGAAAACTAAATATTCAAGTATCAAGACCCTTAAAAGATAAAAGGAATCCAAAAAATCAAAAAATAATAATTATATGTAAATAAAACCCTTTTGGTCATGATCAAATGGATGGATGAAAAACGTTAGTGGAAGGATATGAGAACCAATTTTGTGATAGAAGACTACTTATTCATTTTTTTTGTTAAAAAATGTGTTTTAAATGCTTTTGAAGACAATTATCATGGAGGAGGTATAAAATTTGGTTTCTTGTGGGACCTATGAGGTTAAAATTCATTGGAAAATAGGGGTGAAAGGAGTAATAACATTTAATGGGAAATATGAATTTAACACTTTCACAATGATCAATTAAGACTAGATATGACAAATCCTACCATATCATAGTGTGGGTCATCAACAAAAAACACCCCCAAATTGTTTGAGTCATGGTGAGACCTCCCAAAGTCATGTTGAAACTTGACTCCTTGATAAAGAGTCACACTGTCTTGGATGAGTCCCTATGTGGCCTCCCCTAGCCACAACAAGACCTAAAAATAATTTAGAAATGTATTTACACCTAGTTTGAGTCATGGCATGACCTCCCTTGGTCAAAGTGCAACACAACATTATCAAAAAATTAGATTTTCCAAAAATTAACAGAAATCCCAATAAATATGGAAACAATGAAAATTAATAATTTCATGTCGATTACAATGTAATTTTGGGGAAAATAAGACCATGGTTGTGACACAAACAAGAATGATATTTTAATTTTTAGTAATTTTCATATATTCCTTTATTATTTGTTAATATGATCAATCACCTTTTCCCTTAATATAGATACTTTTTACAAACGTATAGCGTCTCGTTGAAAATAAATGGGTTTTAATTCATATTGTTGCAAAGAATCCATCAACCATAATTAAATAAATAAATATCTCGGTATTTAAATAATATGGGAAAGAATCATGTTAGGAGGAATGTAAACCATGTAAAGGAAAGGATTAAAAATAATAAAATAAAATGAAATCATCCTTATTTTACATATATATTTTCATTAATAATTATAATTAATTGATCTTATCCGATTACATACAATATTTTTAGTCAATGATTCAATTTCTTACATAAATAAATTTAATAACACAAAAAAATTTGATCTCAAAAAGATATATGAATGAATATCAATAACACAGTGTTACATAAATGATCATGTTCCATGTATATTATTGATATAATTATAATATTTTATACACTATTCATAATGATATATTATGAACATAAAAACTCGATATGTGGGAAAATGTATAGGATATGATCATTGATTGTGGTGAGGTCATTGGGGGACCGATAAAATTAAAATCTATATTCTCATACTCACTACTAGATAGCGGTTAGCAACCTCAATCCATAGGGTAGGATGGAGAGATGTTTTCGGGATTTACTAACTATTTTAATCAATAAAAACAGTGAATGATATGATGATTAAAAGAACTATATATGTGTGTAAAATGATGGAGATACTGAATGAAATATCAATTATGTTAAAAATTACTATTTTAAAGGGAAAAAATATGAAAAAATATTATCATGAGAAAATAAATATTTTTTAAAATCCATTCCCGGTTTGAGGTGTGATAGTAAAAATCAACATTCAGAAAAATTTGAGGAAAATATATACCAGGTAAATTGACCCATAACTTTATTATTTTATAGTTTAGAACATAAAAAACTCATTAAATTGATTAAATACAGAAGTTGAAATCAATTTAAAAAAATTTCAAAAATGAAGATTATAAAATGAACTGAACAAATCATAAATACTTTCTCAATAAAATAAAATTCATATTTATAAAATAAGGAAAACTCAAATGCAATAACTTTATACGTAATATAAGGAAAATTTATAGAATGAAAAAATATCATATTTTGAGTTGAAGAAAGTCTCTTGTTGCTTTAGCTCTACCACTCCATTTCGATGAAGCATCTATTGGTACTCCTAAAGAATGAACTCTTCCCTTGGCTCCAGAGCAACCTTCTCCGGATTTCAATACCTATCACAAAAAAATTTGTGGATTCATTTGATATTATTTTATTTATTTATTTTATTATATATGATTCTATAGACACCATTTTTTATAATGTGACAATTTACAGTCATTACCATACAATAAGTGTCAGTATATTCAAAAAACCTTTTTTCAAAAGCTTGTAACTGTAGTAAAATTCAGAAAACAACTATGACCATGAAAATTGAATTAATAATTTCATGTGACATCGTTAATACTCCTGAAAGAAGTCATCAACTCTCTCACCACTTGAATCTCCATACTGAAATGCATGGCTTTTTCACTATTAGTGAGAATACTATTATTCATCATCACAACCAAAAAAATATTTTCCTAATAAAAAAATTATATTCTACACCATTAATTCATAAAACACAAAAATTAAACCACTAGGTTAGATGAATCCCTCGTATAGATCATATTTCTAGATAAAAATAGTATGATTCCCCTAATCTCGCCCCGATTAGGACACAATTTCAGTAAAAAAAATCCACTAACTAGATTCTTCATAGAGGATCTCATCATCATTTATTTTCCGAGTAAACAAGAACCTAGATCCTCATAGATATTCAGTATAATTGTATAATATGAACATTTTCATCATAATTGGAGGAAATTGTATCCTTAAACATATTCAAATAATCTACACTCATCCACAGATACAGTTTGTTGGTTGGAGTGGACACTCAAGAGGGGGGTGAATTGAGTTCCAATTAAATTTTTTTTAATGATTTGTATTAAAAATCTCCCAAATTGAATAACAAGCTAAACTGTAGTGAATTTGTAAAACAGTAAAGGTTCAGTTAGGTTCTAAATTGATTGATTAGTTCTCATTTAATCTAATCTGAAGATTGGATTATCTTTTTAAACTAACATACAAGGTTACAACAAATACGAACACTTTCTAGTTTAACTATCTGAGTAACATTAAAATAGATTTGTATTTCAATGTACTTAGATGTGGAATATTAAATATAGTTTTAACCAAAATAAACAAGCACAATAGTTTTAACCAAGAGTTTCAGTCTCAAGCTAAGAATTAGTCCTCTCAAATAGTTTTATATAAACTATGATCCACACCCTGGATCGGGGTTTACAATAGTACTCAGACTGTCCAGCTCCTCAGACCTCTACCACAGTTCTATGTGGGAAACCAACAATAACATCAACTCACAGGCTATCCTGATCACAGTTGACCTCTACCACTATCCACAGTGGGATACAAGAATGTATGGGAATGATTGAGTGAGGATTTATAAATCCTCCAGTTCAGCATAGGAAACAGTGTGTGCCTAAAAATATAGAGTACACACACTGCTCAAAATGTAAATAAATGAATCACAATAGAGATAAATAAATAGAGATGTGTTTAGAATGCTCTAAGTGTTTTAGTGAAGCTCTAGACTCCTTGGATTGAATGAAAATGAATATTTGAGTCCCTCTCTAGTTTTAGTCAAGAAAATAGAGTGTTGTTTTTGTATTTGACTTCCAGGTCCAGGTTGATCATCCTGATCAGCTTCAGTGTTGGTGAAATCGTCGAAGCTCTTTACTTCTTGAATGTTAAATTTCTACAGATTCAGTATGTATTCCTCCTTATTCATCAATTTAAGTAAGTCCTTTTTTATATCCAGAAGATTGTCTCATATTTTCATGGAATGACTGATCACCCAACCGAAGGGTCTTTATTAGTTCGAGGCTCCCTTATTTACCTTCAACTCCGGCAATTGGAATGATTACCTTTTTATAGGTATGAGGTTTGGTTCCATGACATTCAATAGACTATAATTAATTAATACCTGTAGAATTAAAAGAACCAAATATTACCATTGTTAATAAGAAAATATAAGTAGGGTTTAGAGATATAGTGACGGGTTTCCATCGGTAGCTCTTAGAATCAAAAAGCATGTATCGGTAGACTTGAGTTAGTAGGTATGTATTGGTAGATGTTACTCTTTCTAATGGTAGAATAAGTATCAGTGACAGTGACTTTGTATTGGTAGATCCCCTTATCGATAGATCTTCTGTATAGGTAGCATTATTATATCAGCGGATCGCTCCATCGGTAACTCGCTTATATCGGTAGCTGTCTGTCTGTCTATCTATCTATATCGGTAGACATTATATCGGTAGCTATCTGTATCTCTTTGTATGTAGACTTGTATCAGTTGTTGTCTGTTTGTCTATATCGTTAGACTTTAATCAGTTGTTTTCTTTCTGTGATCATCGCTTATCGGTAGACTGAGTCTGTATCGGTGACTATGTGCATACTGGTGGACTTACTCTATCGGTAGGTCTCTATCTATGACTCAAAAACATATTACGTATCTGCTCTATGAAAATCATATCCCGATTGTGATAGTATTATTTCAACACATTTATAAACATAGATAAAAATTTATTAACATATTCCAATGATTATTTTTATATTTTGGTCAACTCAATAGTAGGATGACATAATTTAACATATAGATAGAATTTTTAAAACATATTAAAAAATAATTGAGATTATCAAAACAGGTGAGGTCAACAATCTCCCCCTTTTTTATAATCACAAATTATGGTATTATATTCAAAAATAATCATTAATATAATAGTATAAAATGCATTGGGTCTCATCAAATGTATCAGAGAATAGAGTATTACATGAAAATGTCCCAGAGGAATGAAATAATTGTATCAGAGGAAAAATTATAAGTGTACCAGAGGTAAAATATATTATGCTCCATATTTCTCATATTTGTCCCCCTTATATAAAGTATGCTATATTAGGCTCATATTTCTTATATTTCTCAGAGTGCTCATATTTATCCCCCTTTGTGATTAGAAAAAAGTAGTAAACAACGGATGAGAGAAGTATCAGAAGATAAAAGAGAATAAGATCATATATCATTCTTGGTGCAAAAAAATAGAGAAAGACAAAAAGAATACAATTGATTCCTATCAAATGTTCTAGACACTATTCAATCAACCTCCTCAGCATGTGATTTTGATTTACCCTTGGAATTAGAAGAGGATTCAGGTCATGTAGATGTAGGTGGATGTTTAGGAACACTAGTGATAATCAGAGGAGGCTGAGCGACTGATACAATGCCTAGACTATAATGTGGAGCCCTCTATGTGGTCATAGGAGAGACACTTCTAATTTCTTGAGCTGGTGACATCTGAGGAATGGAGGCAGACTGGGCAGAGGCTAACAAAGATGGAGGGACAATGATTATATTATTGTCTACATGCAAAAATGGCAGCAACAGATTCATGAATTCCATAATTATTCCCCCTCCTCTTTCCATAGCAGAGATAAAGTCATCATTGTTCTCCATAAACTTGTCTATAGCAGGGTTAAACTTTATGATCTTTCTTAATTGTTCTCTGAAAGCATGAGTGACTGGAGGTACTTTCATGTTCCCTAACAGAAGCTTGAAATGATTTTTCAATTGATGTTTAGTGTAGACCCTTTGGAAATAGTAATCCACTTTGTCTTTAACCTCTAACTGAGAAGTAGTGGCCTCTCTCATAAAATTATGAACAATCTGTCTTATATCCATAGTGGTAGTCGCCACTTAGGACAAGGCAGCAGAGTCTACAGAGCTGGTGGTGGAAGACTATCCCATTTCCTCTCTCATCACAGCTTGAATCTGACCAAGATCCAAAGAAGGTCTGGTAGAACTCAGAGGTGCAATAGTAAAGGAAATTGTTTCCTTAAAAGATTTATTCAGCCCACTTATGAGATTTTTTAAAACAGAGTCCTGGGTGTTGACATCTTACTCCATGGTATTCTTTAATCCTTCAAAAACTGATACCATATGGCTGACTACACTTTTTACAAATGTTAAGTCCTTGTCTTCATGAGATTTAAATATCATATAAGATTCCATAGATACAACTGATTTATTTAGAAACTCAACATCCTCTACCAAGCTTGAAACTTTGTTCTAGCAGGTTTTGACTTCATCCAAAACACCAGATACCAATTTAGTCATCACAGATTAAATAGATAATACTAAGGAGGTTTACATTCTTCAGATCTCTTCCATAAAACATGTCTTGAGATCAGAAATCAATTGATTTAAATCATATTTCTTACAATATCTTAAGGTAAAGTCTTAGAAAGGGGATTATAAGTGACACAAGGTCTACTGATGGGTGTATCATCTTTAAGGTCCGGATAATCCAACCCAAGGACTACAAAACATGGGTCTTCGAACCATTCTTCAAACTCATGAGATACTGAAATAGTACCATGTCTGGTAGGATGCTCCCCCTCAATCTGTGCATTCACCAGAACAAGTATATCAATAGTAACATGATCAGACAGGTCTTCCTCAGAAGAATCCTACACAAAAATTTCCATTTAAACAACATGAGGTTCATTGGGGGTAGGTGTAGGTTCTTCCATCTCATCCAAAACAGCCTATTTAGGCACATAAGAATTCCCAATCAGTGGGCTTATGGTCAATATACACACATCTGAACTATCAGAACCATGTTCTCAATTTTCATATACTTCTTCCTCATTCTTTGGAGCAGGCTGGTCTTCCTCATCAATAGGGGCTTCTTCATTTCTTACTCCTAACATAGTTTCCATTCCAGATGATACAACTTCAGAAACTGGACTTGGAGGCATGTCCAGATCCCTTCCATCAGCTATAGAGGTATCCTATTTATTATTATCATCACTATACTGAGGTTTATCTCCATCAGGTCCTAGACCTGGATCTCTTCTGTCTCTTGGCCTATTGGGATGGTCAACTAGATTGAACATATCATACACTTTCTCATCATCAATATCCAATTACATTAACCATGGGTTCCAGCCAATCATCATGTACTTACATATTGTGATTGTGATGCAAAAATTGTTTCTCTAAACTACTGTCTCATCCTGAGACTCCGCTACTCCTTTTACCTTGATCATTACCGAAATCAACTTTGAAAAGAATAAAGCATTGGATTTTGACTTAGGCCTGATTATATCCTCAATTTGGATCATCAACAACCTACACATATTTACGTTGACACCATGCCTCAGTAGATGAAACAAATATATATCTTGGTATCTCATATTTGCAAAGTCCCATCTTCTTGGACTTATCACATGTTGGATGAATTTGAACAATAGCCAATTTTCTCCATCCATCTCAGTAGACACTACCTTGCTTGGTTTTCCACTACCGGGGAGCTCTTCCAAAGAATCATCATAGTCAAAAATGTCACTGGTAGGAGGTATTTTCTTTGAGGTATACCCAAATACACCCTCATGTGGAACTTTGAGACATTCATCCCATTCAACAGAAGAAAAATAAATTTCATTTCCATTCACTAATGAAACTATTCTATTTTCTTCTTCAGACATATCAAAACGAAAAAAGGCATAAAACTCCTTAACCAACTTCGGATAATGAGGTCCATTATTGTTTTCAAAACAGTCGAGCCATCCTTGTTCCTCCAATTCTTTAAGAACTAATGACATGCAAGGAAAGATCCATTCCTCGCTGAGTTCATTTTCGATTACTACTTCTATATTTTTCAAATGCGGGTTCACTACACGTTTCCTCGACCTTGTTCTACTTTCAATCCCTGAATGTCGGAAGTTTCGTTCATTCCATCTCCAATCGAAGAACATAGGGTAATGTGTAATTCGTGGGTTTGAGAAGTGAGGATTTAAGGGTGGAGAGTTTGTGCTAGATTGAAATGTGACTAAGGCTTTGTTTTTATCATTTATGAATCAAAGTGTAATAAAAAGAATTATAAAGAAAACAATAATAGTTTTGGATAAATAAAATGAAAATCAGACAGTGCATGACATATTAGTGACAATTATTGGTGAGAATCCTGACAGTGAGGTTTACCTATCGGTGAGGTCTCTAGCGGTGAGGTCTCTCTAGCGGTGAGCTGTCTAATGGCGAGGTCCATTAATAGTGAGGTATAACAGTGAGGTTCAATAACAGTGAGGTATAATAGTGAGGATCATACCAAGGAGGTATAACAGTGATGATTTGGCTAACGGTAAGGATTTGGATAATGGTGAGGATTTGGTTAATGGTGAGGATTTGGCTAACGGTGAGGATTTGGATAACGGTGAGGATTTTTCTCCACAAAGTCTATCATTCCTAAGTCATGTCTTATATACCTTAACCTATCTGAACATAAAAGCATTGTGAATTTGTCAGCTAATTGATGTTCAATACCTATAAATTCAAGAGTAATATCAAACATTTGGTAAGGATCTCTCAAAAAGTGTTTTCCTTACATAAATTTGTTTGGTCCTAGAGTGATATATAGGATTCTTAGAGATATTGATTGCACTAGTGTTATCACAGTTTATAAATACTTTTCTAAAATGATATATGTAGTCCAATAATGTATGTTTCATCCACAGAATTTGTGCACAGAAACTACATGTATCTATATACTTTGTTTTAGCAGTAGATAATTCAACAAAGTTCTTCTTTTTACTACACCTAGATATCATGAACTTACCTAGAATATGAAATGTTCCAGAATTGCTTATTGTATCTAATGTGAAACCAGCAAAGTCAGCATCTAAATAACATATTAAATTGAATGATTTTACTTTTGGATAGAATAATACCAATTTTGTAGTATGTTTAAGATATTTGAAAATTGTTTTAATAGCAAGAAAGTGTGACTCTTTTGGATTATCTTCAAATCTTGCACACATACACACACTGAACATAATATCAGGTCGACTAGTAGTAATGTATAGTATGATCCCAATCATACCTCTGTAGTTGGTTTGATCCATTGGTTTTCTAGTTTCATGGGCATCTAACTTCCAAATCGTACTCATAGGTGTGTCACATTGCTTAATACTATCCAAACCAAAATGTTTTAAAAGATCCTTTGTATATTTATTTTGATTTAAAATAATACCATTCTCATTTTAAAAAATGTAAAATCGAAGATAATATTTGAGTTCTCCCATTAAACTCATCTCAAATTCATTTTACATACTCTTTGAGAAATCAATACACAATGAATTTTTAGATGATATAAAAAATTTCATCAACATAGATTTGTACTATCAAAACATATTCAAAAAGTCTTTTAATAATGACAGTTGGATTAGAAATCCCTTTAGAAAAATCTTTTCAAATAAGAAAACTACTAAGTCTATCATACCAAGATCTTGAGGCTTGTTTTAAACCATATATAGCCTTAGAAATCATAAAAACTCGATTTGGAAAATGGGGATTAGCACATTCAGGTGGTTGTTCAACAAAAACATCTTCAATTATCAAACCATTTAGAAAAGAACTTTTAACATCCATTTGATATGACATGAAATTCAGATGATCAGCATAGGCAAGTAGAATCCTAATAGCTTTTAATCAAGCTACAGGTGAAAAGTTTTCTTCATAGTCTATTCCTTAATCTTGACTATATCCTTGTGAAACTAGTCTTTCTTTGTTCCTAACTATATTTCAAGACTTATCAACTTTATTCCAAAAAACCCATTTGGTGCCTATGGTCAAGGTGTCCTTAGGTCTATCAACAAATTCCCAGACTCTGTTTCTTTCAAATTGATTTAATTCTTCTTTCATAGCCATTACCCAAAATTTATCATTAGTAGAATCATAGATATTTTTAGGTTCTAACTGTGAATGAAAGGCTTGATGTTGGAACTGGTTTCTTAGAAAAGCACTAGTCTATGTCCCTTTATCAAGATTACCTACAACAGTATCTAAATGATGGTTATTTAAAATCCTAGTAGATCTGGTAAAGGTAGGACTAGAAATTTCATGTTCTTATCTAGGTTCAGGTTCATCAGAAGCAGATTCTGGAATATTTCCAGAACTAGTTGTCTTTACAAAAAATTCACTGCTTTTATCATTATGGTCCAGAATAGACAAATCTTCTTCAAGATTTTCAAGAGAAGGTTTAGGTTCATGCATATCTTCTTCAACTAATTTGATGTGAAATGATTCTTCCAAAAATTTGGATCTTTTATTAAAAACTCTATAGGAATTGGTAGATAAAGAATAACCTAGAAATATTCCTTCATAACTCATGGATGAAAAATTATCAAGATTATCTTTAGTATTGAGAATAAAAACATTGCAACCAAAAACTCTGAATTAACTTACTTTGGGTTTTCTATTATTCCATAATTCATAAGGGGTATTTTTAAGAACCAGTATAATAAAAACTCTATTTATAATATAACAAGCTGTATTGACAGCTTCAGCCAAAAAATAAACTGGTAAGTCATATTCATTTAGCATAGTTCTTGTAATTTCTTGAAGGGTTCTATTTTTTCTTTCTACTACACAATTCTGTTGAGGTGTCCTAGGTACATAGATATTATGATTGTAGCATTTATGTGAGTATTATGATTCAAATTCATGATTTTTAAACTCATGACCATGATCACTTCTCAAGTTTTTAATCTTAAGTAAACTAAGGTTTTCTACAGACTTATAGTATTTCATAAAGTTAGAATAAGGATCACTTTTGTGAGCTAGAAAATAAACCCATGTATATCTAGAAAAGTCATCATCTAAGATATAGATATAGTGCTTCCCATTTAAACTAGAATCTCTGGATGGTCCAAATAAATCCATGTGAACCAACTCAAGTGGTTGAGAAGTTGAAACTTATTTCATTGATTTAAAAGAAACATTATGTTGCTTTCCCTTTTGATAGGGAGTACAAACTCTGTCTGATGGGAATTTTAGTTGAGGTAGGTCTCTAACTAAATTTTTCTTATTCGGATTATTTAGTGAATGAAAGTTGAAGTGTCCCAATATTTTGTCTCATATCCAAGATTCATTATGAAAATAATTTAAATAGGTAATATTTTCCTTATCTAATGATTTTAAATCCACAGCATAAACATTTTCATTTCTTAAGGAAGAAAACATTAAAAAAATTAGAATTAAAAACATTACAAGAATCATTTTCAAACTAAACATTAAATCCATCTTCACACAACTGAGAAATTCTTAAAAGATTATATTTTAGTCCATAAAGAAGTAAAAACATAGAAATTAAAATTGAATCAGTGTTACCATTTTGGCCTACGCTGAAGATTTTTTCTTTTGAATTATCACCAAAGGTGACACTTCCTCCATCAACATTGACTAAGCTTTTGAAACATGAGTAATATCCAGTCATATGCCTTGAACATCCACTGTCCAAGTACCAGGTCTTCATACAGGAATATTTTAAGCAGGTTTCCTACAAAACAATTTAAGATAGAAAATGATTTTGGTACCCATATTTTCATGGGTCCAGATAGGTTAGCAAGAAAAGCTTTTGGTACCCATATTTATATAATGGGTTTCATATAATCAACAGATTCAAAACACATTGATAGATAAACATTTTTTGATCTATAACTATGTGAATAGATGGTTGAGGCATAGGAACTTCCAGAACTGGAACTAGTAGCAAACTGTCTGATTTTTGGAATAAATCTATTTTTTTATCTATCTCTGTCCAGGTTGGTATCCTAAACTAGTAGTGTATTTTGGTGATACATGTTTTCAAATAATTTTAGTTAGATAATTCCTTCCATTAGTAAATTTTTCCTAATTATTCCTGAGTTTTTCATTAGACAGTTTCAGTTTGGTATTTTTTTAATAGTCGAGCATTCTTTTCCTTTTCTACTTCTAGTGCAGATTTGACAGTGCTAGTTAAAGCATACTATTTCTTCAATGTTTTATACATATCTTTCATCACATTGCAGGTTTTCTCAAGCTTGTTATAGTATTCAAATAACTCATCACAAGACATGTTTTCATAATTAGAAATAGAATCATCTCTAGAATAATAAAAATTTAAAACAGGAGTATCCAATGTTACCTCGTATGTATATTTCATGAAACACATATTAGATTTTTTAACTTTTTCATCCTAAGTGGAATCAGAATCACATGAACTGTCTTATGAAGCACTCCAGGTTTCTTTCATAGATCTCTTATATTTGTTGTCCTTGTACTCATATTTCTTCTTATACTTAAATTTTGGATAGTCATCTTTCACAATTCCTTTCCTTTTGCATTCATAGAAGACTATGTCATCACTTTCATTAGTTCTTTTCTAATATTTATTCCAATGACCCTTATTATCAAACATTCCCTTATAATTGGATTTTTTGAAAAACATTATCTTTATAAAAAACTTCTTAAATCATCTAGCAATCTGATCCATTTCATCATCACTATATGATTAAATTTCTTCACTACTTGAGCTGTCACATTCACTTTGAATTTTTCCTTTTTCCTTATTTTTTGAAGAAGAAGTATTGAAGGCTATAGACGTTTTTTTTGGTTCATCATCTTCTTCCCTATTGACTTTGAGTTCTTCTTCATACATCATTAATTTACCAATGTGTTTGTTGACAAGCAAATCACTAATGTCACAATATTCTCTAATTGAAACTAATGTGCCTCTAAATCAGTCTGGAAGACATCTTAGTATCCTCCTTATTTGCTCTTTTTCATGAACTGATTTCCCAAGTGAGTCATTGTATTTACAATTTTGTTGAACCTGAGATTCATGTCAGAAATAGGATCATCAGGATTCACATTACAATTATCATATTTAATAGTGTAGGTATTCAATCGCATTTCCTTAACATTTGTTGTTCCCTCGTGGGAAATAGCCAAAGTATCGCAAATTTCATAAGCAGTTTTACAAGCAGATATTCATTTAAATTATTCATCTCTTAAAGCATAGTATAGGGAATTCATTTCTTTAAAATTATTATTGTAATCTGTTTTAGTAGGTTCATCCCAAGTAGTTCTTTCATTTTCTATAATCTTATACTTAGTCTCTATATCAGTCTAGAAGTCTAATCCCATTCTTTCTAAATGAATTTTCATTTTTAGTTTCCGTTGGTTATAATTAACACCATTAATTAAAGGTTGCATGTTTTTATCAACACCTTCTAGTATATTATCCATAATAAGATTTTAGAAAATATATTGAAAGAGATAAAAATTTAGAAATAACCAAAATTTTGAGATCTTTTGATACAACTAAAATCATAGATGAAAAATAGATTGTTTGGAAATACTTTATTAATAACAAACCTTTAATACCAAATGTTGGTCAGTGTGGACTCTCAAGAGGGTGATGAATTGAGTTCCAATTAAGAATTTCTATTTAATATATTTTTATTAAGAATCCCCCAAATTGAATAACAAGATAAACTACAGTGAATTTGTAATAGAGTAAAGGTTTTGTTAGGTTCCCAATAGATTGATTACTTCTCAGTTAATATAATCTGATTATTAGATTATATTTTGAAACTAACCTACTGGTTATAATAAATACAAAAACATTATAGTTTAACTATCAGAGTAACTTTAATATAGATTTGTATTTCAATGTACTTCGCAGTGGAATATTCAATATAGTTTTAACCAAAATAAACAAGCACAACATTTTAAACCAAGAGGATAAATCTCAAGCTGAGACTAAGTCCTCTAAAATAGTTTTATATAAAATACGATCTACACCCTAGATCAGGGTTTAATACAGCACTCAGACTGTCTAGGTCCTCAAACCTCTACCATAGTTCTACGTGGGATGTAACACCCCAAGCTTCTACGGTACGTTTCCCTTCGAATAATGTGATAGCGTGTGTTGTACGCAACACCGAGTTCTAACACACCATAACTAATCAAACTAGCCGTTATGAATAGTAATACCTACTTTTTGAAATTATATATATTTTATATTTGAAAATGGACTTCATTTTTGGATTCGGAATATCGAATTTAGCCTAGGGTGAAATTTTGGTACATTTCGGATAACTTTCATATTTTGATGAATAGTGAAAATTACTAAATTTTAATTAAAAACAACTTTTTTAATCAAATTAATTACTAGTGATAAATTATGAATTTGAGTGGTTTTAAAGTATATTTAGAATATATTTTTACCATTTAATATAATTTTGGTCATTGGACATAATTTTACAATTAAACCGAACATAAACAAGTGTCAATCTTTTGATAGTTATTATCTCTTAAAAACACGCTTTTTGTTTTAACAGCGGGAATTAATTTTAAATTAATTTCTGCCACTTCTGTGTTTTGAATTTAGGAAAATGGATTCCATATTTGGAATCAGGATGTTCAAATTGTGTAAATAGGTAACTTTTATTTTTAGACATTTTGAATAGTTACTGTGGTAAATATTTTATTTACCATGGTTAAAGGGTAAATCCGGTAAATAAGGGTTAAAAAAATAATATTATAATAATACAAAATTACCCTAAAACGTGTCCTAACCTTATTGGTGGACACATACCCGACCATGGGCATCCTTGGGTCAATTTGGGGACCCCTTGGAGCCACTTGAATGTGGTAGGGACACTTTATATTAATAAAGTTAAAATAAAAATAAAAATGGCATAAGCTTACATCTTTTAGAAGAACAATTTTTACATAGGGTTATACATGCTGGATTTTCGATTATAAATATTCATTAGAAAGCTAAAAATATTTCCTACATAATGATAGTTTACTTATAATTTTTAGACATTAAATAATTTATTTTATTTATGACACAATGATGATGCAGTAATTACTATAATAGTGAAAAATTAAAATAAGTGATATTATAAATACCCAAATAAATATAATATGAAACTTTTAATGAATTAAACTAATTTTCTAGGATAATATGATATATTAGGATTGATTTAATGGACTTTTTTCGAAGTAATAAATCTGTTATGAGTTTCAAAAAAATCAACTAATGAATAGTGTCAAAATTGACATAAAAGAATTCTTAAAACAAATATTATATTATTAATTGATATTAAATTCCTAAAAATCTAAGGTTCGGCCACGAGACTTATATCATGATAGGTTAATCATTAATGGACCACTTGGGGGTCTCTTGGATGTATATAGTAAGTTTATTAACCATAATATATAAAATACAAAGAGACATTGTAAAAGTGAAACTAATTAACTTAGAGTTAATACTTAAAGATAAGGTTAATATAAGTACCCAAACCTGTCTAAATTATATTGGATGAGTTTCTTTCGACCTATCCCCACCTCATCATTTGAATAGTCAACTTTGGAGCCTTTAGAAACCGAATATGAATTTATTATAAATTAATATTTCTAGCTTTTCCAAAGGTGCCCCTCACCCCTCTTATAAAAGGGCACTCCTCCTTCTCATTTCTTCACACCTTCAAAGCCTTTTGGTTCGGCCAAACTCTGCCCAAATACTCTCCCAACATCCCTCAATACAACCTAGAGGCCTTAGTTTGATCAGAAAGCCAACCTAAGGAGCCCTTTTGATCAAATCAAAAGGAAGAACCCGAAGAAGAGGTAATGATTTCACCACCCTTTTCTCAGTTCATTTCTTCTTCCACTTCTTCTTCCTTTGTTCTTACCATTCTGAAATAATAACTCCAGTATCTCACATATACTGTGATGTTATTATAAATATGGTACAATCATATTCAGTATTCTATCCACCCTTTGAATAACATGTCACCATACGTGCGTACGTACGGCTTACCGTCTCCACGTCGTGGTGTAATTGTTATTCAATATAATATTATTTGGATGGGTATAATAATGATGTGTAACTCATGTAAATAATAAATATAACATGTTAATGATTCTGTATATATGATATACCATCCATTTATATATTATTTTAATATCAAAAGAATGATATTGTCGCTCGTGCGTACGTACGGACTACCGTCTCCACGAACGCGATGAGATTCATTCTCCATCGTATCCATTCAAGTATAATTATCATTTGATGATTTAAAAATGATGTTTAAGGACTGTATATCATTCTGGATATGAATAAGATACAACAACCATGGCTTATGTAACAAAACATATAAAAGAAAATGAGTAAGTTAACTCCCGAAACGACGATAATTCTAAGATATTATTAACAAATCAATGTTAAAAGATCATATATGATATCATATTAATATATATGATTCTTGTATAATTTAATAACAACTATTTCACCATTATACAGGAGGTTAACCTACCCCAACCAAGGAAAAGTACAAGGTAAGGGTTATTTCACAATCTCTTCATTATCCGAGGTTGTTTATATGTAATAATCTACTGGGATCTCTTTATCATCCACATCCATGTTTCTTAAAAATGTATTTCAAAACATTTTTACTATTTACAAGAATATGGGTTAAAGTCATTTATACCCTTGTTTGACTTTTTATAAGAGTTTTATAAAGGAATCTTTCCATCGTTTTCAAAACAAGGTCCTTTTTAACCTTTTCGACGGAATTGAGGTAAGAATGTTTTTTTAACTTATACGGCGGGTGCGGTTATTTTCCGCCGTTATAAAATTGTCGAAGCTTTACATACAAGCTTATAAGAATATTTTCAAAGAAAATGTTTTATTTTATATGTATCTTAAATGATTTCAAAATAAAAGGAGATACTTCTTTAAAAAGAATTTTGATTTCATCTATGTCAACATCCTTTGATGGATTTTAAGATTATTTGAAGTTGATTTATTATGATACAAAACTTCTATATTGTATTGAAGGTTTTGTGATATGTTTGACTGTGGATGTGCTATTTTTATACCATTCATAGTTTATGGTGAAATTATTGACATTTCGTATGCTAGTTTTAATACGAATGTTTATGTTATGTTTAAACCTTTTCATATGGGAATGCATTGGACTTAATAAGTGACGGGTGGAGCCCGCTATAGCTCCTCGATGCATCGGTAGGTCTCATGAGACAAACTAGTGTCTTGGCACAAGGCCTTGAAAAAATCTTATTTGTAGTCTTGGCACGAGGCCTTGGCTATGTGGTTATGATAGTCTGGCATTATGCATTCCAACATTATGAAAGTGGTTATTGATTTTTGCATGTGATTATTCGATTAGTAGAATATCCATGTGAATAAGTAAATGGCATTATTTCATTTTACTTTTGCCATACCATGTTGAAGTTCAATTTTAAAAGGCTTTTGTTTTAGTAATGCATTGCCTTAAATGTTTATTCTTATTTATGAAAGTTTCCGCTTTATTGTTATCCTTACTGGGCATTTGAGCTCACCCCTTTTCTATGTTTTATTTTTTTCCCCAGGATGTGAAGAAGTAAATTATGAATGACCTGCAGGGATATTAAGAGGGGATAGTAGTGTGGATTATGGAGACATTATGTTGTTGTAGTAGTTTTTCATTTTATGATGTAATGTAAAACTTATGAATATATCTAGTGTTTCCAAGGCTACTAAACCAATCGGTCTTTCGAGATTTGATCTTTCTTGTGATCATGCCAATGTTATGTAATAATGCACCAACTCTGGGTAACTGGGGTCGGGGCGTTACAGTTGGTATCAGAGGAAGTTTAGTACTAACCTTGGAAGCTAGATTTAGATAAACTCTGATTAGAGCACGTAGACCTATGATGAACTTTGAGGATTAGTATAGAAGAACTTCCTAGAAATTTTGGTATTGTAGAGATTTTGTGAGTTTTCCGAACAATACATCCCTGTCTGGATACGAGCAGGTAGAGGCGGCTCTGGCACAGATGTACCTAGGGGTAAAACCCGAAAACACCGCTTTGAGCTAGACTCGAACGGGAACTGGTGCACGACAACGGGCCTTGCTGCACTCTTGGTTACGACACTCCCGGGGGATATGCTTAGGATAACTCTCACTTTCTTTACAAATCATTATGAAGGGTTTATGAGTATATACTTCCTCAAAGAAAACATATTTATGATTATGGATTATATCCATATATAGTTCAATTTATGTTTAGTGTTTTATAAGTATGGGATTATGTATTTTGATTCATAAACTGATCTAGTTTATGACATTGTTTAGAAATGGCGCCTAGTGGAAGAAATGGAAACCGTATCAATGCACGCACTCCATGTAGGGATTGCCCTCCTGCTCAAGATAATTATAGTGGGGCTGGTGATGCAACTGGTGCTGATCAGCTAATCACCGTACTGGGACAACTTACTAAGGTTATGAATAATAACCTTACCCGTATGGAGCACCCTGATCCGCAGCGTGGAGGATCAATGTTAGATCGATTCATGAGACAACAACCACCAACGTTCAATGGGAGTACAAATCCCTTAGTAGCTGAGCAATGGATATTTTCGCTAGAGAAAATATTTCAGGCTTTGGGGAGTAGTGAAAGGGAAAAAGTTACCATGGCAGTTTACCGCCTCACTGGAGATGCTGATCAATGGTGGTCATTGATTCAAAACATGAAGGAAGATGATGAAGTATCAAACATGGAATGGAGGGAGTTCAAAGATCTGTTTTTAGAAAAATACTTTCCTCGCGACCATCGAGCAGATATGGAAAGGCAATTTCTGAGTCTGAGACAAAAGGAGGATGATAATGTCACAAAGTATGAGGCTAACTTTACAAGGTTAGCGAGGTACGCTGGTGATTATATTCGCAACCCAAGAAGTAAGATTGATCGTTTCTTTGATGGGTTAAAACCATTTCTCCGTCGAGCATTAGTCTCACAATCCTTTTCATCGTACGAAGACATTGTCTCATGTGCTATCAAGACCGAAAAGGAATTCTCTAAGTCTTATGACTTTAAAGCAAAGCAAGGGAAGAAGAGACCTGCTGATCAATCTGGGAATGGAAATAAGGGGAAGAAGGGAAAGGTTGAATATCCATCTTGTGGTAAGTGCGGGAAGAAACACCCCGGTGCTTGCCTGAAGGGAATGGAAGTCTGTTACAAGTGTGGTGAAAAAGGCCACCAAGCTCATGATTGCAAGGGGAAGAAGGAAGCTACCAATGTTCAGTGCTACAATTGCAGGGAGATGGGGCATTATGCAAATGCATGTCCTAAGCGTCAGGAGAACTTACCTCAGAAAAGGCCAAGGGATCAAGGCCAGGCTTATGCTATCACTACTGCTGAGGTAGAAACTCCGAAAGACGTGGTGGCAGGTAATTTAATGGTTTCCTCAAGTTTAGCAAATGCATTATTTGATTCTGGATCATCGCATTGTTTCATATCTTCCCAGTTTGCTAAGAAAATTAGATATTTGCAATTTGATTTAATAAGGGAGTTGTCAGTTAAAACTCCTAAGGGAAGTATCGTTGCAACAAAGTTTTGTGAATCAGTCCCCATTAGAGCACATAAATTTTCTTTATCTGCTGATTTCATCGTCATACCTATGATTGAGTTTGATATAATCCTCGGTATGGACTGGCTTTCGGACTATGATGCGAAGATTTATTGTAAGAAGAAAGAGGTTACGATTCTCGATGATAATGATAAGGAACACCTTATTTTTAGAGCAGAATCGTCACCACCTAATTCTTATTTAGACCCACCCCCAGTAGCTCAACTTAATTCAATTATTGGGGAGGAAGAGAATGAAATAACTGTCAGTGAGGAATGGAATGTTCAAATAGAGGATGTACCTGTTGTGAAAGAATTTGTAGATGTATTTCCGGAAGATTTACCTGGACATCCTCCAGAACGAGAAGTTGAGTTTTCTATTGATTTGATTCCTGGATCAAGGCCTATATCGAAGACCCCTTATAGAATGGCCACTGTAGAGTTAGTCGAACTAAAGAAACAACTAGAGGAATTGAGTAATAAGGGATTTATTCGCCCTAGTGTTTCTCCATGGGGAGCCCCTGTTCTTTTTGTTAAAAAGAAAGATGGATCTACGAGGTTATATATTGACTACAGGGAGATCAATGCTATAACGATAAAGAACAAGTATCCCCTACCTCGTATTGATGATTTATTTGACCAACTGCATGGAGCTCAATACTTTTCAAAGATTGACCTTCGATCTGGATACCATTAGTTGTGTGTGAAGAAGGAAGACATTCCGAAAACAGCATTTCGAACCAGGTACGGGCATTACGAGTTTACTGTAATGCCGTTTGGATTGACCAATGCACCCTCTGTATTCATGGATCTGATGAATAGAGTTTTCAAGGAGTATCTCGATGAATTTGTGGTAGTATTTATTGATGATATATTGGTATACTCCAAAACCTATGAAGATCATGAAAATCACTTGCGCATTATCTTGAAGACTCTGAGGAGGCATGAATTATATGGAAAGTTTAGCAAGTGTGAATTCTGGCTTCAGGAGATTTCTTTTCTTGGACATATTGTCTCTAAAGATGGAATCTCTGTTGATCCTTCTAAGACCAAGGCAATCCAAGAATGGCCAGCACCTACGAGTATAACTGAGGTACGTAGTTTTATTGGTTTGGCAGGTTATTATCGACGTTTCGTCCAGAATTTTACCCGATTGGCAAACCCATTAACGAAGCTCACACGTAAAGGGGTTAAATTTGTTTGGACAAAATAGTGTGAAGAATGTTTCGAAGAACTGAAGAGAAGATTAGTCAATGCTCCTATATTGACTCTACCATCGGGGAATGATGGGTTCGTTATTTATAGTGATGCATCAAAGAAAGGACTTGGTTGTGTCCTTATGCAGAATGATAGAGTTATTGCCTATGCATCACGACAGTTGAAAATTCATGAACAAAACTATCCTACTCATGATCTTGAGTTAGCAGCTGTGATCTTTTCTTTGAAGATATGGAGGCACTACCTCTATGGTGAAAAATGTGAGATTTATACTGATCACAAGAGTTTGAAGTATATTTTCTCACAAAAAGAACTCAACATGAGGCAAAGGAGATGGCTTGAATTACTCAAGGATTATGATTGTACGATACACTACCACCCGGGGAAGGCAAACAAGGTGGCAGATGCTTTGAGCAGAAAATACCATGGAGTTTTGAACATGATGAGAATTGAAAGGGATCCAATTTTCATGGATCTAGTGAAGATGGACATGGGAATAACCAGGGAAGGTGAAACATCAATGCTTTTTCAAATGGTTGCCAAACCATCTTTACTAGAAAGGATTAAGAGTTCTCAGACCGATGATGAAGAATTTCAGAAGAAGATTAAAGCTGTGAATGATGGGAGATTGAGAGACTTTGTGTATGAAGATGGAACTTTTAAATTTGGAAAGAGACTTTGTGTTCCCAATATACCTGATCTAAAAAGGGAATTGCTGGATGATGCTCATAGTTCCAATTTCTCTATACACCCTGGGAGCACCAAAATGTATAGAGATTTGAAGGAACATTTTTGGTGGGACAACATGAAGAAGGAGATTGCTGATTTTGTATCAAGATGTATGGTTTGTCAACAAGTGAAAGCTGGAAGGCAACAGCCTGGAGGAGTCATGCAACCTCTTCCCATACCGGAGTGGAAATGGGACAATATTACGATGGACTTTGTCATGGGGCTACCAAAGACTTCTAGAAGGAACGATGCAATATGGGTTATTGTTGATCGTCTTACCATGTCAGCACATTTTCTTGCTATAAGAGAAGATCTAACCCTGGAACGTCTAGCAAGACTATACATTAATGAAGTTGTGAGACTTCATGGTGTACCCCTATCGATTGTTTCTGATCGTGATCCCCGTTTTACTTCAAGATTCTGGAAAAGTCTTCAGAAATCCCTGGATACTGAACTTCATTTGAGCACTGCTTACCACCCTCAGACAGACGGACAATCAGAACGGACTATTCAAACCTTAGAAGACATGTTGAGATCTTGCTCACTTGATTTTCAGGGTATGTGGGATCAATATTTACCTCTGGTAGAATTTTCCTATAACAATAGCTTCCATTCGAGTATTCAGATGGCACCATATGAAGCGTTATACGGAAAGAGATGTCGTACACCAACCTGTTGGGATGACGTTGGTGAAAGAAAACTTGTAGGCCCAGAACTGGTGGAGGAAACGGTGGAAAAGGTGAAAGTAATCCAAAATCACATCAAAGCAGCTCAAAGTAGGAAGAAGAGCTATGCCGATAATCGAAGGAAGGATTTGGAATTTCAAGTCGGTGATCATGTTTTCCTGAAGGTATCTCCGTGGAAGGGAGTCATACGTTTTGGTAAGAAAGGTAAATTGAGTCCCAGGTACATCGGACCTTTCGAAATTCTAGAACGAATTGGGGCTGTAGCTTACCGATTGGCAATGCCGCCAAGTCTCTCCAAAGTTCACGATGTGTTCCACGTATCTCTGTTGAGAAAATACATGCCTGACCCAACGCATGTACTCACCTATGAGGAATTAGAACTGGAACCGGATCTGTCTTATTGTGAAGAGCCCGTCAGGATTCTTGATACAAGAGAACAAGTACTGAGAAACCGGACGACGCGTCTGGTAAAAGTTTTGTGGAGAAATCCTAAGATGGAAGAGGCAACGTGGGAACCCGAGGAACTTATGATGAAGAACCACCAGAGTCTTTTTATGCAGTAATACCCTAGAAATTGCGAGGACGCAATTATTTGAAGGAGGGGAGAATGTAACACCCCAAGCTTCTACGGTACGTTTCCCTTCGAATAATGTGATAGCGTTTGTTGTACGCAACACCGAGTTCTAACACACCATAACTAATCAAACTAGCCGTTATGAATAGTAATACCTAATTTTTGAAATTATATATATTTTATATTTGAAAATGGACTTCATTTTTGGATTCGGAATATCGAATTTATCCTAGGGTGAAATTTTGGTACATTTCGGATAACTTTCATATTTTGATGAATAGTGAAAATTACTAAATTTTAATTAAAAACAACTTTTTTAATCAAATTAATTACTAGTGATAAATTATGAATTTGAGTGGTTTTAAAGTATATTTAGAATATATTTTTACCATTTAATATAATTTTGGTCATTGGACATAATTTTACAATTAAACCGAACATAAACAAGTGTCAATCTTTTGATAGTTATTATCTCTTAAAAACACGCTTTTTGTTTTAACAGCGGGAATTAATTTTAAATTAATTTCTGCCACTTCTGTGTTTTGAATTTAGGAAAATGGATTCCATATTTGGAATCAGGATGTTCAAATTGTGTAAATAGGTAACTTTTATTTTTAGACATTTTGAATAGTTACTGTGGTAAATATTTTATTTACCATGGTTAAAGGGTAAATCAGGTAAATAAGGGTTAAAAAAATAATATTATAATAATACAAAATTACCCTAAAACGTGTCCTAACCTTATTGGTGGACACATACCCGACCATGAGCATCCTTGGGTCAATTTGGGGACCCCTTGGAGCCACTTGTATGTGGTAGGGACACTTTATATTAATAAAGTTAAAATAAAAATAAAAATGGCATAAGCTTAAATCTTTTAGAAGAACAATTTTTACATAGGGTTATACATGTTGGATTTTCGATTATAAATATTCATTAGAAAGCTAAAAAGATTTCCTACATAATGATATTTTACTTATAATTTTTAGACATTAAATAATTTATTTTATTTATGACACAATGATGATGCAGTAATTACTATAATAGTGAAAAATTAAAATAAGTGATATTATAAATACCCAAATAAATATAATATGAAACTTTTAATGAATTAAACTAATTTTCTAGGATAATATGATATATTAGGATTGATTTAATTGACTTTTTTCGAAGTAATAAATCTGTTATGAGTTTCAAAAAAATCAACTAATGAATAGTGTCAAAATTGACATAAAAGAATTCTTAAAACAAATATTATATTATTAATTGATATTAAATTCCTAAAAATCTAAGGTTCGGCCAAGAGACTTATATCATGATAGGTTAATCATTAATGGACCACTTGGGGGTCTCTTGGATGTATATAGTAAGTTTATTAACCATAATATATAAAATACAAAGAGACATTGTAAAAGTGAAACTAATTAACTTAGAGTTAATACTTAAAGATAAGGTTAATATAAGTACCCAAACCTGTCTAAATTCTATTGGATGAGTTTCTTTCGACCTATCCCCACCTCAGCATTTGAATAGTCAACTTTGGAGCCTTTAGAAACCGAATATGAATTTATTATAAATTAATATTTCTAGCTTTTCCAAAGGTGCCCCTCACCCCTCTTATAAAAGGGAACTCCTCCTTCTCATTTCTTCACACCTTCAAAGCCTTTTGGTTCGGCAAAACTCTGCCCAAATACTCTACCAACATCCCTCAATAAAACCTAGAGGCCTTAGTTTGATCAGAAAGCCAACCTAAGGAGCCCTTTTGATCAAATCAAAAGGAAGAACCCGAAGAAGAGGTAATGATTTCACCACCCTTTTCTCAGTTCATTTCTTCTTCCAATTCTTCTTCCTTTGTTCTTACCATTCTGAAATAATAACTCCAGTATCTCACATATACTGTGATGTTATTATAAATATGGTACAATCATATTCAGTATTCTATCCACCCTTTGAATAACATGTCACCATACGTGCGTACGTACGGCTTACCGTCTCCACGTCGTGGTGTAATTGTTATTCAATATAATATTATTTGGATGGGTATAATAATGATGTGTAACTCATGTAAATAATAAATATAACATGTTAATGATTCTGTATATATGATATACCATCCATTTATATATTATTTTAATATCAAAAGAATGATATTGTCGCTCGTGCGTACGTACGGACTACCGTCTCCACGAACACGATGAGATTCATTCTCCATCGTATCCATTCAAGTATAATTATCATTTGATGATTTAAAAATGATGTTTAAGGACTGTATATCATTCTGGATATGAATAAAATACAACAACCATGGCTTATGTAACAAAACATATAAAAGAAAATGAGTAAGTTAACTCCCGAAACGACGATAATTCTAAGATATTATTAACAAATCAATGTTAAAAGATCATATATGATATCATATTAATATATATGATTCTTGTATAATTTAATAACAACTATTTCACCATTATACAGGAGGTTAACCTACCCCAACCAAGGAAAAGTACAAGGTAAGGGTTATTTCACAATCTCTTCATTATCCGAGGTTGTTTATATGTAATAATCTACTGGGATCTCTTTATCATCCACATCCATGTTTCTTAAAAATGTATTTCAAAACATTTTTACTATTTACAAGAATATGGGTTAAAGTCATTTATACCCTTGTTTTACTTTTTATAAGAGTTTTATAAAGGAATCTTTCCGTCGTTTTCAAAACAAGGTCCTTTTTAACCTTTTCGACGGAATTGAGGTAAGAATGTTTTTTTAACTTATACGGAGGGTGCGGTTATTTTCCGCCGTTATAAAATTGTCGAAGCTTTACATACAAGCTTATAAGAATATTTTCAAAGAAAATGTTTTATTTTATATGGATCTTAAATGATTTCAAAATAAAAGGAGATACTTCTTTAAAAAGAATTTTGATTTCATCTATGTCAACATCCTTTGATGGATTTTAAGATTATTTGAAGTTGATTTATTATGATACAAAACTTCTATATTGTATTGAAGGTTTTGTGATATGTTTGACTGTGGATGTGCTATTTTTATACCATTCATAGTTTATGGTGAAATTATTGACATTTCGTATGCTAGTTTTAATACGAATGTTTATGTTATGTTTAAACCTTTTCATATGGGAATGCATTGGACTTAATAAGTGACGGGTGGAGCCCGCTATAGCTCCTCGATGCATCGGTAGGTCTCATGAGACAAACTAGTGTCTTGGCACAAGGCCTTGACAAAATCTTATTTGTAGTCTTGGCACGAGGCCTTGGCTATGTGGTTATGATAGTCTGGCATTATGCATTCCAACATTATGAAAGTGGTTATTGATTTTTGCATGTGATTATTAGATTAGTAGAATATCCATGTGAATAAGTAAATGGCATTATTTCATTTTACTTTTGCCATACCATGTTGAAGTTCAATTTTAAAAGGCTTTTGTTTTAGTAATGCATTGCCTTAAATGTTTATTCTTATTTATGAAAGTTTCCGCTTTATTGTTATCCTTACTGGGCATTTGAGCTCACCCCTTTTCTATGTTTTATTTTTTTCCCCAGGATGTGAAGAAGTAAATTATGAATGACCTGCAGGGATATTAAGAGGGGATAGTAGTGTGGATTATGGAGACATTATGTTGTTGTAGTAGTTTTTCATTTTATGATGTAATGTAAAACTTATGAATATATCTAGTGTTTCCAAGGCTACTAAACCAATCGGTCTTTCGAGATTTGATCTTTCTTGTGATCATGCCAATGTTATGTAATAATGCACCGACTCTGGGTAACTGGGGTCGGGGCGTTACATGGGAAACCAATAATAACAACTCCTCACAGGCTGTCCAGGTCACACTTGACCTCTACCACTATCCACAGTGGGATACAATAATTTAAGGGAATGATTGAGTTAGGATTTATAAATCCTATAGTTTAGCATCAGAGATAGTGTGTGCCTAAAAATACCGAGTACAGACACTGCTCAAAATGTCAATAAATGAAACACAATTGAGATAAATAGATAAAGATGAGTTTAGAATGATCTATCTGTTTTGAGTAAATCTATAGACTTAAAGGATTGAATGTAGATGAATCTTTGAATCCCTATCTGGTTTTAGTCATGAAAACAGAGTGTCATTTTTGTATTTGAATTCAAGGTCCAGTTTGATCAACCTGATCAGCATGAGTGTAGGTGAAATCGTTGAAGTTATTTACTCCTTGAACGTTCAGGTTCTACAGATTCAGTATGTATTCTTCCTTCTTGTTCAATGAATGTAAGTCCTTGTGGATCTCCCGAATATTGCATCGTATTTTCATGGAAAGAATTATCACCCAACTGACGTGTATTTAGTAGTTCGAGGCTCCCTTATATACCTTCAGCTCTGTGAATGGGAATGATTACCTTTTACAGTTACGAGGTATGGTTCACTGACATTCAATACACATTAATTAATTAATACCATTTGAATTAAAAGCACCAAATATGACCGTCGTTAATAAGAAAATATAAGTAGGGTTTAGAGATATAGTAACTAGTTTCCATCGGTAGCTCTTAGTATCAGTAACCTCGTATCGGTGGACTTGAGTCAGTAGGTCTATATCGGTGCATGTTACTCTTTCTAACAGTAGACTATGTATTAGTGAGAGTGAATATGTATGAGTAGCTCCCCTTATCGGTAGATCTTCTATATAGGTAGAATTGTTGAATCGGTGGCTCGATCTGTCGGTAACTCGCCTATATTGGTAGCTGACTGTCTATCTGTATATATCAGTAGAATTCATATCGTTAGTTATCTATCTGTCTGTATCAGTAGATATGTATCAGTTTCTATCTGTCTGTCTGTATCGCTAGACTTGTATCCATTTCTGTCTGTATGTGATCTTCGCTTATCAGTAGACTGAGTCTGTATCGATGAATATGTGCATACTGGTGGACTTACTCTATCGATAGGTCTGTATCAATGACTCAAAAACATAATACTTATCCATTCTATGAAAATCATATCCTTGTTGATATAGTATTATTTCAATAGATGTATAAACATAGATAAACATTGATTAACATATTCCAATGATTATTTTTATATTTTTGTCAACTCAATAGTAGGATGACATAATTTAACATATATATAGGATTATAAAAACATATTAAAACTTAATTGAGATTATCAAAACAGGTGAGGTCAACACAGTTGAATAGAATTGGTGGTATAGGAAACATCATCTAGAATCAATCTTGAGAGATCAGTTTTATTCCAAGGGGATTTTTTTAGATAAAGGGTTATCATACTTTTATGTCTCAGATAAAAGGAAAATCGTTTTTGTAATCTTTAGTACATCAATTATATACTTCCTTCCAAAACATATTATTTTGATCTAATCATTTTAGATTGGACTATTCAAAAGATATCCTCATCCTAAGTCAATATCAAGGGCATCAAAGATGGAATAATTGTGGAAACATATATAAAAACAAGTTATTATTCATTATTGTTGGCCCTTATCAATGCATGTTGAAGATTCACTCAATCATATTTGTTTGGTTTGAATTGGAAGCATCAATTATTTCCTCTCTAAAATGGAAAACTACCTTATTTCAGAGTTGAGTTTATTACACTTCATGCGATTTGATTTTATAACAACATAGTATAAATTATCCTACTTATAACATATCTTACATAAAGAAATAAAATATCTTATCTAGTTTCTATTATATGAATAATAAATTTCCATTGCATGCACCATGATTTCCAATTTGTTGAAATTATATTACGCCACATTACAATCATTTTCATATGGTCATTCTTTTTTATTACACAGTGACCAGGTGAAATCATCAATATCCCATGGTATAAAATTCAATTATATGTAGTGTGAAACTTCTGTAATTTAAAAAAAAAGTATACTATTATTAAACATAGTGGACATCCTAATGAACAAATTAAATTTATGAAAATATAACTTCAATTAAATAAATCTAAAATGAATTATTAATAAATTTGATATCAAATTTAAATTTTATAAATTATAAAAAACTATAAATAAATAAAAAGGTAATTGAAATAAAAATAATAACATTATTTCCATAAAATATAAAAAATAATAAGATTAAATTAATTCTCATTAATAACATTTAAAGATAAATAAATATATATATATTAAAAAATATTTAAAGAATGATAATATGATAATTATTTTATACAACATCCGAAAATAAACATATGAAAATTTTATAATAAAAATATAAAAATAATATAAATGAAACAAAAATAAGATGGAAATTAAAATAAATTAAAAAAAATATTAATTAAATTTTATTAAATAAATAGTGAATATAAATCACGAAATAAAAAACCAATATCTTAAATTATAAGGCATAAAATTAATAGTTTAAAAAAAACATCATTGGAATATTAGTTTAAAAAATTTAACTGAAAAAATAATGATTTACTAATAAAAAAACACAAAACTATTTTAAACAACATAAATACTTAATTTTTCAATAAATATTTATTAAAATAAAAAATTAATGTGGATAAATAAATCCAAGAAGATCCACATAAAATTCCCCAAAACATAAGCATTCCATTTCCTCAAAAAATACATAATCAAAATCCATGAAAATTAATAATTCTAAATGGTAAAAAATAATAATTCCACATAGAATTAATATTCAATTAAAATTTTCCTCATCGACTCTCTCATGTTAGAAATGTAATTTTCCCTATTAAATCAAGAAATTCATTACAAAGAGGATCTAATGTTTAACAAAAATGATCAAAAATTAAAATATTGAAATTAATTAAATTGAATTCAATTTGCATCCAATTGGAAGTTCAAACCACTCTTCACCTCTAGGTGAGATGAAAAATAATTAAATGGAATAATAAATAGACACTATCATTGGATTTGAAGGTTTAATAATTAGAAAAATATAAATAATGCATCCATAAGCATAATGAAAATGGTTTAAAGAATGAAAGAAAAGGGACTCTGTCTGGATTAAGATTTTCAATCCATAATCACGTGGAATTATATATTACTAATTGAATTATAATTAAAAAAATTAAAGTGAATGCAACTTGAATAATATTCCCCCAAAATTTTACTGAAGTTAAATTTTTTTGAAGGGTAACTTAAATAATGCCCTCAATTAAACCCATGGACTTATAGAAATTGATAACCAAAGTGGAAATAGAAAATTAAAACACATGTAAATATTTTACCCCTTAAAAATTTAAATATAATCATAAGATACTCACAATTTCCACAAAAAAATTTATGTGGTTTTGATGGGCTTTTCATTACAGCACAATTTACTTCAATAAAGAAATACATGTCCCCATCACTTAAAACCAACCATTATCTTAAAAGTTAAATCCCATGTTGAAATAAAACAATTAATTAAATGACCATGAATTTACATGTTATTTTTTTTAAATATATGGGAATTATATGAGTCCTTGAAATCTGATGACATGCGATTCTGAGGCCCGGAGTGCTCGGAATGATCTGTCGAAGTTTTTTTAAACTTACGTTTACTAGCATAAGTAATTTTCCTAAAAAGGTTGAATAACTCTTAAATGGTTACTCAGATCAGAAACCCAATAGCACCATTTAACTCAGGATGGTGGTTTTACCTTAGTTGCGACTTAAGATTATTCGGTGTGGGCCTCCGGTGAGAACACCCAAAAACGGCATAATCGTAAATAAAATAATAAAATAATTTTTTAATTTTTCAAATTATTATAAGTCACAAACGAAAACTCGGATTAAAAATCTAAGATGACCACTAGACTAGTGAGGGTATGCTTTTTCTTTAAGCAGATACTAACTTTGTCCAGCGCGGGCCACCAGAGAAATTTTGTTTTTTTCCGCAAATAAAATAATTAAGTGACACTTATTTTATATTAAAATTTATAACATCTAAACGATGACTCAGATTGAAAATTTGAGAGTACCGTTGGGTTTCTTGGGGGGTGTTTCAAATAGGAAGGGCCAAACCTCCTCCGGCACGGGTCAGGGGTGACTGATAATAATTTTCTGAACACTTTTTTGGGTACGTTCAAAAAACGCACGAGCGGCGTTTTGTAACTTTTGAACCGGTGCTCAGAATTCAAATATGAGGGCATCGTTGAACTCACTTCGCCGATATTCTCGTAAATAGACTTTCACCATGACGGTAGTTGGTTTAGAGTGAAAGATAGATTTTTTGTTTTTCATGAATAAATAAAATAAAAATAAAGTTGTATAGCTTTATTTTTATTTATTTTTTAAACCTCCTTGTGGAAGTTCGAAGTGGGAACCACCAGACCTTAACCTCCCATGAGAGTTTATGGTGGTGGGTACCACCTGAACAATAACCTCCAATGAGAGGTTATGGTGGTGGGGACCACTCGATACTAAATCCCCATTAAATTGAGAGAAACTCTCAACCCCCCTCATTAATGTGGAGGAGTCTCTTGACTTCTTACACATTAATTGTGCCAACTTAGTTAATTGTCTTGTCTCCATTTTTTAAATTATGTAACAGCATCGTTGGAATTTAGGAAGGTTCCAAAAAATAAACTGTCATAAATTCAATGATCATTCCATACCTGTCCCCCTCACTTATATATATGGATCTTTGGAGAAGGATTTGGGACGGGTTCACCATGCGACGAAGTGATAGTAAAATGACGTGACGCCCACCACGTAGAGGATTACGCTCTCCAACTAAGAAAGTGTTCTCGATTGAAGAATGCACTCCCCAATGAAGAATGATCCGCCAATGTAGAACATCGAACCCCTTCGACCATCTTCCTCGGGACTTATTCCAACGTGGGATTCCCTCATCTCCGGAAAATCGACGTCTGTAATTCTTCCCATGACTACGTCAACAAAAAAGGTAGGGGGATTATTTTCATGATAATACTTTTAATTTTTCTCTTACCTTGGTTTCATTTGCGGTTTGGGAATAAAGGAATATGATGGAGGCAACGAAGGCCACGACCCTCATCTTAGTCATTCTCCTTTGTGGTGTTCTTCGGGATGAACGAATATGATGGAGGTGACAGAGGCACGGCGGCGCCGCTCGCGGCCACCACGACCCACACCACCTCCACGACGTGCCATCCTCCCAGCAGAACCGGCCGCCTACCCTCGCCTTGTCGTGCCACCCCGAGCCACC
Organism: Viscum album; assembly: GCA_963277665.1. NCBI lineage: Eukaryota > Viridiplantae > Streptophyta > Magnoliopsida > Santalales > Viscaceae > Viscum > Viscum album. The sequence goes on along the minus strand of OY728164.1, from coordinate 2,003,326,585 downwards.
ACCCGCCAGCTGCGCCACCCGTTGGATGAACCGGCCACACCGTCGTCAGCCTCCTGAGTCACCCGCACCCCACGCGGCGCTCCGGCCGAACCGATCCCGCACAGCTGCCAGCAAAACCCTCCTGAGCTGCACCATGCCCCGGCTGCACTACACCTCGGCCACTCCATCCACTGGTGGGGCCACCCCGGCCGCTCCAGCCTCCTGGATGAAATGGCCCTGGTCGCACCCCCAGTTGGCCGAACAAGCCCCGATCATGCCACCCCGGCCCTCGGGCCGCACCTCCCCTAATCGCGCCCTCGTGATGACTCGGCCAAACCGGCCCCACGCCTTGGGACGATCCGCCCTCAAGGCGCCCTCTGGGATGAGCTTTCCAAGTGGCGCCCACAGGGCCGAAGCACCCTCACGATGACCTACGGCCGGTCCGCGCCCTTGTGGCCAGTCTGCACCCTCTCGGCACTCCGCGACCCCTCGCAGCGAGCTGGGATGGGCCCAGCGGGCCGGTCCAAACCCAACGGGCTGGCCCGCCCAACGGGCTGCCCAGACCCAAATGGTCAGACAGGGTCAACATGAACCAGGTCAGTCTGACCGGGTCGGACCGGAACTGGGGGCACTATGACGCTTTACTTTCTTTTGGCCATATCTTAAGAACCAGACATCCATTTGATGAACTGTCTGCGGCACTGGTAATCTTAGAGCATGACGGTCCCTTTTGTATAACCCACTAGAGTTTGGGGGTACTGTTGAGAAACGATCAGGTTGGATAGTGCATGAATCCAACCGGGACCCCGAGACTAAAAGGCTAATAACTCATAGACCGGGCTTCTGATTGAAGTGTCATATATTTCATTAAGTACCCTATGAAATAGAGGACCTTTTATATACTTCTTCATGGGACTTCGTGATAGTTGGAGCATCGACTAGGAGCTCGTAGAGCGGATCTTCCGGTGATGAGCGAGCGTAGTGCAGAGACCTAGTAGCTGGCTCATACCTGACGACTACTAACCGTTTGACTCAGAGTTACTATAATATCCTGATAAGGAGCGCCTTGGTGTCATGGAAGACCCACGGTGGAGGAGAGCTCATGGTTATATGGAAGACCCACGGTACTCGACAGGTGGTGTACATAAGTAGGCTACGAGGGGGAGCATGCTTGGTGAAGGGGCAAACTGTAACACCCCGAGATTTTATGAAAAATATTCTTTTTAATTTCACTAATGTCTTGTGTTGTACGCTACACCAAATGGAGCTTGCACAAAACACATCCTTGACTTTCCTTTGTTTACACACAATCGCGACCTTCCTCGATAGCTTGCGTCGTACGCAATACTGAGTTTCACGAAACAACGATATGCTATTAAAATATTATTAAAACTAGCCGTTATGAATAGTAATAACCACTTTTTGAAATTTTGTAAATTTTATTTTTCAAAATGAAATTCATTTTTAGATTCGGAGTATCGAGTTTAGCCTAAGGTGAAATTTTGGTACTTTTCGGATAACTTTCATATTCTGATGAATAGTGAAAATTACTAAATTATAATTAAAAACAACTTTTTTAATCGAAATAATTAATAGTGATAAATTATTAATTTGAGTGGTTTTAAAGTATATTTAGAGTATATTTTTACAATTTAATACAATTTTGGTCATTGGTTGTAATTTCACATTTAAACCAGACATAATCAAGTGTCAATCTTTTGATAGATATTGTTTCTTAAAAACACGCTATTTGTTTTAACAGCGGGATTTAATTATAAAATTAATTAATGAAAATTCTATGTTATGAATTTGGTAAAATAGACTTCATTTTTGAATTCGGAATATGAAATATAGCTTAGGATGAAATTTTTGCATTGTTCTGAAAAACATCAATTTTTGATGAATAGTGAAACTACTAAGTGGTAGTTAAAAAACTAAATTTTTCATAAAACTTAATTTTACCGCTTCTGTAAATGGAATTTCAAAAATCCGAGAGACACGGTTGATGTCAGTAAGTAAAATGTGGTTCAATGAGATGAAAATAATTTTTTGTGAATAGTAACTTTTTACTTTTTTTTACCGCGGTTAATAGTAAATAGGGTAACTAAGGGTAAATATGATATTACTATTACCCTAACACATGTCCTAATTCTATTGGATAAGTGTAATTCGACCAAAAACAACCTTATGAATATAATATGACCATTTAGGTCCACTTGGATTAGATTATGACATTTAATATTATTTTATTTAATGAATAGTTAAAATAGTTAAAATCAAAGTTTAATAAGTAAATCATTTTTAATATGGGGTTATACATAAGATAAATTCGACTATAAATATTCATTAGAAAGCTAAAACGATTTCCTACATAATGGTATTTTATTTATAATTTTTAGACATTATATAATTTAATTTAATTGTGACACAACGATGATGCATTAATTATCTTATTTATGAAATATTGACATAATTGATGTTATAAACACCAAAATAAATGTAATTTGAGACTTTTAATAAATTACACTAATTTTATAGGTTACTCTGATATATTATTGTTGATTTAATCAACTTGTTTCGAACATATAATTATGTTATGACTTTCACAAAAATCATATATCAAATAGTGTCAAAATTGACACAAAATAGTTTTTAAATCAAATATTATATTATTAATTGTTATTTTATTCCTAAAAATCTAAGGTTCGGCCAAATGACTTAGATAAGGATATATATATATTAATAATAAACAATTTGGGGTTCGTTTGGCATGTTATAGTAAGTGTATTAACCATATAGTGAAAGAAAACAAAAAGACATGGTAAAAGTTAAATTATTTAACTTAGAGTTAAATCTAATTGATAAGGTTAAAATAATACCCTAAACATGTCTAAATCCTATTGGTTGCTAGAATTCCGACCCATCCCCACTTTAGCTTCGAAATAAGACCCTTTGGAACCATTATAAACCGATTTTGACATTAATATAAAATAATATTTTGAGATATTCCTAAAGTGCCCCTCTCCTCCCTTATAAAAGGACACCTCCTCCCCCTCCTCCTCACACCAATTTGAGCACTAAAGCTCGGCCAACCCCTGCCAAAATCCCTTCTCCAATTCCCTAGTATCATCCTAGTGGTCCTGGTCTTCTTCAAAGACCATCCTTAGTTCTTTAAGTGGAGGCTAAGAAAAGGCGCGTCAAAAAGAGGTAATATCCATTACCGATCTTTTTCAATTTATTTCTTCTTCAACTTCTTCTTATTTAGTTGTTTCATGATAAAGTAATAACATCAGTATTTCTTATATATTTATATGTTTTTATAAATATGAAACAACTCTAATTAACCTTCTATCCATCCTATGGAAAAAGGAAATCACCGCGCGTGCGTACGTACGGAATACCGTCTCCACGCCGTGGTGTAATCTATTTTCCGCCACCAACTTAATTGGATGGGTATAAAGGTGTAATTAGTAACTATATATGATTATTATAAAGTGATATTGATACTGAAATAGTATACATACACTTCAACACAATTCCACGACCATGGGAACGATATCATCGCTCGTGCGTACGTACGGACTACCATCTCCATGAACGGTGTATTTCTTTCCATTTACTAATTTATTATATATATATATTCTGAATATATATTATATATAAATCATGTTTTATATTCTGTAATTAAGTAATTATGATCTAACCAATCATATGAATAATTAAAAGTTAAAACACGAACGACAAATGAGACGATTTTACCCAAAACGCTACTTTAACATGAATTTACAAAAGAACGGGTAATATAAAGTCATAAGTGGACCATATATGATATAATAACAATGAATATGATTCTGGAATAAGTCAATAACATTATTTAAATCATTATACAGGAGGTTCGGACACTTACAAAGCAATTCGAACCTAAGGTAAGAGAAATATCACAATCTCATTTTTATCCGACATTGTTTTTACATTGGTATTTACTGGGGTGTATTTTATCATCCAAATCCATGTTCCATCAATATGTAATATTATTTCCATCCTTATACAATAGTTTATATCCAATTTTACCCATCGATGAGTTTTTTGTAAAAGAAATGAAAGGAATCTTTTGTCGTTTTTCGTACGATGTACTTTTTGACTTTTCGGACAAAAGTACGAAGAATGTTTTTTTAACTTATAGGGCATGAATGGATTTTTAAAAAATTATTTCCAAGAAACTTCCTTTACATGTTTTTAAGTTTCTTTTTAATCAACTTATTTTATTTTAAAGTCGTATGACATGTTATGAAAGGAAAAATGTTTTTGAAGTAGAAAATATATTTTCCTCAAGAATAGAGTTCAGGTATTTTATCAAAATTATTTTCCATCTAAGATAATAAAAGGGTTCTGTTTTTATCCCTATTATTACATTGGTTTGATTATGTTGTGATGGAAATATTTTTATGAATTCCTTTATCCTATATGAATTTATATATGATGTCATGATGTTTAAGATTCCCATTTGAATTACATGGGTTATGCAATGATGTATGGTTTATGATTTTGTGGCACACATAAGAATGGAATCATTATGAGATGGGTGGGACCTATATCTCCCTCCAATGCATTGGGTTAAGATTTTATATCTCATGAGATAGACATGGCTGGAATGGTAGGTTATACCGGTTCAGTGAAACCGGACTGAAACAAGGGTTACTCGATTTAGAAAGGGACTTTGTCCACTAAGATAGTCTTGGCAATGAGTCTTAACTAACAAGAAATGATTCTCTATGATTATGTGTGTAGGCCACAAAGTTTCATGTTTTAAGTTCTGATTATTGGGATTTCATTTCACTACTATGATTTATCCCATGTTATGAAATTATGCTCTTTTTTGCAGGTTAAGATTTCCAAAAGTTATGTTCTTATGAATATGATGTGATTGATTTTTCTTTTTTTTACCCTTAATGAGAATTTGAGCTCACCCTTTTATGTTTTCTTTTCCCCAGGATATAAAGAAAGGTTTTAGTTAAAAAAGGGAAGATATTTATGGGAGATATTGAAGATATTTCATCATGATTAGAAGATTACGTTCCGAGTTTCCAAAGACACTAAACTATTACGATCCTTGTGTGTGTGTTTTTGTTATGTACTAAGTATTCCACAAATGTAATGTAATGTCCATGTACGTCAAGATACGGGTCTCTACAATTGGTATCAGAGGAAAGGATTAGTCAACCTTTGGAAACTAGGATGTGAAAACGTTAGTGAGATCCCTAGAGATATTTCTAAGGTATGTCTAGGGATGTCCCTAAGGATAAGTATACGTATAGGATATAGTCCTAGAACTACAGTAACGATCTTAGAATTTAACCTAAGATGTTAGATATTGAGGGTACTCCCCCTTTACTATGTTTTTTTCTCTAGCATGATTTATTCCTCTCAATGAATTATTTTTGTGTTGTATTTAATGGAGGGAATCAGACGGAATTCGGTTAACATTGAAACCAATAGACAAATTGGTGACTATAAGCAAAAAAATTATGTAATGCCTAGAGAGAAAGATATTGTGATTATGTCGAATCAGTCATCGCAATATATGATTAACAATGTGAAATTTAGTGGTATACCTAATTCATCAAAGAAGAGGAAGATAGACTATTATGCATGTTCGCATGTTGATCAGCATAAAGAAAGGAAGATTGAGATTTCTAAAGAAGGGAAGAAGAACCTTGAAGAATACCTCAAATGGAGGGACAAATGTTATTTGTGTGGAGAAAAGGGTCATAGAGTGACAGACTATTATGGAGTTCAATGTATTATTTGTGGAGAACATGGGAATTACCCAACTCAATGCCCTGACCTAAAAAGTTACTTCTAAATCATGGAAGGACTTATTCTAGGACAATAATTGAAGAGGATGGATTGAAGTGTTTATGTATTGGTATTCAAGAATAATGTTGTTGATGTACTTTTATTGTTTATTAGAATATTTTTGTATTATTGTAATTTTCAATAATTTTAAGGTACTGTTAACCATGAAAAGTGATTCAAATATTTTGGAAAGCAGATGATATGTGCATAATGAAGGGATAAGGAGAAAATGAAATGTTTGAATGTATTCATGAGCTCATTATTGAAGTAAGGACTAAGTGATATCATGGTTTTAGTATATAGAATTTTGAGGATTTTGGTATGTGGAAGGTGTTAACAGTTAACTGCATTCATGTTTTCAATAACGTTCAATGGGTATTCAAGATAATACATGATTAAGGACTTTGAATGATTGGAATGTGTCCAACAAAACATATCTTATGATATATGGGGATCAACGATGGTATTAAATCTCTGGTAATCGTTTTCACTATGTTATGAGAGTGGACTGCGGTATTATGGATAAGCCTAAAGATTGGAATGGATTATGTTTGACATAAGTTAGTATTGTTTAAGGATAGAATTTTTTCGATATTATTGATGGGATGTTATAGTAATGTAGTTTTAGAAAAAGGACAACCTGCAGGACAGGCGACAGCCCATCGCGTCGGACAAGGCTGTGGGAATCGAACCCACAACCGAAGTGCGACTGGCCTTTATCGCCTACCACTAGCCTACAAGAAGTCCCTGTTTAGTAAGAACTAGTTTTATTATATTAAGCAGTATGATATATGAAGTATAAGTCTATTTTAGGAACCATATATAATTAATCTCACTATAGAATGACTTTTGTATATTTAATAACTTTTGCTAACCTTTAGTTTGAGACAGATGGAATGACCCGTCATTCTATCACATGATCTGCTAACACTTCACGAATAACAAATTCAACTTCATTTATTTAAGAGATGAAGTAGAAATTGTTCAAGGCACGAACAACAGTGATATTGTACCAAAATAAAGTAAGTATTTATTCTAATTCAAATTCTTCAACTTTAGGGAAACGATCTTGAAAACCAAAAATGTTGTCCTAGTGCTCTTATATCTGATTAATCAGATGTTACCTTAGATCGTCACAAATTTATGGATTTGTGATTGTTGGATTTTCCATAGCCATGTTCTCTACCACTCTCCATCAGAACATGATGATTATATTTTTCTTCCATATCCATATTTTCACCTATGTGGAAACCCAGTTATTAGTTTATTTGTGTAACCGTTACGTTTCATACTTTTGTTTTTAAAGATTGGTTTTGGTATTCCTTTTTATGATGTGGGTTTCTATTAAATAAACTTTATAATATTAAACCATTTATAACCCCAACGAATTTCGAGGGAGAAATTCCTTTTAAGGGGGGTAGAATGTAACACCCCGAGATTTTATGAAAAATATTCTTTTTAATTTCACTAATTTCTTGTGTTGTATGCTACACCAAAAGGAGCTTGCACAACATGCATCCTTGACTTGCCTTGCTTTACACGCAATCGCGACCTTCCTCGATAGCTTGCGTCGTACGCAATACTGAGTTTCACGAAACAACGATATGCTATTAAAATATTATTAAAACTAGCCGTTATGAATAGTAATAACCACTTTTTGAAATTTTTTAAATTTTATTTTTCAAAATGGAATTAATTTTTAGATTCGGAGTATCGAATTTATCCTAAGGTGAAATTTTGGTACTTTTCGGATAACTTTCATATTCTGATGAATAGTGAAAATTACTAAATTATAATTAAAAACAACTTTTTTAATTGAAATAATTAATAGTGATAAATTATTAATTTGAGTGGTTTTAAAGTATATTTAGAATATATTTTTACAATTTAATACAATGTTGGTCATTGGTTGTAATTTCACATTTAAACCAGACATAATCAAGTGTCAATCTTTTGATAGATATTGTTTCTTAAAAACACGCTATTTGTTTTAACAGCGGGATTTAATTATAAAATTAATTAATGCAACTTGTATGTTATAAATTTGGTAAAATATAATTCATTTTTGAATTCGGAATATGAAATATAGCATAGGATGATATTTTGGCATTGTTCTGAAAAACATCAATTTTTGATGAATAGTGAAACTACTAAGTGGTAGTTAAAAAACTGAATTTTTCATAAAACTTAATTTTACCGCTTCTGTGAATGGAATTTCAAAAATCCGAGAGACACGGTTGATGTCAGTAAGTATAATGTGGTTCAATGAGATGAAAATAATTTTTGGTGAATAGTAACTTTTTACTTTTTTTTACCGCGATTAATAGTAAATAGGGTAACTAAGATTAAATATGATATTACTATTACCCTAAAACATGTCCTAATTCTATTGGATAAGTGTAATTCGACCAAAACCAACCTTATAAATATAATATGATCATTTAGGTCCACTTGGATTAGATTATGACATTTAATATTATTTTATTTAATGAATAGTTAAAATAGTTAAAATCAATGTTTAATAAGTAAATCATTTTTAATATGGGGTTATACATAAGATAAATTAGACTATAAATATTCATTAGAAAGATAAAACTATTTACTACATAATGGTATTTTATTTATAATTTTTAGACATTAAATAATTTAATTTAATTATGACACAACGATGATGCAGTAATAATCTTATTTATGAAATATTGACATAATTGATGTTATAAACACCAAAATAAATGTAATTTGAGACTTTTTATAAATTACACTAATTTTATAGGTTACTATGATATATTAGTGTTGATTTAATCAACTTTTTTCGAACATATAATTCTGTTATGACTTTCACAAAAAACATATATCAAATAGTGTCAAAATTGACACAAAATAGTTTTTAAATCAAATATTATATTATTAATTGTTATTTTATTCCTAAAAATATAAGGATCGTCCAAATGACATAGATAAGGATATATATATTAATAATAAACAATTTGGGGTTTGTTTGGCATGTTATAGTAAGTGTATTAACCATATACTGAAAGAAAACAAAAAGACATGGTAAAAGATAAATTATTTAACTTAGAGTTAAATCTAATTGATAAGGTTAAAATAATACCCTAAACTTGTCTAAATCCTATTCGTTGATAGGATTTCGACCCATCCCCACTTTAGCTTCGAAATAAGACCCTTTGGAACCATTATAAACCGATTTTGAATTTAATATAAAATAATATTTTGAGTTATTCCTAAGGTGCCCCTCTCCTCCCTTATAAAAGGACACCTCCTCCCCCTCCTCCTCACACCAATTTGAGCACTCAAGCTCGGCCAAACCCTGCCAAAATCCCTTCTCCACTTCTCTAGTATCATCCTAGAGGTCCTGGTCTTCTTCAAAGACCATCCTTAGTTCTTTAAGTGGAGGCTAAGAAAAGGCGCGTCAAAAAGAGGTAATATCCATTATCGATCTTTTTCAATTTCTTTCTTCTTCAAATTCTTCTTATTTAGTTTTTTCATGATAGATTAATAAAATCAGTATTTATTATATACTGATATGTTATTATAAATATGAAACAACTCTAATTAACCTTCTATCCATCCTACGGAAAAAGGAAATCACCGCGCGTGCGTACGTACGGAATACCGTCTCCACGCCGTGGTGTAATCTATTTTCCGCCACCACCTTAATTGGATGGGTATAAAGGTGTTATTAGTAACTATATATGATTATTATAAAGTGATATTGATACTGAAATAGTATACATACACTTCAACACAATTCCACGACCATGGGAACGATATCATCGCTCGTGCGTACGTACGGATTACCGTCTCCATGAACGGTGTATTTCTTTCCATTTACTGATTTATTATATATGTATATTCTAAATATATATTATATATAAATCATGTTTTATATTCTGGAATTAAGTAATTATGATCTAACCAATCATATGAATAATTACAAGTTAAAACACGAACGAAAAATGAGACGATTTTACCCAAAACACTACTTTAACATGAATTTACAAAAGAACTGGTAATATAAAGTCATAAGTGGACCATATATGATATAATAACAATGAATATGATTCTGGAATAAGTCAATAACATTATTTAAATCATTATACAGAAGGTTCGGACACTTACAAAGAAAGTCGAACCTAAGGTAAGGGAAATATCGCAATCTCATTTTTATCCGAGATTGTTTTTACTTTGGTATTTACTGGGGTGTATTTTATCATCCAAATCCATGTTCCCTCAATATGTAATATTATTTCCATCCTTATACAATAGTTTATATCCAATTTTACCCTTCGATGAGTTTTCTGTAAAAGATATGAAAGGAATCTTTTGTCGTTTTTTTTACGCGGTACTTTTTGACTTTTCAGACAAAAGTACGAAGAATGTTTTTTTAACTTATACGGAATGAATGGATTTTTAAAACATTATTTCCAAAAAACTTCCTTTACATGTTTTCAATTTTATTTTTAATCAACTTCTTTTATTTTAAAGTCGTATGACATGTTATGAAAGGAAAAATGTTTCTGAAGTAGAAAGGATATTTTCCTCAAGAATGGAGTTCAAGTATTTTATCAAAATTATTTTCCATCTAAGATAATAAAAGGGTTCTGTTTTTATCCCTATTATTACATTGGTTTGATTATGTTGTGATGGAAATATTTTTATGAATTCCTTTATCCTATATGAATTTTTTTATGATGTCATGATGTTTAAGATTCCCATTTGAATTACATGGGTTATGCAATGATGTATGATTTATGATTTTGTGGAACACATAAGAATGGTATCATTATGAGATGGGTGGGACCTATATCTCCCTCCAATGCTTTGGGTAAAGATTTTATATCTCATGAGATAGACATGGCTGGAATGGTGGGTTATACCGGTTCTGTGAAACAGGACTGAAACGAGGGTTACTCGATTCAGAAAGGGACTTTGTCCACTAAGATTGTCTTGGCAATGAGTCTTGACTAAAAAGAAATGATTCTATATGATTATGTGTGTATGCCACAAAGTTTCATGTTTTAAGTTATGATTATTGGGATTTCATTTCACTACTATGATTTATCCCATGTTATGAAATTATGCTCTCTTTTGCAGGTTATGATTTCCAAAAGTTATGTTCTTATGAATATGATGTGATTGATTTTTCTTTTTTTTACCCTTACTGATCATTTGGGCTCACCCTTTTATGTTTTCTTTTCCCCAGGATATAATGAAAGGTTTTAGGTAAAAAAAGGGAAGATCTTTATGGGAGATATTGAAGATCTTTCACCACGATTAGAAGATTACGTTCCGAGTTTCCAAAGACACTAAACTATTACGATCCTTGTATGTGTGTTTTTGTTATGTACTATGTATTCCGCAAATGTAATGTAATTTCCATGTACGTCAGGCTTCGGGTCTCTACACAGACCCATGGTGGGGAGTGACTCTGTGTGACATAGAAGAGCCACAGTACTCGACAGGAGGAGTACCTCAGTAGTCCAAGGTCAGTGGGAAGCGTGTTTGGTGTCCTGGCAGGTCCACTGTACTCGATTGAGAAGAAGTTCTCCAGCAGTGGATATTTCGATAATATGAATAAAATCTCGGTTGAACTGAGTCAGTTTTTCTATGTTTTCCTCATGATTTAGATGGATCACTTGATATCTTAGGTATATGTATGGGCATATACCTAACTAAGGTTATCTGTTTATGTCATACTTTGGGGATTATCCTTGTTGGATTTTGTGAGACCATTGGAGTCTCGGGGTCTTTACTGAGTATCTTTATACTCACCCCTGCACAGGCTATGATCGCACCTCATTGTGTTGGTTGCAGATGAAGGACAACATTGACTAAAGCTAGGAGTACCAAAACTGGACGGTGCCTGGAGGTAGACCATATGGTGTGTCAGTACACGGAGGAGATGGATGGACGTAGAGTGATGAAGTGCTGATCTATACCTACCCTTCAGGTAGGAACCTCAAGGAATGACCCAATAGCTATTTTTCCATTTTCTTCAGTTGTACATGTACTTTCAGTTTCTTGTACTTTCCAGTTGGGTTTGTATTCTGGACCCTTTTTATATACTGTACTCACTTATTGTTTATACAGTTTACACATTTTCGTATCTGTTGTGTGTGTTTACATGTAATAATGGCAATGCCTTCCCAGTTTTAGGGAATTACACATTTGGTACTAGTCTCCAGACCCTGGCCTATGGAAGGTGGGTTTGGGGTAGTCACGGCACGAGCCCCGAGGGATAGGTCATGACAAATTGGTATCAGAGGAGTCAGTTCTACCACATAACATATGACTCTTATCTTTATTTTCTATGAAGAAATAGTGTTAAGGTTAGTGAGTGTTGTTTTCAGTTCAGGGAGTCATGTGTTGGTGCGACGACCGACATATCCATACACCCGGACCCTGACTTATGATTTCCGACATAGTGTATGAAAACACTGATTGCATGTGTGTTTTCTTTATGATTTCAAAAGTCATATCACCTGGTCAGCTCACCAGGTATAATATTTTGGCTCTATCGCATCTGTTTCTTTCAGGATTCCTCCACACAGACAACCATCTAGAGTTCTGAGAGTTGTAAGCACTGATAGCCCACCGAGAAATGAGGCTTATATGTTGGGCCCTCTAAATATGTTGGAACCTTTAGGTGGTGTATCAGCAGAACCACCACCCATTGGGCAGCAGATACAACCATCCACACTGGTGGATGGTGCACACTGACTGAGTGCATTGCACAAGTTCCAGCAGTAGAGGCCTTTGAGGTTTCCAGGCGATACAAATTCCTATGCAGCTAAGGGCTGGCTGGAGATGATCGCTATTATTTCCCTTCAGTTGAGACACCTTTATAACAGACGATGATCTTAGCTACTAAAATTTTTCGGTGAGTGACCATGAGGATGGTCCCCATAGTGATTAGGCTTCGGTATATGGAATGTTTCCCGAGATACTACCTTTGGGTAGTGTGCCAGCTATATCACTACCCATTGGTCAACGGTTACAACTGGAGGTACCGGTAGAGGACACATGTAGGATTATTGCCTTACACATGTTTTAGTATCAGATACCCCTAATGTTTCGAGGCGAGCCTGACTCACAGGAGGCTGAGGACTAGCATTATGAGGTGGCTGAGAGTTCTCTTGAACTTCTACAGCTTCGGAAGGACAACATGTGGGTAGCTGAGTATTCAGCGAGGCATAGCGATCATTCAAAGTACTTGATCAATATGATACAATCAGTGATTCAGGGCTCAGACCTCCGAGAGAGTTGTGTTTAAAGGATATCCAAGCCAGCACTATTCTTCTATGCATTTCTACTTATATTAGGGAGCTAGAGAGAAAAATTGTGGTTGAATGTTCTTTATGTCAGCGGATACAGCTAGTGAACGTTAGCTGTGGGAAAGTAGGAAACTGGAACCAGTCTCTGAGACTTGGGCATGTAAAATGTGTTAGAAATAAAACGTGTTAGGGACAGATGAGTCTGCAGGGTAGTAGACATGGAAGTAGAGCTAGGAGAGAAGCATGAGGTGGTGTACATTTTGACATGCTTCAATCACCCCCTTTTTGTGGACCCCACCATGACTAGAGAGCTAGAGGAAAGGGTAAAATAGTAGTCCCATGCAGTAATGTAATGCGACCCAAGGGTTATAGGTATGATTCTAGGTACGGTCTATGTCTACTACTAGCTTCGGTATCAATAAACATTGGTACCAATCATTCCTTCCTTCCACGAATCTTTTCCAGTACCTATAGTTTCCCATTAAACCATTGACTTGAACCTCACGTCTACAAATACATTTGGGATGAGAAGCTATAATCGCACTTACGTCGATGGTGTGATCTGACCCTTGATGTGAGAGTTTCAGTTGAAACCTCTTGGTGGTAGCATCAAAGCCTTACGAAGTTGTTTTGGTTTGGACATGGCATCCAGAGTTCACACTCAGGTTGAAATTATTAGGCAATGAGTTTGTGGTTTATCTACAACGTTGGAATGGGTTTTTCCTTCATCGGTGAAAAAGTAACCCCATGAAGCATAGTACAAATTCATTCATAGAAGGGTGCATCCAATCACTTGTGAGTTGGGAAACCTCTCCCTCGTGGAAGAAAAAGTTGACTTTGAGATAGTCTATACTCTTGGGAAGACAAACTTGGTAGTAGACGCACTCAGAAGGAGGTCTGGCCTACATCTGCTGAGTGAGTCAATAGAGAAGCTAACTGCCTTGTAGATATCCTTTGAGGATTGAGAAGGATCATCTTTTCTTCAGTCTCATACTGCCACTCCCTCTCTCCTTCAGCAAGTCAGGGAGGCGCAACATGGAGACACTGACTACGAGGATTGACGTGCTTAGATATCCATACGACAGGCACCTAATGGATTTTTTGGAGGTGGGGATCATGTCATCCTCTTAAGAGGACGTACCATGGTACCAGTGACACTTTAAGAGTAAGTGTTTATGGAGTTCCACACATCCCCTCTAGCGGAATATCTATGAGTGGAGAAGATGTATTAGGATCTATGATGACATCACTGGTGGTTGGGAATGAAGAAAGCAGTAGCAGAGTTTGTTTCTTCATTCTTCACTTGCTATCATGTGAAGGCAGAGCATCAGGTAACAACATGCTTGATTCAGCCTTTAGAGATCCCATAGTAGAAGTGGGATGGGATATATATGAACTTCATGACAGGACTTCCACATACATCCAGAGGTCATGACATGATTTGGGTGATCATTGGCTGACTCACCAAGTCGGCCCACTTCCTACCGATTAGAGAGTAGGGATCAGTTGAGAGCTTCAGATGCCTCTATGTGAAAGAGATTGTGCATCTATATGGATTACCCATGATGATTGTCCCCGATCATGTTGCATGATTTACTTCCCTACTATGGGAGGGGTTATATGAGGCTTTTCGGAGGCAGCTTCGTTTGAGCACCACCTTCCATCCTCAAATGGATAGTTAGACTGAGTGGACCATTCTGACCCTTGAGGTCATGCCCTGTGCATGTTTCCTCTACTTCGGTCGCAGCTGGGAGGATAACTTACCTTTGGTGGAGTTTTCATAAAACAATAGCTATCACTCCACCATTGGGATGGCACCTTTCGAGGCATTGTACGGACGACCTTGTAGATCACCTTTGTGTTGGACTGACCCTGGGGAGTAAGCACTCGTGGGAACATAGATTGTTTGGGCTACCTCAGAGAAAGTGTATATCATCCAAGAGAGGACGAATACTGCACAGAGCAGGCTGAAGTCGTATGCCGACAAGAGATGGAGACCTCTAGAGTTTGAGGATGGCGACCTCATCTTTCTATGGGTCTCATACCAACCAGGTTTTTGGAGATTTGGTTGAGGTGCAAATTTATATATGAGATTCATCATACATTTCCTGATCCTCAGTAGAGTTGGCGAGGTGTCTTAACACTTATCTCATCCACCTCAGTTGCATCAGGTGCATGATGTCTTCCACGTAACCTAGCTGAAGAGATACGTGAATGACCATTCTCACATCCTCAACCATGGAGAGATGGATGTCGATGATGGGGTGAATTTTACAGAAGTTCCAGTATAGATTGAGGATAAATAGGAGAAGGTCCTTTAAGGACAGTCTATACCTCTAGTGCGTGTTCACTGGTAGCATGGGAACCTCCATGAGAGCACATGGGAGCGGAAGGCTCATATGTGTGCTCACTACCCCCACTTGTTCCTTTAGTTAGTGTTGTGGATTACGGGGACGTAAAGCCTGAGGTGGGGAGAATTTAAAGACCCGTAATTTCCATGTAATATTTTTTAAATATATGGGAATTTTACGAGTCTGTGAAATCTAACGGCACACGATTCCGAGGCTCGGAGTGCCCTAAATGATTTGTCAATGTTTCATTAAGCTTAAGTTAACGTGTGTAAGATGTTTTCCTAAAAAAGTGGAAGAACACTTAAAATATTACTCAGATCAGAAATATGAGGGTACCATTGCACTCAAGATGGAGGGTTTACTCTAGGCACGACTAAAGATTAGTCATCATGGGCCTTCTGTGAGAAAACCCAAAAAATAGCATAAACGTAAATAAAATTATTAAATAAATTATTTTATTTTTCAAATGCTTATAACTCAAAAATGGTAAATCAGATTAAAAATACAATACCACCACTAAACTCGTGAGATTATTCTTTCTTTAAGCAGATACTAACTTTTTCCGGCCCGGGCCACTAGAGAAAGTACGTTTTTGGCCACAAATAAAATAATTACGTGACAATTATTTTAATGTAAAATTCAAACCTTCTAAATGGAAACTCAGTTTGAAAATCCGAGAGTACAGTTGGGTTTGCTGAGGCGTTTTTCACCTAGGCAGAGCCTAACCTCGACCGGTGTGGGTCGAGGGTGACTAATAATAATTTTTTGAAATTTTGCTCGGGTACGTTCCGTAAACACGCCAGCGGCGTTTTGTAACTCTTGTACCGGTTCTCGGAATTGAAATCTGAGGGCAGCATTAAACTCACAATGCCAGTATTCGTATAAGGAGACTTTCACCTCGATGTCAGTTTTTTGAGATTGAATAATAGATTCTAGGTTTTTTCGTGAATAAATAAAATAAAAATAAAGTTGTGTAGGTTTATTTTTATTTGTTTGTTAAACACCCATTTGGAAATTGGAAGTGGGGACCACCAGACCATAACCTACCATGAGAGGTTATAGTGGTGGGGACAACCTGAACCATAACATCCCATGAGAGTTTATATGTTGGGGACCACCCTAGACTAATCCCCCCTTTAATTAAGAGAAACTATCAACCCTCCTCATTAATGTAGAAGAGTATCTTGACTTCCTCCACAATAATTGTTCCAACACACATACCATTAATTGTTCCAACTTAGTTAATTGGCTTGTCCCCTTTTTTTAAATTAAGTAACAACATCATTGGAATTTAGGGAGGTTCTTAATAAATGAACTGTCATAAATTCCACGATTGTTACATACCTCTCTCCCTCTTTTATATATATGGAGCTTGGGTGGAGGATTTGGGGCGGCTTCACCAATCGACGAAGCGCTATTAAATTTAAGTGATTCCCAACACATGGAGGATTATGCTCAACAGTGAAGAACGTGTTCTCCAACAAAGAATGTGCTTCCCATAGAAGAACGCTCCACCAATGAAGAACGCCGACCCCCTTCGACCTTCTTCCTAGAGACAACATTAAACATGGGATGTCCTCATCTACAGATAATCGAAATCCGTACTTCTTCTTGTGCCAATGTCAACGAACAAGGTAGAAGGATTATTTGCATGATAATAATTTTCCCTTTTCTCTTACCTTGGTTTCATTTTCAGTTTGGGAATGAAACATTGCTAGAAGTTATAAGCTTGACATTCTTCTTTTATTTTTGATACTTTTTGCTACGAATCAAAAAAACGGAGGGTGTGGGCCAAACTAACATATCCTACCCCCTCCACCATTCTACTTTTTGGGGTTCTTCGAGATGATGGAAGAAGATGGAGGCGGCGAAGGCAACGGCACTGCCACTCATGGCCACCTAGCCCATGCTCTCTTCGCGGCGCTAAAGCCTCCTGGCAGAACTGGTCACGCGCCCTCGCCCTGTCGCGCCACCTCGAGCTGCAGCCCAACATCCGCTCCACCCACTGGATGAACCGGTCGCTCCGCCGTCGGCCCCCCACGTCGCTCGCGCCCCTTCTGGCGCTCCTACCGAACCAGCCTTGTAGTGCTGCCGGCTGAACCACCCTCAGCCGAGTCGTGCCTGGATTGCACTGCTCCCTGACCATGCCTTCCCTTGGCCAAGCCGCCAGGGCCACTATGGCCTCCCAATCGAACCGGCCCCAGCCTCTCCCCCTCAGTCCCTGGCTCATGCTGTCCTGAGCCCCACCCTCACGGCTCCCTCCTGTCTATGCCGCCCAAGCGGTGCCCTCTGAGCTGAACTACCCTCGCACCGACTGGCAGCCTGTCCATGCCCTCGTGGTCGGTTCGCGACCTCGTGACCGGTCCGCACCCTCTCGGCCCTCCACAGCCCCTCGTGGCCTGCAGGTCTTGACCCAGTGGGTCGGCCCAGACTGGGTCATGCCGGGTCGGACCGGACCCAGGTCCACTATGACCCTTTACTTTCTTTTGGAAAAATCTTTTACACCGGACGTCTGTTGGAAAAACTGTCAGCGGCACTGGTAATCTTGAGTATGATTTTCCCTTTGAATATACCACACTAGATTTTGGGGTATAGTTGAGATATGGTCAGGTTGGATCATGCACAAATCCAACCGGGCCCTTGAGACAAAAATTATAATAACTTACAGATCGGGCGTCTAATTGACGTGTCGTCTATTGCGTTGAGACCCCTATAAAGTGATGGACCATTGAGATACTTTTTTGTGGGACTTCATAATAGTTGGAGTATCAACTAGTAGCTTGTGGCGTAGATACTCCCAGTGACATGCGAGCATAGTGAAGAAACATATTAGTTGGCTGATAGCTAACGATTGCTGACCGTTTTACTCGGAGTGACTCTACTAGCCCAGTGGGGAGTGCCTTGGTGTCACGGCAGGGCCACAGTGGAGGAGTGCACTTGGTGATGTGGAAAACCCATGTTACTTGATAGGAGGAGTACCTATGTAGGCTATGAGGGGGAGCATTCTTGGTGACGCCGCAAACCCACGACGGAGAGCACCTCTTTCTAACGCGACAGACCCACAATACTTGATAGGAGGAGTACCTATGCAGTCCAAGGTTAGTGGGAAGTGCGCTTGGTGTCGCGGCATGCCCATTTTACTCGATTGGGAAGGATTTCTCAAGTATCTGAGGATTCGATAATGTGAATAAAATCTTTTTTGAGCCAAGTCAGATTTTCTGTGTTTTCCTCATGATTGAGTTGGATCACTTCTTAACTTAGGTATATGTATGATTATATACCTATGTAAGGTTATCTGTTGATTTTATACTTTTTGGTTTAACCTTTTTGGATTTTGTGGGACATTGAGGGCCTCAGGGTCCCTTTTGAGTATCTTTATACTCACCCTTGCACGAGCTATGCCTGTACCTCATTGTGTTGGATGCAGATGACAGACAACGCTGACTCAGGTTGAGAGTACCAGGACTAGAGGGTACCTAGAGGTAAAACATACAGTGTGTCAGTAAACAAATTAGGCGGATGAAAGTGGAGTGCTGAGGAGGTGATCTGTACCTACCCTTCATGTACGAACCTTAGTGGATGACCCAATAGCAGTTTTTCATTTTTGCTCAGTTGTACTTGTACATTCATTTTCTTGTATTTTCTAGTTATTCTTGTATTCTGGACCCTTTTTAATTATTGTACTCACTTGTTGGTTATATAGTTTACTCGTGTTCATATGTGGTGTGTGTGTGTTTACAGGTTATAAAGGCAATGCCTTCCAATTTTTAGGGAATTTACACTTTGGTGCTTGTCTCCATCCCCTGGCCTATGGAAGGTGGGCTTGGGGTCGTCACAACCCGAGCCCCGGGGGACGGGTCATGATAGTTAATAATTTTAATCCAATGAATGTTTTCAAATAAGTAGTAAATTAATATTTTTTAAGGGCCGCAGGAAATTCAAATAGATTTTTTATAAAAAATATTAAAAAAATTAAAAGGAACACAAAATAACATTAAACAACATGAATAAGATTTTATCTATGTGATTAAAAAATCATCCTAAAAATCAAATATTACATAGTGAATATGGTGTCAACAAGTTTGAAAATTATTTTCTATTATATTTTCAACAGTATAAAAAATATTATGCTAATAACACTTTTTGTTAAACTGAATAAGATGAAAAGTTTCTATTAGAGACATATTCCCCTTTAAATTAATATTCAAGAAATAGAATAATTAAATATAAAAATTTCATATCATTAAATTATTTACAAAATTATGTATACATGTATAGCAAAGAATAAACTCCAGTAAAGATTGTGTCAATGTTTCCTCATGTTTAGTTTTAAAAACAGCAACCTTTAGCACGTCTGGTACACTTAATATATTCTATGAATGTACCATCAAGGGATAAATCTTGAGAAACAAAAAATAAACACATTTTGCATAAAACATATGAGATCATGAAATGTTGATATTTTTCATAGTTAAGCACCAAAACATGTTAGAATGATAATATGATGAGTATTTATTACTAAAAAAAGAAACAATCAAAACAGTTGTTCAGTCATTCGATTCCTCCCATACAATTCCAGATTTATTGTCCCCAAACACACTTTCATATCAACTAACTTTGGTAACAAGGGCAACATTTCTTATGTAAGAACCAGAACATGTTATTCTCACAATCGTTATTAATAGTAAAATGATATTTATAGTAACAAAGACTTATGAAAATAGAATAAAAATTCTTATCATCAAAAAATCCACAAGAGGCACTGTTTATCATCAAGGGACTACTAGGAGATTTCTCTAAATAGAGAAAAAAATCATCATCCAATCTTACCTTCCTAGTTTTTTTAAGACATTTAGTCTCATGTGAAAAATAATTAACTCTATTAAGATCTACCAAGAAACTGTTAATCTCTTAAATATGGAATAAATAAATAGGACCACTCTCCAAGTATTTTTTATACACATTTAGAATTAATTATAGTTTGAATAAATTAGAGTTTTCTTAATGGGAAACTACTTTACTAGGTGATTCTAGAGATATGAAATTATCGTCAATGTTTTATCTATCAAAATTTACCTCAATTTGGTAAATAGGTTTGTAAAGAGATTATTTTAGATAACATTGTTCAAGATACTGTGTACTAAGATATTTTGTAACTACTATACATTCATTGGAACTCATGAAAAAATCCACTTCTAATTTACTTTCAACTAAATGAAAATAATCGAAACCCGACTCAATTATATAATGGTGAGAAAAAAATAGTTAATAAAAATTTTTACATCATCCAAAGAACTAGGTTTCCCCACATTATAAATATCTTGAAAAATATCCTCATCTAAAAATAGTAAATCATCTACACATTTTTTGGAAAAATTATTTCAACTTAAACCATCAATTATTTTCTCAACCTATCCATGAAAATAAAATTCCAAGATTTTATTCCCTAAAAAAATGTATATTGAGTTTCCCAACTCAATTTTAGGGGATAAATGTTCAATTCAACTCAAATAAAATCAAATTCAATTTCTATCAAATTTATGCAATTCTTCACTAGTTGGTCAACACAATTTAAAAATTCATTACCCAAATATCTAGAGGATTTTAAATTGAGGGAAAAAAGGAATGAAAATTAATTAAACAATTTTTATTCAAAGAAAAATCCCGCAAAAATTTATATCAATCACCATTTTATGTGATCATTGGGTAAAACATTTCAAAACATGGAATGGTAGATTTAGAATCGGGATTATGAATTTCAAAATGATTAATTTCCATATTTATTCTCTCTTCTAGAAAAAACACAAATTCATATTTGATTTTATTAATATAAATTTTAGTAAGACTATGTAATGTTTTTTAAGTGTAAATTTTCATCCTTTAGTTTTTATGCAACATGATAAATCAAATTTTCAAAACTACTAAAAATTTGAACATTTTCACAACTATGAATCATTTTGAGAATGGGTAATTAGTATTTAATATCCTTTTTTTTGTTTTTGAAAATTATAAAAATCAACACCCTTTCTATTGTTGGCATATTCATCAGTTTTGTTTTCTACATTAAATGACTGAGTCATTTATTCATTTTTTTGGTTCTCAAATTCATATTCATTACAATAATTAGTTTGTTACTCTATTTCATCCCCACTCTCCTCCTCATTCCCTTCCTCAAAATCATCCAAACTGTTAGTTTTTTTCATTTTTTTTCATTTATTTTTTATTTAATATCAAATATATCATTTTACAAACTCTGCATTATGTCTTTATACTCTTTATCAAACTAATATTATTATGAAAAATAATGTGGTATCATTTTTTATGGTTTTGAATAATCACTGGAATCAGGTTCATTGAAGTCATGGCCTTCCCCAAATTGGTTTACCTATTAAGGATTGTTAAAGACACACTTCCAAGAAGTGTGTATATAATATCCACAATAGACATAATAACTTTCACATTGTTGACTCCACCCCCTTGATATTCAATTTTTTTATACGAAAAAACCACAAAAAGAAAAAAAACTCAATATAAAATACAAAACTCAACAGAATATTTACCAAAAACATCGTAATAGTGAAAAAACTATAGAAAACAACATAGAGAACAACTTATGACTTTTGGCATTCAATAACCACAAAAGTATACTGAAATTGAAAACAATATCAAGTATTAGATTCTCTAGTGGATTAAAAACCGTATTTATTTGATTTTTTAATTTTTTTAATAATAAATTATTATATTTTTAAAACCCTAAGTCCCTTATTGAACACCTTCCCTAGAAATGGTGTTAAGATTTTATCATGGAATGGTCATTTGTGTTCTAGAAAAATAACATGTTTTATTCTCATAATCAACCCTAGATGGCGAAAAATATGGTTAATCCATATAGAAGGCTAGGGAGATAGTCCATTATAATGTTTCTAAATCTATATAAAATCATGAATGAGAAGATGATTGGAAATATTTGAAATTTGTGAAAATTGATAGTGATGTCGAATGAATTGTTAGTTTGGTTAAAAATGATTATGTTAAAGAGATGAAACATAAAAACATATTATCATGACCAAATTGATTTTTCAATGAAAACATTTCACCATTTGAGAAGATATAAAAAAATCAACATTAAAAAAATGTGGTAATAGTATTGATTAAGAAGACTAATGAACTATAATCTAGTTTTTCAGATGATTATATATGATCCTCATTTGATTGATAATATCATGAAGTTGAAATACATTTTGAAAATACCACATATAGTATATTTAATAATGAACTAAAAAAATAATTAATAACAACGCAATTAAATGTGTTTCATGTTTTAAATTGAAGGAATCATGGAAAAAAGTAATTGAGATAAAATATAAGGAAATGTGAAATAGAAAAAAATCCAATCTGTAGAACTAAAATCAATCTCTATTAACCTAATTAATTTCTTCCTTGTTCAGTTAAGAATCTACTCATTCTGCTAAAGAATGTCCTCTTCTATTGGCTCTGGAATTTCTCTATCTAAATTTCATAACGTCATCACCATAAAAAATGATAGAGTCATTTTTTATTTTTTGTAGTTACAACATTTATTTTATAATAATCCACCGATGTTATTTTTGATAACATCATAAGATAGTTTCAACTCCATTCCACATGATTCATTATTTAAAAAAACCTTTTATGATTTTTGTAAAGACCCGTAAAATTCAAGGGAAATTTTTTCTTAATTTTCTTTGGAATTTTATAAGAACGCGGTTTCTGACGGCACTTGATTCCGATGCCCGGAGTGCCCGGAATCAATTTTTGAAGTTTGGCTCGGTTACGTTCAGTGAACGAACGAGCGGGAATTTCTAACTTTTGATCCGGTGCTCAGAATTGAAATCTGAGGGCACCGATGAACTCGTAGCGCCGAAATTCGCTTAAGGAGACCTTTTCCGAAGTTGCGTTTATTGCGGGACGAAAGTTAGATTTGGGAGAAATTATAAGAAGTTAAATAAAAATGTGGAAACACTTTTTATTTTTATCTTGTTGGTTAACTTCTCTCAAAGGAAGTTAGGGGTGGGACCCACACCCACTTAACCTCCCTTGAGAGGATTAAGTGTGGTGGGGCCCACACGAACCCTAACTTTTCATCTTCTCTCAAAACTACCTTTAACCCCTCTTTAAATGACATGACAACTTGTTAATTAATTTGGAGTTATTTTATTTGAATTTAAAACCTTTGAAATTCAATTTGATTAAGTGTCTGAATAAAATAAGTCTCTAACTTATTTTATTTGGTTAGATTTCTCTAGCCTTCTTGAGAGGATTTTGGGTTCTCCTTCTTCTTCTTCAACTTTGACGAAGAACGCGAAGAACCTTCGAGCTCCGACGAAGAACGCCGCTCCTCTCTTCTTCGTAGCTGGTTGCTTCCGAAGATCGACGAATCCTTCCGTGTCAACGAAAGGGAAAGCCACTTCCTCCTCGGACTTCCTTCGTCGGCTTACAAAGATTCGCCAACGACGTACCTCTTCGGACGTACCTCTTCGTCAACGGATTTGACGAACGTTACCGCGACACTCGACCTCCGTGACGTTGTCTTCCGCGGGTTATTGACGATCATCGATCTTGAAACCAAGGTAGGGGTTGTTGTTGATTAGTTTATTTACTCTTGTTCTTGGTTCCATCATGATAGTCTTGTAGATGATTATTTAAGAGTTATCATCTAACGAGAGGGGGGTCGGACCGTGCAAACACGACCGAATTCCCCTCCATTGTTCGTGATTATATTTATTTTCTTGTGGATGAACAAGATGGCGTGGTGTCGTCGCACCATGCGGGAATTCACACGGTTGTATTGCGCGGAGCCGTCGCGCCGCGCCGTGGAAGGATTATCAAGAACGCGACGCTGTCGCGCCGCGTCGAAGGAAATCAAAGGCGTGGTGGAGGGGCGCGGTGTCGTCGCACCGCGCCGGACGACGAACACCGTGACCAGTTCCGGGCCGCGGCGAAACGGGAAGACCGATGGCTAGCTGGGCCGCCAGTGTCGGAAACCGGAAGGGGACCGGCCTTGCCGGTCCCGTTGAGGAAGGACCGCCCGGCCATGTCGGGTCGACCAGAAGAGAGGTGCCGGGGGAATTAATTCCCCCGGCTGGCCACAAGAATCCCCCCCCACGTGAGGGGGGGACCGGTTACACAAAGGGGGGGGGGGCAGCGCCCCCACCCCCCCGTTTTCCACAAAGCAGGCCCCCACGAGGGGGGCCGGTTTCTTCAAAAGGTGCGGCTTAAGCCGCGCCGCCAGCCAACAAAAGCGGGGGCCTTGCCCCCCGTGCGGCGCCAGGCCGCACCGCTGCCGGCTGGGCCGCCCTGCCGGCCGGGCCGCGCCGCCGCGCCGGACCGCGCCGCCGCGCCGGACCGCCGCCGGCCGGGCCGGGTCGGACCCGGGTCGGGTCGACCCAGGGGGGGTCGGGCCGGGTCAGCCCGGACCCGGACCCCCCGTTGTCGAGATGATTTCGGTATTTTGGCCATAACTTGAGCCACGGACATCCGATTGATGAACCGTCAGCGGCAATGCGATCCTTGGATCGAGATGGTCTATTCGGTATATCGCACTCAAAGTTTCTGAATACTTTGAGTTCGGCCGGGTTGGTTCGTACACGAAACCAACCGGGCCCTCGGAGCGGAAACGCTCATATCTTGAGCTACGGACGTCTGATTGACGTGCTGTCAGCTTTTTTGTGTTCCACTTCGTGAGACGGATCTTTTGGAATACACCGCCCGAGGTTTGGACACAGGTGGAGTACGGTCGGGTTGGTTTTGCCTTAAAAACCAACCGGGCCCCTAGGACGAAAAGGCCAATAACTCTCAGACCGGGCGTCCGATCGACGCGCCGTCTGTTGCGTTGAGTTCCTGTTGACGATCCAGAACCTTTTGATACATCAACTCTGGACTTTGTGACAGTTGATGTATCAGGCTCTCGGCTCGTGAAGCGGACCCTCCTGAACGAGCTTGTTGTGTGCGGGAACCCTAGTGCTGGTTGCGACTGTTACTGCTACTGCTACTGCTACTATGACTGCGACGACGACAGTACAGAGATCCTGTGTGGATTTGACGACGACTACAACACTCAGCGATCCTACGTGGATCAGTGCTACAGGTCCTGTGTGGGCCCGATCCTGTGTGGGTCTTTTGCGGGGGTTAGTTACCTATCGATCCTTCGTGGGTCCGACGACTTAGATGGATCAGAGATCATCTTTATCTTCTTTCGAAGAAATATACCTGTGTGAGCTGAATCCAGTTGCTTTCCTGTGTAAATTGTGTTGTGCTATCCTGTGTGGATTTCGTTTTGCTTTCCTGTGTGGAATACGTATACTTTCCTGTGTGGACTGAGTTGTACTCGGGCTCGGAGGTTGGAGCTTATTGGAATTGATGACTTAGGTATATGTATGGGCATATACCTAAGCAGTGTCGGTTGTTACCTCGTAATTGTATCTTCCTTTGTGGTTTATCCTTTGTGGATTTTGGGAGACCTTCGGGGGTCTCGGGGTCCCTACTGAGTAGCTTATACTCACCCCTGCACGGGCTGTGCCCGCACTACGTTGTGTTGGTTGCAGACGATAGACAACGTTGATCTTGGCTGAGTCTTGCAGAGCAGGACGGTACCTGGAGGTGAAACACATGGCGGGACGTGTTCGGAGCGGACGGCGGGACCCGTGGAGCAGTGGAGCTATCTGTACCCATCCTTCAGGTGGGATCTCCAGTGGACAGCTCGGTGTAGCGGCTTTTTCTTACAGTTGCTGTTTTCCCTTTAGAGTTGTACTTTACTTTCAGTTTGGGTTTGTATACTGGCTCATTTACTTTTCCGAACTTTCAGTTGTACTCTGTTTTTACTTAGTGTTTACTTCTCGCTTGCTTACTCTGTGGTGTTTGTTTACTTTACAAAGGCAATGCCTTCCCTTTTTACCGGGAATTACGCCTTGGTGCTAGTCGCCAGCCCCTGGCCTATGGAAGGCGGGCTTGGGGTAGTCACGGCACGGACCCCGAGGGCGGGTCATGACAAATTGGTATCAGAGGAGTTCGGTTCTACCGCGAACTCTGATCTTTTCTATGTGAAGCAATAATGTTTAGCATATTGAGTGTGGTTCTCAGTCCAGGGAGTCCAGTGTTGGTGCGGTGGCCGACGTATCCGTACACCAGGACCCTGAATTCTGATTTCCGAATTAATGCACGAAAACATTGATTGCGTGTGTGTTTCAATGTTTTCTTTGTGATTACATATATCAGCTCACCAGGTATACTGTTCTGACCGTGGCGCACCTGTTTCCTTTCAGGATGGCCCCACGACGGCAGCCAGCTAGGGTTCTGAGAGTCGAGTGTGACGAAAACCCACCGAGTGACGAGGCTTCGGTGCAGGGCCCTTTATCAGCAGTGCCACCGGCGGTAGCTCTACCCGTCGAGCCACCGATGCTTCCAGCACCAGCTGCTGACGATGCACGTCGCCTCAGCGCACTGCATGAGTTTCAGTGCCAGCGACCACCCAGGTTTTGCGGGGAGACGGATCCCCAGGCAGCTGAGGACTGGCTGGAGGCAGTAGTACGTGTGTTTAGGCTAGTGAGGACACCAGTAGACCTCATGGTGATCCTCGCTGCGAGCCTACTACACGTAGCAGCAGGAGGATGGTGGAGCTTGATTCTCCAAGTGCACGATGAGGCATCTCTTCTATGGATGGACTTTGAGAGCCTCTTCCGCTCGGAGTTCGTCCCAGCCACTCTTCGTGTGGTGCGTATCCAGGAGCTTCTTCAGCTGCGGCAGGGCAGCATGACGGTCGCTCAGTACTCGGTGAGATTTACCGATCTCTCACGCTACTCGACCGACATGGTACGGGACCCATTCTTCCAGGTCTAGACCTTCGAGCAGGGTTTGGGACACGAGATCAGGGCATCGATGATCTCTCTCAGCATACCGACTCAGACAGCAGTACTGGAGCGGGCCCTTTTGATCGAGAGCTTCTTTGCTGAGTCTACACCAGCACCGAGACCCACCGCAGGGCGGCACGTGGCAGAGTCATCTACAGCAGGCAGTCGACAGATGACTCAGGGGTTCAGGCAGACCAGACCTTTGGGCAGACGACCTCAGGACACTGGCTCAGTAGTGCGGGGCACACAGCGAGGAGCCAGTCTTTCGAGAGGCAGACAGTGCTACTCGTGCGGTGGGCAGGGCCACATGGCTCGTGACTGCCCGACCCATCGTTCCGAGGAGCAGCAGAAAGTTGAGGGACCACCGAGGTAGAGGCAGAGGGTCTACCGTGGCGGTCCGCAGGGAGGAGGCGGACGAGGCAGAGGAGCTGGCCGAGCAGCAGGTGGTGGGCGACGCTTTGAGGCTCTGCCACCACCACCACCAGGAGGTCCACCCAGACCACAGGGAGCTGGCGGGCAGAGACAGGCACAGCTCCAGGCAGCAGAGGCCTACGACCACGGCGCACCTGAGATGATTCGAGGTACTATCTATGTCTATTCCACCCTTGCTACAGTTCTTATAGACACAAGAGCGAGTCACTCTTTCATAGTCGCTGCCCTTGTTCGGAGCTCGGATATTCCGACAGAGCCGTTGGCTCGATCCTTACGACTGGAGACTCCTACGGGAGCAGACTCGATGATTACGCACTGGTACCGACAGTGTGAGCTTACTATAGGAGGTGAGAGCTTCGGCTGGGATCTTCTTGTAGCAGCGTCGAGGCCTTACGACGTCATCTTGGGCATGGATTGGCTATCTACGGTCCATGCGCAGATTGACTATTTTAGGCACAAGGTGCGATGTGTACGCACCGACGGGAGCAGGTTCACCTTCACCGGCGAGAAGGGAGACTTTACAGCATAGGATGGACTTCTGCGGAGGAGAGGACAGCCCATCACTCATCAGTTAGCTAGCCTCATCCTTGGAGCAGTTGAAGTGCAGAGTCCTGGTTTTCCTGCAGTGGTGGATCAGTTTGCGGGCGTTTTTCCTGATGACGTTCGAGGGATACCTCCTCGCAGAGAGGTAGACTTTTATATTGACTTGTACCCCGGGACAGCCCTGATATCCACTCCAGCATATCGGATGGCCCCCGCCGAGCTTCGAGAGCTACGGGTACAGTTGGAGGACTTGCAGGGCAAGGGGTTCATCCGACCTAGTGTTTCACCCTGGGCTTCCCCGATATTGTTCACCAAGAAGGCGGACGGGAGCCTGCGGCTTTGTGTTGACTATCGTTTCCTGAACCAGGTGACAGTGAGGAACAAGTATCCGCTATCGAGGATTGATGACCTCTTTGATCAGCTCAAGGGAGCACGGTGGTTCTCGAAGATAGACCTCAGGTCAGGATATCATCAGCTCAGATTCAGAGACGAGGATGTGCAGAAGACGGCCTTCAGATGTCGGTATGGCCACTATGATTTCTTGGTTATTCCTTTCGGCGTAACCAATGCTCCAGCAGTGTTCATGGCCCTCATGAACAGGATCTTTCATCCATACCTTGATCGGTTTGTCGTAGTCTTCATCGACGACATTCTGATTTACTCTACGACTGAGGTGGAGCACGCCTATCACTTGCGAGTTTTACTAGACACACTCCGAGAGCACCATCTTTATGGTAAGATCTCGAAGTGCCAGTTCTGGATACGTGAGGTCCACTTCTTGGGACACGTTATCTCTGAGGCAGGAGTTGCAGTGTATCATGCGAAGATCGAGGCTGTGTTAGCATGGGAGCCACCCAACAGCGTGACTGAGGTTTGAAGTTTCCTGGGACTAGCTGGTTACTATCGGAGATTCATGCCAGAATTCTCTAGAGTTGCGACACCACTCACAGCTTTGATGAGGAAGGGGAAACCCTTCGTGTGGTCAGACAGATGTCAGCAGAGCTTGCAGGAGCTGAGACAGAGATTGACTAGCGCACCTATCTTGAGGTTGCCTGAGGAGGGAGTAGGGTACGTAGTCTACTGCGATGCATCAGGGACCGGACTTGGATGTGTTCTGATGCAGGAGCGGGCAGTGATCGCCTATAGATCACGTCAGTTGAGACCGCATGAGCAGAACTATGCTACCCATGACCTGGAGTTACCAGCAGTGGTCTTCGCTCTGAAGACATGGCGACACTATCTGATGGGTGAGCGCTTTACAGTCTTTTCCGATCATCAGAGTCTCAGGTATATCTTCTCACAGAAGGACCTGAACCTGAGACAGCGGCGATGGCTCGAGTTCCTCCAGTACTATGACTTTGAGATAGTCTATACTCCTGGGAAGGGGAACGTAGTAGCTGATGCCCTCAGTAGGAGAATGGGAATTCAGCTACTTGAGGAGGCGACGGAGCAGTTATCCTCTTTGCAGATATCCTTCGTGGATAGAGATGGAGTAGCCTTCCTCCAGTCTCTCACAGTCACCCCTTCTCTACTGCAGCGGGTCAGAGAGGCACAGCATGAGGACGCTGACTGTGAGACACGGCGTGCACAGATATCCTCAGGACAGGCACCTGATGGTTTCTCCCTTGGAGCAGAGCACGACATCCTTTTCAGAGGACGTACCATGGTACCAGTCACTTTGCGAGAGGAAGTGCTGAGAGAGTTTCACACTTCTCCTTTGGCGGTACATCCTGGAGTGGCGAAGATGTACTAGGACCTCAGAAGACAGCACTGGTGGCCGGGCATGAAGAAGGCAGTAGCAGAGTTTGTTTCTCGATGCCTCACCTGCCAGCAGGTGAAGGCAGAGCATCAGGTACCAGCAGGCTTGGTACAACACTTGGAGGTTCCGGAGTGGAAGTGGGACGGAATATCTATGGACTTCGTGACTGGAATTCCACGCACATCCAGAGGTCACGACTCCATCTGGGTGATTGTTGACTGAATCACCAAGTCGGCAAACTTCTTACCCATCAGAGAGAAGGGCTCAGTGGAGAGCTTGGGACGACTCTACGTTCAGGAGATTGTGCAGCTCCACAGTGTGCCATCATCTATCGTCTCCGATCGAGATGCTCTCTTTACTTCACGACATTGGAAGGGGTTACAGGAGGTGTTCGGGACGCAGCTACGTCTGAGCACAGCTTTTCACCCTCAGACGGATGGTCAGACGGAGAGGACCATCCAGACTCTCGAGGACATGCTCCGCGCATGTGTCCTCGACTTTAGTCGTAGCTGGGAGGACCACTTACCCTTGGTGGAATTTTCGTACAACAACAGCTACCACTCCACCATCGGGATGGCACCGTACGAGGTGTTGTACGACCGACCTTGTAGATCTCCTTTGTGCTGGACAGACCCTGGGGAGTCAGCACTTGTGGGACCGGAGATAGTCCAGGCCACGACAGAGAAGGTCCAGGTCATCCAGGAGCGGATGAGGACAGCTCAGAGCCGGCAGAAGTCATACGCTGACAGGAGGCGGAGGCCACTGGAGTTCGAGGATGGCGACCACGTCTTCTTGCGGGTCTCACCTCGACGTGGTATTCGGAGATTTGGCCATGGAGGCAAGTTATCTCCGCACTTCATCGGACCCTTCCAGGTCCTCAGCAGGATTGGCGAAGTGGCTTATCGCTTGGTTCTACCACCTCAGTTGCACCGGGTGCACGACGTCTTCCACGTATCTCAGCTGAGGAGATACGTGCATGACCCGACACACATCATTGACCATGTGGAGCTTGACATCAACGATGTGGAGACTTTTACGGAGGTCCCAGTGGAGATAGAGGATCGACAGGAGCAGGTCCTACGTGGGTGATCGATTCCTCTTGTGCGCATCAGATGGCAGCACGGGAACCTCCAGGAGAGCACATGGGAGCAGGAGGCTCAGATGCGTGCTTAGTACCCTCATTTGTTCTCCTAGTTTTTTTTGTTGTATCTTTACGGGGACGTAAAGCCCTGAGGTGGGAGTAATTTAAAGACCCGTAAAATTCAAGGGAAATTTTTTCTAAATTTTCTTTGGAATTTTATAAGAACGTGGTTTCTGACGGCACTTGACTCCGAGGCCCGGAGTGCCCGGAATCAATTTCTGATGTTTGGCTCGGGTACGTTCAGTGAACGAACGAGCGCGAATTTCTAACTTTTGATTCGGGCCGACCCATGGGGGGTCGGGCCGGGTCAGCCCGGACCCGGATTCCCCGTTTTCGAGACGATTTCGGTCATTTGGCCATAACATGATCCATGGACCTCCGATTGACGAACCGTTAGCGGCAATGCGATCCTTGGATCGAGACGGTCGATTCGGTATATCGCACTCAAAGTTTCAGAATACTTTGAGTTTGGCCGGGTTGGTTCGTACACGAAACCAACCGGGCCCTCGGAGCGGAAACGCTCATATCTTGAGCTACGGACGCCCGATTGACATGTCGTCAGCTTTTTTGTGTTCCTATTAGTGAGACGGATCTTTTGGCATACTCCGCCCGAGGTTTGGACGCAGGTGGAGTACGGTCGGGTTGGTTTTGCCTTAAAAACCAACTGGGCCCCTGGGACGAAAAAGCCAATAACTCTCAGACCGGGCGTCCGATCGACGCGCCGTCTGTTGCGTTGAGTTTTTGTTGACGATACGGAACCTTTGGATACATCAACTCTGGACTTTGTGACAATTGATGTATCAGCCTCTCGGCTCATGGAGCGGACCCTCCTGAACGAGCTTGCTGTGTGCGGGAACCCTAGTGCTGGCTGCGACTGTTACTGCTACTGCTACTGCTACTGTGACTACGACGACGACAGTACAGAGATCCTGTGTGGATTTGACGACGACTACAACACTCAGCGATCCTACGTGGATCAGTGCTACAGGTCCTGTGTGGGCCCGATCCTGTGTGGGTATTTGCGCTTAGCGGTCCTGTGTGAACTAGAGCCTACAGGTCCTGTGTGGGCCCGATCATGTGTGGGTCTATTGCGGGGGTTAGTTACCTATCGATCCTTCGTGGGTCCGACGACTTAGATGGATCAGAGATCATCTTCATCGTCTTTCGAAGAAATATACCTGTGTGAGATGAATCCAGTTGCTTTCCTGTGTGGATTGTGTTGTGCTATCATGTGTGGATTTCGTTTTACTTTCCTGTGTGGAATACGAATACTTTCTTGTGTGGACTGAGTTATACTCAGGATCGGAGGTTGGAGCGTATTGGAATTGATGACTTAGGTATATGTATGGGAATATACCTAAGAAGTGGCGGTTTTTACCTCGTAATTGTATCTTCCTTTGTGGTTTATCCTTTGTGGATTTTGGGAGACCTTCGGGGGTCTCGGGGTCCCTACTGAGAAGATTATACTCACCGCTGCACGGGTTATGCCCGCACTACGTTGTGTTGGTTGCAGACGACGGACAGAGTTGATCTTTGCTGAGGCTTGCAGAGCAGGACGGTACCTGGAGGTGGACCACAGGGCGGGACGTGTTCGGAGCGGACGACGGGACCCGTGGAGCAGTGGAGCTATCTGTACCCATCCTTCAGGTGGGATCTCCAGTGGACAGCTCGATGTAGCGGCTTTTTCTTACAGTTGATGTTTTCCCTTTAGAGTTGTACATTACTTTCAGTTTGGGTTTGTATACTGGCCCATTTACTTTTTCGCACTTTCAGTTGTACTCTGTTTTTACTTAGTGTTTACTTCCCGCTTTCTTACTCTGTGGTGTTTTTTTACTTTACAAAGGCAATGCCTTCCCTTTTTACCGGGAATTACACCTTGGTGCTAGTCGCCAGCCCCTGGCCTATGGAAGGCGGGCTTGGGGTAGTCATGGCACGGACCCTGAGGGCGGGTCGTGTCAATTTTCATTCAACAGTAATATAATTCTTTGAACCACTCTAACACCCACACATTGAAATAAGGATTTTAGGATACATCAAAATCATTCCTTTAAAAATCCATCATCGATATGGCCACATGGATCACAAAACTAGCATGCAAAAACTTTTACCCAAGGGTGGGAAAACACATATTCAACATCACACCCAAATATATACTTTATTAATTATACTAAATCAGTTTCCACATTGGTAATCCATCAATCATGAAAATGAAATAGTAGGGTTATAATGATCAGGGATAGAGAGAATATTCCTCAACATGCATCATATGATTCTCCTAACATGGAAAAGATCACAACATGGTCCAAGAGAAAATATCAGCCACTGATGTGATTATTCATAGAGGATATTTTCTTCATTAATTTTCAAATATAATAAGAGCATAGATCCTCATTGATCATTAATATCATGGTATGAGTCCAATGTTTTTATCATCATATTCAGTGGGAAAACTATCCTTAGATAAATGACAAGAATCAACAGACAACTACAGATACAGCTAAATGAAATCAATGGTATATGAAATATCATCAGTAATCGATCTTGTAAGATTAATTTCATTTATGGGTGAATTAGCCGGATTTTTGGTTATTGGAGATCATCGGTTCCATCTCAATTAAAAATAGGAAAGTAATATTCAGTACATCAATGCTCATCGTCCTTCCAATTTGGTTTTTTTATATAATCATCCATATTTAGATTATTCCCAAGATAGCTATTTCCCTTGATGACATGACAGGATTTTTCGGTGGAACAATTATAAAAAAAATCCAAAATGATTCTCTTATTCTTCAGCATCGAACCTAATCAGTTATTGTTTGTGATTCTCTCACCAGAATAAATTTCATTTAAATTCAAATCATCAATCATTTCCGCTTAAAATCCTGAAAAACCTTAATTTGGAGTTGGTTTTATTCTTCTTGCAACTCAATTTTATCAACACATGGGATAATATATCATATGCATAATTTATCTTATATCAATCATTAAATTATCTTACCCATTTTATGTTACTTAGTCATGAGATTCATCGTATGTGTAGTATGATTTAAAATTCCATTAAATTATCTTACGATTTATTCCAATCATTATCATAAACTATCGATTATATTTATTACGCAGTTGTAAGAGAAAATAAACTATTTCCGAAGTAATAAATTCCAATTACATGTAGCATAACCCTTCTCAAATTTAACTTTCAAAATTGTACTACAATTATATTCAATGAACTTCCAATACAAAAATAAACATTAATAAAAATAAATTTCATTTAAAAATTTATATAATACATTATTAATAAATTAAATATATATGTTATTATTTATAATTCGAAAAAAAATAAATAAATAATAAATAAATTCAAAATAACATTACTTATAGATTTCCTAAAAGAGAAAATATAATCAGAAAAAATTACTAATAATTAATAACATTTGACATAGAAAACCAAAATAAATAAAATTTTGATATAATAAAATATTTAAAGAATGACTAAACAAAATTTATATCAAAAAATTTCCCAAATTAAACAGATCATGGATATAATATAAAAAAAGTATAATTATAACTAAAATAAAAATTACGTTAATATAAAAAGAAAAAATTAATAATTTAATTTTTTTATATAAACTAAGAAAATAAAAAACAAAATGAAATATTGAAATAATAAATTATAAATCATAATATTAATAGTTTAATGAAAACATTATTCATACTATAATGAAAAAAATAACACAAATAAAATGATTTACTATTTAATCTAAAGTAAATCAAGAACATAAAATATAAAATCTAAATAAAACAATTTCCATATATATTCATTAGAAAAAAGATAGGAGATTTTAAAAAATGAATCAAATAATATCCACAAAAACCAACCACATACATTAAAAAAATTAGGTAGGAATATTACAGATTCTATTTTATCCTTTCTTATCATATATCTATGTGTTTTATCATCCCTAATGTTTTATTTAGGGTCCTACCCCCCTTATGTAATTAAAATAGTTGATACCATCAACCCAATAATATATTTTTTCTCCTTCAAATATATGTTGACTACCCCTAAATGTTAACCTAGAAAACCAACATGCAAGGGTATGGTTGTGAAATAAGATCATGTCAAATTGCAGTAGTTGCCTATGGTTAAGATGATAATGAAATGGTACTCTCACTCCCTGTGTATCCCATTATAGTATATATCTTTTTGTTATCAAGTTTCCATATATATGGTATAATTGTAAATTTTGAGAATAGTCTCTCCACTATGGTCATAAAAATATGTTCTCTGCAGGCATCCTTAATTACTAAAGTAGAGACCATATCCGTAGTCATACTACTACTAAGTTATTACACCCTGAAATTTTAGTATGTGTTTTCATTTAAATAAATATTTTAGTCAGGATCTTGTGAAAAAAAACACCAAACTAAAACAAAAAAACTATTTATTGTCAAACATCATCAGGATATATATATATTAAGAATTAAACCTCAAAAAATAAAATGATAACAATATTATTTACTTCAAAAATCTATTTTTTAAATTCTTTGTATTATTATTATTATTATTATTATTGAATGATTTTATTTGTTAATATTTCAATGAATTGATTAAAATTTAAATTTTATAATATATATTTTTAAGGGGATGGGTTTAAAATCATTTAATATTAAAAAGTGATATTTTTCAAAGAAAATGTTTTTCAGTTGTTGTCACTTTTATGTTAAAAAGATAAATTGATCAATTTTAAAATATTATTGTAATAATATGGAATGTTTCAATTTATAAATAAATATATGAACACTCATTTAATTAGAAAATGAAATAAAATAAGATTTTGAACATTAAAATTTGAAATGGCCATTTTTATATAAAAGAAGTTCATCTTTGAATATTATAAAGTCATTTAAAATATATATCATAAAATTTTACCAATTGTATCTAATAAAATGAAATATAATTATTAAATCAGCATTTAAATATTAGTTAGGGTGAATTTATGAGATTTCTATAAAAAAATTCATTTTCAAGTGTATAGTATTGAATATAATTTTTAAAAATACCATCAATTTCATGATATAACTATATATAAGGACGACATAAAAATATATGATACTTTTTAATTTAAAAAAATATGCATTAAAATAATTCATTTCAAATTAATAAGTTTAATTTATAAATCTATGAATGAAAATTTATAAAATAAGTCAGATTTTATTCCAAAAAAAACTATTTCAGTGATTTTATTTTAATGAAATTTCTACAATGATTGATTTATTTCAGAAATTAATTTAAAAAAAAATACCAATTTTTTATTTAATCATATAACTCTATATTTTAATGGAATCAATACTATAAATTATATTTATATGAATTCATTTTTATGTATAAAAAAGGAATTTTCCTAATGAAAATTGTTGAATTAAACTCATTTTTTTCTAAAAATTAATTTTTTCCACCCCTGTAATTTTAATCTTATAAATTGGTTTTAAAATATAGAATCAAAATTTTCAAATTATTTAATTACATAGGATTTAATTTTTTTATTCTAAAAAAATAGGATACTAGGGTAAAAGTTAGTGAATACGGTAGAGATCTAATTACTTAACAGGGTAATAATTTGATTGATAAATCTAGGGAAATCCCAAAGTACATTTGTTACTTGATTTTATGAGTGGATTCTAGACCTATACTATATTATCTCTAATCTTTTGATTACTTTGATATAGTTTCAATGATACCGAGTTCCCTTCTATTTTCATAAAAAAAGAATATATAAAAACAAAACTCCTCTAACTTATAAAAAGATCCCTTATCCACCTATTAAATACTACACTAAAAATTATAATTGTCTTAAATAATCTACCATAATTATTTAGCTAAAAATCAAATTCCACATTCATGACCATTGGGTTCTCTAAAGAAGACCTAAACCAATCATTTCTATGAGTACCTTCAAGATTGGATTCATTCTATACAAATGAGTGATATATTCTTTATGATTATTCTTTTATATCCTATTAATCTATATCTTGAAATATATAATATAAATAATTATAAATAATTGAAAAAATTAATCATATTTAACTTTAATATTTAAACTATTAATTCACATTTTATTTCTCATTCAACTATCAAAAAATCTTCTTGTTTTGGTTGGTTTTACAACCTATATGGAAATTGTTATAATGTTCGTCTCATTAATGAAAAATAAAACATAAATACAGGTAATAATATGTAACAATGACAAATTTATAATGTTTTCATAATTTTTTTTGAAATTTGGATTGTTATATTTTCATATAATGTATATTATTTTTTAGAATCAATAATCATTAAAAAATGGAATTTTGAAGTGTTTAATGAGAAAAATAACAATAAGTTCCACAAAATCACTATGAAACTCAATATATAAATATATATATATATAATACCTCAATTTCCTTATCATTGAGATTATATAGACGAGCAATCCATAAAAAGGGTTCAAGGACTGGAACCTCCAAACTGAACTACGTAAGGGAAATAAAACCATTAACACCCGAATGTTAATTTTAACAATAAAAAATTAATATATGGGTAATAATGAACTATAACTAGGAGGTATAAATTAAGGTATATATAAATGTGGTTTTAAATCATATTAATAATAAAAATATTTTTCATACAGGGATGTTAGAGTATATCTAACTAAGACAATGTCTGAGGTAACGGTATCTTATTCTCAGTATCAATTCCTTCAAACATGTTTCATTTTATGCATCGCGATAAATTTTATATGATGATAATTTTTGTAAGGACATAAAATATTTTGGTTCCTTAAGAATTTATTTCATCACTTCATTGTCTGTTTTGAGTAATACATTATTTGGGGGAATTTTTTATTGCTTCTAGTTGGTTTTGGAGAGTATTAGAGGCCATTGTGTGGGTATACAGTTGAAGCATGATTAAGGTAAACTATATAGTACACCATGTTAAACCATGTGTCTTATTTAAGTATTATACTATGTCCCATAACTGTGTTTCATGACTAGATAAAAACGATGCATTCCACATAATAATTCTGACTTGGGTTAGAGTTGGAAAACACTATTATCACATGGTTTACCAAGATATGTGGAAAAACTGTGTGGGTTCCCAATAAAGGTATATATACTCATATAGTTGAATCATGGTTTTAAATAAATTCAAACTATGTCATTTTATGGGTTATAATTAACGAAAAATAGTTATTTTTAAACTCAAAACCTCCCTAAATGACTTTATTCTTCATCAAATGCCTTGGGCTATCAAACCTAGGGAATCTAATGGTGGTTTTTAGTGACATTTATCCCTTAAAAATCTAAATAAATTGAATCTAAATACTATGGGTCTTGAAAATTCAAGTAATATGTTCAATATTCTCTATTATTATTGATCTCTCCAAATATTTATTATTTTATGGTGATAAATAAATGATCTATGATGTTATAGTCAAATATAAGGATTCATATATGATCTAATATATAAATTATAAATCATTAAAGTATTAAAATCTAAATATATTAAATGTATCCTTATACCTTTCTCTCCCTTAAAGAAATATAGATCAACTGGTGGAGGAAAATATCATTGGGTATGCCTAATTTAATTCAAGCACTTATCATGTTCTTGTTCTACAATAATGTTCTCAAATCTAATTTCGTGATGATTTGGGATTGATTCTTTGGATCCATGGAGCATGGGATTGTTTTGGGTGATTAATCATTGTATTTATTACCATTTGGCATCAATTCACATGAGGTGGACATGTCATTACCATATAGATATCTTAAATATGTTTTTTGTAATGATGTGATGGTATGTTGTTCTATACATTATAACCCATGATTGATGTGTGTTTATTATGTGCGAGTGTGTGTCATTGTGATAATCATTATTTATATGAATAATATTTATTTTAACAATATGAATTTCTTCAAATAATTTTATATCCAGTGAATATTTTCTTCATGTCTTATGACTACTGGGTTTCAAGAAAATGGATAAATACAATCTTTGAGAGGGAGTATGGCTATTATAATGAAGTATGTGGACTTTTGATCACTTCATGGTACTAGTGGGATATCACAAACATGTTCAGTTAGTGTGGGTGTACACTATGAAATATTGATGTGAATCCAATTTTTTAGAATACTGGTATTAGAAAAGAACCATAAAGGGTTTGTTGAGAACCAATTAATTTGGAAAGTCGGGTGGAATTACAATCATGTGATTAAAGAAGACCACCTTTGGGGGCGTGTGATTTATTCCTTACCAGTGGAACAAAGACATATGACTTATTGGAATACGGTGTTGAATCGATGTGTGGACATTGTGGTGTGTTCTAAGACATACAATAGCTTACACTATACATCTAAGAAGTATAATTCTAAATAAAAATGTAATACTTATGAGTACAAATTAAGGTTGAATAGTGGGGTCCTACTTGGATTATACTCACACACTACTTGGGAATATCTATTGATGTTTATAAATCATTATTAGGGATCTGAGAAAGGGAAATTCCCCAAAGATAGATAGTTAAGGAGGCATATATTAGTGTATATGGGTTGTATTAGGTCATACTATAGAGTAATTTTCCAGTGTATTTATATATATTGATATTTTTATTATAATTTTTATGGACCAAAAACATTGTATATGCTTGTTTATTTACATTTTATTACGTTATACATCTTAAAATGTTATCTAGTATTCTATTTTTTATTACTAGTTTCATTATGGATCAGGTTCATAATTAATATTTTTTCTTATAATTCTTGTGAATAGTTATTGATAATGATGTTATAGTCCCCTCGCTACAATATTAAAAACCCCCTTCTTATTAAAAACCTATTTCATTTATTGGGGTGTGCATGAGGTCATGTTGCCCTGCAGTTTGGACCAGGTGATTCGGGTTGGGTAATTACAAAGTAGTGTCATATGATTTGTTTCGCTTTTATTTTTTTTTTTCAGGACTATGATTGTGTAAATGATGAATGAATTTATTCTATGTGTAAATATGGTAGGTGAGTCATGTAAGTTGTATGATATCTCGTATGTAAATAATATATGAGTTATCAGTGATGGGATTTCTATTTCAGTTTTGGTTTTATGGTTTCATGAAGATCTAGATTATCTTTTCCACTATAGCTTTTTGTGTTTTTGTGTGTTCGCATGTCATGACTAGCCAGGTAGGATTACATGTCATATATACATTTTTCTTACTATCCATGGGGGTTACCTTAATTAAATAAAATGATATATTGTTTTTCCTTCTATGATATATCTATACTAACATTTTTATTATTTGAACATGGTAATTCTTATTCTATGTATATTTATAAATATATATGACATTGAATAATATACTCATATGAATGAAATTACATAAGCCACGAATCATTCTAGTAGGGTAATTAGTTATTATTTTTTGTTTCCTCTTAGGGTAGATAATTGCAAAAAATTCATTGATGTGTATAGAAATTACCAAGGTTTTAACCGTAAGAGAGATGTTATGAGTGTTCTATGTATTCATTTGGAATTTAATATTATGAATCCTCAAATATGTATGATGGGACTATCTGGTGAGGTAAAATATAATGACCATACTATGGTGGATACACTTATACCCCCACCGATTTTTATGTTGTTTACTTGAGAATCCTCATGCACTCTCTCTTGTAGTATTTGAAACTGAACCATTATATCATAGAAACATTAAATTACTATCTATTAAATGTCAGGGAGAATAAATGAAATTATATAATTATTCTTAATACATTAATCATCATCATCCACCATCCTTTTAGGGTACTAAGTGTCCTCATCAATTTGAGGACTTGATCTAAATAATTGATATAATATTCGACCTAGATAAGAAAATGGAGGAGGGGTGAATAAACCTGGCCACCTTTATAATTAAAGTAACGACAAGGATATGGTGTGGTGTTATGATCATGTAACATAGTCAACATGGTCTTACAAAGGTTACATTCAAGGACTTTTTCATTGTTGAATTATTTTTAGACCGAGTGATGTTAGGTAGAATATAATTTCTTATTGGGATTCTATAGATGATGATTTTAGTGTTTTCCTACTCTGTTTGTTTCATTAGTTATCTTATATTTGATATAATCATGGATGGATATTTGTCACATTAAGACTAGTAGTTTAATAATATCCTCAAACTATAACAAACATGTTAGGGTAGAATATTTAACTGAATAACATACTTCAAAGATGCTTATAATGAACTAATCTTTTAGATGGGTCTAGATGAAGATAGCTCTACATGTATTTTTCTTATATCAGTATATAAATTGGTTGCATCCATATTAATTTTATAGTTACCTCTTATATTAGTGTTAATTAGAATGTATATGATTCATTATTGGGTGGTACAGTGATGTTATATAATTATATGATTTCTTCAACTCCCACGATGGGAGGATGCTCAATTCGGAGCTTCAATTATTGGTAGAGAGAGGGAACCTCAGCAGTAAATCTAGGAGAATTCATAGAGAATGTCACTGATATAGAATAGTGGACCAAAAGCTTCATTTTATATTTCTTCTAGGATTTGGTCTGGTAGTTTAGGCCAAAATTGGAGGGGAAAACATCAGAAGATGATATAGACCCCTTAGACTTCAATGACTTTGGAAATCCATGGTCCTCAAGGGAATTATAATGGACATAATATTGGTATGATATATGTAGTGAATAAGGTTCTATATAATGTTAGATTTTTACTATAGACTATTGATGGTAATGTCATGATTACATATAATCTTTATACTACTTTGTTTTATATAAGATAATTCTCTTCATTCAGATCTACTAATTTTGAAAATTGACT
The DNA here is from genome assembly GCA_963277665.1 of Viscum album. Classification (NCBI taxonomy): domain Eukaryota; kingdom Viridiplantae; phylum Streptophyta; class Magnoliopsida; order Santalales; family Viscaceae; genus Viscum; species Viscum album. The sequence goes on along the minus strand of OY728164.1, from coordinate 2,003,284,467 downwards.
TGAATAATTTGTCTAGTTTTTTTTGAGTTGATGTTTTTAGGTCTTATATGGGATATGAAAATAGAGATGTTTGGGATGAATTTTTTTTAATTAAATTTATAAATTTTTTAAAATTTTTGGTGTAAAGTGATCAATACATATATTAAAATTTTAAACCACACTGATATTATAAATTAAAAAGAAAATAAAATGAAAAAAAGTAAAAGTTTAACAAATTAGATTTTTATAGTTGTTTGGAAATAAATAATATTACTATACTCTTAACCATTATCCCAAACATAGTTAAATGGAATCAAATATGGTATATCATTTTTTAAGGATATATAAAACTCTTCAAATATGCCTTTTTCACACCTAGATTCTAAACACAATTTCATTTCCTTTTATGGGTTAAGAAAAAAATATTTCATTTTATAAGATAAGATTCAACCAACTCTTTTATAGGATCAATTTTAACAAATTTACTATTTTGTGTTTATATAGAACCTATACATTAATGGGATGAAACATATCACAGTGTTTTATATGTGCAGACCTAACCAAGAATTTCACTGGAAAAGTTCTAACATATTTTATGTTAGTAGGAGTGAGGAACCTGGTCTTATAAGGGGAAAGAATAAACCTAGAATCTAACAAGATTATCCCTTTAAAATTAAATTTTATAGGTTAATTTTAAACCATTATTCTAAGGGGATATACTAAATCAATTCATTTAATGGGAAAAACTAAACCTAGACATACAATATTTAGGGTAGTATAACCCCATTCAAAATTCAATAAGCGATGGAATACATTCCCAATAGCTACATAATAATGATTGAATAGAAAATAAACATTGTGGATGACCATAAATGATGTTTATAGAATTTAGATTAGGTATTTCGCAATACATTACAGAAGTGAAAACAGTGAATATTGGGAAATGTACAGTTTTCTTCACCTTGCAATTGAATGATGAAGCTCCATGACACAGTGGCGAACAATGAAAAATGTAATAGTTAAATCAAGGTTATGTATCTATATTTATTTACTAAATCCATATAATTTTTATACCCCAATATAATGATGAATATTTTCATTGATTTAAACTCTACAATTCTCCTTCCTTAATTTTGACAGCAAAATATTCACATGGAATCATATTTTTATTAGAATCGATATTCTATAAAAACAAAAACCATGTTTTGTATATAAAATAATTATAAAAATAAATGGAAATAATTATATTCATAAATTATAATATTAAATTCATTGAAATACTCCCAAAATTCCTAGAATACTATCCCTCTATATTCAAAACTGATTATTTTAGGAAATCACATTTTCCAAAATATCATCCTGAATACACATACACACTTAATCCCAACTGAATATAAGTTAATTATTCATAAAAAAAATTAAAATAGGTTCTCATGGGATTTATATAAATATTTTATAGTCTTTAATAAATAATACATAAATAAATTCTTAATAAATTTTATTCAAACTAAAATGTGAAACATAATATAAATCTGAACATATTTTCAAATTTCATAATGCATATATCTCATAAATCACATATAATATTTTAACACATAGTTAAATGGATTTATCTTAAAAATAAAATTTTAAAATTTTTAAAAAAGATCAACATGTTATATATCAATGAAATAATTTCTTTATTGAGATTGAAATATTATTTTAAAAGATAATATATTTAATGTGTTGTAATTACTCCTTGAATGGAAATTTATCTATGTAGAAAATTTTAACATCTAAAAATTTTCCACATCGGTGAACTCAAATAGGTTAATCATATATGAAATTTAACATATGTGAATAATAAATATGATTCATGTAATAAAATTCACTAATCCTGTTATGGAATTTTTTTTAACAACTTGATTTATCAAAGTTTATACATAAATCATACCTCTTAATAATAGAATAATAATTAGGTCCAGCTGAATTATATTTATAAATCTTCAAGATCAATCTAGATATTCAATAATCACCATAATCAAAATTTTATTGACGATTTTATCAATAAATCATACTATCAAAATAGTTTTGAGAAGATATATAATTAAGACTAAAAAAATTAAATGAATTATATCATATTTTATAAATTTATAAAGATCAATTTAAAACTTGTTTAATTCTAATGAAAAATGTATACTTTTCTCATCTTTACAAAGAAACATGAATAACTCTATTTTTCATTATATAATACATTTTATGGCCAAATTATATAGTGTAATCGAATCTAGAAATTAGGCAACATAGTTTGTCTAAATGGTAGATTTCACTACATGAATTGGTAATGTTGGAGAATTGGTTACCTGAATTGGATATGTGAGAATGGTAAAAAAATATGCATGAATTCAATTTATTTTACTAATTGATCTACTTTTCATAGGATCTCAACATCAAACTTGATAAAAATGTTATTTAAAATCAAAACCTTAAATAAATTGATATTTTAAGAAAATAAATATTTTTATATGATTAGTATTAGGAATAAAACAATCAATACACAATCCATAGTTTTAAAAAACGAAAATTTATTTAAAAATATAAATCATGGTAATTATCTAAATATAATGTGGTTCATGAAGACAGTCAACATTCTCCACCATGTTGATAATTAAAAACCCAAGTATAATTTAGAAACTAATCCTTTTTTTAAAATTATATCAATGTTAATGATTCAATGAATTATTTATTTTAACTAAATGGGTAATCAACTGACTCTTCTAAATTCCACATCAAAAAGTGAATTAAAAAATTTACTCCAGCAAAATATAATAATTTTTTTTAAAAATAAAATTAAACCTAATAATATATATAATAGGAATAAGAAAATTTTATATATAAAAATAATTTAATAACATATTCCATGGATACACTATGAATATTTATATTTTTTCAACATTATGTCGTATAAAGTCCGCATGGTTGAAGAAAAAAATATAAAAAATAAATTATAAACCCTTAAGAATATAACATTTTATGTTAAGTTTATTTTTATTAATTACTAGTTAAAAATTAAATATATATGTGATGGTTTTGAATAATAACCACTTTTTATGGAACATTAAAATATTTTTCTTAATACTTATTCAAAGATTACATTATGTAACTAGTAAATCTGAAAATTTCATTATAAAAAGAAATTCAACCCCCCTCCCCATAATTTGAGAATTAAATATGACTCTATATTAGTATGATATTATCCAAATGATTCAATAAAATAATATCTAGATAGTTACATATTTTAAATTCATTATTATTTAGGGTTAAACTAATCAAAAACATATTTAAATTTTCAACGTGTTAAAATTAAACACATTCCAATTTTTTGGACATTGAATTAAAATAAGAATGAATTTATAGGATAATTTTATAATTGAATTAATTTCTATCCCCTTAATATATGTATTCTATATATCAAGTAAAATAATTAAAAATTTCAAAGGAAAAATTTCCACCCTATTTCCAAATACATTAGAATGAATGAAGATAATGGTTTATACAGGAATGGAATTCTAATGAAGAGAATATAGTGAAGGAAAAATTTATATATACAAATTTAAATTGATAAATAATTTTTAAAATTTAATAAATGTACATATTTGAATGTATAAAACAAATCTACACTTTAAAATACTTCACAACCAAACAAAATAGATTTAAAGAATAAAATTACAAATCTATAAATTAAATAATTGAATAGTTCAAAAGTACGTATTAAATTCTAATTTAGAAGAAAATATGTATTCCACATAAATTTCAGATTATTCATATAAATAAATAAATAACATAATAATTTTCATTGAAAATAAAATAAGAAAACATAAACATAATATTTTCATAAATTATATTTAATGCTTGGAGAAATACCCATATAAAACTATATATAAAAAGTTTCAATAACTAAAACATAAAATATATATTTAACTCAATAAACAAGTATATGAACCCCTAAATTTATGTTATATTTTAAAATGACATAATAATAATATTAAGGTAGAATTTTAATTCTAGTAGTGAACACTACTACAATTAAAAAATTTAATATTAAAAAAATCCAAAATAATGTAGTAATATATTCAAGGAATTTCAAAAGTTACCAGATGATAATATTACACATGAAAAAAAATTCATTCAAGGAAAATAATATATTAATTAAACTTAAAAGAATATTAAATAGATTATATTTCATGTTTTCATTATTATTAATTTAATTTTCAATATATTTGACATAAAAGATTTAATTTATGTCATACAATCTTAAAATGATCATAATATTAATCAAGTTCACTAACAAAAAAAGACAATAAATTGATATTAAAGCCTCATAGAATCAAATGAGTTATTCAAACCTAGTTTTAATGAAATTTTAAAGCTTCAAATTCTCAAGACAATATTAATGGAATAAAACTATAATCACATACATTTTGGAGATAATACTCAAAAATTATATTTCTATTACCTATGTATAATGAATGAATTAATTTCACTTGGTTTAGAATACATACCTTTATGAATGAAAGAAGTATATTTTTTTATATTTTGGACATAAAATTATATTTATACCTAATTATCCTTTTTTCATTCAAACAATTTAGTGAACATCAAAGCGTAATCACAACAATAATGACCATAATATATATATATAATGAAATTAACTAAAGAAATTCAAGGAGGCTTTTCTTTTACAAACATATTTCAAAACTGAGTTGGAATAAAATAATCACACCTACGACTATTCATTTTATCATTAGATTTCATAATATAATAATTAATTCCATCATAGACATGTGTATCACATTTATGACGAATGTAACAATTAAAATAAATCGTTTCATTTGTAACATTATGTAATTAATTTTTCTTAATTTCATTTTCATTTTGATAAAATTAAAAATCATCACAATCCTTTTCATGGGTATAATTTTACTCATTTAACATCTCATTTCCTAGCATAATATTTAAAATTTATGTGTAAAGTTTCATTAATTTATGAGATGAATTCATTTTTTCATCATTAACTATTTAACATTTTTATTTCATGAAACATGTAAATAAGTCATTTCTTGTTTTTCTTCATATGATATATTTTTCATTTAGACCATAAATACTTATCTCATTATCTCATGGATTGATATAAATATGAGAATCACATATAAAATAAATATCTTTATTTATTATTTTCAGACATATATTTCTCACTTTTCTTACATCTAAACTGAGATAACCTGAAACCAAATATGGAGGAAAACATGTAACCTTAAAAAAATTTCAAAACAATATTTAGAATTAAAAAATTCTATTGTACATTCATCATCTCTACATGAGATATCAAAATAACTCCATTTAATCAAATAATTTTTATTTTTATTTTCTACCTTTTGTCGATTTTTTTACATTATAAAATTTTGTTTAGAATGTAATTTCTTCCTCAAACCATAAAAAATATTTAACTAATATAAGATCAGATGTGTATTACCTTGAGTGATCAATCCTTAAGGAAAATGTAGTTTTCATTTTCCTATTTTTTAGACTCCTTTTTCATGTTCCCATAATTTCTATACTTAGAATGATTAAATTTTATACAATCATGCTCTCTAAAATAATTTGTTTCAAGTTTTACTTTCTAAATTTCATGAGCAGTGCTTCAACCACAAAATTTTACAAAAAATATTTGTAGTAAACAAATATAATGAATAATAATGACATTATTATTAAGATCATATTAAAAAATATATTCTCCTTATAGGAAAATGAGATCATATTTAGGTGAAACAAAATATTTAGTAACAATATCCCAAAAGAAGAAACTAATAATCTTTAGAAAAAGATGTATCTAAATCATCCAAAAATTATATGTACTACCTTTAAAACGTGGAGGAAATGTTAGAATCAACCCATTCTTATTCAAAAAGGTGTATGTCATTGAAAAATATCTTTCCCTAACTCGTCTTATGTACTGAGATAAAAAATTAATCACAATTAACATAAATAATCAATATAAGCATAATAAGTCATTAAGGGATTCAAACACTAATAATTACAGGGTCTCAAAAAAGTGAAAAAAATAAATTATTCTATAAGGATACTCCTTTAATAACAATTGGTATATCCCTAAGGAGTGATGATAATGTAAAAGTGGGGGATGGATTTTCTTTTTTAAAATTTAATCCTGGTTTAAATATTATGTTTGAATTGTGATTGGTCCATATATTACACATTTGCAGCACACTGATATAAGAAAATTAAATTAAATTAAATTAAATTAAAGAAATTAAATTATTATCATAAGATACATGTATAGTATTTCATACCTATATAATCCTAAATAATCACCACCCCTCTTAGGAATAGAAAGATATGGAAACCACTATGATATATCAATTTTTAATGAGATTGAAAACTCTATAGATTCTATTTTTTCCTAGTTCAGGGCTTAAAAACTTCCCTTAGGTTTCATTTTTTTAGAAAAAAAACCGAGCCTTTTATAGGTAGAGAAGAAACCTGGAATATTAAATGTTCAATCCTGCCAACATTCCTTTTTCAGGTTTACATAGATCCAAATTTTTAAAGAGGGGAAACCTAACCCTGCATTTTATTGGTGTGTGCCCAACCAAATACTTTTATATGAGAATTCCAAACCTATTTTATGTTATTGGTTAGATAATTATAGTCCTAGAAGGATATAAAAATACCCTAACACTTATTGGAGAGGTTCTCCCCTCTACTATTTTAGAGCATAAGAGGAACCCATGATTTTAAAAGTATAGACTAATCCCCATCTTATATGGGGATAGAATAAGCCATGGTATACATTTTAATAGGGTAGTAAAAGATCATATATGATTAAATTAGTGAAAGAATACAACCCAAATAGTAATAGAAAAAATTAAAAAAAACAACTTAATCCAATAAAAGATCATCTATTAAGATATAGGAAGTCAAATCTGTTAGTGCTCAAGCCCTTAAATATGTTGAAACAATGACACTAATGCAACTAGATTTATTACATATGCTATTAGTTGAATAATGAAACTCAAGGACTAAGTTGGGAAATATGCACCATGTAATATTTAAAGGGGTGTGTCTATATATTTCTTTACTACATAACATTATGTTTTTATATCTCGAAATAAAACTAGTTATTTTCTTTATGTTAAGCTTCATGAGTCTCCATCATAAATTACCAAAATAAAATTGTCAAATTGAAGTAGTATTTACATATCTTCAATATTTGGTAAAATGGTAAACCATTCTGTGCATATAAAATATTTATAATAATAAAAATAATTAAATATAACTATAAAATCTGATAATAAATTTCATGAAATACTCCCCAAAATCAAGGTGAGACTTACTCTTCATATTCAAAATGTGTTAATTATTAATATCACATTTTGAAAAAATTTAGCATGAATATTCATACAAAATTTATCTCATATAAATCTAAGTAAATTATTTATAAAAAAATTAAAACCTATCCCTGTGTAATCTTGATAATTAATAAGTAATTTTATAAAGAATAAAATAATAAAAATATTCATAATAAGGTTCCGGAAATTTTTAATATGAAATATTACATAAAATATAAAATATTTCCATAATTATGTATGTATATATCTCAAATATCACATATAAGATTTTGGAAAATGTTAAAATGTATTTTTCTCCAAAATAATATTTCTGAATTTGAAAATAATATCCCAATAATTTAGATCCATTAAAACATTTATTAATAATGACCAGAATATAATTATTAATGAGAAAATATATAATGTAATTGAACTATATCAGGTATGAAAATTTATGTACATAACTGATTTGAACATAGTATAATTGTTCACGTAGGTTAATTCCCATCAAGAAATTACTAATGTTGATTCACATAGGTTAACTCAAATTGTCAAATCACAATTGCGATTCATATAAGATAATTCACATAGTTGATTATAGTAATTTATAAATATATTTATTTATCAAATTTAATACCAAAATTAGACCACCTAAATGAAAAGAATATATTTGGGTCCAGATAAAAGATACATATATAATTTCATTATATTTCCAAATAATCATGAAACACACTAATCAGAGTTGTATAGATAATTTTTTCATCAAAAAAAATTAAGAAAATACTTTTGAAAAATGTAAAATTCATATTTATAGAATACAATAACTTATAACCAAATTTAGGAAATGGTAAAGATCGAACTCAAAATTCAATGTATTCTAAATATATTTAGGTCATTTTAAAATATTTATAATTCAAAAATAATGACTCAATTTGGAGTTCATTATCAATTTTAGGACAAAGCATAACAAGGTTACTAAATCTCAAAATCCAACTACATGGTTTTCTATATGAGTTGGCTATGTGGGAGAATTTGGTATATTACTTGTCTATATGGTAATTGTAAAAATATCTATATAAATGATATAATATAGCCTAAAATGATGTATTTATACTAGGAACTCCAAATAAAACCATTGAAAAGCTCGCGATCAATAATAATTATTCTATGATAATGATTAAGAATACCATAATCAATAAAAAATTCAAGGTATTAATACATTTAATGTAAATACAAAGAATAAATATTTGTATTTATCAAAACATAAAGTTGTTTAAGGATCCACATAATAGTTTTTTCTTGAAACCCCCTTGGATAATATTTTGGATTGTATCTATATATTCATATAATTTCCAATGTTATATTCTAACAATGAAGATGTATGGTATTTCATTATTCATGATATAACAAGTTTGGTTGTGACTTTGGACATGTACTAGTTGACCGGTTACAGGGAATACATCTAACAATACAAGGGATTAGTCTCTAATATAATTTCTATTGGGGATAATTTTATTTTGAATAATGAATGAGATGTTAGAGTGGGTATAATTATTATGGATATGAGTCAATCAGGATAAATTATAGTGCATGTAGTGTTCATGAGTTTTGCAGTAGATTAGGTAGTAACTTACACTTCTGTTCCTCTGATATTTTTCACATATTAAGATTTCATTATAGAATATTTCTTAGGAATGCCTCCTTGTATAAGAATTGATATTGAGATCAAAATCATTTTTGGGTGAAACCAATAATGATTCCATGATATCATATAGAATTGTCTATGTTGAAGGAATTGAATGTGTTGATCAAAGATGTATAGAAGATTTTTTTCATCAAACTGATCAGATTTCCCTTTGGCCATCTAGATTTGTTCAAAAAAGGTAAAATAGTACTCATTGGTTATCTATGTACTAAAGGTAGACAAATTATGTGATCATGAATAATAGATACTTTATTCCAACAATCGATGACTTGTTCGATCAGTTTCAGGTGGTGGTTCTCCAAGATTGACCTATGATCTACATACTATTATATTCAAGTCATTGTAGAAGATAATTCAAAGAATGTATTCAATAGTATAAACAGACTATTTGACTATTTTTTTATAGCATTCAAGTTTATAAATGAACTTGTGGTGTTAATGCATCTCCTAAACAAGATCATCCATCAATATATTTGACTTGAACATTATTGTGTATGTTGATGACACACGCATATACTCTGAAACCTAAAATATTCATGCTAGAAATGTAGATATTATTTTGAGTACACTTAGAGCATATCAACTCATTACCAAAATATTGAATGTAACTTTTGGATCTAGGACGTACATTTTCGTAGATAAGATATCTCTAAGGCATTTGTTTCAATGGAAATGGATAAGGTATATGTTTTGATTCCATGGCCATGTCCAATTTTTTTTTTGATATCAACAGTTTCCTTCGATGGGCAGGATACAACTGAAGGCTCATAAAAAACATCACCTCTTTGAAATATCCTACATCTTAACTTTCCAATAAGGGTGTGATGTTTGAACAGATTGAAAATTGTAAAGAGGCCATCATGAATATGAAGAGTAAAATGATTAAAACTCTAATAATGACTATTAATAATCCTATAATTAGATATGTTGTTTATTTTGATACCTCATTTTTTACATAGGAGCGGTGTTGATGTATAGGTATTGGGTAGTTTCTTATTGGTCTCACTGGCTTTGAACCCAAAATAAGAACTACGTGAAGCATGAATTAGAGTTGGAACATACGGTCCATGATCGAAAGTATTGGTTTAATTACCTTTTCAGGGACAGATTTATTATATTTATGGACAACAATAACTTGACTAAAATTGTATCTCAGCTTAAGTTTAATCTCTAGCAGATGATTTGGGTAGAGTATGTATAATGTTTTAATTTTGTGATGGTTTATGATCCAATGAATGGTAATTTGATTATATATTAAATCAAAATGAAAAAATGGGAGCATTGATAAGGATATTTAGAGAAGGAATTTTTGATGATGATATAGTTGGATAAATGGATGATGGATGCCATTGAGAAAATAGGGGTGATGAAAAATACCCAATTAATTATCTTGTAAATTTTGTTTGACTAGGTAACGACCATCTAGAATTTTTATTCTGAATGATTAGTGATGCAAGAATTGTTAGTAAGATGTAACCGAGTTCCATAATGGTCAATGGATAGTGAAAAGGTTATATTTTTCCACGGTAGATTTGTGGTTCCTATGCCGATGATGAGAGATTTGTTAATGGACTACCATTACTCTTATTGATATGTTGATATAGGTTTGAATAATATGGGTCAAGAAATTAGGAAACACTTATGGTGGCCTTGAATGAAGAGAGATATCTTAGGCTTCATATTACATTATATGTAATGGGAATGTATTAAGGAGGATCATCAATGAACAACAGGTATCCTTAATCCACTTCTCAAGCATCTATGGATGTGGGATGATGATATGGTGGAATTATTTGTAGAGTTACCTAGGATTATGATTTGTTTATATTTTTTTTGGGTGATATTTGGTCACTGATGAAATTTTAATACTACTTGGATATCCCAAATAATCTATCTATAGATGAGGTGGGAATTATTTATAGCACAGATATTATATGATTAAATAGTGTGCCTTCTTGTATCACATCTATGAGGGATGTGTGTTTTACATAGTGATTTTGGAAATTATAGAAGGTTCATTTGGGGAATCCATTAAAAATAATGTTCTATATCATTCATAGATCAATGTAAATTCTTAGTGGATGTTCTAGATCACATAGGATTTTATTCAGGTATGTGTTCTAGACATCAGTGGATCTTGGATGACCATCTAGCCTTGATGTATATTTATTACAATAATAGTTTCAATTATTTGATTCAAATTGAATATTTTATGGTTACTTATGGTTGTTCATACCACACACCACTGTTATGAATGAGGTGGGTGAGGAAGTTTTTATTAGGTTGGGTGTTGTGTAAGAGCCCTCGAAGATGGAAACTTTTATCATGATGTAGTTTGTCACTTCCAAAAAAGGGAAACAATCATATTCCAACTAAATCATATGACCTTCATATTTCCCTATAGGTAATTGGGTATTCTTATGGTGGTATCCTTGGTTGGAGAATCAACATTTATATAATGGAAACTAGAACAATGTACCATTTAAATTCACTCAGAGCATCAGAATAATAGATTCATATTTTAACATCACTGTATGATATCGATTTATATAAATTATATACCCTATATATTAGCTTCATAAGTAAGTGCATGATGATTCAAATTCATTGAATGTGATGAGTTTGAGTTTGAACCAGAGGAATCATTTGTATAGAAACTGATATTGATTATGGAATCGAGTGAGAAGGTATTTATGGAGAAGATGATACCCCCTGTTTGAGTTTTGTGGAATAATTTAAAATACAAGAGGATTATTGGTATGAAGAATTTTATATAAATTCTCAATTTCCTAAATTATTTTAGTTTGATCCCTACAGACACTAATTGTTGATAGGAATTACTTTATAGAGGATATTTTAATGTCCTGGAATTTTTAGGTACCATACACTTTACATTAATTACTTCGTTCAGTTTTTGGAGTTGTTATTTTCATGGGTAAAGTCTCTGGTAGGTTCTTATTGGTTTTATAGGGTTTTACAGGCCATTATAGAGGTTCATGGTAGGTTAATAGTTGGGAAAAACTATATTGTACCCCTTTGGAAGCTATGTGTCTTTTTGGAGAAGGATAGTGGGATCCATATAGTTAGAACAATGTAGAAGATAACTATGATACATTCCCAAAAATATTATGGTTCATGGGATAAATGTAGAAATTATGTTGGGTGCACTATTTACCACATTTTTTGGTCCAACAATTTTATCATCTAGAAGTGGAAGAGAGCCTCACATGATTTGGAAAAATATTTTTACTAAACCATGTGGAAAGTATTAATTAATATTAAAATTGTGTTTTAAACTAAAAACCTCATTTATTTTCTTTATTACCTAGGTATAATAAACCCAGGTAATGTAGAAGTGGTATTTATTTATTATTTTTCATTTAAACTCCAAATCTTGTGAATATATGGAATTTAGTCCATTTGAATTCAAGGAATGTGATTATTGTTCTATTTTATTCTTAATATATCCTGATTTTGTCACGTTCTCTTGAGGTAAATTGAACATCTAGAAAACTATATATTGATATATTGATTCTCATGTGATCAAATTTATAATTCATTGAATGTTGAAGAAATGGATTGTGAATCTATTGAGAATGACTTTCTCCCTCTCTAATATATCTAGATCATCCATTGGTTGTGGATCTCATTTAGTAAGACTATGAATATTAATACCATTGTAATTTAATTCTTCTATAATATTGTTCTCAAATATTATTTTATCTAATAAATTGGGATTGGTTATAGGGATCCATATAATGTGATCCCGACTCGATTGATGACTCTATGTGGCTATTTCTATTTGGAATCAATATTCACGAGGTAAGAAACACCTTATAATATAGTTCCCTTATATAGGGTTGTTTTTACTATAATGGTATGTTACTCTATACATTGATACCCAATGATGATGTTTGTTACTTATAGGTTTTCATGTGTGACCTTGTGATAACCATGCTAAATATCAGCACCTATTATTTCTATGATTTGACATACTTGTGAGCATTATATGTCCTATGATACTTTTCATCATGTATTTACATGGATTAGTTCCATATAATTGGAACTAAAATCTTATGTATGGTAGAGTTTTGGTGTTGTAAGTTAGGCCAATGAAATGTTTTGTTTTGTGGTACTAGTCCGATATCACAGACATGTTCATTCATAGTGGGAATAGACCATGAAAGGGTGATATGTATCCAACGTTTCGTAATGTCACCATGTGGGAAAGACCATGAAAGATTGGTTGAAAACAAATTCATCAGGCAAATCCCAAGGATGCCGCATTTTGAAAGTGCATATGACCACCTTAGGGTATGTTGTGATGTATTCAATAAATGTGGAACATGGAAATAAGAATGTTTGTAATATGTTGTTGAACCAATGCATTAACCATATAGTGTTTTTTAGGTTGTATACTGACTTACAATGGCCTTCTAACCGGTATATTTTAGAAGTAGGTGGGGTCGGGGTTCATGGCATCCTGGTTACACATGAAGACCTAAAACATTTTTGTTTGATTTTTTACATATTGATTATATTCTTGTTATGAAATATACCATATATATATACATGAAATTATTTTAAGAAATCATTGGTGGTGTTCAATTGGGTTTATACTCACACCTTTCACATGCAACACATCACATGTGTAGGATTATGGATATGCGATTTGAGGTGGGGAATGTGATCAGGGGGAGATAATAAGATGACTATCAGTGTTAATAGGTGAGACTAGGATGAAATATATGGTGATTTAATTATATATTTAAAAATATTCATGTTTTATATTTATTATATAGATTTACCTTCCATATAATAGGTCCTTTTATTTTTAAGGATATTTTCATTCATTACGAATCCTTTAGGAATATTCATAACACAATTTAATTTCACTATGTTATTTCATTTAATAATTGATTATGTTACTCTAGGATTATGTGATCTATAACCACTTATTGATTAATTTTTTATTTTCATGATTTTATTTTTATATACTTTTACTTCAAATTAATTTTTTTTGATAACTTCTTACATACATGGTAATTGATTAATGTATTAATTTTACTTCCTTGAGATAAGTTTCATATTATGAACATGTTTTATTTTATGTGGTGTATATATTACCTCTTTAAAATATTATATCCTAAGTATATATATATTTTATGTTCCACATCAATTTCATTATTTAAAGGAGTTTTTATTTTCAACTACACAATGTGTTTTTCTTTAAATCATTGGTCTAAAAGTATTGAATTTGTTTCCCTACTATTTTCCCTCATTCATTAATTTTTAAACCATTTTAAGAATGTTCATATATATTTTTCAGTTATATTTTAAGGTAATTTTAAAGAATTATTGTAAATATTTACTAACATATAAAAAATTAGTCTGTTAATCATTTTCAATATAATTTTTTTACGCTCTTTATAAAGGTCATTAAAAAGTGTATTTTTTAAAATTTACCTTTTGATCTCCTTTTACCACCATTATCAACATTCATCATTATTAGGATTCCTTTCAATGTTTTTATGGTTTTTTTAAATGAAAATATTATTCATATTTTTTAATTAATTTTTCATTTATAAAAAAGATACAAAAAATGAAATTTCTTCTGGTTTCTCATATCATATAGCTATTTAATTTATTGATGTATTTTAAAACATTTTAAATATACATTAAGGGTTTTCTTCTTCATTGTGGATATGTACCCATGATATTATCCACCTTTTTTCTCTAGATAGATTATGAATATGTTTTAATGAATTTTTTTTGAAAGTTAGTTTTAAAATGGCTTGTTTAGTCTATGAAGGAATGATGAATTCCATTGTGTTATTATAGTATTAATAGTTGTTCTGTACCACTAGGTGATGAGTGCGATTTTATATATACATCCAATTCCTTAGATAACATTTTATATCTTATGATATAAGGATATTTTGTGTGAATGATATGGTTTTTTCACCACAAAAGATGTGGGGATGATTGGAATTTCTCACATCAATATGTGTGGACAAGATGAGTTTTGATCATTACATAATGTGTGGACATTTTTCGGTTGTCATACAACGTTATAATTACCAGTAATTTTTCTTATATCACGTTATCATGTTATTATATGTTCAAAAGTTATTTTACCCTTGATCATGATTATATTCACATGATTCCAATCCATTCTTTAGGATATATTCTTGAATGGTAGTATTTATAGGGCCTTGTGATCTCATATATGATGTCATATAATTTATTATTATTGTTTATTATTATTATATTTTTATTTTATATTTATATTTATCTCACTGCATATTTTCGAAAATTCTTATGATTTATCCATTTATAACATAATTATATAGTTTCCATTATTGTTCATTTGATCTTACCCTTCTTATGTTTCCATTTCCCAAGATAATGAATATTTAAATTATGTAAGATATGTCTAGAAGGGTATCATGTGTGTGGAAATTTATAGGGGATGTTAAAGAAATATATTATAATAAGGAATCCAGTGTTTAGGGTGAAAATTCCTAATTTAATTATTATTATATGTGTTTTTTATATAACATATTTTCTTTATTATCGATAATAGTAAATCAAAATGGTATTCCATATATTTATAACATTGTAATTTTTATTGATATTTTAATAAGGCAATTCTATGTTTGGGTCACATAAGTTGGTATAAAATCCAATATGTAATGAGTATATTATTATCACCAAATCTGGGTGTATGGGTCTAGGGAGTCTAAGTTGGTTTCATATAATTGTTTTGATGACATTATAGTTGGGATGTTACCAAATAAATTAAATTATATATATTTCTATCCCGTTATGGTTAATAAAGATTATGTGTAGACACATGAACCAATCATACAAAAATATTACATCTTAATATATAAATATGCAGTAAATATCATAGATATCCATGCTATAATTATTTATTTCTAGATTCTTTGTAATAGTGGATAAATAAACAACCGGTTCATTAGTGAACTACATTATCACACACAAATTTCTTAATAACTATAATCCTTAGTATAGATAAGAAATATGATACCTTTATTCATATCATGGGTGTTTAAAGATAATAATGGGTGAGCTCGATTTCTCATTATGGGTAAACAAGAGGTATAATAATATAACATGAGAATAAGGGTGTTAGAACTTAATAATAACATGTGAAAAATTATACCACACTTATCATAGATTATAAACATGTGTCATGTAATAAATCATGTAACTTTGTAAGACATGAATAATAAAGGAATCAAAGAACCTATGCAATCAGATCAAAACATTTCACCCTGTCTGCCTCCATTCGGCATTGGATAACCTCCCTTGTACCATTTTTGGTCTTCTTTATAACATCTCAAGTTCCCTCTAAGCTCAAAGAGCATAAATTATTACCCAAATAATTGGAGGTAGATATAAGTCCCACCCATCATTGTTTATAACATAACCACCATCCGTGGTTATAATAAAACTAATCTCTCAAAATAAACACCTTAAATATGTCTTCCACAAAATAATAAGACAATAATAATGTCATGACCCAAAAAATAAAGGAGTGTCATAATTATATTATCACTTCATCATTTTAATAACCCATAAAAAATTAACATGTTTCATAAACATATCATTAGAATAAAAATAATCCATCGAGAGAAATAATAAATATGAAATCATTGGATCATATCCAAAATAAAGATTAAGTAACATCAAGGTATTTCATCTTATATATAAATTGATTTTTGAATAAAAATTATTGGGAACATTTCTTGAGTAAAATATTATTTCTTTTAAAATCACCATTTTAAAATTATAAATTCATAAAACATTACAAAAATAATTTTATTTCAAAATAACCATTAATAATTGAAAATAATAAATTTATAAAAATTTATGAAATTTCATGAGGAAAATATCCATTCCACTATGAAAAAAATTCAAAACATTAAACAATTTCAAAAAAAATTCATTGAAAATAACCTTGAAATCATATAAAAGATGATTTAAAAATCATTTAAAAACACTTCTTGATGAAATTGAATATTCAAAATTGATTAAAAACATTTTAAAACATAAAATACTTTCAGAATATTTTTAATTTAAAATAATCATTAATAAAAATAATGGAATATTTAAAACATGGATTGGTCATGATGGTAGGAAATTTCTAACACCTTAGTGTAAATATATCTTTCAAATATTTAGACAAATCAAAATGGTACCTGTTAGGAAAATGATATGATGTTTCCTTTAAAAATATTTTTTATAAATTAAAATATGGGTTAATTTTAACTTAATAAATCATTTTTATAATTCTAATAAAGCATGTGAATTTCTTTTAGAAACATGGATTTGTAATGAAAATTATTTTCAATCTATAAGAGAAATAAAATCATATTTTCTTAAAAAATCATTTGAAATATTTAGTATACAATGATAAAAAAAGAAGAAAAAATTTATTCTCTTGACAAAACCAGAGGATAATAAAACTCATTAATTGATAGAGATATATATCATAATATTACAACATCAAATTTATAATCCTAAACAATTTAACTACTTGATGAGATTGCATCATAGAACCAATAATAATGTTGTAGATTTGAATCGTATACCACATGATGGAATAAAATATAATGAAACATAAAATCTATTAATAAAAAAATAAATTAAAGATATTATATTTAAATTGGATTGTATATATATCTTATAAATAAATATAAGTTCATAACATAACGTATGTCCAAAAGAAAAAAAATTGAGACCAAAACCCTTTCCTATTTTGTAGTGTATTCAATTGTAATATATACTAATTTATAAGATAAATATGAAAAATAAAATATAATTAAAATATGGATATCTGTGAAATAACATTTAAAGGGGGAATTATATAGAAAAAAATATGAAATTATTAGTTAATTTGACATAAGTCTCCCAAAAATGACGGTTAGGAAGAAAATACCATAACATAAGTCTCAAATTTTTGGAAACACATTCTAACATCAAGTATAATATATAAAAGTTTAGTATAAATATATTATAAAATAGTAATTATATATATAATAAATTATATGGTTTACTTATGACCTTTTATGACCCATTTATTAACAATTCCATGTTAAAATAATGTTTTAAGAAATAACTGTTTCATTTTTCATGTACGTTTTGACTGGATATTTTTGTCCCTATTGCATTAAAATTATTTCCATCATATCCATAATTTTATGCGAGATATAAATATCATAAATACTATTATATAAATATTAATAGGAATCCCTAAAAGTTAGACATAGAAAATGAAATAAATTATTCATAGAGATGGTAGGTCGTAGTTACGCATGAACATTGTTTCCATTTTTTGATGGATCTAATGAGATAAAGATAAATAACTACTAATGATTTAAGAGTAATTATTATTTAATATGTGTCACATATATTCCATAATTTTATCCTTATTAACATCCATAAAAATAAATTTTTAAAAACGAATCACATTATTTCATGATGTGGTAGTCCCCAGTAATCAAAAATGACATTATCGTGTTAGCCTAGAATAAAAATCGTAAATTTAGATATGAAATAATAACAAAATAAGTATAATTATGAAATAAATATGTCATATTTTTATTTAATCAATCTTTCTTACTGTCCTAGTAAAACAAAAATAAAAAATAAATAACATTGCTTAGTGTGGCGGCATTTTATCGTACACATAAATGATCATTTCATATACCATTTAAGGGATGAAGATGTTGATATCAGTTATAAAATTAAAATAATAAAATATAATAATATATTATATAATGATTTAATTATTTTATCATGGAATTAAAATATTATTAGGATTCATAATAATAAGTAAAATAAAGACACATAGTAAAAAACATTACCTCTTCTTCAGAAAATAACTTTTGGTTTAACATCGATCCTTCCGACTTTAGAAATATGATATAACCATGACATATATAATTTGGGAATGGTGACCCTTTCCTTTTACTTATAACATTACATGGTTTTAATCATAATTATACATCAAAAAACAATCCACGGATCGTGAAGTCTACTGTCTTTGAAGACTAGGAACATAAAATTGATAACATGGGACTAAAAATCACGTCTTTATTTAATATTTATAAAGAGTTCCTAACTTACATTGAGAAATTACACCATAAAAGGTTACCCTAGGGATAATATGAATGAAGGGATGAGGTAAAATCCTGGTAAAGGAAAAAAGCATAGTAATATAACTATAACACATGGGCTAGAAGGCATGGAATAATGAAAATAGAAGGCACGGAACACATGGAATCATAACACATAAACATGGGATCATATAAACATGTATTCATTGTAATGGGTTAGAAACATAAATTATGACCTTATCCTGATTCAAGGTTCATTTCACATTGAGTATCACAAGTCAATGTTAAACTCCTAAACCATTGCACATGGTTGCATGAGTCAAGGCTAACTGCCAAGACCATTGGAAATAACATCGCATGAGAATAAACAATACCCAATGAATTGGAGTGCTATATTGGTTCACTAATTTTAAAATATTAATGAATATAATTTCCATATATATAATCGTACATAAACAATCATAAACATAATGTCACCCAGGGAATGAAATGGGTATCATAATCATGTAATAAATTATAATGAATGGGCGTATCAATAAAGTGTCCATGAAAGAAAGGAATTAGAAAATACAAGTAAATTCATAAGTTAAAATATTAATATATCATTTTAAGAAGTGTCAAACATAAATGATATTATGTGGAAAGATTGTTTAATAATTTATAGCATTAAACCATTTTAGAGTGTTTTTTAGGACAACACTAAAACAAATTTTGAATAGAAAAAGGGATAATGTTTTTTAAAAAAACCAAAAGTGATCCAAGATAGTTTTCATAATAAAAACACTAGTTTTATAAAAAAAATTATTGTATTAAAACATATGGTAGAGTGCACATGAAATTGGGTATGAATTTGGGAAGTTCCCATAAAACGGCTTTTCTTATCAAGAAGTATTGAGGAGGGGATCATTTAAAAAAATTATATCCCTAAAAGAGAATGATGAATGGATCATGATACATGTGTTTTTGAGTATAAATAGAATTTTTAATATGTACATAAACCGAATATATAACTTAATTTGGGTAGAAATAAATATAGAGCAACCCGAAGGAATAAAGAGGGTTCGGGTAGAATCTTGTACGGAAAATCGGCTTGGTATTTGATGTACATAGGAGGGATTAATGAGAGATAAAATGGATTTATAATATTTTATAAATCATTATATAATTAGTAGTAATGTGAGAAATTATAACCCATCATTATTAATTACAAATAAAATGGCATAACATAGTGGAGATTATTGAATAAATGTGAGAAAGAGAGGATCCTTAACCTTATACATGATAGTGTTCTTCAAATGATCTTAATGTTGTGAATAATAAAATTTGGATCATTAATTTATAATTATATTACCTACACAAAATATTTTTGATTTATTATAACCCTATTAATTTCATTCATGTCCTTTTTTATGAGTTAAAACGTTCAATTTCATAGTTTGGGAGCATTTTATTCTTTGGTTTTAATGATTTGTTCAGTTATATTCATGCTCGGATAAACATGTAGGATGAAAATGGTTTTCCAGAATTGAAGTTATATGAAATTATTGAACATCAGTAATATTACATGTTTATAATATTCATTTTGTTATTTTGAGTGAACTTGAATCATTATATAAAGAAATAATGATAAACACCCAGATTAATTTGGTGGTTTTGTTCATAATTAACTTGTTTTATTTTATTTTTTTACATAAAGTGTGAGAACAGATTATAGAACATAATATAGATAAAATAATTATCTAATATTCTGTTGAAACCATTAAAATGGTTTAATGACCCAAATTTAATATGCTAATAGAAATTGATAACCCGTCATTATTGAATATGATAAATTAACACATCTCGGATAGTGTTTTCGTTTCTTTCATATAAAATTAGTGGAAATGAGAGATGATATTTAATTATCTGATTAGAATAAAAAATTTATAGTACATGTATGGTATTGGAGTTTTTATAAAATGTGGATGAGGGTAGGTTTGGAATGAAAATAGAACAAAGGAACATGAAATGAAATAAAATGAAAGATGAATTTACCTCTTGATTTAATCTTTCTTGAGAGCCACAAAAAGGGAGATGATTTAGTCTTTTGATGAGACCAAGGGCTACTAGACGTGGGGAAGGAGCTTGGGAGAGATATTTTTGTAGAATTTATGGATGGAACATGGATTGAGTGGAGTAAAGAAAAGAGGGGAGTGTGGGTGGTTTTTATTGAGGAGAGAATGAGGGTTTTCTTAATATTTTAATCATTAATTTATTATTTTTCATTAAGTCAAGAATTAATGATGATTTCATGACCAAAATAGTAATATGTACATGTGTCTCAGAACCCAATGTTATTACTTTAGTAGAACAGCCCCCATGAATTAGTAATTAATGTATTTAGTTTGTTTGGTAAATCATCATGTTTCAGAATTCATCAAAAATACATGTATATCAAAAAAATATCAAAAATTCAGCCTCAATTTTTTTTGATGTGTATAATCCTAAAGTGGAATTTATTTTTCAAAAATAATTTTCTAAATTTGATTAATTTAATTTTTAAATAAAATCTTAATTTACTTGAAAGGTACATATTTTAAAACAATAACAGATTTTATAATGTTTTCTAAAATTACATAAGGTATTATAAAATTATCCCAAAACCAGAAGACATAAAAATCATAATTTGATATTATGAAAATAAATTTTCTTTATTAGTTATTAAATTATTCATAAATTTTTAATTATATATGTATGAATTTAAAAAATAAAAACACAATCATATTGTCACTTATAAGATGTATTAATTTTAATTATAATTTCATTGGTAAGTTGTTTATTACCATAGATGATTTACAATTAATAAGGGTCATATTACTATTCATAATGGTAATATTGTTATTCATAATGGTGAGTTACTATTCACCAATAATTAATTTTCCCCTATAGGAATCCATACAACTTATCGATCGCAACCATATATGTCAGATTTTTTAAAATCAGATCATATAAGTGACAATATTATGTTTAATGGTCACATAGTACTTAGTAGTTCATTATTTTTTTCTTGTGATTATATGACATAATTATAAGGAGTTAATTTACATTGATTAAACATTGGGTCATTACATTATTCCCCCCTTTTGAAATTTAACCATTAATATTTCATTTAACATTCTAAGCCATAAACAGGTGTGAGTACTTTTCCTTCATTTCCACCTCCAGTTCCTATGTTCCCTCTTCATACTTATCGTTCCTCCATAGTACATTGACTAGGTGAGTATTCTTGTTATGTATAACTTTATCTCTATGGTTGAAGATCTTCACTGGATGCTCGTCGTAAGAAAGAACATTGTCCAACTGTACCACCTTTGAAGACAGTACATATGAAGGGTCTGGCTTGTAATTCCTTAAAAAAGATATACGAGAGACATTGCGTACTGGGGACATCATTGGTGGAAGTTCTAGTTGATAACCACATACCCTACATTATCAATAATCTCTAAGGGGCCGATGTACCTGGGACATAACTTTCATTTCTTCCCAAACCTTGTGACCTTCTTCCATGGATATATGTGTAAAAATATCAATTCTACAACATATAACTCAAGGTCTCATCGATGATTATATTCATAAATGATTTTTCAACATTAGGCTATCTTGATGTGCTGATGAATGGTTTTCACATTCTCCCCCATTTTTTAGACCATCTCAAGTCCTAGAATCTTACGCTCAACCACTTCATTCAGACACACTAGTGTTCTTTACCTTTTCTGATAAAGGACTTTGTATTGTGATATTTATATTATCAAGTAATAACTAAGGTTGTAGGAGAACTCGACCAGTGGAAGAAGTTTTTTCCTTATTTCTTTGAAGTCCACAGAACATGATCTCAACATATATTCTAATATTTGAATAGTTTTGTCAGATTGGCCACTATTTTGAGGATGATAGGTCATAGTAATGTTCAGTTTAGTGCTTAGGGAATGTTAGATAATTTTCTCTAACTTTGAGGTGGATCTAGGATATCTATCGGATAAAATAGATAGTGGTACTCCATATATACTTACCACCCCTTTAATATATATCTTTGAAAGTTGATCCAATGAGAATTCCTCTTTAATCACAATAAATTGCGCTATCTTTTTAAGATGATTCATAATGACCCATACAACAGTGTTTCCTCTACATGTCATTATAAGTCCAGTGAAAAAGTCCATGGTGATGTTCTACAACTTCCATGTGGGTATGGGTATTGGTTGCATCATCCCCTTAGACTTATATCTTTTATCCTTCACTTGTTGACATACCAAGAACATTGATGTTTACTCATCAATCCCCTTCTTTTTATTATCCCACCAAATGTGCCCTTGTATATCTTGATACATCTTTGTGCTCCCTAGGTGATTAGAGTAGGTTGTCCTATGTGCGTCATTAAAAAATCATTCTTTTTCTTTGGAATTTATGGTACACATAATTGTGGCCAAAATATTTCAAATCCTTCATCATCAATCATAAACTCATATTATTTCCCATTTCTAATGGCTTCCACCCTTTTCTAAATTTCCACATCTTTTCTTTGAGAATCCATTATTTTCTCCATGAGGTATGGTGGAGAAATAATTGGACAATAGATTGATTGTGTTCTTATATTAATTAATTCCATGTCCATGCTATGAAAATATATTTTGATTTAATTATTTTCAATTTTCATCATTGAAAAATATGTATGTTCCTTTCAACTTAGAGCATCTTCTAACATATTTTCCTTACAGTGATGGTAGTGGATTGAGCAATCATAATCCTTGATGAGATATAACTAACTTCATTGGTGAATAATAATCTATTTTCTGTGTGAGTATATATTTTAAAATCTTATGATCAGTATATATCTCACACTTCTCTCGATGGATATAATTTCGCGAGATGTTCAATGAAGATATCATAGCTGTCAACACCCAATCATGTGTGTGATAGTTTTCCCTAGGTATTTTCCACTGTCTTGAGTAATAGGTGATAAATTTATCATTTTTCATCAACACACTTCCTAATACCTTCTTTTAAGCATCATTGGATACCTCAAATAGTAGTCCACTCGTTGGATATGAGTGTACTAGTAAAATGATAATATTATATTTCAACTCCTTAAAGCAGTCTTCACATTCATGATTCTAGAAGAACATCACTCCCTTTTGTGTCATCTTGGACATTGGGTTCGACAATCATTAGAAGTTCTTTACCAATCATCGATAATACCTAGCCAGACCGTGAAATTTATGGATCTATGTTACATATCTTTACTTGGGCCACTCATTAATTGCATTTGTCTTGGAAGGTTCCACATATATCCCTTTGTAGATGATAAAGTGACCCAAGATTAATAATTCCTCCATCCAGAAGTCACATTTATTGTAATTTGCATACAGATTTTCCCATTTTATTGTCTTCAGCACATTACTAAAATGATCCTCATGTTCCTCCATTCTCTTAGAGTATATCAGAATATCATCAATAAAGA
Source organism: Viscum album (assembly GCA_963277665.1). Classification (NCBI taxonomy): domain Eukaryota; kingdom Viridiplantae; phylum Streptophyta; class Magnoliopsida; order Santalales; family Viscaceae; genus Viscum; species Viscum album. Next base: position 2,003,259,753 of record OY728164.1, on the reverse strand, counting down.
CTACCGTAAATTTTTCAATATAATCTATAATGACTCTATTCATTAAATCGTTAAAAAATAACTAGAACATTATGGAGTACTAAGGGAATCACTATGAAGTCATTGTGTCCATACCTTGTTGGAAAGGTTGTCATGGTATTATCTTCCTTCTTCACCTTTAATTGGTGATATCCCGACCAAAGGTCCTCCATAGAGAAATAATTGTACCCACAATGTTGATTGAAAAATTATTCAATCTGAGGAATGGGATACTTGTTCTTTATTTATCTCACTATAATCAAGGCATAGGCACATTGATCCATCCTTCTTCTTGATAAAGTGGACTGATGTAACCTAGGGTGAGGCACTCTGGCATATAGAACCCTTCTCCAGATTCTCCTCTTACTGCTTCTTTAGCACTTCCAGCTCTTCGGTGTCCATTCTATATAGTGTCTTTAATATATGTATGGATCCAGGAATAAGTTCAATTAAGAACTCAACCACTCAGTCAGAAGGAAGACCATGCAACTCTTTCTGGAATACATCATTGTAATACCTCACGATGGTCATGTCTTCGTGCATGATTCTCTCATTTGTCTCAATCATTTGAGCTAGAAATTATTTCTAATAATGAATTAATATAAAAACTTGAGACAATGATTCTGAAGGAGATTCATCTTATTAATTACACAGGTAAAGAATTAGAGGATGCTTTAAAATGTGAATAGTGATCTCACTTTCTCGATAGTTGATGTTGGATTCATATAAAGACCGCCAATCCATGACTAAGATAACATTGAACTCCAATAAATGAAGTGTTAACAGATTTTATTAGAGGATCAATCTAAATATGTAACCAGGGAGGAGTTAAAAACCTTGGATAAAAGAATTTCCCCATTCTCTGTTCACACTGATAACTTATCCCCAAAATTTTTAGTTGTTGTTTAAATAGTTCTACTAAACATGTAAGATATGAATGAATGTGTAGAACCAAAATAAAATAGTATGTTCATTATTCCTGAATAAATAACAAGTGTACATGTCACCACATCATTGTCCTGATCCACCTCTGTAGTAGTGATAGAAAAACACCTTCATTGTTTCCTTTTAGGTTGTTGTTTCTTACATCTTACAGCCCTCGAATTAGGGAAACTGTTCACATAATGCCCATACTCCTTACAGTTGTAACCCAGAACAATAGGAGGAGTGTTGATCTAATCCTTCCATTCTTCTTCAATATTAGTGTTATTTTTCATACCTATTTTGTAGTTTTTTTCCATATGTCACATATTTTCACATTTTATGAAATTCCTAGTTCCATTTAGATAGTTTCCAATATGCTTCTTCCAAAAAAGTTACTCATGGGATTGTCAAGCTTCTATCCCTCATGGAATTTATTTTCATAACTACCCACCTTAGATTCTCTTTTCCTCTTTTTGTCGATGGGCCTATTATACCACTAAGAGTCATTGATCTCCATTTCAACCATAAGGGAACAAAGAAAAATATATTCATAGTTGTCAAAGTATTGAATCTCCAAAAGATTTCATAGACTCAACTTTAGTCTTCTAAATAAGTGATCCAACTTGCTTCTGGTGTTTATGAAAATTCTAGAGGTGTACCTTGGAAGACTTGTAAATTTTTCTTCATATGCCCCAATTGAGAAATCTTTTTTTTTCTTGAGTCTATAGAACTCTCTATCTACTAGAGACAGTGGGTTTGAGGAAAATATATATTGAAAAATATTTTCTTGAATTTCTTCCAGTCCATAGAATCAATTTTCTCCCGTGACATCATATTCTTGATCAGTTTCCACAACTGATCAGCTTCTCCAGCAAAACCTATAGACTACCACTACAACATTATATTCTTCAGTGAACTGGTGGAAAGATAATATCTTTTCTATCAATTTTATCCACTGTTCTAAGAGGAGTGGATTAGAAGATCCACTAAACATGAGAGGACATTGTCGCATAATAGATTTTATGCCAACTTTATCTTTCCTTGGGGGAGGAGGGCATTCCAAGTGATTCTAGTTATTATTCATAACTTGAGCTAGCTAAGCATGTTCGGTCATGATGTTTCGAGCAGTTGCCCCATCTTATTTTTCATATCATTAGGTAGATCTTCTCATTTACTATAAAATTAATTTTTTCCATGTTTTTTTAAATTTTCTACCATTAAATAAGAAAAAGAAGATATAATTAGAGGTCTTGAAAAATTATCTATTAATAATAAGAAGGAAACTTTGAACATAAAAGGATAAACTTGTAATGAAGAAGTATATCCTAACTTTTTATTCCCTAGGTTTTAATCTAGGTTATCCTTGATCTATTTCTTAACTTATATTCTTATGGCTTTTTTTATTTCCTTAATCTTGTTTTCACAAAGATCATGAATTTACCAATGCATATCCCTAATTACTATAAAAACCATTTATAATTGGTAATCCAAAATTTAGAAATCATTATAGGGAGAATTAATACATTAATATGTAAAATCTCAATAATACCCAAACTCAAGCTTAATCCATTCCAAAAAATAGTTAACCTTAATGATCCTCAGCAATATTAAAATCCAAAAAATATAAATAAGGTTACTGATTTTCAAAAATGAACTTATAATTAATCACTAAAACTACATTATATAGATCTTAATGTCACATACACAATATGTGAATTCCACACTTACATTTTATCATGAATCATGGTAATAATAATAATTACCATAAAAATTAATAGAGACATATTTTTCCTCATTCCATAAATAAACCCACATATTATTGAATGTAAATCCAAAAATGTTATAAAATAAATCAATGATAACAAAAAATTATTTGTCATAAAATCATTTATATTTTCAAAGGTAATCTATTTATTCTAATATACCTTATCCATATCAATAATATTTTTTTTCCTATCATCATTATCTCAATATAAATAAAACACTAATGATTTTCTTTCCCTTAATCATGTACTTTCATAAAAACATCATCTTTTCCATTTAATCTCCTTCATATGTTTTCTATAACATTTAACATAATATTTAAAATCCATAATGAAAAAATATACTAAATAATCTTTATATTGTTCATAATTAATATAACATAATTATTGAATTACAATATATTAAAACATTAATCATTCCATTGAATTCTGATACTATTTACTAGGCTTTATCATAATAGTCTTTCATACCTATCTCTTCCAATTTGAAATATGATTCCTCTATTAAGATTCATAAAACTCAATTTAATCAAGTTTCGTACATCTAATTTAAAAAATAATATTATATCATCCCATACCTTTCATATGACATTCATGAAATCTTTATCAATAGTAGTATATCCATTATCCAAACCATTGTTCTGATTATAATCTTGAAATTTCCCCAAGTACATTTATTTTCATAATTCCCAAACATACCACATTTGAGGAATTCAACCATAGATGATTCCTAAGGGAGAAAATTAATATTATCTATTGGGTTGACTAAACGTTTCATTTTTTCCTCACTAATTTTTTTTATTCCTTCTTTTCTTCACAAAAAAATATTCTCATTCTTCTGAGACATTCACATTGTTGATTTGTCCAACATTCTCTACATATATGAAACTGAATCTTCTTTTCTCTAGGGTCTACACTACTTGATCTCTTAGTAAACCGTATCCTTATCTTTTTTGGTGAGTCTGAGAGATGGTGAATGTGAAATTTTTCAATCATATATCACGATAACTGATTATGTGTAGTCATAATATACCTCCCTAATGTTATCATCCTATTTGGTTCCTCATTAACGCATTTTATACTAAATTCTATGATATCCAAGTTCCATTTGGTTCCTTCCATTCACAAAAACAAAAAATCATACTGTTATAAATAATAATCATAGTGGGAAACAACATTATCATGAGAATCAGTTAAAGGATGTCTAAATCCTGACACCTTGTTTTCAATCTGTTAAACCCTAGGCTCATCCAAGGTTATTTCTATTCATTATTCAAAAATTCCATGATGGTTAGAAAATTGTTTCTGTTTTATGAAGCATAAAATCTGGGAGTGTCAAACCAAGTGTACATTATGGACCATTATCGTGATCCATGTAAAAATAAAGTCCATATCAATGCACCCATTTCATAGTTATCATTCCTAGGTTCCAATATTCTAGAAATGAATCCACTTATGGTATCCATATGGGGATATATTTTCATGGGAACCACATGATATATTCTTTACCAAAATTATAGTAAATTTTATAATACATTTACAAATTCTTAGACGTATCCTTAGACATACCCATAAATATGTCCCAAAAATATCTCTAGAGGTATAATTAAATAGTTATCATCTTAGTTTCTATAGGTTAACAAAACCTTTCCCCAATACCGACTATACATAACCAAACATCTCAAGCATGAATATTACATCTTAATATATGAATATTTATTATATATCATAATGATCTATGCCAAAATCATTTAGGTCTAGTGTCTTATGAAACATGGATACATAAAAAACTTCATAAGTGAACTGTATCACATCACACTATGTTCTTTATAGCTAGTGCAACACATATACTTATTGTACATAATACCTTTCTTCATAACATGTGGAATGGAATCAAATGAAAGGTTGAGATCAAATTCTCAAAATGGTAAACAATATATATATCAAAAAAATATCTACATAACTGTATAAGAACATGAGATTAACATATGAAAAAAATGTACCTGACATATCATAGATCATAAACATGATTCATGCAATAAATATAGGAAATTTACAAGACATAGATAATAATACATTCAGATAACATAAGCCATAAAAACATATATTGGAATAATACATATATTTTTTTAAAGTACATTAAAATATAAAACCTTATGTCAATGATATTAATCAATACCTTCACAACATGTAATTCTTGGTATAACCCTCTGGGTATATTCTTCAGGATTTGGATAATATCTCATGTACTGAATGTTCCAGATTAGGTTAACATCTAGTGCACCATATGATCTCATTGAAAATAAATAGTTAACTAATGAATTGGATGGAAATATTGTTACGACCCATATTTCGTAAGAATATAACCACCATCTATGGTTATATTGTAAAACCTATCATATAATAAAAACCATACATAAGAGTCTATAATATAATATAACATTTATAATATCAGAACCCCTGAAAATAAATGGGTTATATAAAACATTCCATGGTATCAAAATCCATAGCAATGAAATGGGTTATATAATTATCCTATCAATTAATCATATAATTATCCATGGAAAATAAATTGGTCTCGTAAACATCTATTCTTCATATACAAAAACCATCAAGAGAAATAATAAATATGGTAGCATTGTATCATATCCTCAAGAAATATTCCGTAACATAAATAAATTACATATTTGATGGAAAAATATTTTGAATGGAAAATCACTTCGAATATTTCATTTAGAAAATAAAATTCCTCTAAAAAAACTTTTCGAAATTAGATATTCATAAAATATTATGGAAACACATTTTTTTGAAAATAACATCAATATATTATTACATGTTACTTAAAAATAATTTAAAAAACATCTTGTTGAAAATATATACTAAACATTGAAAACACTTTTTAAAACATTATTTTCTAGAGGAAAATATCTTTTCCAACTTTAAAAAAAACTAAAACATAAAACATATTCAAAATTATTTTTTAAAATTATCCTTTGAAACATAAAAATTTATATTCAAACCATTTAGTAGTAAGGATGGTGGGAAATGTCGAACATGTCAAAACAAAAATACCTTTCCAATTTTTAGTAAAAGAAAAAAGAGTATTGTTTGGAAAATTTCATGAATATTCTGTTAAACAAATAATTTTTTATACAGTAAAAAATAGAAATTGTATTTTAAATTTTTTTGTGGATAATGTTAAAAAACATTGGAAATATTTTTAGAAATATGGTTTTGTAAAAAAATGGGTTTTTACTAAAGGGAGAAATACAGGTAGATTATATTAAAAAAATATTTTGAACACATTCTTGAATAAAGAGAGTAAAATGAATGGTAAATAGGTATCAAATGAAATAACCATAATATATCAGAATTAAAGAGTTTATTGAGTGAAGTATCATTTTTTCATCATCAAAAGCATAACCATAAATAATCTTGATAAAAGATAAGATTGAATCATAAAAAACATACCACTTTAGTAATAATTAAATGTATACCCCATAAATGAAAAAATTTAATGAAAATAAAAAATCATGAAAATAAATAAATTCATGATATTACATGTAAAATGGGTTGTATATATCTCAGAAATAAAGAGAGGTGTAGAATATAACTTATTCCCGAAAGAAGAAAAGATTAAAAAACCCCTTATAAGTTTTTGGGTCTTCTATATAATAATACCCAATACATTATAACATAAATTAGACACTAAATGTCATGAAAATAAATATATTCATGATATAAAATTTTAAATCATTAGTATATACGCCACACAAAAGAAAGAAGTGATGAATTTGAAAAAAATCTCCCAAAAATTTATGTAAGACAAAAAATAACTTAACTTAAGTCTTAAGTTCTTTCCAAAACATTATAAACATATGTATACTAAACATAATATTATAATAAATAAATTAAAATATATATAACTATATATATAATACAATATATTATTTAATAATGACATTTTATTATAAATTTATTAAAAATTACATGTTGAAATCATAATTTTGGCAATAAGGGGTTTTATTTTCCTAGATGTCTTTATTTTTTATTTAGTGTCATATTAATTTGATCATTTTTATATTATATAAAAAAATTAATTGTGATATAAATATCATGTGTATTCATTATATATATATTTAAAGTAATCCATATAAGTTATATATAGAAAATGAATTACATTATTCATGCAGACCGTAAGTCGTATGTTTGCATACATTGTTCCCATTTTATCAACAATTAGAAAAAAAGTAAGGTAAATAATAATTAATATTTTAAAATTCATAATTATATCATTAACATCAAATATATTAATTATAATTATCGTTATTAACATCTATTCAAATTGTTGGTGAAAAATGAATCACAACGCTTCGTGAGGCAATAGTCTCTCATTCAAACGAACAATGTTATTGCATCCCTCATGAAATGGAAGTAATAAAGTATAGGTGATATCATTATTATAAAATTGTAATTATTGTAAAAATTTCAATATATATTAATTTAACATATTCTTATTATCATCCATGTATGATAGAAATGAAAAACACATCACATCATCTCGTGAGGTAGTAGCCCGCAGTACACACAAGTAGCATTATTATTTTCCAAAATGCTAGTCAGTAATAAGGTATATGTAGTTTTATAATTAAATAGGTAAAATAATTTCATAAAAATCAAATTTAATCATTAAATTCATCTTTATATCCATCTATGAGAAGTATTTATAGAAAACTAATAACATTGGTTCATGAGGTGGTAGTCTGTCATACACAAGAATGTTGATTTTATATCCAATTCCATTGATTATTATATGAATTTAGGTTCGTAAATTAACATAATAACATATAATTTGGTAGTATTTTTTCTTATTTTATCATAGTTTGAAAATATATTTAAAGAATTAGAAAGAGAACTAAGACAAAGAGCTATGGTTTACAACATTACCTCATCTTCATAAAACCAGTTTAGGTTTATCCTAAAGCCTTATTATATAGGATTTGAAAAATAATAAATTAATCTAGGATTTGGATATGTATTTAAGGATTAAAATTGGTTAGGTATTTTAAGAACCAAATGATTCTGGATGTTTGAAGAGGGGAGAAGAGTGGGTGGCCATTATTATAAGGGTAGAGTACACACAAGGAGTTTTGGGAAAAACATGTACCCAAGTTTTTCTAATAAAAAATGATAAAAATGGGACATTATATGTCTATATAAGTCATAAGGTATCAATATGCCTATAAAATGGGTAATGGAAATGATTATAGTTCATTTTACCTCTTTTATTTATTTTTTAACGCCATGGTAAATCAATTTTAATTGTAACAGCCATAATAAAATTTTACTATTTTTACAACTCATTATGGTAAAATTTTAAATTAACTTAATTATAAAATAATTTTTTTTTATTCTAAATATAGAATCTAATTTTTTAATTTACATTATCATAATTTCTATATATCAGTTTAAAATTAATCTCATAGATGTGAAAGAAAAACCATTTTCAAAGAAATCCTCAGATGTATAAAAAGTTTTCATATAAAAATTTTATTCTAATTTCCTAAATTAGATTAATATAAATATAATATAACTAATTATAATTTTAACCCCACATTATATCAATTTTTTAATATTTAATTTATCTAAATTAAAAAATATATATTTTTTAGAAAGACTATACTTTTTCAGTATTTATTGAAAATTTTATCATCTAATAAAATTATAAAAAATTTACCCAATAATAATATTGAAATGATAATATAAAAAAAATTCACATTGTAATTAATAAATTTTTAAAATTGTTCTAAAAATGAGAAAAACATGTTTTGGGAAGAATTAATTTTTTATTTGAATTGTTTTCTTATATATTGTAAATAAAACACCAAAGATGAATATTAAATATGTGATCTAATAAATAATATATATATATTTAATTAAATTAATTAAAAATATTATTTTTTAAATTTATTGATGGAAAAAACTTTCTGGTGCATAAACAAATATATTTCAAAAAAAAATTAGAAATGGTTCTTATTTTCCTTTATGATCAAATCGGTCACAAAATGATAAAATTTATATAAATGTTTAAAACATATATTTTCATAATTTAGTTAATCCTATTCATACCATCCATTTCAATGGTAAGTCGAAGATAATGATGTTAAATAATAACATTTTTATTAGTTTTTCATGATTCTTAAAAACACGTTGTTGTGTATAGCGTAAGATATCAATGAAAATAATGTTATGTGATATAAATATTTCTTACAATTACATAGAGTTATATTAGGTGTTATAATATGTTCGAATTTGTAGATATTACTTTTTTGGTGTTATGTTATTATATTTTGAGTTGACTCAAGATATTTTGGGAGATGATTACTTGGTGTTAAGAAAAATACGTGATTAAAGAATAGATAATATTTTATGAAGATATTTCATTTTATGTTGAGGTTTAAATGGTTAATTTTTTTAAAAAAATTAATTGATATTGGGAATATAATTTGATCACTATAAATTAACTTCTAGTTTGAAAATTTATTTGGTGACAAGGTGATTTTGGTTATTTTGTGAAATGGTTAATTTATTTTTGGGGATTATTTATGATTAGGTTATATGATTAGTGGCTTGTTTTTTTGTGTCTTAATATAGTTATTTGGAGATAATGGTTATGTAGAAATCTCAAAGATTTAGTTTTCATGGTTTTTTTTATAATATAGTAATATTGATCATTGTTAATTTTGAGTTAGTTGTTTTTTGATATAATTTTTTAAGAGGATAAAACATAAGGAAAATTGCGTAGATCTAAAATAATAATAGTTTGATAAATATTTTAACTAGTTGTATCATAGGTTGAAAGGATGGTTTCTGTAACACCCCGAGCTTCCATGATACGCTTCTCATTCAATAATTCAATAGCTTGCATTGTACACAACTTTGAGTTCTAACACACTGCGACTAATCAAAGTAGCCGTTATGAATAGTAATACCCACTTTTTAAAATTATAAAAATTTTATATTTCAAAATGGACTTCATTTTTGGATTCGGAATATCGAAATTATCCTATGTTGAATTTTTGGTATTTTTCTGAGAACTTCTAATTTTCATAAATAGTGAAAAATATTTAAAAAAACTTTTTTAATCAAAATAATTTATAGTGATAAATTATACTATTTAAGGGTTTTAAAGTATAATTATAATATATTTTTACCATTTTATCCAATGGTGGTCATTAGAATTAATTTAACATTGAAATTGGACATAAACAATTGCCAATCTTTTGATATAAATTGTTTCTTAAAAACAAGCTATTTGTTGTGACAGCGGGAATTAATTATAAAATTAATTAATGCAACTTATATGTTTTGAATTTTGTAAAATAGACATCATTTTTCAATTTGGAATATCAATTATAGCTTAGGGTGAAATTTTGGCATTGTTCTGAAAAACTTCAATTTTTGATGAATAGTGAAACCTTTAAGTGGTAGTTAAATAACTGATTTTTCGTTTAAATGAAATATTACGACTTCTGTGTTTTGATTTTCAAAAATCCGACATACATGGTTGTCATTAAGAAGTAAAATGTGGTTCAATGAGATTAAAATATTTTTTTGGTGAATAGTAACTTTTAAGTTCTTAATCGCGATTAGAGGTAATTAGTGTAGTTTAAGGTAAAAATAATGTTTTAATAATATAAGATGAGCTTGAAAAATGTCCTACCCTCATTTTATGTGCCATGTCCGACCAATACAATCCATGGGTCAACTTGGGGACCCCATGGAGCCACTTTAGTTAGAAAATGACATAAATACCTTTTATTTAATGTTAAAGTAAAAAATGACACAAACATGAAATGTTTTACTAAAACAATTTTTACATGGGGTTATAAAAGTCATATTTTTGACCATAAATATTCATTGGAAAGATAAAAAGATTTCCTAAATCATGATAGTTTTTTTATAATTTTTAGACATTAAATAAATTAAATTATTTATGACACCATGATGATGCATCGATGACCTCATTATTTAACGATTTAAATAAAATGAGAAGATAATGTAAAATCCAAGGCATAAACTTGTCCAAATCCTATTGGATGAGGGTATTTCGAACTCGTATCACCATAGCCTCGAATTATACAAGTCTGGGACCTTTAGAATACGAAAAGCATTGTATAATAGAATAACATTTCATTACTTTCCAAAAGTGCCCCTCCTCTCCACTTATAAAAGGCCCCCACCACTCCCACCTTATTCACACTTTCAAGCCATTTGGCTCAGCCAAACTCTGCCAAAATACTCTCCCAACTTTCCTACCTTACTCTTAGAAGCCTCCCTTTTGGCATAACTCTTCCCAAGGAAGCCTTTGGCTCAAATCAAAAAGAGTTACCCGATTTTAAGGTAATGTCTTCTCTAATGTTGTTTTGTTTTATTTTGATTCTCCAACCCCTTAAACTCTTTTTATTCCATTATTTTGTAACAACACCAGTATCGACAATATAATATGATGTTGTTATGATAAGTATTTGGTTTACAATTACACACACCTTCGTCTAATGGTTAAAGAACATACTGTTTCTGTGGGTGGCAAAATACTGCCTCACGAAACGATGATTGTTCAATATTCCATTAACACCTCTAATGGTGGCCATTTTGATGACACTATTTTCATATATGATATATATATTATTTTTATGTCTTCCTTATGCATCTTTATTTCTCATTTATTGCATAATTTATGATTTCCATTATGGGTAAATGCGATAATTTCATTTTAGGAAGTGCGGACTACCGCCCCCTCAAAGTGATTTGAATCGTTAATGCCAAAAGTGGGATGTATAAAGGATGGAGTAAATGGTATTATACATTATATTATACTGGAATTATATTATAACTTTATACAATTATAACATCATTCCATTAAATACGAAAAAGAAATGAAAGTAGCGTTCATGCGTACGTACGGTTTACCGTCTCCATGAACGGTGCATTTCATTTCTTACCTCAAAATGTTATGTAATATTATAAATGAATGTATATACTGAATATATATGTTATATATGATAACTAAATCATGAATATAATTCTGGATATAATGGATATTTCACCACATGAACAACTTGTAATTATAAGAATTTTATTGTTGACTCAAGTACCAAAGATCGACAAAACGACCGTTATTAACTTAAATAATTACATAATGTTCATAACATTGTAATAAGTAATATAAAAAGGATAATGAAATTGAAAATGGTTCTTAATAAGGTAGATATTAACTCTAGTTTATTATTCAGGAGGTTAAAGAACGGTTGAGTCAAGTCGGATACGAGGTAAGGGAATTTCTAAACCCAACGTCCATTCTTTGGGTTAATCTCCTACTTTCAAATTATGTCATGATATTATTATGTCCTATTTTGTATTTTTACTTTCATTATGTGTACCTATAGTGAATACACATAATAGATCTATTTTATTTTAAAAATTAACTTTTTAAGGGCTTCGTCTCAATCCCCTTTCATTGAGGCATATTTGGTTTTTTACACAACTTTCTTTTATACGGTGTATAAACCCCTTTGACTTTTACGTTATTCAAAAGGAATATTTTTTATACGAAGTGTTTTACTAAACGAAAAAAAGAGAATGTTTTTCTTTCCGTACATATGCGGCGACAATGACTTCTTCGCCGCCGTGACCATTATTTGAGTTTCGGCTTCCTCTACAAGCCATCACGTTTTTTTTAATGAAAAATAAATACAAAGTTTTAACTTTCTTTTATTCTGGTATTGAAAATGTTTTTGAAATCATTTTTATTATATCAATGTGTTTTATTGATACCTTGTGATTGAAATGTGGAAATGTTATGTTTCCTTTATCCATGTTTTATGTGATATGATTAAGTTATGGAATATGATATTTTTAAACCTATTTATATGAGGAATGAATTGGACTTAATAAGTGACGGGTGGAGCCCGCTATAGCTCCTCGATGCATCGGTAGGTCTCATGAGACAACTAGACGTTGAATCTGCCAATGCCCTTTCCCAATTTGATTTATGGTTTTTGACGAGGCCTTAATCATTTTATACATCTTGGTCGAGGCCTTGACAAAATGTTTCAGAATGTCTGGCATTATGCATTCCATCATTATGAAAGTGGTTATTGATATTGCTTGTCTTTATTAGACCAGTAGAATATCCATGTGAAGAAGTAAATGGCATTATTTCATTTTACTTTTGCCATATTATGTTGATGTTAAAGTTTAAAAGGCTTTTGTTTTAGTCATACATTGCCTTAAATGTTTATGTTTATTTATGAAAGCTTCCACAATATTATTATCCTTACTGAGCATCTGAGCTCACCCCTTTCAATGTTTTAATATTTTCCAGGATGTGAAGAAGTATTTTATGAATGACCTGTAGGGATAGTCAGAAGAGGATATGAGTGTGGTCTATGGAGACTTTGTTATTTTAGTTTTTCACTTTATGATGTAATGTAACGTTTATGAATGTATCTAGTGTTTCCAAGGCTACTAAACTAATCGGTCTTTCGAGACTTGATCTTTTGTGATCATGCCAATGTTACGAAGTAATGCACCGACTCTGGGTAGCTGGGGTCGGGGCATTACAGTTGGTATCAGAGGCAGTTTAGTACTAACCTTGGAAGCTAGATTTAGATAAACTCTGATTAGAGCACATAGCCCGAAGATAGACTTTAAGGATTAGTATAGAAGAACTTCCTAAAATTTTGGTATTACAGAGATTTTGTGAGTTTTCCGAGAGATACATCCATGTCTGGATACGAGCAGGTAGAGGCGGGTCTGGCACAGATGTACCTAGGGGTAAAACCCGAAACACCGCTTTAAGCTAGACTCAAACAGGAACTGGTGCACGACAACGGGCCTTGCTGCACTCTTGGTTACGACACTCCCGGGGGATATGCTTAGGATAATTCTCATTTTCTTTACAAACCACTATGAAGGGTTATGATTATATACGTTATCAAAGAAAACATTTCTTTTTATGATTATGGATTATATCCATGAATAGTTCAATTTATGTAAAGTGTTTCAAAAATATGGAATTATGTATTCATAAACTAATCTAGTATATGCCATTGTTTAGAAATGGAGCCTAGCGGAAGGAATGGAAACCGTATCAATGCACGCACTCCGTGTAGGGATTTCCCTCCTGCTCAAGATAATTATTGTGGATCTGGAGATACAACTGGTGCTGATCAACTTATTACCATATTCGGACAACTCACTCAGGTTATGAATAATAACCTTACTCGTATAGAGCACCCTGATCCACAATGTGGAGGATCAATGTTAGACTGCTTCATGAGGCAACAACCGCCAACATTTAATGGGGTACAAATCCATTAGTATCTGAGTAATGGATAAACTCCTTAGAGAAAATATTCCATGCCTTGGGGAGTAGCGAAAGGGAGAAGGTTGTCATGGCAGTTTACCACCTCACAGGAGATTCCTATCAGTGGTGGTCGCAGATTCAAAACACAAAGGAAGATGATGACGTATCGAATATGGAATGGAGGGAGTTCAAAGAGATTTTCCTAGAAAAATACTATCCTCGTGACCATCGAGCAGATATGGAAAGACAATTTTTGAGTTTGAGACAAAAGGAGGATGAGAATGTCGCAAAGTATGAGGACAAATTTACAGGGTTAGAGAGGCATGCAGCAGATTATATACGTAACCCAAGAAGTAAGATTGATCATTTCTTTGATGGGTTAAAACCATTTCTTCTTCGAGCATTAGTCTCACAAACCTTCTCGTCATACAAAGATATTGTCTCATGTGATATTAAGACAGAAAAGGAATTCTCTAAGTCTTATGACAACAAAGTAAAGCAAGAGAAGAAGAGAATGGTGGAACAAGAGACAGATAAAGGGAAAAAGGGAAATAAGTATTTTCTATTATGTGATAATTGTGGGAAGAATCACCCTGGTACTTGCCTAAAAGGAATGGGAGTTTGTTATAAATGTAGAGAAAAAGGTCACCAGGCACGTGATTGCATGGGAAAGAAAGAGGATATCAATGTTGAATGCTACAATTGTAGGGAAATGGGGCATTATGCAAATGAATGTCGTAAGCGTTAGGGAAACATACCTTAGAAAATTCCAAGGGATCAAGGAAAATATTATGCTGTTACTACAGTTGAAGTAGAATAATTAATGTATTGGTGCTTTTGGACTCATGGATTATATTCTGGTTATTAGAATAATATGATATATATATATATAAGGATTATACTGAAGTACTTGTTGATTTCAGTAAGGTTTTAATATGATGAAGGTAATCATATTTTTAGTATGTGACAAAAATAGAAACTTTAATTTGTTTGGGGAATCTGATAAATTGATTTTGGAATTAAGAGACCTTTTAGAGAAAGTCTGGACAGAGGTATTTTGGATAACTATAAAGGTTGGAGTGGATTAAGTTGATCTTTGGATAGTATTGTTTAAGGTTAAAACATTTCTGAAGATTATTTTTTGAATATTATAATACTATAGTTTTAGGAAAAGGACAACCTGCAGGGTGGGGCATAACCCGTCACGTCGGACAAAGCTGCAAGAATCGAACCCACAACCATAGTGCGACAGGCCTTTATTTCCTACCACTAGCCTACAGGAAGTCCCTGGTTGTTACAAAATAATTTTACTAATCTAAATGGTATGTGTTAACATTTGGAACCTTATACAATTATGATAAGTATAATATTTTTGAGTTCTATTATCTTTTTTAGTGAAAGACGAGTTGAAGGTTGAAAATCTAATTGTCAAGCATAAATATATATATACCTATCTCTTATTCAATGAATAAATTAATTCTTAAACTTTAGTAAAGGGATATTAAAACAAAAAATGTGTTATCCTAATACATTATGTCTTGTTGAACTGATGATATTTTAAATCAACATATATTGAAGGCTTTGAGGCCCTCAATTTGAAAGTTGATTGTGATGGATGACCTCAATCACTCCCTACAAATATTTACATTTTTCCTCCAATTATATGTCTCTAATTTCCACCAATGTTCTCCTAATCGAGATCATAATTGGGTGGTGATATTTTCATTTCCCTTTCCCCTTATTAAGGCTAAATTTTATTAATCTTATTTCCGATGTGGGTTTTCCAAAAAGGTATTTTTTTCTTTTCAACCTTTTATTTTCAAAGAAAATTTTTTTCAAATTGTGAGGACGCAATTTATTGAAGGAGGGGAGAATGTAACACCCCGAGCTTCCACGATACGCTTCTCATTCAATAATGCAATAGCTTGAATTGTACGCAACATTGAGTTCTAACACACCGCGACTAATCAAAGTAGCCGTTTTGAATAGTAATACCCACTTTTTTAAATTATAAAAATTTTATATTTCAAACTGGACTTCATTTTTGGATTCATAATATCGAAACTAGCCTATGTTTAATTTTTGGTATTTTTCTGAGAACTTCTAATTTTTATAAATAGTGAAAAATACTTAAAAAAATTTTTTAATCAAAATAATTTATAGTGATAAATTATACTATTTAGGGGTTTTAAAGAATAATTAGAATATATTTTTACCATTTTATCCAATGGTGGTCATTATAATTAATTTAACATTGAAATTGGACATAAACAATTGCCAATCTTTTGATATAAATTGTTTCTTAAAAACACGCTATTTGTTGTGACAGCGGGAATTAATTATAAAATTAATTAATGCAAATTATATGTTTGGACTTTTGGAAAATAGACATCATTTTTCAATTTAGAATATCAATTATAGCTTAGGGTGAAATTTTGGTATTGTTCTGAAAAACTTCAATTTTTGATGAATAGTGAAACCACAAAGTGGTAGTTAAATAACTGATTTTTCATTTAAATGAAATATTACCACTTCTGTGTTTTTATTTTCAAAAATACGACATAGATGGTTGTAATTAAGAAGTAAAATGTGGTTTAATGAGATTAAAATAATTTTTGGTGAATAGTAACTTTTAAGTTCTTAATCGTGATTAGAGGTAATTAGTGTAGTTTAAGGTAAAAATAATGTTTTAATAATATGAGATGAGCTTGACACATGTCCTACCCTCATTGGATGTGCCATGGCCGACCAAGACAATACATGGGTCAACTTGGGGACCCCATGGTACCACTTTAGTTAGAAAATGACATAAATACCTTTTATTTAATGTTAAAGTAAAAAATGACACAAACATGAAATGTTTTACTAAAACAATTTTTACATGGGGTTATAAAAGTCATATTTTTTACCATAAATATTCATTGGAAAGATAAAAAGATTTCCAACATCATGATAATTGTTCTATAATTTTTAGACATTAAATAAATTAAATTATTTATGACACCATGATGATGCAGCGATGACCTCATTATTTAACGATTTAAATAAAATGAGAAGATAATGTAAACTTCAAGGCTTACACTTGTCCAAATCCTATTGGATGAGGGTATTTCGAACCCTTATCACCTTATACTCGAATTATACAAGTGTGGGACCTTTATAATCCTAAAATCATTGTATAATAGAATAACATTTCATTACTTTCCAAAAGTGCCCCTCCTCTCCACTTATAAAAGGCCCCCACCACTCCCACCTTATTCACACTTTCAAGCCATTTTCCTCGGCCAACCTCTGCCCAAATACTCTCCCAACTTTCCTAACTTACTCCTAGAAGCCTCGCTTTGGGCATAACTCTTCCCAAGGAAGCCTTTGGCTCAAATCAAAAAGAGTTACCCGATTTTAAGGTAATGTCTTCTCTAATGTTGTTTTGTTTTATTTTGCTTCTCCAACCCCTTAAACTCTTTTTATTCCATTATTTTGTAACAACACCAGTATCTAAAATATAATAGGATATTGTTATGATAAGTATTTTGTTTACAATTACAGACACCTTCGTCTAATGGTTAAAGAACATACTGTTTCTGTGGGTGGAAAAATACTGCCTCACAAAACGATGATTGTTCAATATTCCTTTAACACCTCTAATGGTGGACATTTTGATGACACTATTTTCATATATGATATATATATTGTTTTTATGTCTTCCTTATTCTTCTGTATTTATCATTTATGGCATACTTTATGATTTCCATTATGGGTAAATGCGATAATTTCATTTTAGGAAGTGCGGACTACCGCCCCCTCAAAGTGATTTGAATCGTTAATGCCATAAGTGGGATGTATAAAGTATGGAGTAAATAATATTATACATTATATTATACTTGAATTCTATTATAACTTTACACAATTATAACATCATTCCATTAAATACTAAATAGAAATGAAAGTAGCGTTCATGCGTACGTACGGCTTACCGTCTCCATGAACGGTGCATTTCATTTCTTACCTCTAAATGTTATGTAATATTATAAATGCATGTATATAATGAATATATATGTTATATATTATAACTACATCATGAATATAATTCTGGATATAATGGATATTTCACCACATGAACAACATGTAATTATAAGAAGTTTATTGTTGACTCAAGTACCAAAGATCGACAAAACGACCGTTATTAACTTAAATAATTACATAATGTTCATAACATTGTAATAAGTAATATAAAAAGGATAATGAAATTGAAAATGGTTCTTAATAAGGTATATATTAACTATAGTTTATTATTCAGGAGGTTAAAGAATGGTTGAGTCAAGTCGGACACGAGGTAATGGAATTTCTTAACCCAACTTCCATTCTTTGGGTTAATCTCCTACTTTCAAATTATGTCATGATATTATTATGTCCTATTTTGTATTTTTAGTTTCTTTATGTGTACCTATATTGAATACACAGAATATATCTATTTTATTTTAAAAATTATATTTTTAAGGGCTTCGTCTCAATCCCCTTTCATTGAGGCATATTTGGTTTTTTACACAACTTTCTTTTATACGGTGTATAAACCCCTTTGACTTTTACATTATTCATAAGGAATCTTTTTTATATGAAGTTTTTTACTAAACGACAAAAAGGGAATGTTTTTCTTTCCGTACATATGTGGCGACAACGACTTCTCCGCCGCCGTGACCATTATTTGAGTTGCGTCTTCCTCTACAAGCCATCACGTTTTTTAATGAAAAATAAATAAAAAGTTTTAACTTTTTTTTTATTCTGGTATTGAAAATGGTTTCGAAATCATTTTTATTATATCAATGTGTTGTATTGATATCTTGTGATTGAAATTTGGAAATGTTATGTTTCCTTTATCCATGTTTTATGTGATACGATTAAGTTATGGTCTATGATATGTTTAAACCTATTCATATGAGGAATGCATTGGACTTAATAAGTGACGGGTGGAGCCCGCTATAGCTCCTCGATGCATCGGTAGGTCTCATGAGACAACTAGACATGGAATTGGCCGATTCCCTTTCCTAATTTGATTTATGGTTTTGGCCGAGGCCTTAATCATTTTAGACATCTTGGTCGAGGCCTTGAAAAAATGTTTCAGAATGTCTGGCATTATGCATTCCATCATTATGAAAGTGGTTATTGATATTGCTTGTGATTATTTGACCAGTAGAATATCCATGTGAAGAAGTAAATGGAATTATTTCATTTTACTTTTGCCATTTTATGTTGATGTTCAAGTTTAAAAGGCTTTTGTTTTAGTCATACATTGCCTTAAATGTTTATGTTTACTTATGAAAGCTTCTGCAATATTGTTATCCTTACTGAGCATCTGAGCTCACCCCTTTCAATGTTTTAATATTTTCCAGGATGTGAAGAAGTATTTTATGAATGTCCTGTAGGGATTGTCAGAGGAGGATATGAGTGTGGTCTATGGAGACTTTGTTATTGTAGTTTTTCACTTTATGATGTAATGTAACGTTTATGAATGTATCTAGTGTTTCCAAGGCTACTAAACTAATTGGTCATTCGAGACTTGATCTTTTGTGATCATTACAATGTTACAAAGTAATGCACCGACTCTCGGTAGCTAGGGTCGGGGCATTACAGCTTCAAGGAAATGAAACATATTATTGATTTTAATAATTTCATCAATTATTATCATAACCATTTTTTTAGTATTTGGTTGAGAACATGATCATGAAAATGAAGTCTTGAATGGTATGTTCCTTGAAACCCTAATCCTTATAACTAAGAAAGTATTTTTTGAAATAATTGTTATGAAAAATTAAAATATTTATTTATTTATGTTATTAGGAAAAATATGATTCTTATCCGTCATAGTAAGGTTGATAAATAATTATAAATAATATCATGATTCATGTCTACATAATAAACACCCTCATTCTTTTTCAATGGTGAGAGAAATTAAAATTGTAATGGAAAAATTTAATTAAGGGGGTAAAATGTAACCCCCTAAAATTTTGTATTCATTATTTTTTAAAATAAATTATTTTCTTAGTGTTATATAACACACTCAAAAAAATACTAAAATTAATAATTATATACATTTTGAACCATCATTAAGAAACATACAATAATAATAAAACACAAAATAAAATAAATATAATAAAATGATTATTTATATAATAATATATTTTAATTAAATATATATTATTATAATAGTTATTTTTATTTTTATATTTTTTTATGATAACCACTAATAAATTAAAATTTATTGGTTAAAAAATAAAAAATTAATGTGCTGTGATTAAATCGATTTAATATTAAAAGGAGATATTTTTCAAAGAACCTTTTTATAATGTGTTTTGTATTTTATCTTAAAAAATTAAATTAATAACTATTAAAAAATTATTGTGAAGATATTTAATGTTTAATTTTATAAAAAAAATAGATTAACATTGATATATTTAGAAATTCTTATGAAATAATATTATGAAAATTTAATGTTTAGATATCCATTTTTCTGTAAAAGGGGTTTCACTTAATATTTTTTATATTCATTTACAAATTATTTTATTATTTTTATATTATAAACACAGTAAATTGAAATTAATTTTTTAATTATTTATATAAATATCAGTATAGGATGAAATTTTTTAATTCTTTGAAAAAGAAGGACTTTTAAGTGAATAGTAAAAAAATTATTTCCATTAGTACTATAATAATCAAAACATTATTATGATATAAGAATAACAAAAAAAGATATAGGAAAAAAATTAGTGAAGAATTATCTATTTAATGATAATTTTAATTATTTTCTAATTAATTTTTAAAATATATAAATCAATGATTGACTTTTTGAAACCTATTCCATATTTTAAATCAATAAAAATTTTAAAATTTTAAAATTTTTATGTATTAAAAATGATCTATTAGGTATTTTATTTAATTTCAATTCATGAAATTGTTCTCAAGTTGTAATAATTACCCATTAATTGTCATGGTAATCAATTTTATTGACGATTTTTTGTTATATTCATTTCAAGGAAGAAAAAATAATTTTTCCAAAAATCTATTTTGGTTTCTTTAAGTGCAGATGTAAGAAAAATAATTTTTACCACCTCTAGAAAATTATTCTATTAATAAAATTCATTTTGGGTATAATTATTTTAAAATTTTGGGATAATAAACATTTTATTTGTTAGTCATAAAAAATATTTTACCATGATAAAAAAAATTATTACCATGGTAGAGGTCTGAATTTTCTAAAAGGGCTTCAATAAATATAAAAGGAAATGAAAATCACAAAAATTGCTTAATTTGTCTCATGAGTTTCATATTGATATATAAAATATTATGTTTGATATTCAGCTAATTTGGATCCAATTTCCTTGGGAATGACTTACCTTTTATATTAATAAAAATATTATTTAAAAAATTATTTAAAAACATTTGACCCCTCTCACTTATAAAAAGTATTTCTTGTCCACTATTTCAATGATGCACCAAAAATTTAAAATATATAAATTAATTTACCATTTTTATTCAAATAACAACCCACTCCCTTATTTTAGAGAGTGTTGCCCCAATAATTAGTCTTACTCCTCTATTTTCGAAGAGGTCCTCCAAGAAGATTTGCATGCTCTATACGTAAGTGGTATATTATTCATGATTATTATTCTATATCCTCATCATCTATATATTATTTAATATTATTTTTAACTTTAAGAAAATTTATTTTGAACCATTTATTTAATATAAAAGTTATATTTTCATTTCAAAATAACATGTTCTTATTCATCAAACCATTATAACATGGAATTTTGTTTCTTTGTTTTAACAACAAAATGAAAATTGTTATAATATTTATATCAGGAATGAATCAGAAAACATTAAAACTACTAAAAATATGTAATATTTATTAATTTATTATATTTTACTATTTTTGATTCCTTATTTAGAAAACATTACTTTAAATAAATTTAATTATTTTGTAAATTTTAATAATCATCAAAATGGGGGATATTTCAGTGTTTAATAAAAATAGTCACTATAAATTCCCTGAAATGTCTATGGGAATTATTAATTATATAAAAATCATGCATTAAATTGTAATGAAAATAATATATATGATTAATATAATGAATAAGGATCAGGGACTAGATCATCCAATATGAAGCATTTAAGGGAAATCGAAATATTAACAAATGAATGTTAATTTTAGGAATTAATAACTTGTATATGGGTAATAAGGAATTGAAAATGAATATTGTCAAGTAATATAACTATGAATATGGTTATTATTCATATAAATTTTTAGTCTAGTATTTTTATTCAGAATTTATATTTTGTATGACTAAGAGGATGACTAGGGTAATGGTTTATTAGTCTCAATTATAATTCCCTAACAAATGATACATTTTTTGATATATATTTAATTTTATATGTTTTTATTTTTATTCAATACATTATGAATTTCATATAATATATGTATCATGTAATTCATGCGATTTAAAACCCAAAATCTAGTTCCTTCATACAATGAATTTGGATTGAGGAGATCTAAAAGTTATAATGGTTCTCATCTTTTTTCACATCATTGAGATATTTTTCATATTATACCCATGTTTTCAATTATATGGTGCTTTTATTTCATATTTTACATATTATATAATGAATCTATTCAAATAAAATGTTTATTCAAAATTTATTTCATTAAAATGGGTTTTAATTTCTAATTTTTAAAGGTTTTTTATTTGAAATCATTTCATTAAAAGTTTTAAAGCCTTTTCCCAATATTTGTTCCTCCATATTTGTATGTGTTATAATATTTCAATAATGTCATTATATAAATTTAAATTATTTTTTAATATAATTTTCAAATATATTTAAATTTATTTATGTAACTCTCAACACCGGTTAGACCATTGAGATTGGTTGAAAATAAATTGCACTATTTTATCAATTATTCCTCTATTAAAATCAAACTATTGAACTATTTTAGGGTCTTGATCCTCACAATATTATCTCATGGAATCACTAATGTCCAATTGTAATGAAAAATGATATCAGTACATTGGATTTACATGGATTTAAATAAAATATGGATTATTTCCATATTGGTTAGATACCCCAACATAGATTATATATTTGGGAAACATGTGGGTAAAATAAAATATACAATCTAATTATAATTATATAGTGATGTTTTTTAAACCCCAATTTAATTTAATTATTTGTTGTTTAATAACTCTAATAAAAATCCTCCAAATACTAGTTTGAAACCCCTGTCGTATGATTATGCTTCAACTAACCTTCTTATAGATATATCCATTTATGTTTATGGATTCTTTGATTTTACTTGTGAATAGATCTACCTCTATGAACAGATATATCTGAATATCTACTCTTATAAAACCCCATAAATAAGTTCACCGAACATCAAGATTGAAAATCATCATTTCTCTAAAAACTAAATTTATATATTAAATGATATTGGTTCTATAATTACTTTTGAAAAGTCAGGATTCTTTCCTCTTTCTCCTATAGAATATCTACCTTATTTCAAATACATTTCCTCTCTTCGATTCTAGAAAGTATCACGCTCTGAAAATTCTCAATGTGATATCCCATTTTTCTCAAACTAATTTCACTTATTATATAAACATGTAATATTTAGTAATATAATATTTAATAAAACACATGTAAAAAAATATTGGGAACTATAAATATTATATAATATTGACATCGAAATTACATTTAGAGAATTAATATTTCCCTAAAAATTTAAAATAATAAATTGGGATAAAAATTAGAAAATAAGTTAACTATTATATAAAAATTTGGATATGAAAAAGCCACAAAAATAATTGACCTCTAGGACCACTCTGTTGAATGAATGAAGTATGAGGTATTTATAAAATGTTGGGAACCCATATTACCAATATAAATCTGAATGTTGGAATATCGATTTGATAGTAGAATATTAATCTGAACGTTATGAATTAAAAATTGATCATTAAAATAGTTCCTTATATATAGAATTATAAAATCATATTTAGTTATCCTAAATATTAAAATGTCAAATATTTAAATCATTATTCAAGTAAATAAATTTTTAAAATTATAAAATAAGAATGTTTATTTTTTAAAAACATATAGTTTTTTTATTTATTTTAAAAATATATAATTATTTAAGAGAAATTTATTTCCAAAAAATGGGTTTATAAAAAAATATAATGTAGTATTGTAATGCTAACATAATTTTGTGAGGACATAAATACAAGTCCAAGGGGATCAGGAATTTATCACAATATTAAAATTGGTATTTTCTAAATAAATAAGTATTTTAATTAGAAATTAAATTTATCATATATATAATCAAACTTTAGTAAAATGTACTTTTTTAATCTAAAATTCAAAAAAAGGTTAGGGAGATTTTTTATTATTTTTCTGAAATTTTTGAATATTTTTGAAAAGTGAAGCATGGAATGAATTGTATGGAACATTATATGTTTAATAAATTATAAATTAAATAAGGAATGATGTAAGAACCCATTATTTAGAACTCAAATTAATTTTTTATATCAAATAGTCATGATATTCATCACTAGTGTTAATATTGACCCAAAATAATTAAATATTGAATATAATATTAAAAAAACACTCTCCTCCCCTTATCCTCACTTATAATAAGCCTTAAAACATACCTTACTTAACCTCAATTATCTTCAAAATATTCTACTACATATCCAATTATTTGTTTTCACACCAAAGATCATTTGAAGGATCCACAATTTGTATCCTGAGAGGTAACAACGAAAGTAATAGGTAAGATTCTCGACTAACCTCTTTGGAATTTATTCTTATTTTACCGTCACTATATGTTCTCAATTCAATTAAATATAATAAAATTAGACAAAATATAATGATATATTATTATTATTATGTGATACTATTAATCTTCTAACCTCTGCTCAATTTATTCTTAAATTAAAACATTATTTACAACATGGTTGGACCCCCTCCTCCATGAACAATTCAATTTTTTTTCTCCACATGCTTCAATGATAGTCATAAAAATTTGTTACGGTAAAATATGATGATAATAATTATATTATAATTTATTTAATCTTTAAAATAAATTAATAATAAATTATCTAATTAGAATGAATCTAGTTTGTGATAGGTCGTAAAACCTCATAAATAGACTAACCATATAACATTGACATTATTAATGAATAAATAGTACCAATGTAGGTACACATAAGATGATTTTAGACCACATAAAATAATTTAAGGGAATTAATATCATTTAATTAGACATATAGATTGTTAGTTTTATTTTATAAGATCATCAATGATTATACACAAGTGATCCGACTATAGAACCATGAAACAATCCCCCTTAGAAAAACAATATTTAACATTATACCGCATTGAAATAGTTGTAAAAGAAAATAATATAGTTATAAATAATCAATGATAGGTGGAAAATGATATAAATTAATTAATTAATCTTTCAAATTCAATTATCTGTGAATTTATTCAGAACTGAATAACAATTATCCAATATTATGTAAGGAATCTCATCAAACCACATTGTAATCATTAGGATATTATTTCTCTCACTTTACCTCACTTTATATTTCTATTTTTATGATTAAATCCATATATATTATGTTAAATGTCCAATTAATATATAACTAGTATGATTCATATTTATTTGATAGGAATATACATGTTTTATACTTTCCCTTCTAAATTATTTCATTTTTGAAAAGTCGATTAAAGGGAAATACCATATTTTCATTGTCACTTTTAAAGTAACCATCAATGAAATGTTCTTATACTTACATGGTTTCTAAAAAAATTATATGGGAAATATTATAGTTCATTTGTGGTTTTAAAGGAATTATTGTGTTCTTGCTGACTTTAAAGACTCTTTACCCTTTTCCCAAAAACCCCACATAAGTGGTATATTTACAAAGTTAACTACCAATATTTTTCACATTGTTGATTTAATTGTACCTAATTTATCATGATATATTACAATTATTCCCAGATTAATTTATAATAATTTTTTAATCCTTTTTCTCAAGGAAACCATCATGATATATCATCTGTTTATGTTATAATATATGATAACACATCCCATTTCTTTTATTTCATAATACTCATGTTTATGACTTATGGATGATTTAATTATATTAAAGACATATAAATGTACATGTTATGATGTCTACACTCAAATATAACTCCAACGTGTTGAATAATTTTTATATCTCATGAGATGGTATGTATGGGATTATGGAGGAAAACTAATCCATGATGGGACTTAGGCCACCACATGATGTTGTATTGGAAATTATTAATGACAAAATCATATGTCATTTTTTATATTTTTTTTGAATACCTTGGAGTTTATAATCCTAGGACTCCATGTTTTTTATATTATTCCATGATGTTATTATTCACGAGCCTTCTCTTTTTGGATATTATTTTAGTCATTTTGATTAACATGTTATACATTGTTATAATGTTTATTTCATTGTTGGGATTTTTGGCACACTCATTTCCTCTTTCAATTCACTATTTTATCCTGTAAAGTTATAGGATATCAACGATATTTAGTATTTCGTTATGGAAAATAAAATAAATAATTCTTATTTTATTATAATTTTTATGTATTATGCACATTGTTTTCAAAATAAACTAGGCATATAAATATTTGGGTTGTTTTTTGGATATTTATATTAAATATTATGTAATATTATATGAAAGATAAATGGGTATCTATAATTGGTGTTAGGTAATGGTCTATTTTTTGGTAAAAATATTTTTTTTTTAAACCTAACAAAAAAGTCCATGTATTTGAAAATATCATTTTTTTAATTATGAAGGGATTTATTACCATGAAATCACATCCATGTATTGACACTATAGTTGACGTGGCTCTAGAATAGTTATACATATGGGTAATAACCTCAAAAATTTTGTATTGGGCGTCAACTCTATTTTCACTTGATGACCGATAACGAGTCATTAGTATAAACATGGTTTGAAAATCCAATGTGAAATTATTCAGAAAATTCATAAACTATTTGTAATCCATTATTATGGACTTTAATATAATCTTTTTATAGAAAACCAGACATGTAAATTAACATGGATAACCTATATTGATGTCAAGAGACTTATATGTTAGTATATAAATTTCATTTATAAGTTATTCTTTTTTTAATTTCCTTGTTAACTTTTTATATTTATATTTTTTTAATTATTCAAATACCTAATTTTATTTACATTTTTTAGTTAATTGTAGGAAATAAGAATAACTCCTTTAAAAACAAAGTTTAAATGAACGGTAATGATTTCCCTAATGATATGTATAAATAAAAATTTGTTTTTGATTCTTTTATGTAAATAACATCCTCCTAAATATAGTGGATCATATGATCCCCATATTATGAAAACATGGATTATGTCCATTAATATGATATTATATATCCTCAAATTCTAGGTTATATTGAAATCAATAATAGTAATATATTACATGGAGGAGAATTATGATTAGTTGGGGACACTCATCAAGAACAAGATTTTTAAATAGAAAAGTTAATACATATAACATGAAGGATTCAAGAAAATATTTTTCAATGATTTTATTAGAAATCGTCCAATTAAAATAGAAGGGTAATTTCTCGGGATAAAAAATTAAATATTATTATATCAAGATGATTAAATAAAACATTAAAAGGGTTTAATTTTACACCTCTTTCTTTTTCTTTGATACCAAAATTAAGGTGAGCCACTTATTTATTGGATTAAAGATGATCATTAGAAAATATTTGTTCATTAGATACTTTAAATGATTTTACTAAATTTTTAGATGTCCTATTTAGGATTATTAGAAGATTGGTAACTCTAATCAGCCTCATATAGATGGAGATAAAAAGAGTAAATTCGAGTTTAACTGAAAAGGTTTAATGAATAAATGTCATTGAAGAAATAAAACATAGCTTCCCAAGTATAAAAATTATAGGAAAAATAATACTAGAAACTCTATCAGTGGAAGTGGATGATGTTTCAAGTGTAGAAAATATGTGTATCATGTTAATCAATGTCGAAGGGAGATTAATAAAACTAGTAATAAGGTGGAATAAAAAAATGTTTCGACCAAAACTCAACTTATGGAATAGTGCAAGAACAATAAGAAATATGAGCATTATGTAATACAATTTACTATGCCATGTTTTATTAGATATAATAAACAAAAACAACCTCTTCTTTCTAAAGGGAAAGGAATCTCATATTCTATCACAATTTATGAGGTGGATCCCAAAAATTATGTGGTGATAGGTAAACTGGTAAGTGATTCAATAATATAGAATATAATATTTTATTTGTTTTATACACATTATTACAAATATGTCACCTTAAAACATTGATGTTTGAGTAATCTATGATAAGATAAAATAATTAAATTATTTTATTCCTATTATATAACCAATCCCTATTCAACTGTTATGGACTAAATCTCCTAGTAAATATTTTTATTCTTAATTTAGTGGAATATGATGCTATATTTCTAATTAATTGTTTGTCTTTATATAAATCCAACATCATTTGTTATGAGACGGTGATACCTCTTCACATACTGAGTCATACTTCAATTTCATACAAGTTTAAGGAGTTTGATGAATATATTTTTTAATATTATTTCCAAAAATAGACACTATGGTATTATAAGATATCATTTTTTGGATCAAATGGTCGATATAAAGTATATAATCACAAATAAACTCAGGATCACTATGGGAGACTACATTGATGTTTTTTTAAAGAGATTCATTATCATCCTCTAAACAAATAGGATGAGTTATCAATTAACTTATTCATATATATTTAACCATATCAAAGACTCCTTACTAAATGTCCACCATTTATCTTTAAGAATTGAAAATCAATTAGAAGATAATCTTGAAAAGTATTTTATATCCTGAGTGAGTCACCATGGGGTTCACCAATCCTATCCCTCAAAAATAATTATTTGTTAATTCACGTCTACATTGAATATTTATAACCCAAAAAAAACATGATAATGAAAAATTATCATCTTACATGGATTGATGACTTCTTTGATCAACTTTGTGACACCTAGTATTTCTCTATGATATAATTTTTTTGGGATTTCATTAATTGAACATAAATAAAAATTATATTCCTCATACTACCTTTAGAATATGATACATAAACTATGAGTTCATAGTTATTCCCATATTACTAACTAATTCTGAATAAATAATTCTTGAAATAATAAAAAAATTATTTGATATTTCCTCAGAAAAATTGTGCTAGTATTTATAGATGGTATTCTAATGAACTCCAAATGATTATAGGAGCATGAGAATAATTTTAATAAAATGTTAAAGGATTTCATAAAGGATAAGAAATTTGAAATGTTCTGTGAATGTGATTTCTAAATTAAGAATGTATCATTCATGGGGAATATTATAAACATCAAAGGGATATATTTGGAACCTTATAATAGAAAATGGATTTATGAATATATTACATGAGAATATAGAATAGAGATCTATATATTCATTTTAATATCTAGGTAAAGCTGATGATTTATAAGATAATTATCATGATAGTAAATCCATGAAATAAATATAACTCAAAAAAACATAATGTATTCATGGACTATTGAATTCAAAGATATATTTGTAGAGATTCAAATTAGAATTATCTCTCCAGCCATACATACATTTATCATAATTAGGTACCTTTTCATGGTATGAAATTATGCATCAATGGATTTTGATATGTACTGATATTTAATGATAAATCAATTTCTTATGCCTCAATGTAGTTTAATGGTCATGAGAATAACTACCCAATGAAATATCTAGCGTTGATTGTGATGATCTTTCTATTGAAGGTATGGTGATATAATCTCTATTCCAAGGATTATTAAATATATAAATATCATAAGAGTCTCAAATATATATAGGCGTAAAAGGAGATTAATATAAGGTGAAGGATGTTAGAGCAGATCAAGGAGTATGGATTCTTATTCCACTGCCATATTGGAAAGTATAATAAAGTTTTAGATTCTTTAAGTAGTATGTTTTATATAACCTTATCCATTTTTTGAATTTTGAATGATCAAATATTCTTATGTTTACAAAGGATGTCCATTGAATCCATAAAGGAAGGAGAAACATCATTCCTTTATCAAATTATTTCCTCAAAATACATCATGGAAAAGATAAAAGATTCTAAAAAATGATATGAAAATAATGGATGAATATATATATGGAAATTTAAACATTCATAGTTAAACAAGACAAATTATTAGTTTTACAATTTGGTACATGACTATGGGTACCATCAAAGCCTAAGATAAATATCGATATATTTAATTATTCACATAGTTAAAAATTATACTTACATCTTAGGAGCATGAATATATATAGATATACGAGAGAAAACTTATTGGTACAATAAGAATAAGGTGATCATAGAATATAAAGAAAATTAAATGGTATGCTATTAATAAAATATAGAAAGGAAAATTTCCAACGTGATAATGTAAACATTACCAATGCCCACCTGGAAATGGGAGAACAACACTATGGAATTTTTTGTAACAATTTTAGATAAATATATGTTAATTAATGATATATGGGTTGTGGTGGAATATATTTCTGTGATTGATCACTTAATTTTAATTAGATAGGACTTATCAATTGATCAAAATGTAAGGATATACATCAGAGAAGTTGTTAGGCTATATGGAGGACAACCATCAATTATATCCAATCGAGGTCCCGGGATTTTCATCCATATTATGGTAGAGTCTCCAACATTCTCTAAACAATGAGTTGAAAATTTTCATGGATTATCACCCCTAGACTGTTGGCCAATATAGCCAGGCTAACTAGACACTTGAAGGCAATTTTAGATCATAGTCAATGGACTTTAAAGGAGGATATATTATGCATCATCCAATATTCGAGTTATCATAAAATAATATCATTCTCTCAATCCTTAAAATTTTACATTTTCATGATATTTATGGGATAAATATATAACAACTACATTTTGGGATGAAGTTGGGGAACATAATCTGATGGGACATGTAATGTTGAAAATTGTATAAAAATTCAAGACCATTCAGTAAAACATTAGGGAAACTCAAAGGCAATAGTAGAGTTAAGATGATAATCCATGATGGGTACTAAAGTTCAAGGTTGGAGATAATTTATTCCACTACATATATCCATTGAATAGTGCCATGAGATTGGGGAATAATGGAATCCTAAGTCCAAATACATCGGCCTCTTTGAGATTGTAGATCGTATTGGACTTATGGACTATCGACTAGCACTTTGACCAACCCTATCTTAATTAAATGAAATATTCCATGTATCTCTATTGAGTAATCATATATCAGTCCACACACATGTATTGAATTTGGAGGTCATATATCTAGAAAATTGTATCTCTTATGAGGACCATCCGGTCATGATATTAATCCATGGTGGAAAATATCTATAAAATAACGCATAAAACCGGGTTAAAATACTATGGTGAAACCATTAAAACATAGTAGAAACCTTGGAACTAGATTCAATAAAGAAGTAGATGTATCTTCACTTATTTTCTACATAGTATTTAAAATTAAATTCGAAATATGATATTAATTAATAGGGGAATAATGTAATGACTATAAATTTTTATTAATTGAATTTGCCTTCTTATGTAAATGTGTAATATTAGGAAATTTAGTATTATATAAAGAAATTTGATCACATAATTTAAAATCACAACATTATATTATATTTAATTATAAATTAAATTTAGATAATAAATATTTCCACAAGAATTGATAATATTATATTTGAAAAAATAGAAAATCATATAACTTTAATATGAAAATTTGGATCTACCTTATGCAATAGAATTACCACACTCGAGAACAACTATGTAAAGGAGAAAAAAAATAATACAATATTCATCATCAAAATGAATATATATAACCTTTATAGAAAATAAAATTGAATAAATAATGTATGGAATATATGATATTTATAAAATGTAGGGTGATTATAAGAAATCTAACTATTAGAATAGTATTCTGACCATTGGAATAGTAATCTGACCAATAAAAATATTAATATTATTGTAATAATAGTATCATTACCTATAAAAATGTAATATAAGATTTTTTTATCTTAAAAAAAATTAATTTGTCATATTTATACCATGATAAAAGTAAAAACAATCAGAATGATAAAATATGTTTTTTTATTTTTATTGAAACATATAATTTTTGTTTTTATTTTTTTAAAATATCTAAAAGAAAATTTATTTTCATTATAGTCTTCTATAAAATAATAATATGTTTTATAATAATGATAATATAATTTTATGAGGGAAAAAGAATTTTTCATAGGGTTTGAATATTGATCATAATATTTAAAATTTTATTATTCAAATAATTAATGATTTTAATTAATATATAAATTTAATCTATTTAAAAAAATTATACTCATAAAATATATCTCATTTTTTAATGTAATCATCTAAAAAACTTTAATGGAAATTTGGGGAATTTTTCTATTGTTGAAATTTTGGTAAATAGTGAAATATGGTAAAATATAGTATTTAACATTATAATATAAAAAAATTAATTACGTTAGAGGTGATGTAAGTACCCATTATTTCTACCTAACGCTCACCATTTACGTCATCATCATAGGAATCATATCAATTTTTATTCTTGAGAAAAAAATTGACAAACGAATATAACATTCAAAAACACCCCTCTTCTCCCCATATAAATGCCGCCCCTCACCACCCCTTATCTAAAAATATTATAAACCTTTTATATTTAAAAATTACTTCCCAATAACCTTTAAAATACTCTACTTGATTTCTTTGGGTTTGTGGTCTCACAATGGATAATTTCAATAAGCCTTAAGCGGAATCATAACAGGAGGCTACTAGAGGAAGAGGTAAATTTCTTGACCAAAATATTTCAATTTTATTCTTCTTCTACCACCACCATATGTTCTCAATACACATAAAAAATAATAAAATTAGTATTATAAATATATTTATATTTTATTATTAATGTGTAATGTACATATTTTACTCTTACCTCAGGTGATTCTTAAATGAAAAAATTAATTTATAATATGGTTGGTTCAATACCTCCTTGAACAACACACTCTATTTTTCTCTAATTCATTCAAAGATAGTAATAAATATATTATTATGGTTTAATAAAATTATAATAATTATTTTATATTTTATTTTATATTTTTTTAAAATGTAATAATAATTTAAATAAATAAAATTTATGTTGTTTTTGATGATCGGTAAAACTTCCAAAATGAACTAACCATATAATATTTTCATTTTTAACAAATTAGTCACCGCTATTTGGTAATTAATAAAAATTTTTGGGACTATATAAGTTTCTATAATGAAAAAAAAATATCTTTACATTTTACATTTTTAGTTTTATTCCTATTTGAAAAAAAATTCAATGATTATCCACAAGTGATCTGACCATGGATCCATGATTAGAATAATTTCGGATCAATGAAATTAACCATTATATAACATTGAAGAGGTAGTAAATGAAAATAAAATAATTATTGTAAATAAAATATAGATATAAATTTTACATGATTTATTTATTAAGGATTAAAATTTTATTATATTTTATGTTAAGTAAAAGTGAAGAATAATTATAAAACCAATGTTATGGGATATCTCTGACCCCCCCCCCCATTTTCATTTTGTTATGATTTTTACCTCATTACATCACATTAAATGTATATGATTCTTATTAACTTCTTATGTACTACTTATATATTTCCAACACATTTATAACTAGTATAATTCACATTTAATTGATTTGTATATACATAGTTTAAATGTTCCCTTCTCTATTTCATTCATTATGAAATGCAGATTAAACGGAACTCCACTATATTCATTGCCTATTTTAAAGTACCACTAAATGAAATGTTTTATGACATTTATATATTCTAAAAAAATTATATATAAAATATTCTACTTAATTTTTGGTTTTAAATATATTATTATTCTCTTACCACAATTAAAAAACTCTTTATTATTTTCCCTAAAACCCCGATCAGATGGTACAATTTCAAAGTTACCAATACACTATTTTTAGCATATTTAATTTATTTAGACATAATTTATTATCATATATGATTATTTTTCACTTATTAATGTATAACAGGGTTTTAATCATTTCTTTCATTGAAACCATTGTGATATTACCTCTTGTAATTATATAAGACATGATTTCATGACCCATTTCTTTCTATTGTAAATACTTATGTTTAGGCCTTATGATTGATTTCATTATGTTTAACACATTTTCATGTACATATCATTATATATGTACCATGATATTTCTCTTATTAATTGGGAAATTTTTATTTTTCAATGAATGATATGTATGGGATTATAGAGTAAACCTAATCAATGATGGGATTCTATCTACAATGTGATTTTGTCTTGGCAGGGTGCCTTAACCTATACTTATGTCTTTTTTATGTTTTTGTCACATTCCAATGATTCAATGATCATATGATTCTAATTTCATTATGTAATCGACCCAAGTGATTACTCATGAGAAGTCTTTTTTATGATATTATGTTATGCCTTTGGAATTTTTTGTTATGCTTTATTATTATGTTTATTCCCTTACTGGGATATTTAGCTCACCTATTTTGTCTATGTATTATAAAGACCCTATCCATTTATAGATATCATTATGAGATTTTAATCATAATAATTTATCATATTATAATCCAAGGATTGTAATTTCTAGTGTCTTGGATGACTAGGTATATAACCCTGAAAACATGGGATTAGATAAAACATTTATTTATTTAATCTTCATAAAGAGCTTCTAACTTTTCATTTTGATCGAACATCTTCACAGTATAAATTGAGGATAACATTAAAAATTGGATGGCCTAAATACCTTATAATAGAATGAACATATGAATAAATCTTTAGATAATGGGTTAGAAGTCGGGACATAATGACATAATTAGTCATAGAGCATATGGATTCATAACATAAAAACATGGGATCATATAAATATGGAGTCATAGTAATGTGTCAGTAACATAAATCATTAATTTAGATTGATTCAAGGCTCATTTCACATTGAGGATCAAAATCCATTGTTAATCACCAATACCATTCCACATGGTTTCATGAGAGAAGTCTAACCACCAAGACATTTGGACATTGTAGCACAAGTCAAGACTAGCCGCCAAAACCGTTTCAAATAACGTCTCATGAGACTCAACTTTACCCAACACATTGGAGTGATATCTATTCATACCCAACATATCATTTTCATGAATATTATTTCCACATATAAAATCATACAAAATAAATCATACATAAACAAAACGGTTACCAGTGTTAAGAATTCGGTATAATCATGTCATAAATCATAAAAAATGAGAGTATCATAAAAATTTCCATAAAGAAAAGGAATTATACCACGAATGGAAAATAATAGGATAGAATAGGTATATTCAAGAAATTGATGTCAATAGAAATTAATAACGTTAAAGAAAGTATACTTAATAAACATTATAATAAAAACATTTTAGTGAGGTTAAAGGAAAATATTAATGGTCATTTAAAACATAAAAGGGAATAATATTTTTTATAAACCCATAATTGAACCAAGAATTATTTAATAATAAAAATATTTGTCTTATAAAAAACAATTGTGGCTAAAAATATATATTATAAAGTGTACTTGAAATTGGTATGAATTCAAAATTTCCCTTAAAATGGGATTGCTTATCGAGAATAATTGAGGAGGGAGTCATTTAAAAACATGTATATCCCCAAAATAAAATTATTAATGGATCTTGATAAATTATTTTTGAGAATATGCATATAATTTATAAGATGTTCTAAATAATATATACCTTCATTTGGGAAAAAAATATAGAACTCCTCAAATGAATAATGGAGGTTCTAGTAAAATCGCTTACCTTATGTCTACAGGTGTTCTTCCCTTGATCCTAATGTCCTGAAAAATGAAATTATATTCATTAATTAAAATTTCTAGAAATTATTTTACATGTAATTGATTATATATAACCGTATTAAGTCCTTTCATGACCTTTTTCATAGGTTAAAATGTTCAATTTTATTATTTTGGTAGTGTTTGTTTCTTTATTTTCATGATTGGTTTACTTATATACATGTAAGCATAAACATGTAAGATGAGAATGGTTTTCTGAATTGAAGTTGTATATTATTAGTGAACATACAAAATATTAAATTATTATAAAATTCCTTTGGTAATTTGGAGTGAAAATGAATCATTAATGTTAACTGTTTTGGTTAATTGGTGTTTTTTATCACAACGAACACATTTCATGACCAAAATTGAATACGACAATAGAAAATGAAAACTTTTCATCCTTGATTGTGATAAATTAACACATTTCAGATGGTGTTTTCCTTTATAGTATAAAAGGATAAAAAGGGGAGATTATGATGATGAATTATTACATTATCATAAAAAATAAAATACATGTGTGGTATGGGAGTTATCAAAATATTTGGATGAAAGGAGGTGAGGAAAGAAAAAGAAAGTAAGGAACTTGAAGGAAAATAAAAGAAATGAAAAGAGGAATTTACATCTTGAGTATATATTCTTTGTGAACATATTGAGGGGAGAGGATTTGGTCTTTTTAAGAGACCAGCTGAAAATGGACGTGGTAGAGGGGATTTGGGAGATATTTGAGATGAATTTAGAAAAGTTACAAGGCTGAAGATGAGAAAAGATAAGAGGTAAAGAGGGGTGGTATTTATAATGGAGGAGGGGTGGTTTCCAATTATTTTAATAATTTGTTTAATATTTTCTCTCAATAATATTAATAGTCTTGATTC
Source organism: Viscum album (assembly GCA_963277665.1). Lineage (NCBI taxonomy): Eukaryota > Viridiplantae > Streptophyta > Magnoliopsida > Santalales > Viscaceae > Viscum > Viscum album. Next base: position 2,003,222,706 of record OY728164.1, on the reverse strand, counting down.
TTGTGACCAAAAACCGAATTTAGAGCATCTTATTTTCAAACAAATGGCCATTTAGATTATCCATAACTCAAGAATGATGCATAAATTCATTTATTTAGCATTTATCATACACTATCATATTTTACTATTCACCAAAGATTCAAGTATTTTAGAAAAAATACATAAAATCCTCCCAAACATTTTTCAATGTATAGAATTCAAAAATGATATCCATTTCATGGATATAATTTCTCAATATGTCAAATTTATTTTTTAATTAAAATCATAATTTACTTGAAAAATACATTTTTTAAAATTAAAACTAATTTTATTACAAATTAAAAAACTAATTAAGGTCTCATAAATTATCTTATAATAAAAAGCCATAAAAATTATCATTTCTAAATACATTTTATGAAAAAATAGTTTCTTCTATGTTATTAAATTAATCAAACAAATTGAAATTAAATATACATGACTTACAAAAATACATACAATTAAATATTAATTATTGAAATATTTACCTACTTATAATATAAAATATTTATATCATATTTTAAATTATGATATGGATAAATTTTATTTATAATTTCATTAGTGATGTTACTATTCAACTTGTCAGTTTACTATTCATAAGGGTCACATTACTATTCCAAAGATCAAGTTACTATTTCATCAGTATACGTTGCTATATATTTTATTTTACTCATTATTCCATTATAAGTATTTTATTGGGTTATATATGTAATCTTATGTAATTATACTATAATTCATAATTATTAAAAGTTAATTCCATTGATAAAACATTGTGTCATTACATTCTTCCCCCTTTATGAAATTTCTCCCTTAAAATTTAATTTTACATTCTATGCTAAAAACTAGTGTGGGTAATATTCCATCATTGAATCCACATGTTCCCATGTTTCTACTTCATTCTTATGGTTCCTCCATAGTGCATTGAATAGGTAACTAGTCCTGTTATGTAAAGCTTTTTCTCTAAAATCCAAGATATTCACTGGTTTCTCCTCATAAGAAAGATTATTCTCCAACTGTACCACCTCTAAAGAGAGTACATGTAAAGGATATGGTTTGTACTTTGATAAGAGGGATACGTGGAGGACATCATGTACTTTATATATGGTAGGTGGAATTGCTAGTTGATAGGCCACAACACTAACATGATCATGAATATTTAAGGGACCGATGTGCTTGGGATGTAGTTTTCCATTCATCCCAAATCTCATGACCTTATTCAATAGATATATGTAGAGGAATACCATGTCTCCAACATTGAACCTGATATCCCATCAATGATTGTATGCATAACGCTTTAGTCAACTTTTGTCTTCCGTGGTGTGTTGTTGAATGATTTTCACCTTCTCTACTATTATATCTCCCATTACAGATCCTAAAAGCTTACACTCACTGACTCCATCCTAACACATTGATGTTATACACATTTTCCCATAAAGTTATACTTATGGTTCCATTCGATCATTGGAGTGAAATAATTACTGTAAGATAATTCAACTAGTGGAAGATATTTTTCCCACCCTCCCATGAAAACCATAGAACATGATATAAACATGTCTTCCAGAGTCTGTAGAGTTATCTCAGATTAGCCCTCAGTTTTAGGATCATTGGTCATGTTGAAGTTCAACTATGTGCTTAGAGAATGTTAGAAACTTCTCTAGAACATCGAGATGAATCTTTGGTCTTGACCGGATAAAATTGATAGTGGTACTCCATTAAGCCTTTACACATCTTTTATATATATCATTGCAAGTTGATCCAATGTGAAATACTCTCTGATTTCCATAATATGATATGTCTTTATAAGATGATTCATAATATCCCATATTTCATTGTTTCCTGTTGATGTCCTTACAAGTCCAAAGACAAAGTCCATTGTAATGTTCTCCAAATTCAATGTTAGTGTGGGTTATGGTTTCATCATCCCATTATACTTTTCTCTTATTTGCTGCATTGTTGGTTGAAATACTAGGAACTTTGATATATATTAAGAAATCTTTTTCTTCATATTGTCTCATCAAAAGATCTCTCAAATATCATGATACTTCCATGTTCTCCTTGGATGAATAGATAAGATTGATCTATGTGTGTCATTCGGAATCTCATTATTTATCTATGGATCGGATGGTAGGCATATCGTGACCCAAATCTTATAAATCCTTCTTCATCATTCTTGAACTTAGATAATCTCCCATTTCTAATAACTTCCACCTTTTTCAAAATTTCCACATCTTTTCACTGATCATATTTTATTTTCTCTATGAGAGATTGTCAAGAAATCATTTGAGAAAGGATTTATGATTTCATTACATTAATTATTCCCATGTACATCCTTTTCAAATCTATGAATATTGGATCTTTTTCAATCCTCATTATTGATAATAATATAGGATTAATTCTACCTAGAACATATGCTACCATATTTATCTTACTAGGATGGTAGTGGATTAAGGAATCATAATCCATAATGAACTCTACCCATATTTTCTAGTTCATAATAATCTCTTTTTGTGTGAATATTTATTTGAGGCAATTTTGATCATTATATATCTCACACTTCTCCCAATAGAGATAATGCTTCCAGATTTTCAATGTAATGATCCCAGCTACCAACTCCAGATCATGTGTGGGATAGTTTTGCTAATGGATTTTCAATTGTCTCGATTAATAGGCTTTCACTATATCATTTTTCATTATTACAGAACCTAATAATTTCTTTGAAGCATTATTGTACACCAAAAATAGTTCCCCACTTGTTGGGAGTGTGAGTACTGGTGTAGTGGTAAGCCTATTTTTGAGCTTCATTAATCTTTCCACACATTCATGTGTCCAGAATAACTTCACTCTCTTTTATGTTATCTTGTCTATTATGTTTCAAAATTGTACGAAATCTTTTATAAATCATCGATAAGACCCGGATAGAGCCATAATGATGAGGATATTCATTATAAATGTTATCTTGGATCACTCTTCAATTGCCTTTATCTTGGAATGGTCTATAGATATTCCATTTGTAGTGATAAGATTCCGAAGGAATTATAATTCTTCTAACTAGAACACACATTTTATTTACTCTACAAAAAGGTTGTACCTTCAAAAATCCATTACCATGGTATCAAATGCTCCTCATGTTCCTCCATTCTCATAGATTATATCATAATATCATCAATAAAGACAACCACAATTTTGTAGAGGTAATCTATAAATACTCTATTCGTTACATCCATGAATTTTTCTAGAGAATTAGTGATTCTAAATAGCATAATTATGAATTCATATTGTCCATATATCAATCGAATGGAAGTACTGGAAATATCTTCCTTCCTCAGATTTAATTGGTGATATCCTAACCGAAGGTCCACTAATGAAAAATAATTATCCCCACAAAACTGATTTAGATATTCATCTATCCAAGGAAAGGGATATTTTTCATTATCATGATTTTAAAAAGATCATTATAATAAATGTATAGGAACATTGATCCATCATTATTCTTGATGAAGAGGAATGGAACTCCCCCTGGTGAAGAACTACGGCATATAAAACAAGTATCCAGATTCTCTAATAACTTCTTATTTAGCTCTTCCAGCATAATGGTGGTCATTCCATATGGTTTCATTCATATAGGTATGGATCCGTGAATAAGTTAACTAGATAAATCAACCTCTCCATCAAGAGGAAGACAATAAATTCTTCATGGAATACATTAGTGTAATCCCTCAAAATGGGAATATCTTTCATAAGTATCATTTCTTTTGTCTGAATCGTGTGATCTTGATATGCTTTCTCAAAATGAAACATTTTTCACATCGGAGAAAATTATTCTGTTAGAGATTCATTTTTCTCCTTACACTTGTACAGGATTTGAGGATACTATAAGAGGTGAAGATTGATCTCCATTTCCTAATAGTTAATGTTGTCTTTGTATAATGATTCTAATCCATGCCTAAAATATCCCCAATCTACACTAGAAGATTGGGAATAAAGTAAAACATGGAATACAATCAAGTCAAGGGTAACTATTTAGGAAAACATCACATTGTGGATAGAGTTCCATCATGGATCAGGTTTACTTAGTAATCCAATACATGCCATACCTCAAGACATAAGAAATACTCAATTAATTGTAGTGCTATATTGGTGTACTAATCACAAGATATACATGAATTTCTGTTCCACATAAGTAAATTAATCATAAGGTACAACCATATTGATTACACATAGAAATATGTAGGTTTCAAAAACCTATCTTGTAGAATAATCATATGCTGTATCATAATGATTTATATGAAATATGGGACTAAAACATTCTTGTATATTAATAGGAAAAACTTATGCAAAAAAATTATAAATTATTTCCAACTAAAGTGATGATATAAAAAATAGTGGATAGTTCACTTTGGAAATATACAACTTAAGTAAGGTTTTTGGGAAAAGAATAAAGTGTCTTTAAAGAGGGAAGATAATAAAAATTCAAATAAAAATATAAATGAAATAAAAACATTTTACATAAAAAATGAGTGTTTTGGAAACCATATATTTTTTTATAAAATTTCTTTATATTCTAATTGAAAATATGTAATGAAGAAAATGAGTTTGCTTTAATCCCCTTTAGATATACTAATAAATTAAGAAGGGAACCATTTAACCATTTACATACCCATCAAGAAAAAGTTAATTAAACTTCTAATATCTATTTGATAACTATACATAGAATATATATGGTGTAAAAGTGAATTATATTGAAATAAAGTGAGTTAATGTGATACAAATAATAACCCAAATAAAATGGGGTGGTTTATAGATATATCTTACCATATATATTATAATTGTTCTGTACATCAACATAATACCCTAGTTAATAAAATTAAACACCTTAATTAATAAATTAATTAAATTTTAGATATATATTTTATCTAATATAATTATATTATGTTCATTGGGAACTATTTCAATGATATATAATTTTTAGTTACATTGTTCCAGAGATGTTCATTTCATGGTTCCAAAGTCAGATCACTTGTGGATAATCCTTGAAGCACTATAAAAATGGGATGAATCAAACAGAATTTAATTTAAATGATAAAATTTCCTTCTAAAAATTGATGTGCTCCAAAATATCCCTTATTTATTTTACATAGAATTTATTCATTTATTAAAAATGATAATGACATACATTTATTTCATTTACATTCCTTTTTCAAAGCATCATGAACCATAATCATTTTATTTTGTTATATAGTTATTAATTAAATTCAGAACATGAAAGATGTTATAATAAACATATTATAATAATATTTAAACATATTATATTATTATGGCCAAACTTGAAGGAGGTGGAGAAAAAATGTTTGATGTTTATGGAGGAGGTGAACCAACCGTATAGTAAACAATGTTTTTTCTAAAGAATCAATTTAGGTGGGAGTAGAAGATGGATATTACAACGAAATATTATCTTATTATTATATTTAGAATTCATAAGTTATTATTTTTAGGTTTATGAAGAAAATATGGTGGTTATGGAAGAAGAATAAAATTTAAAAAGGGTTTTCATAAATTTTAGAACTTTCTTTAGTTTTTTCCAATAAGGATAAATATTAAGGCTCATTAAAATGGTATTTTTGGAGAATAGAAGAACTAGTTCATAGGTCAGTGGATTTGGAAGATAATCGGGTAGAAATATTTCAACATACAAGACTTATAATATGTGAATATATGTGGTGGTGAAGGGTGGTATTTATAAAGGGGGAGAGGGGAGTTTTTTAATATTATACTCATTAGAATTTTATTTTGGCTCAAGATTACCAATATTGATGAATCTTGTGACTATATATAGAAATTTTTTCATGTGATTTTAAACTAGTGGTTGTTAAATGACCCATTATCCCATTAATCATGTATTTAACTGATAATGTTAAATATCATATATTACCGTATTTTAATATTCACTAAAAATTATTTTTCTATATAAATACCACAATTTTTTAAATATATATTCAAAATATGAAATCCATTTTAAGACAATATTTTTTAAATTATGAAAAATTAATGTTTTTACTAAAATCCTTCTTATTCAAATAAAAAAAATTTAGTATTATAAAAAAATTTATGAACCATTTTAACCATTTACATCCCCATCAAGAAAAAGTTAACTAAACTATTAATATCTATTTGATAACTGTACATAGAATATATATGGTGTAAAAGTGAATTATATTGAAATAAATTGAGTTAATGTGATACAAATAATAACCCAAATAAAATGGGGTGGTTTAGAGATATATCTTACTATATATATCATAACTGTTCTGTACATCAACACAATACCCTAGTTAATAAAATTAAACACCTTAATTAATAAATTAATTAAATTTTAGATATATATTTTATTTAATATAATTATATTATGTTCATTGGGAACTATTTCAATGATATATAATTTTTAGTTACACTGTTCCAGAGATGTTTATTTCATGGTTCCAAAGTCAGATCACTTGTGGATAATCCTTGAAGCTCTATAAAAATGGGATGAATAAAACAGAATTTAATTTAAATGATAAAATTTCCTTCTAAAAATTGATGTGCTCCAAAATATCCCTTATTTATTTTACATAGAAATTATTCATTTATTAAAAATGATAATGACATACATTTATTTCATTTACATTCCTTTTTCAAATAATCATGAACCATAATCATTTAATTTTGTTATATAGTTATTAATTCATTTTAGAACATGAAAGATGTTATAATAAACTTATTATAATAATATTTAAACATATTATATTACTATGACCAAACTTGAAGGAGGTTGAGAAAAAAAGTTTGAGGTTTATGGAGGAGGTGAACCAACCGTATAGTAAACAATGTTTTTGCTAAAGAATCAATTTAGGTGGGAGTAGAAGATGGATATTACAACAAAATATTATCTTATTATTATATTTAGAATACATAAGTTATTATTTTTAGGTTTATGAAGAAAATATGGTGGTTATGGAAGAAGAATAAAATTTAAAAAGGGTTTTCATAAATTTTAGCACTTTCTTTAGTTTTTTCCAATAAGGATAAATCTTAAGGCTCATTAAAATGGTATTTTTGGAGAACAGAAGAACTAGTTCATAGGTGAGAGGATTTGGAAGATAATCGGGTAGAAAATTTTCAACATACAAGACCTATAATATGTGAATATATGTGGTGGTGAAGGGTGGTATTTATAAAGGGGGGAGAAGGGATTTGTTTAATATTATACTCATTAGAATTTTGTTTTGGCTCAAGATTACCAATATTGATGAATCTTGTGACTATATATAGAAATTTTTTCATGTGATTTCAAACTAGTGGTTGTTAAATCACCCATTATCCCATTAATCATGTATTTAACTTATAATGTTAAATATCATATTTTACCGTATTTTACTATTCACTAAAAATTAGTTTTTGAAATAAATACCAAAATTTTTTAAATATATATTCAAAATATGAAATCCATTTTAATAAAATATTTTTTATATTATGAAAAATTAATGTTTTTACTAAAATCCTTCTTATTCAAATAATAAAAATTTTAGTATTATAAAAAATTTTATGAACCATTTTAAATTTTTTCATGTCATCATAAATTTATATTAATATTATAATAAAAATTAATATTATAATATAGAGCCTTTTTATTAAAATATAATATGTTTTAAATATTAATATTTGTTATAAAAATAAAAATAAAACATATCTGTTTTACAAGATGAAAAACACTTATTTTATAATTTAAAAAAAATTATTTACTTATATCAAGATATAAATATTTCATATTTTAATTTTTTTAAGATACCTTAATATTATTTTATACTTATATTGGAAAGGATACTATTATAATATTCATTTTATTATTCCTAACAGCCATATTTCAATTATAATGGTCAAATCACTATTCTAATGGTAAGATTTATATGGGTCATATGGGTTTCCTAAATTATAAAAACACCACTTATTTTATTTATTTTTAATTAAAATATCTTTTCTCTCATGTTTATATATATTTTATTTTTAATTATGAATATTTTATTACTAAAATTTTATTTATTTTCAACATCATTTTTCTTGTGTGTGGTTATTCTAGGGAATCGAGGAGATCCAAATTTTAATATTATACTTATCCTATTTTCTATTTTTATCCAAATGTAATATATTAAATTATTTTCTCCATATTTATTATCTCAACTAAATGAAAAACCAAATACAATAATAGTTTGTGAGTTTTTATTATGTGTTCCATGTGTTTTATATAACATTACATTACTAAATGTTACACATTTATTAAAAAGGGAATTCCATTGATATAAAATTTAGGTCAATACAGAATTCCCCCTTTAAGTATCTCATCTATTAAATTTTATTAAAAGTAATAAGGATTAAACAAGTGAGGATAATTCTTCTTAATTGATTCATTCAGTTCCTAGGTCACCTCCAGGAACTTTTGAATTTTCCATAGTATTTTAACTAGGGGAGTTTCCTTATTGCGTATAACTTTGTCTCATTTTTCCAATATCCTCATCAGATACTCTTAACAATAGGGACATTTTTATTTCAATTCCACCATTAAATTCAATACTTATGAGGAATATGGTATGTACTTTGTGAAGAGGGATACATGTAACATGTCATGTAGTTAATATTGGTTTGGTGGAACTATTTTTCGATAGGCCATAACTCTAATTCAATATAGAATCTTAAAGAGGGTGATTTAACATATACATAGCTTTCCCTTCTTCCAAAATATTATGAATCTATTCCAAAAAGACATAAAGAGTAAAAATTAATGTCAAACCACAAAATCTAGGTATCATAGATGGCTGTTACCATAGCTCTTCCATTTACTTTGAACAAGCCTTATGTGATGCTAAATGGTCTCCAATTTTTCTCCCATTTCATTTACTACATAAAGTCACAATATCTTACATCAAGAAAAATCATCCCCTAATGTAAAAGATATAAATCTCTTCCAAAAATAGTTTTCAGATGGGGCCATATGGATTCCAGAGTGAAAGAAATTATTTTATGATAACTCAACTAAAATAAGATAATGATACCATCATTAATTGAAATTCATCAAGAATTATCTCAACATGATATCAAGTGTTTAGATAGTCCACTAAGAATGGAAATCAGTTAAGGGTTGATAATCCATTTTAGAGAATTATAGATAAAACACCAGAACATAAAAATAAACCTTACATATCAAACATATATAATTAATAATGGAGTTCCATGAAACATCAACACTTTTTATATTCATATACATGCAAGTTGTTCTAGTGATGAGTCCTATAGAATTGAAATGAAGTGAATAATAATTGTTGGAAACCCCCCCCCCATAACCCTTATATAATTATCTTATATGTTTTTATTTTGAATATAGGTGAAATATTACATGGTTATGTTGAACTTGTCCCAGTTAATATGGGTAATGTCTGCATTATAACCTTGGGTTTTTTCATTTCTTAGTTCACTTGCTAAAACATATATAACATCGATTTATGTTTTAAAATCTATTTCCTCATATTTTACAAAAAATAGTTCTATCATAGATCTTGATACATCTTCATTCACTACGGGTGGTTAAATAATTTTAATCTTTGGGAATCATTAAATAGGTCCTTATTTATCATAGTTTTTGATGGTACACATAGTCATAATCAAAATATTTCAACTCATTCATAATTTTTTTAAAATTATGTGGGCTTACTTTTTCATATAGATTCTATATTCTTCTTTACTGGCACATAATCCCTTTGAGAATCCTTAATCCAATCTAGATGGGATGGTTGAGTAATTATTTGATAAACGAGTGATGATGTATCTTTCTTTATGGATTTCATATACATTTATTTTTTCTCTAGGATTATTAGATCCTACTCAATTCAAATAATGTATATGGTTACAAGATCCTTTCTACTTAGAGAATCTTCCACTTTATTTTCCTTCTTAGGATGGTAGATAGTTGAGAATTCGTAATCCCTAATCAGATATAACAATTCTAAATGGTACATATTAAGATCCTTCTATGTGGATATATTTTGGAGACTCTCATGATATATATATATATATATTTCACAATTATCTCAATTAAAAGAGTCACACTAAATCATCATTGAGAGGATCAATGAAACCCACTATAGATCATGAACTTGTTATTGTTTCTTATGACCTTCACTGTACATTAGGCATATTATTTATCTTTATAACACCCCATGTATTATTCATAAATGAATATATGTTTGATATCATATACGATATGAAACACATTATGTAAAAACCATCCATGATTATTCAAATATGTCTATTGTTATATAGATGTTAAATTGGTGGGTATTAATAAAATTAAATGATTTATGAACTATATATAGGTTTCACAATCAATTTTAATGTATCGATAAACACCCTGGAAATAAAATCTATTTCCTCATAAGATCCAGGGTGTCTATCGATACATTAAAATTGATTGGGAAACCTATATATAAAGTTCATAAATCATTTAATATTATTAATAACCACCAATTTAACATCTATATAACAATAGACATATTTGAATAATCATGGATGGTTTTTACATAATGTGTTTCATATCGTATATGATATCAAACATATATTCATTTATGAACAATACATGGGGTGTTATAAAGATAAATAATATGCCTAAAATACAGTGAAGGTCATAAGATACAATAACAAGTTCATGATCTAGTGGGTTTCAGTGATCCTCTCAATGATGATTTAGTGTGACTCTCTTAATTGGGATAATTGTGAAATATATATATATATATATATATATATCATGAGAGTCTCCAAAATATATCCACATAGAAGGATCTTAATATGTACCATTTAAGATTGTTATATCTGATTAGGGATTAAGAATTCTCAACTATCTACCATCCTAAGAAGGAAAATAAAGTGGAAGATTTTCTAGGTAGAAAGGATCTTGTAACCATATACATTATGTGAATTGAGTAGGATCTAATAATCCTAGAGAAATAATAAATGTATATGAAATCCATAAAGAAAGATACATCATCACCCTTTTATAAAATAATTACTCAACCATCCCATCTAGATTGGATTAAGGATTCTCAAAGGGATTATGTTCCAGTAAAAAAGAATATAGAATCTATATGAAAAGGTAGGCCCACATAATTTAAAAAAAATATGAATGAGTTGAAATATTTTTATTATGACTATGTGTACCATCAAAAACTATGATAAATAAGGACCTATTTAACGATTCCCAAAGATTAAATTTATCTAACCACCCGTAGTGAATGAATATGTATCAAGATCTATGATAGAACTATTTTTGGTAAAATATGAGGAAATAGATTTTAAAACATAAATCGATGTTATAGATGTTTTAGCAAGTGAACTAAGAAAGGAAAAAACCCAAGGTTATAATGCAGACATTACCCATATTAACTGGGAAAATTTCAACAAAACCTTGTAATATTTCACCTATATTCAAAATAAAACCATATAAGATAATTATATAAGGGTTCTAGGGGGGGTTTCCAACAATTATTATTCACTTAATTTAAATTCTATAGGACTCATCACTAGAACAACTTGCATGTATATGCATATAAAAAGTGTTGATGTTGCATGGAACTCCATTATTAATTATATATGTTTGATATCTAAGGTTTATTTTTATGTTCTACTGTTTTATCTATAATTCTCTAAAATGGATTATCCACCCTTAACTGATTTATATTCTTAGTGGACTATCTAAACACTTGATATCATGTTGAGACAATTCTTGATGAATTTCAATTAATGATGGTATCATCATCTTATTTTAGTTGAGTAATCATAAAATAATTTCTTTAACTCAGGAATCCATATGGCCCCATCTGAAAACAATTTTGGGAAGATATTTATATCTTCTACATTAGGGGAGGATTTTTCTTGATGTAAGATATTGTGACATTAAGTAGTCAATAAAATAGGAGAAAAAGTGGAGACCATTTAGCATCACATAAGGCTTGTTCAAAGTAAATGGAAGAGCTATGGTAACAACCATATATGATACCTAGATTTTGTGGTTTGACATTAATTTTTACTCTTTATATATTTTTGGAATAGATTCATAATATTTTGGAAGAAGGGAAAGCTATGCCTAAGTTAAATCACCCTCTTTAAGATTCTATATTGAATTAGAGTTATGGTCTATCGAAAAACAGTTCCACCAACCCAATATTAACTACATGACATGTTCCATGTATCCCTCTTCACAAAGTACATACCATATTCCCCATAAGTATTGAATTTAATGGTGGAATTGAAATAAAATTGTCCATATTGTTAGGAGTATCTGATGAGGATATTGGAAAAATGAGACAAAGTTATACGCAATAAGGAAACACCCCTAGTTAAACTACTATGGAAAATTCAAAAGTTCGTGGAGGTGACCTAGGAACTGAATGAATCAATTAAGAAGAATTATCCTCACTTTTTTAATCCATATTACATTTAATAAAATATAATAGATGAGATACTTAAAGGGGGAATTCTGTATTGACTTAAATTTTATATCAATGGAATTCCCTTTTTAATAAATGTGTAACATTTAGTAATGTAATATTATATAAAACACATGGAACACATAATAAAAACTCACAAAATATTATTGTATTTGTTTTTTCGTTTAGTTGAGATAATAAATATGGAGAAAATAATTTAATATATTACATTTGGATAAAAATAGAAAATAGGATAAGTATAATATTAAAATTTGGATCTACTCGATTCCCTAGAATAACCACACATAAGAAAAATGATGTTGAAAATAAATAAACTTTTAGTAATAAAATATTCATAATTAAAAATAAAATATATATAAACATGAGAGAAAAGATATTTTAATTAAAAATAAATAAAATAAGTGGTGTTTCTATAATTTAGGAAACCCATATGACCCATATAAATCTTACCATTAGAATAGTGATTTGACCATTATAATTGAAATATGGCTGTTAGGAATAATAAAATGACTATTATAATAGTATCCTTTCCAATATAGGTATAAAATAATATTAAGGTATCTTAAAAAAATTAAAATATGAAATATTTATATCTTGATACAAGTAAATAATTTTTTTAAAATGATAAAATAAGTGTTTTTCATCTTGTAAGACAGATATGTTTCATTTTTATTTTTATAACAAATATTGATATTTAAAACAGATTATATTTTTAAAAAAAGGCACTATATTATAATATTAATTTTTATTATAATAATAATATAAATTTATGATTACATGAAAAAATTTAAAATGGTTCATAAAATTTTTTATAATACTAAAAGTTTTTTTATTTGAATAAGATGGATTTTAGTAAAAACATTAATTTTTCATAATTTAAAAAATATTGTCTTAAAATGGATTTCATATTTTGAATATATATTTAAAAAATTGTGGTATTTATATAGAAAAATAATTTTTAGTGAATAGTAAAATACGGTAATATATGATATTTAACATTATCAGTTAAATACATGATTAATGGGATAATGGGTCATTTAACAACCACTAGTTTGAAATCACATGAAAAAATTTCTATATATAGTCACAAGATTCATCAATATTGGTAATCTTGAGCCAAAATAAAATTCTAATGAGTATAATATTAAAAAACTCCCCTCTCCCCCCTTTATAAATACCACCCTTCACCACCACATATATTCACATATTATAAGTCTTGTATGTTGAAAAATTTCTACCCGATTATCTTCCAAATCCACTGACCTATGAACTAGTTCTTCTGTTCTCCAAAAATACCATTTTAATGAGCCTTAAGATTTATCCTTATTCGAAAAAACTAAAGAAAGTTCTAAAATTTATGAAAACCCTTTTTAAATTTTATTCTTCTTCCATAACCACCATATTTTCTTCATAAACCTAAAAATAATAACTTATGTATTCTAAATATAATAATAAGATAATATTTCGTTGTAATATCCATCTTCTACTCCCACCTAAATTGATTCTTTAGAAAAAACATTGTTTACTATACGGTTGGTTCACCTCCTCCATAAACATCAAACATTTTTCTCCACCTCCTTCAAGTTTGGCCATAATAATATAATATGTTTAAATATTATTATAATAAGTTTATTATAACATCTTTCATGTTCTGAATTTAATTAATAACTATATAAAAAAATAAAATGATTATGGTTCATGATGCTTTGAAAAAGGAATGTAAATGAAATAAATGTATGTCATTATCATTTTTAATAAATGAATAAATTCTATGTAAAATAAATAAGGGATATTTTGGAGCACATCAATTTTTAGAAGGAAATTTTATCATTTAAATTAAATTCTGTATGATTCATCCCATTTTTATAGTGCTTCAAGGATTATCCACAAGTGATCTGACTTTGGAACCATGAAATGAACATCTCTGGAACAATGTAACTAAAAATTATATATCATTGAAATAGTTCCCAATGAACATAATATAATTATATTAAATAAAATATATATCTAAAATTTAATTAATTTATTAATTAAGGTGTTTAATTTTATTAACTAGGGTATTATGTTGATGTACAGAACAATTATAATATATATGGTAAGATATATCTCTAAACCACCCCATTTTATTTGGGTTATTATTTGTATCACATTGACTCACATTATTTCAATATAATTCACTTTTACACCATATATATTCTATGTATAGTTATCAAATAGATATTAGAAGTTTAATTAACTTTTTCTTGATGGGGATGTAAATGGTTAAATGGTTCCCTTCTTAATTTATTAGTATATCTAAAGGGGATTAAAGCAAACTCATTTTCTTCATTACATATTTTCAATTAGAATATAAAGATATTTTAAAAAAAAATATGGTTTCCAAAACACTCATTTTTTATGTAAAATGTTTTTATTTCATTTATATTTTTATTTGAATTATTATTATCTTCCCTCTTTAAAGACACTTTATTCTTTTCCCCAAAACCTTACTTAAGTTGTATATTTCCAAAGTGAACTATCCACTATTTTTCATATCATCACTTTAGTTGGAAATAATTTATAATTTTTTTGCTTAATTTTTTCCTATTAATATACAAGAATGTTTTAGTCCCATATTTCATATAAATCATTATGATACACCATATGATTATTCTACAAGATAGGTTTTTGAAACCTACATATTTCTATGGGTAATCAATATGGTTGTACCTTATGATTAATTTACTTATGTGGAACATAAATTCATGTATATCTTGTGATTAGTACACCCATATAGCACTACAATTAATTGAGTATTTCTTATGTCTTGAGGTATGGCATGTATTGGATTACTAAGTAAACCTGATCCATGATGGCACTCTATCCACAATGTAATGTTTTCCTAAATAGTTACCCTTGACCTGACTGTATTCCATGTTTTACTTTATTCCCAAATTCCTATGCTCATCCCATGTTTTTTAAATGTTCTCCACAGGACTTAAATATGAATAGGGTCAAGGATGGGATCAAGGAAAGACATGCTATTTAAAACATGGAACTAGACATTTTTCTTTTTTAGAGTTTTTATTTTATGGAAACTTAGTAAAATTGTCTCCTTTGTAATCTTTTGAGATGTAATAGTTATGTCCTAATTCTATAATACTCTAAACCTGAAAAGATCCTCTTTGTGAATTATTCATTTAATTCATGATTATGTAATATTTTAAGGCTGGTTCCTTATAGTTGGTATCAAAGGGAGGTTTAAATAACTTTAGATGTTAGAGTGTTGTTTTAGCATAAGTGACAAGTTTTGTATACCCACAATGGGTAGTATATTAGATGGAGTCATTGTTTTTTTTTGAATGTTAGAATGAGTTTGAGATAACTATATCTTAGTGTTTATCTTCCTCATTATTATAGGATGATATGCTCACACTGACCTTTTTGGTTTTAGTAAATGGTTGGAACTATCAAGCACCAAAGTGATAATGGGTTTGAAGGAAACTGTGGTGGTTCTCTGATTAAGAGACTGGATGAAATGGGGGATTCAATGAGGAATCTCGTGGTTATTTTAAACAAACTATAAAGGAGTCATGATTTACCACTTGAACCTTGGTGAGTTCTCTAATGCATCATGTACGGTATGACCAACTCGATGTGGATGTTCAGGTAATAATTATAAAGGTAACCATTGGGGTTTATATGATCCTTACTTCTGAGGTAATTATGGGTTACAATATGTTATGCTGGAAAATGAAAGGCATGATATAAACTTGAGGTTCAATTATGTTATGGTTATTTTTTAAGATTTTATGTATTTTTGGGGAATGTTTTAAGAATTATATAGTTTTGGAAAAAGGACAAAACATAGACCATGTGACAACCTGTCGTGTTGAACAAACTGCGGGAATCGAACCCACAACCAAAGTGCGACTAGTATTTATCGCCTACCACTGGACTACATGAAGTCCCTGGTTAGTATAACTAATTATTATTTATTTAAATGATCTTATAAATCGTGAATATGTTGATTTTGGGTTATCTATGGATATGATTAGCCTATCATGGGGGATATGTTATTAGGCTAATTAGTTTTCAATACGAGACTTTAAGAGGAGCTGATGTTATTTAGAGATAAATGTTAATTTTTACCATGGAAGACTATGTGATTAAATCCTTCAAAGATTTGTGTTTCAATATTAGTTTGGTTTACTTTGAAGAATTTTATGGACACTTTTTTATCGAATGGTATTTGTTGAACTTTGGGTTTTGTTGGAAAAATTTTGGAGATTAAGAATAGATTTTCTTTTCATAAAGGATTATCCTTTGGTGGATTATATGTTCTTGTTTTAACAATTTTGGTTTTGGTTAAGGTCTAAAGACATGGTAAATATATAGTTCTCTTCTATGGATTAGTTGATTCTCAAGAAGTTGATTATAGTGCTCTTAATGTGAACAATTCATCCTAAATACTCTTCTTTTGGAAGAAAAAATGAGTTTGTGTAAGAAATCTAGTAAGAAATGAAAGTCTAAATGATATGAAAGTATGTTTCCTTGTGACTTAGTTAAGATCATAAATAAATTCCTCAATGAAAATTAACTTAAAAGTAAAATGTTGTCTATTAACGTTTCCTACTGGGGAACCAAATACCGTTTAACCCATCACAAGTTTGTGATTTTCTGGTTGTTAACTTTCTCCTAAACATGTTTCTATCACTCTCCATCAGAACTTAACCCTTTGTTTTTTTCTTCCATATCAATGTTTTCATGGAATCCTCGTACCTATTGTCTCGAGTGACCTTGGTACTTTTCTTTCTTTCTATTAAAGTGACAGTTTAATTTACTTTTTTCCGATGTGGGGCTTTCAATGAGGTTTTCAAGCCCAATTTTAAAATTGCGAGGACGCAATTCCCAAAATAGAGGAAGGATATAACATCCCAGGTAAATAAAGAATATTAATTTTTCATATTTATTTATATTTTTGAATAAAATATTAATATTTCTTTAAATGGAACTCTATGCTTGATGGCGTACCCAATACGCAACAATGAGTTTCTTTGAAATCTTACGTTGCACTATAATAATAAATTAATATTATTTTAAATGGTAGATAACATGTAGCCGTTGTATTGGAGGGAATGAATAGAAATAACTAATATATGATTGTATATGTTTGTTAAATGTTTTTACATTTATCCAATAAAAGATAAAGGCTTAAAATACGAAAAGAATTCAATTTTAAGCATAAATACTCTAATATTCACTAAAATGTCGCTTTATCACCTTTTGATGGAGAACCCTCTTTAAAAATATTTTTTGTTACTCTTATACATTCTATTTGACCAAATAAAATTCTTCTATAGAGTTAGGACATCAAAATTTATTTTGTGTATGTTTTTGTTATTTTTCCGATAAAGTTCATTTTTAATGAATAAGTGAAAAATGTTGCATTTTAACTCAAAACCAAATTTTAATCTAATTTATTTTTATTATTATATTATCTTTTTAATTGTCTTTAATTTGAAATTAGATTATATTTTTACCATTTAATCCAATGGTGGTCATTGGAATTAATTTCACTTTGAAATTGGACTTAAACTGGTGTCAATCTTTTGATGTATTTTGTTTCTTAAAAACACTCTTTTTGTTTGGACAATGGGAATTAATTATTAAATTGATTAATGAAAATTATATGTTTTTAATTTTGTAAAATATTCATCATTTTTAAATTCGGAATATCAAATATAGTTTAGGGTGAATTTTTGGTATTTTTTCTGAAAAGCTTCAACTTTTGATGAATAGTGAAACCACTAAGTGGTAGTTAAAAAACTAATATTTGGTTTAAATGAAATATTACCACCTCTGTGATTTGAATTTCAAAAATCTGACATACATGGTTTTCATTATGATGTAAAATGTGGTTCAATGGGATGAAAATAATTTTTGGTGAATAGTAACTTTTAAGTTTTATTAATCGCGATTAAAGATAATTAGTGTAATTTAACGTAAAGATAATGTTATAATAATATGAAATGACCTTGACACATATCTTACCCTTGTTGGAGGAGTCATGACCGACCAGAACAGTCCTTGGGTTAACTTGGGGACCCCATGGATCCACTTGGGTAAGAAAATGACATTAATAACTTTTTATTTTAAGTTAAAATAAAAATGTCACAAACATGTATTGTTTTACTAAAAAATATTTTACATGGAGTAATAAAAGTAAAACTTTTTTCTATAAATATTCATTGGAAATATAAAACTATTTCCTACGTCATAGTATTTTTTTTATAATTTTTAGACATTAAATAAATTAATTTATTTATGAAACCATGATGATGCATCGATTACCTCATTAATGAACGATTTAAATAAAATGAAAAGATAATCTAAAATCTACGACATACACTTGTCAAAAACAAATTGGATGGGTGTATTTCGAACCCTTATCACCTTATCCTCTATAATTATAATTGTGGGACCTTTGATATCTGAAAATCATTTTATAATAAAGTAACTTTTCAAGACTTTCCAGGAGTGCCCCTCCTCCCTCTTATAAAAGGCCCACAACTCTACCTCCTTACCCACACCTCTCAAGACCTTGGATCATCCAACATATTCTAATATTCTCTCTCCACATCCCTATATTACTCCTAGAAGCATCACTTTGGGCTGAAGTATTTCCAAGGAAGCGTTTGAGCTCAAATCAAAAAGAGTTACCTGATTTAAAGGTAAAGTCTTCTCTAATGTTCTTTTCTTTTATTTTTCTTCTCCAAACCCCTAAACTATTTTTATTACTTTATTTTGTAACAACACTAGTATATTAAATATACTAGGATATTGTTATAATAATTATTCGAGCTATACTTACACAAACCTCCATCTAATGGTTAAAGAATATAGTATTTCTGTGGATAGTGAATTACTGCCTCAGGAAACGATGATTGATCAATATTCTTTTAAAACCTTAAAAGGTGGCCATTAATATGTCACTATATTTATATATTATATGTAATATTTTTATTTTTTCCTTATTATTATTTATTTTTCATTTATGGCAGACCTTTATGGTTTCTATAATAGGTAAACGCGATAATTTCATTTTAAGAGGTGCGGACTACTGCTCCCTCAGAGTGATTTGAATCATTAATACCATATGTGGGATGTATAAAGAATGGATTTAATGATTTTATATATTATATTATTCTGTAATTACAATATAACTATGTATCATTATTTCTTTCATTCCATTAATGTAAGAAATGGAAATGAAAGTAGGGTTCATGCGTACGTACGGCTAACCGTCTCCATGAACGGTACATTTCATTTCTTATCTCCAAATGTTATGTACTGTTATACGTACATATATATAATGGATATATATTTCATATATTAAATTTAAATTATTGATATAATTTTTAAATTATAATATATATATATATATATATCTCATTTAGTTTTAATTCCATTAATATGACAAAGAAATGAAAGTAGCGTAAATGCGTACGTACGACCTACCGTCTCCATGAACTGTGCATTTCATTTTTATCTCAAAATGTTATGGAATAGTATAAAATGAATATATACTTGATATATTTGATATTTAAATCATTAATACTGTTCTGGAGATGATTTACCTATAACAAAATGGAAAATTCTTTTCCTACAAGTTCAATTTTGATTCATGTACCGAACATCAACAAAAACGTCTGATATGAACTTACATTATTAACCTATTATTACATTATAATATTTGATATTACTTGAATAATAATATTTAAAAGAGTTACTTAATAAATTATAAATTTTCCAATGTTTATTATTTTGGAATATAAAGAAACGAACAAGACATGTCGGACTTGAGGTAAAGGGATCCTACCTCTCTCTTTATTTTTAAGTACTCTCTTTTATGTCATTACTTTTAATCTCATATTTGTTATGTTGGGGGATGTTATTTTATATCCCTAGTACTGTAAGTTTTATGTTAATTTGATTATATACCCTATTTGATCTCATCAAACCATTTTTGGAAATTTTAAGTGGCGTCGTTAGGCTGCCGAATTTTCGTAAGGGATTTCTTATCTCACTTTTAATTCTATGAGATTTCCATTGTTCGCCACTTTTTTATTGCATGTGGTGTATTATGTACTGACCATTCATATATATTATCATTATTATATTTATATTCATGGTATTATGTGATTCATTTGGTGTTTATTATCTTTTGTTCATACGACTCGATTGATTACAATGAGGTAAGGGGTTTTTATCTCACTTTTTATTTCGGTTAGATTCATGCTAAATTTTCCACTATTTACTTTTTTGTGGTGTATTTACTACCCATTATTATACTATTTGTGTAATATACTCTCATTTATGGGTATTTACATCTTCATTTTTTGACCCTTCTTTCATGGGGTGTACGTTTCTAAAGTTACCCAAATCAGTAAGGGATTCTTTCACCCTCCTCTTTTTAAAAGACTTCTTTTTGTTAGTTATTTTAATTTAAATATTCTTATGTTGGGATATGTTCTTATATATATCATAATTGCTATAAATGATATGTCCAAGTGATGAGATACCCTTTTTATCTCTCATCGTCTCATTTTCTGAATTTTAAAATGACGTCGTTAGGCTGTCGAATTTCTGTAAGGGAACTTCATAACCCACTTTCAATTCTTTTGGTTAAACCTCTAATTCTTCATTATGTCATACTTTTAATATGTTTGGCTGACCTTTGACTGTTTTACACTTAATATTCTCTTATATTGGGTGTATTTATATTTTTCAGACATAATTATGTAATTGATTTATCCTTAATCTAAGGATACCGACTTTGTAAGGGACTTCGTCTCAATATCCTTTCATTGAGGAATATTTTGTTCTAATAAAAAACCTTCTTTTATACGCTGTATAAAACACCTTCAAAATTTTATTTCATTGAAAGGGAATCTTTTTCTATGAATATTTTTACTAAAATACAAAAAGGAATGTTTATTTTAACGTATGCGGTGACAACAACCTTTTCCGCTGCCGCGAGTATTATTTGGTCTTTGGCTTCCTCAACAAGTCGTAATGTTTTTAAAATGAAATAAATACCATATACTCTTTTATGTATTTTGTTATTGAAAATGGTTTTTATAATGGATTTGTTATGTCAATATATTTAACTGATATATTGTGATCGAAATGTGGAAATTTTTTCCTTCCATTATATTTGTTTTATGATTTTATAACGGTACTTGGACATTTTATGGGTGGTTACGTGATAAACCATATGACGGGTGGTGACGTGAATACGAGGACGGGTGGTTACGTTATAACCTCCAATTCATTGGGTATGGAAGTAACCCATATGGCAATTCCATGTAGTGATATGTGTGGAAGTCGACCATATGGTTATTCCATTTAAGTATGGTTATGTCCAAGTTACCTTTATATGTTATGTGTTCTTTATATGGGTTTGTGGTAATATTTTGGTTACAAAGGATATGTAGTGATATTTTATTCAGTGAAGAGTATTTACTACTTCATAAAGGTGAAAATTATTACTTTGATAATGTTTTCATGGATTACTATTTGTTTTGAAAAAAAAAATAGTTTTCCTTCATTGTGTATCCTTTATTGGGCTTCTTATGCTCATCCCTTGTTTTTGAAATGTTCTCCACTGGACTTAAAGATGAATAGGATCAAGGATGGGATCAAGTAAAGTCATGCTATCTAAAACATGGAACTATACATGTTTCTTTTTAAGAATTTTTATTTTATGGAAACTTAGTAGAAGTGTCTAATTTGTAATCTTTTGAGATGCTATAGTTATGTCCTAATTCTCTAAAACACTAAACCTGAAAAGATCCTCTATGTGAATTATTTATTTAATTCATGATTATGTAATGTTTTAAGGCCAGATCCTTATAATATTCCTTGAAGGAAACGGCTACTGAGAATCTCGACAAGAAGAAGAAAGGGAAGAAGTAGAAGAAAATGATATCTAAGGCTGAGATAGTACAATCTCTTCTTAAGAAAGCTCAGAAAGCATATGAGAAAATTTTGATACCAGAATTCTTTTTGATAGAATCACTTCTAGAGACTCTGGGAAGGAAATTTGCAACTTTGGAAAAATTTCAAGAAAAATAAGATAAAGAAGAAGAATAAGGGAGTGGTGATACTGAAGACATGATAAAGCAAGTAGAATATTTACATGATAAGGAAAGTCTCTCTGAAAAATTATCAATCCAAAATTCTGAAGTCGAGTCTTCAAAACATGCTACCGTAGGGAATGTTACTAAGGGTGAGAAAGAAGTAAATAAGTTGTCTGAAGAGAATAGTATCCATCAAGGTTTCATACATCCATAGTATGCTTAGGTAGGAGATGAAAAGGAAGAGGTAAATGAAGATAAAATTGTGCAGTTATCAGATAGTAATCATGAATCACCTAATCAAGAAGAATTCATTACCAAAGATAATAATGGAAAAAATGTGTTAGTTGATACACCTAGAAAAAAAATGGTGAAGAAGAAAGAAGTTGGTGCTCCATCGAAGAGAAAGGCTGTTGAAATAGAAAAATAACCCTCACTAACCAAAGTATCAGATACAGAATCATCTAATCTTGTCCATGAATTTGTTGTTAATTAATTGAAGATATTGGTTGATTCTATTCCTCTATTTCCAAGTATAGATTCAAGATATAAGATGATTCATCTTTCCTTAGATCAGAAATCAGATTCATTATCCATGCTGATTGATAAGTGTGTCAACCTTCAGGTGGAATTCAAAAACTTTTTCATAAATTATGAAGGACATAAAAGATCTTACAAGAAGATGAATAGTTGGTCCAAGGAAACTATTGAAGATATGAGAATTCATGATGAATTTCAAGATAATTCCAAGGATGCCTTTCAAACCAAAGATTAAAAGTTCAAATATCGGACCAAGTCTTTTGAAGAAAATTTATCTCTTTATAAAACTACTCGAAATCAGGAAGTGAAATATCTGAATAAGAAGTTGTGTTCAGTTTCTCAGATTTGGGAGAGGGAAATAGTTCATAGAATAATACTTGAGGAAAAAGTTTCTAAATAAGAAGAAGCCAAGAAGGCTCAAGAAGAATCGCTGAAATCCCAAGAAGAGAAAATTAAAGCCTTAAAAAAGAAAACTAAAGATCAATATTAGTTGCTCAAGCATGCAGAAGAGGATCACAGGGGGCTTAAGAAGTTAAAACAAATAGTGAAGAATCTAATACCGAAAGAGAAGGAATGATAATCTTTTTCAAATCCTATCTTTTCTCATATTTCTCTCCTTGTTGTAAAAATTATTTCAATCCTAACGTGATTTTTGGTTCCTCGTTTTTGGTAGTTTAGTACTAATATTTCATGTACCATATTTTATTTTCCACTCTCTTTAATCATTTTCAAAAATCACAAAGGGGGAGAAAGGAATGTCAAAAATAATATTAAGAAAAGAATAAATTTCCCTAAGTTAGGGAGAGTTCATCTAAGGGGGTGTTCTTTTAAATTATGTTTTTCGTATACAAGATACTATAAAATCTCATTCATGAAATCAATAATATGATCCTTAGGGATTTAAAATCCTAATGGGTGGGGGGGGGGGTAGTCGTACTCACTATGATCCATAAGTAAATGGAGATAAGTTTATATTTTCAAGTCTATAATATTTTTAAGTCCTTATATTCTTTTTTGTAAGAATGTGTATGAATTCCAAGAAGGGGGATATTTTTTAGTCAATAAAGATTCCTTTTGACTTTTGCATTCTTTCATGTTTTGTAAATCACAAACCCTGGATCTGAAGGAAATTTTTATTTCTTTATGAATTAATCTTAATAAGGAAGATTCTTATTTCTTAAGAAAAATTTCTCATTACCTAGTTTTTTCTTAATAAGGGAATTTTTCCTTCCCGAAGGAAAATTTTTCCTTACCATGTCTTCATTGTTCATGTTATAATTTCATTAAATCGAACTCATTTAATTTTTAAGTGTAAAATCTGGTTTCATATCTAAAACCTCAGAATCCTATAAATACTTAGATATAAAGTATTCTATTTTTAGTATCCTAATTCCAGTTCCCAATTCTCAGAATTCTAACTCCGAATTTAGACTCTGAATTCCTCAGAATTGAGGCTCCGAATTCCTCAGAACATAGACTCTGAATTCCTCAGAATTTATAATTTGAATTCCTCAGAACTCAGAATCTAAATTTCTTTTGAATTAAGACTCTGAAATTCTATAAAATTCAGGTTGTGAATTATTTGGAAGATAGAATCCAAATGTCCATGTATTTTAGACATAAAATGTTATTTTTGTTCGACTACAAATTCTTATTGTCTCTTAGACTTTGAAAATTGAATTTGGTTGAGAAACTATAATTTTTTAACCTTATTATATTTTTGAAATGATTTCATACAATATGTTTCTAAGTAACCATTGTTTGAGTGACATGTGTTCCAGACCCTCCGAGATTCATGGAAAAATATGACTGTTGGGGGAGGGAGTCAGCCGTTGGAGAAGTGCCTATAAATAAGAGCTCATTTGAACAAGCTCTAAATTTTTTCTATATCATTTGATCACTAGATATTAAATGTTGTTGAAGTGATTTCTAGAGAGAGATACTCACATGCTTTGGGTGTACTAAACATCTTGTTCAACATTCTTTATGTGACTCTGAATGTTGTGGAGTACATTCATGGGATTCCGGGGATAGGAAGACAGATGTGTCGACTGCCTTAATGTTTGAGGACTTCCTTGGTGAGGAAGATAGAGGTTCAAACTACCTTGAAGTTCGAGGGCTTGCAGGGATAGCAAGACAGATTCTGATATTTATATCCAGGGATTACCCCCAGTGTGGGTAAGATAGACTTTCTTGAAAGTATAAATCAAGGGACCTTTATCCAAATTCATTTGATACCCTACTCTTTGGGATAAAATATTTCATACATGTTACTTGTTTTGTTTGAATTTTATTTCTACTGCATTTTGATTGATAAGGAAAGTATAACTATCTTATACTTCCTTGTTTTTGTATACTCTAATTAATAGGATTATATATGATTAAAATAGAATCTTTTCCATGTGAAATTTTCTTATGTTTCATTTCCAGACCACATTTCTGGAACATAGCAAGTTTGTAGAACTAAGAGGTCTTGTGAATTTACCTTTTTTAACCTTGTTAAACATAGTTTTCCTTCAGGTTAAAAATGAATATTTTATACCATCTTTAAAGGTTCCAATGTAATTCTTAAAGTATAAATTCCCCCCCCCCTCTTGTATATTGATCATCTACATTCATATTTTGAACCTACATCATCATCATTATCTTTCGGATATATGAACTAGTTAGCATAGTTCCCATACTCCATGAATTTTATGCACTAGAGTATGGGTGGTGCATTCTATAGAGAATTATATCTATTCACATAATTAGTTAAATTCCTCCCATCAAATAGGAAATAGATTTCCCAATGAACTTCTCATACAAACATAAATCTTCTATCGGTCCCTTGACAATAGTTTCCTCCATGTGTCCTTCTACACATTAAGTATCATGGAAATCTCATCTTCTCCTCTCCATGATTTTTATTGTATCCCATGAACTCGATATTTCCTTTCAAATAAAAACCATGTGAATATGGGTAACACCAATATTTATTTACACCTTGATATCACATAAAATTATTTATTAAAAGTTACTGAAATCCCTTATGGATAATGCCCTTCATAATCTTGGTTTCAATAAATTGGATAATTGATCAACATTACATTTTGGTTAGATGGTAATTCTAAAAGAATACCTAACAAGTACCATAATGTTTTCCCCATAGGTACCAGTAGATTCATCATCCATCTTCTCTATTTATTGTAATTCAATATAAATTTTCATAAAAATATTGAAAATGGAGAACTTATTAATTAATAAAATATTGAACATAACCCACTGTATGAATTTAATTTCATCTTGTTTCCTAGTATTATTGATTGGTGTTCACCATTTTCCCACTTCTCCATCCAAATGATAGATAACTTAAATAATTATTTCATTTTATGAGAATTGGAGAATGGAAAATATCTTTTCAGTGGTATTAATCTATTGTTTAGTAACTAGTCAATCAATAGAACCACTAAAATATGGTAGGAATATCCTCATGATAGACTCAAAAAAAAGTGTTCCCTCATTTTCTCATTTGTATGTTTATAATAACACATAGCTTGAGAATGTTATATGAGAATAGAAATAACATATTTCCTTCCACCACCATTAGAATTCAGTTTCTCAAGAGGGTCATAGTTTAATTTTCCATTGCATTCATCATTACCATGGTTACCTTAGGTTCCACCCATCAACTAAAACCAAAAATGATAGTTGAGGAAATAATTTTTCATGAAAATCATTTATAGTTTGTTTAAATAATGAAAAAATCTTTTAAATCCATGACACCTATGGTTTAAACAAGGATATTCATTTTCATCATCTTTGAAAATTCATCATGATATTTGGTAATGAAAATGAAATTAACCTAAAAATATCCCACGGGGATATCAAACTAGGTAAGCAGTAAGGCATGTTTTCATGAACCATTTAATGCTTGGGTAAATACTTATTCACCATTTCCATAGTTATTTCCCTGAGATTATTTGTTCTAAAACCACATCCACTTTTAGTATCCCAATAGGTATTTATTTCTACATAAACCACATAATATCTTCCTTACTAAAACACTTAGATGTTACCCTATACATAGGATTATCCTATGGGTTCTCACAATTGTTTTCTCATAGCGGTTTCCAATGGATAACTAAACCAATCCCTTGGTATAGAATATAATGAAATATTCTTTGTATACATTGATATTATTTCTATTTTATGAACATTCATTACATTACACAAGCTCATGCCTTAGGATCATAAAGGTATAGTCTCCTTGGAAGCATTAAAACATAAAAAATGTGTTCATAAGAGTTATACATCATCACCAACATAGTTCCTCATAACTATCACCCTTCATATAAATATCATATGTAGTATCTCACATCATAACTGGGGGGAAACATAATAAAGTGTCATCCCAAATGATTAGTAAGATCAAAAAAGGAAAATACATAAAACATAATGTGATCATAAGTATACAATAATATGATGATAACTTATGAAAATTGTACCATGTATATAAAATTTCAAAATTTAAATTCTTTTCATAATGATTGTTAGTCCATAAGACATCAATCACAATAAAATCAAAGAATGTTATCTATGAGAAATTTACATTAAATATAGACATTGAATTTTTGAATACAAATAGGAATAGAAAATCATTTAAATATTAGTGAAAGTTCATTTTCAATGTTGTAATAATAGAATGAGTTAACTCCCCAAGCAATCTTTGTAGCCTATATTTACACCAAAGGTCATAATACTGATCAAATTCTATTACTAAACTAGGTTCTCTCGCTAACCCATTCTTGTTTTTCTAATGAGATTTTAATATTTACCAAACCAATTTAAGTGAGATATAGGTCCCACCCATTTTATAATTAAAGTCATAAAAATGTGTACCATATGATAAAAAAACATCCATCATGTCCTAACCCACGAAAATAAATTAGTTTCATAATAATTAAAAAATTGCATAACCCATGGAAAAGAAATGGGTGTAATATACATTTCATCATATAATTACACCTAGGAAAAGACTTGGTTTCAAAAATATAACATCATAACAATCATAAAACATCAATAGAAAGAATAAATGTGGTATAAATGGAACATATAACTATTAAAATATAAGAAACAACAAACTCTATTTTCATTAATGAATAGAAATTTTATTACAAATTTCATGGGGAAAATATGATTCCATTTTGATGGAAAATATTTAAAATAAAAAAATATCCCATATATTAAAGAAAATTTTTTGTTTGAAGATATCTTAGGTAATTGTAAATTTAATCATTAAAACATCAGGTGGTCAGAGTTTCTGAACGTTTCATTCATTTTATACTCATTAAAACAAATATTACTTCTATGTTTCTAGTAAAATTAAAAATCACCTTGTTTAGAATATAGAACGAAGATTCCATTTAAACCATTTTTTTAAAACTAAAACAACATTTTCTATTTATTTTAAAAAAACTATTAGATTTTTAAAAAATATTTAATACATATTTTGAAGACATGGATATGGAAGAAAATTCAATTTCAACTGAAGACAGAAATTAAATCATTTTTTCTTGAAAACAAATATTTTATATCCCACTAGAACATAAAAAGAATAAATTCAAAGGATATTTTTTATTATAAAGAAATAACCAAAGCATAATAAAACTCATTAATTTCTTAAGAGATATATCATAATTTTTAATCATTGGAAACACAATCATAAATAATCCCAGTAAGCAATGAAATTGTAACATAAAATATATACAAATATGTTATCCCTATAATATTAATAAAAATTAATGATCCATAAAAAATTAAACTTGAAATATCCTTAAACTATGTATATTCATGATATTTATTTTCAAATGGTAATTTATACAACTCTTAAAATAAAATATGTTCATAACAAATCTTATGTCCCAAAGAAGGTATTTTTGGACAAAAATATCATACCTTAAGTCAAAAATTCCTTTATACATGCTCAAAATCATATATAAATATAAGTTTATTATAAATAAATTATTTTCAAATAATCATATTTATCATATGATACATGATATAATATTGAGTTTTTATAACCCCTTTATCAATAATTCCTTGTTAAATCCTGATTCGTGTAATAACTGCTTCATTTTTATTCTATATTTTGGTTTCATATTTTTGATCATTTTATTTTTTTCAAGGATCCATAACATATATAAAATTAGTCATGATATAAATATAAAATTTATTCTAATTATATTTATTTAAATCAATCCATTAATGTTAGATATAGAAAATGATTTTCCCCATTCATATAGACTGTAAGTTGTGTGTGCACATAAAAGATGTTAAGATTTTTTCAATCATAGAAAATAAAGTTAAATAATATATAAACTTTCTATATTCGTTATTATTTAATATATATTTCATATATTTATTAAAGTTATCCTTATAAACTTATATTTAAATATTTAGTGAAAATGAATCATATCACTTT
Source organism: Viscum album (assembly GCA_963277665.1). NCBI lineage: Eukaryota > Viridiplantae > Streptophyta > Magnoliopsida > Santalales > Viscaceae > Viscum > Viscum album. The sequence continues at coordinate 2,003,193,040 of OY728164.1, read as the reverse complement.
GTGAGGGAGTAGTTTTTCATGTACATGAACGACGTTTTTATTTATTCAATGGTTGGTAAGGGAAGAAATTATAGTAAATATTTATATTACATAATTAAAAAAAATCATTAATATAATATTTTAAAATCCAATTAATTTTTATTAACATACATTTAAATTTTTAATGAAAAAAATCTCTTCTCTTCATGAGGTGGTTGTCCACCGTAAACACGAGCAGCGATATCGTATTCCCTATAGAATGAAATGTAAGAAGTTATTTCTGATATTATAATTATATAATTAAAATTATATGATAAATATGATATATAATAATTATATACATCATTATATCGATCTATATGAATTTGTGATGCAAATAAAACTACGACGGTTTGCGAGTTGGTCAACTGTCGTACACATTATCTAAAGTTTTTTTACCATTTGGGAGAGGATGATATGTTTGTAGGTCGTTCCATTAACATAAAAAACATCTAATTATATGTAATATAATAATTATATTTCATCATCAGGGTTGAATAATATTTTCAATATGTGTAGGGAGATATAATATATAAATATTTGTTAAGGGTGATACATATTCATCGGAAAGATTCTTCAGGTATGCACCATAATAATTTCTAGGATTGATTTATGATTAGAAAGTTATTCTAGGATTATGGGATAGAATTAAAGACATTTTCTGCGTATTTATCATCCAATATAATAGAATTTTTTTAGTAAGAATTAATGGACATGATAAATCGTAATAAAATTTGTATATTGTGGTTTGTTAGATCTTGGTGTATTGTATAGGGAAAGCCATCGATGAAATTAATGTTATTAAAAAATATATTTCCTAAAATATTGGTTTGATATATCAAATATTTTAATTTCTATATAATTATTTCTAATTTATTATATATTGGAGTTTATTGTATCTATTCATGTTTTTGTTGTTTCTGTAAGGGGTTCTCTATATGGGATATTCTATGAATGAAGTAAATGTAGCTTAGTATTTTTCAAATCAACACACATATATATTTGGTATTTTTAATAATTTATTATCATGAACATCCTTGAGAATATTCTTCTTTCCAATTGAATATGTACTTTTATAGACTCGTCAAGGGTCATGTTTGGTAAATGTTCCTCATTAAGGATACCATTATAAGTTACTGAGAGTGATATTTTTTGGAATTTAATTCAATTTTAATAATTATATTATGATTAATATGGCTTGGTATTATAGATACAATCCTTATATGGTATAGTAATTAAGGAAAGGTTATCTTCCTCATAGTACATTGATGTGTTGACTTGGAAATTGGTTTAATAATGGGATTAGTGAAATTGTTGATGTTAGGTAATTTCTTCTAGAATTGTAACCATTTTACATGAAGCTATCATTTAATTCCTAGCTATATATGGGATTATTTTATGGATTATGTATTTATTATTAATAAAACAATTATTTTATTTTTGAAATACATTATGAATATTTCATAATAAAAGATTAAAAAAATATGTTTTCAACCATGGTATGTATGATATAGAAGTTTTGTGTTAGATCTTTTGTCAATCTTGATTATTTTATAACTATGCGGAGATTTTGAGAAAAAAATGAAGACTGTATATTTTGTATCTAAAATAATTATTTGTAATATTAAAATAATAAATCACAATACATGAAAATAATATAGTAATTTTACAATAATATGTATGTATTACTCATGGCGAAGAAAGAATGCTTTAATAAGAAGTTTGATTAGTGTAACATATAATATGACAACCTCATTATTTTTAATAAATGATTTTTTCTAATATCCGTGTTATGGGTTTATATTTATTGAAGAAATATTTTTTTTAAATGATTTTAGGTCATAAAATGACATCACCTAATTAATTCGATACCAATGATATATTTAAAATTATTATTTTTACTTTAGGAAGAACATAAAATATATTTTTTTTGCATGATTTCTCATATTGATCTATTTAATGAATAATATAGTTAGTAGATATATTATAAATGGATATTCTGGTTAATTATATAAATTAATATCTCTCATTTTCAATTTATTTATTTATTAAAAATATTTTAACTAGATTTATTAACTCAATTTACTTTTACTGTGTTATAATGTATCATCTTGACCTCTATTATTCTAAATTTTGAACATTCTTCCCTATTTTTTTATAATGATTTATTTCGTGTCTTTTTAATGAAATTTTTTACTAAACCGTATATCCTTATAATATATTTTGTAAATAAACTTATTCTTAATTATCCTGATTGAAGGGTAATTATGTAGAGAATTTATTTATTTAATTTTATGCTCATATTATCTCTATATGTAATCATGTTTAGATTGTTATTGATATATGGTTTTGTAATGTTCATCTGAAACACATATAATTTATTTATTGTGATAATTTGGGTGGGTTTTAAATTATATTTACCCCCAAATTGATGTGTCTATAAGGGTAACATTTATGTGGAATTTAATAGGATATATTCAGGTATTATTATATATGATCAACTAGTATTGTTTCAGTGGAAAATAATTTTTTTGGGAAAAGTGTGGGTTTTAACAAGTTTGTAGTTTCTTAATTATCTAAATCAAAACCTATAAATCATTACTTATGTAACTTATCAAACATCTATAATAAGTCATGTACCTATAGTACGATTTTTTAAGGCATTATAGTTTGTTTTACATTTTTGTTTATATAAATTTAAAGGTTAGGATGTTGTCATTTGAGGGTTATTTATGAGTTATGGATATCATAATGGGTTGAAATGTTTAATAGTAATCATACATTAAAAAGAATTTATATCCTTTTGTTTTCATATTTTATTTGATTTATATGTATATAAAAATTTGTTTTATCTTGAAGTTAAGATATTTAGGGTTTTAAAAAAAGGGTTATCATATTTTATTAAGAATATGTTGAAAAACATAGATAATCATTGGGATTAAAAAGTAATCTGGTGACATGTTTATTATGTTTATTTTAAATAATTTTACTCTTTTGTAAACATTTCATGATAAGGTGTACATTAAAATATTAGATAACACTTGAATTTATGTCAAAGTGGTAAATATTTTTTTAGGATAAAGATTGAGATAATTAATAGGTGAATATTCTATAAATTTAATATTTATTTATTTGATTATAAATTTGGTAAAAAATATTTAATTATAATTGAGGTAAAATAAATTTTTAGAATAATTATATGCTGATTTTTGTAAAATATTTTAATTGTGGTTTTATTTATTTTTATTGTTTTTTTTCAACACTCCATTATTTTTAATGTACTGTTCTACTACTGAATATTTTATCCTCCATTTCCAAGTTCCTTCTTACTACAAATTTTTCCATTTAATATTTTTGAAGATGAAGATCTTTTCTCTACTAAACACATAATATTTCACAACGTCTACAATCCAAAGAAAAAATTTCATTTCCTTTATCAATTAAAATCTATAATTTATTTGTTTAAAAAATTATTTTTTTATCTTTCTATAACTATACCATATTTCTAAAAAATTTCATTTCTAGGTTTCATTATTGAGGATTATTTTGATATTATTGTTTTCTATATTCTCTTTCGTCCCTTGAAATGGATTTTAAAAATAAGAAAACACAATTTTCACTTCGTAAATACATTATCATTGGTACCTAAAAAATATTAGAAATAGTGGATTCTAGTAAACTAGTTAAAATTGTGGGGATAAATTTTATAAAGGTGGATAATGTTAATAAAAATGTATTTTTAACAAAAATATATTTTTTATTTATCTTCATGTCATTAAATTTTATCCAATCAAGAATTATTTATTTTAGGAATGTTTTTAGGTCAAAAAATAGTATTATATAATGAAATACATATCAATGATACATTAAAAAGTATTGTGTTTATTTTGTGAAAAAATAATTAACTTTTATTTTATAAACACAATTTCATAAATTAATATATTTAATGGATTTTAAATTATTAGATATGTTGTAAATGGAAATTTACATTAATTATTTGAATTAATATTTTTTATTTTTTAAATTATATTCTTATGAATAATTTAATCAAGGTATGAAATAATTTTGTGGTTTTTCATTTGAAAATAAGATGGTTTTTATACTAAATTTATTATTTTCACTTTTATGGTATGAATTTATTTTAATGGTTATTTTATAATTATTGGACTAAAAATTTAATTAAGATTTTCATAAAAATATTTATATATAAATTAGAATTCATGTAAAAATTATCAATCGGTTGGAAAAAATAATAAAATAATTTCATGTTAAGAAGTTATATTTTTAAAAAAAAATTAGGTGTTTTCTATTTTTATCTTCATAAAATACATTGATCACATAAAAATAATGATTCAAATAAAAAATTAAATTTAAATAATATATTAATACTAATTTAATTATTAGTTGATATAAAATATTATTAATAATATTGAATGTTTAAAAATGCATTTTTTTTATTAAAAAATCCTTTGTATTAATTTTTTTTCATCTAAAAGTTAATTTATACACTTAGAAATATAATTTTATAAAATTAACATCATTTTATGAATTATAAGAACAATTTTTATTTTAGTGAATTGATTGTATTTTTATGAATAAGTTGATTATTCAATGAATGGAAAAAAATGATGTTTTTAAAAATACCATTTATTTTACATTATCATCAGGTTATAATTATGAATCTAATAATTGTAATACTTTTATCACAAAAAAAATATTATTAAAGGATTATAATAATAATGTATTTAAATATAATTAGTTGAATTTATAAACCTAAGATTTACATTTTGGAGCCAATATTATTTTTTATTCTAATAAATAAAAATTTGGTCATTTTACTTTAATTAAGTATTCAAAAGATTCCATTTTCCATAATTGATTAATAATAAAAAATGTTATGAGAATAAATATTGTTTTTTTAAAATAAGTAAAATTCATTTTTATTCTTAAAAATACATTTTTTTCTAATTCAACTTTATTTTATTATGCATACATATATTAAAATAAATTTTAATCACCCTAATGGTATGAATTCAATGGAATTGTTAAATTATCTAGAATCAGAATATACAAGATAGATAATAATTTTTATTTTATTTTTATTCAAAAAAACAAGAAGCCAAAGTTAAAGTTAGTCATCTTTTGTAATTGATAAAATATGGAAAAGGGGAAAATAAAGGGACAAAGTCATAAAATATCATATAAAACATATCTATAGATATATAGATGAGTTTATTCTCAAACTTCTATTGTCATATATCTATTAAATATTAATATTTGATCCACTTTCCTTTACTATGAATTTCCATTTATATTAAGACCCTACTACTCATAAAAAATCCACTAACCTCACTTCTCAAAGGAACCCTCCAACATCCTTTTTAAGGCACAACAAATATTATAATTCACCAATATAATATTCTAAATTTACTTAAATAATAATCCTACTCTATATTGGTTAGCTTCCAGAATCATGAGAATTCCCTGATTTCTTCATAACTTGGTCGGTATCCAAAAGAATGTATACTTTATTCTTCGTATTTATTGACTTATTACCCATCATTTTCATTTAACTTATTATTTTAACTCTAATTAATTAGTATTTATCACATTAATAAAATCTAAATGAAAAAATAAAAGCAATTTAATAATTATATTTCTATAAAAAAACTATATAATCATTCTAATTTTTATATTATAGCATGTTAATATTTGGGTCGATTTAACTACCTATATTGATGATGACTTAAAATTTTATTATTTATGGTCATGAAACCATAATTAATGTCAATATATGATATTAAAAATTCAATAATTTGTTTTACTTGGGAAATTTAATATTCATATTTAAAAAAATATTAACACACCACCATTTGTTTGTTAAAATTTACTGAAGAAAGCATGTTATGGGTTTTAGTTTCAAGAATGATACATAAATCTCCGATTTATTTAACATAGATATTCATAAATAATTGGGGATATTATATTATAGTTAGATAATTATTATTTAGATAAAAACTTAACAACATGTAATGAGGACCAAAACCAATGTATCGAAATATAAAGGTAATGGTTTAAACTCTAACAACTAATGATCAATATAAACTAAAAATATGTACTAAATATATAATAATTCAATATAAATTATTTAAATAAACGGTAATACCTAATAAAATGGATTCTAAAAATATTTTTATTGATTATTATTTTATTATATATGATGTTAAATTGTGTTTGAGAAAGAGGGAGTCGAAGTTAATGTATCAGTAACTAAATTTTAATTCATTGAGAAATGTTTCATATTGTGCAATATGTTTTATTTTATATGGTATTGTTATTTTAATATTTTTATATATCATAAAAATATTATATTTCATGATATGTTAAACTCTATACTTTGATCTCCCTTTCGTGTAATTTTGAGTCATATGATACCAAATCTGCAAGGGTTTTTCACCTTAAATTATATTATTTGTGACATGCTCAGTATTATGAAACTTTTTTCATTAAAATAATATATTTACCACATATTTAATTTATTATATCCTAATTATATTTATATTAACCGAATTTATTTTTTCATTTAAATTTCTCTCTCTCATTTTCAATTTCTATTATAATTACAAATCTTCTATGTGTTTTTCTTACCTAAATTTCATTTCATAGAGTTATAATGTTTCTTACTAGACTCTATTATTATAATTTGGGATAATTATATCATATATTTTTATTATGTTTCCTTTCAACTTTTTGTTGAGAAAAATATTTGTAACATCGCAGAATATTCACTCTCAGATCTCATACTGAAACCCATAACTTTACATTTATGTCTATGATACAGATACAAATGACCAAATTTTTTCCAAAAAAACATAAAAAATCCGAATGTAAAAATGGATAAATTAATATCTAGAGAAACATTAATGGTATGTTTTTTAGAAAATTAGGATAAACTCCTATATGAACAATTAATAAGTCATCAAAGGATAATTTTTCCTATTTAACTGAAATTTTTGTATTTCAAAATAGGTTATCAACATCATAATCTTGAGTTACTTTATAGACATAAATTGTTTAACATCATTCATTTAAACCTCTGTAAAAGTAAACATAATTGGGGTGAGATTAAATTCACAGCAATGGAAAATGTATGAATTAACAAATGAATGTCATAAGTGGGCGTAATAAGAGCATAAGAGTATGATGACATAATCAAAAATCATGAGTAAAAAATAAGAATATTCAAACCCATCAATACATGTATCATAAAACAAGAAAACATAGAATAAGGATTTATCAAAGGAAATAGTCAAAATAATTGATATTCATGATTTATGAGCTATCAATATTGATCAAAATAATCATTATAAACCCATAGGTGGAGTACATAAAACATGTTGGTATCTTGCGATGTCATCTCATATAACCCCTATAGAACCCTTATAGACCCCATATAGAAGCCATAAAATTTAATAACCAATATGCATGACTTGAATCTATGGAATTCCAAATGAATTGGAGTGTTATCTGGGTACACCCATTGTAAAAACTATAATGGGTTCACCCGGTACTATTTGGTCACACCCATCATTTATAATGTCTAAGAACCGAATACACAGATAATTCAAAAAAAATTATAAACTAATATTATTTTCAAAACATGATTAAATCATTAAAATTAAACAATTTACCCTACAATATCTTTGAAACATGATTAAACCATGGAAAAATAAATGTTTATTAAAATATTCTCTTTGAAACATGATTAACCCAAGGAAAAAAATATTTTCCAAAAAAATCTCTTTGAAACATTATTATCTAATAGAAATGAAATGGATTCAAAAAAAATATCCCTAAATCATTATTAACCCATGAAAAAAAACGAGTTAAAAATAATATATTTGAATCATGATTAACTCATGGAAATTAAGTGGGTTTCATAACACTATCTTTAGTACATAAAAAACCAATGGAAGTTTACAGGGTTTCATAACAGTCTATTTGAAAAAAACATAATCCACCCAAATAATTATTGAATACGGTGTCAATAATAAATTTCTTCAATTTAGGATAAGAAATATCAAGGGTTGTTAATATTTATTAATGTAAATAACCTTAAAATATCATTACAAATTTCATAATGAAAATAAATTTTAAACATTCCACAGTGTCCCATGCCACCTTGGAACATTTCAATCATAAGCCCAATGAAGGAATAATATTTAATAAAACTTATAATTCCATTAGTATATTTTTATTCATTATTGATCATTTTAAATGTGAATTATAAACACATCATAAAATAATATCTGATTATAATATAACAAACATCTCAAAGAAGGAAACTTTTGACAAAAATATGTTACCACTATGGTAACTGTAAATTTATAAACCCCATTAAATATATATAATAAAAATATATTTCAAAAATAAATAAATTTAAGGATACTATTAATCAAATATATTCTTGGGTAGTATATACGCCACAAAACAAAAATTAGTGGTGAATATGGAATGCATCTCTCATAAAATAAAAGTGGGACGGGAAAAACACTTTTAAATATCATATCACTATAATGGGAATAAATAAATATAATATTAACTTTTCATAAATAAAAATACATAAAATAAATGTGGAAATATTTTATAAAACAATCATAGGTCATTTCACAGATATTTTTTTCATAAAATTATCAATCACATAAATTTTTAACTCAATGAATGGAAATTGTGTTTTGAAATCCCTTACTACTTGAGTAACTTTTGAATCATGAGTTCCATGTAACAATAACGTCAATTGAAACATTTAATATCATGAAATAAATTAATTTTATTATATAATAAGTCATATTTTAGTACATACACTTTATAGGAGTAACTAGGTGTGTAATGAAAAATAAGCCTCAATGAAATGTAAATTGAGATGAAACCCCTTACCTTGACTCTGATTTATCCCGATTTTCCCCTATATTCCTAAATAATAATTTAATTTTAATTTTATATTTGATAAATAACCTCTTTATAGTTTATTATTACCTTTATTTCACTTTTAAACATGTTATATACAATTACATAATCAATAATTATTAACTCGGATTTTTTCTCTATATTTGGTTTATATGTCAAAAATGAATTTGGTGGGTCACCTGTGGTCAAAGGGCTCATAATTAAAGCATATCCAAGATAATAATCACGATATAATTATCATATTTTAACAAAAATTATACTTTTAAAACCATCCATGATTTATTGTTTTGAAAAATGAACCAATGTTTCAATCATGGAGACAGTGGGTTGTATATACGGATGAGTAACGTTGTCATTTTTTAATGATCATTATCGAGTGAAGGTAAGAAAAAATTACATTTCAAAACATGATAATAATATCAAAAATAATATTTTATTTAATATTATATAATTATATATAAAATTATTGTGATGTAAAAGGAGTCACATCGCATCAACGAGGAAGTAGTCGACATGTCCATAAATGAAATTATCACTTTTTTAATTTGTGAAAAGGGTAATAAATAAAGTGACACATTAAACGTTAAGAAATATAATTATGTCATTAATATAATATATATTTCATTTATATAACATATAAATATTAATCCAATTCTTAATATATTCCATGTAATGTATGAATGTATCATATTGCTTTGAGGAGGCATTAGTCCACATGTCCACAAATGATGTTATCGTATTTAAAAAAAAGGAAACAATGAATTTTTGTCTTATATAAAAATTATATAATAACTAATACAACATTTATATCTTATATATCATATAAAAATAGTGTTTCCATCATTATTATGAACCATGAGAGGTGGTAATTGAAAAATGTATGACATTGTTTCTTGAGGCAGCAGTCATCCGTACACACAAATGGTAATTTTGTTACCAATTATATAGATGTGTGGGTAGGTATAAATCTAAAAAATAACATAAAAAATCTCATTGTATTTATTATACTTATTTTATTATTTAATCATGTAAAAATAATAATTTAATGGGTTCCTAATGAAATAAAACATAAATGCACGTAGAATAATGTTACATCTATTCGGGTAACTCTTTTTGGTTTTCACCTAAGGGATTTCATGGATGGATTTATTCCTAAATTTAAGACTATATGGTGATTTTATGGGTGTTGTGATACTATTTTTTTAGGTTTTTAATGATCCAAATGTTTTTATAGGTGTGAATAAACAGGGGAGGTTCAATACCTTTTTTATTGGAGGGGAAGTGGAATTTGTGTATATATAAAAAGGTAAATAATATTGAGAGGTCTTCCTTACATCATGTGCCTCCAATAATGATTAGAATTCCATATAATATATTATATGGTCGAATCGTTTCCATAAAATGGGTTTTTCACTAGTTTCTATGTGATTTATTCCTTTAATATTAATGTATAACCACAAAGTAAACACATTTTTACCTTAATCACCATAATTAATTTTAATTACCTTCAGTGATATTTTTTGGTCAAAACGAATTTCAATATATTATAAATTATAAATTATATTTATTAGAAATATATAATAAACTTTTATAAATTATATTCACATAAGTTGCGTCAATTAATTTAAAATTAATCTCGCTGATGGGACGACAAAGTGAGTTTTTTAAGAAAATATGTTCAATAGTTTCTTAGGATTCTAAATCTAATATAACTATGAAAATGATTCCAAATACCTAAATTTAATTTACCAATATAAAATTTCTCTAATTATACTTTAAACTGAATTAAAATTTTAATTTATCACATTAAATGTTTTATATGAAAAAGGAGTTTTCAATTAAAATTAGATTTCATTCATTATTCATCAAAATATTAAATTTCTTAGTGGAATTTGCGCCTAACTAGTACTCAACGTAGGGAGAAAATGGTGGAAATTAAAAATATTGATTTGGATGTAAAAAAAATACCACAGACTAATAGGGAGTGATAGAGAATGTGGACAAGGGGAATTCAATGACAAAACAACTACAAAACAAATTAGTGAAGAAAAGCTCATTATTATCATCATTAAATATGGTAATAAGATAAAATTTTATTTCAAGATCCTCCTTTTTAATTTTGAAGGATTTCATTCGCCATGTATAATGAATATATAAAGAAATATACTAAATTTACAAGTATAATTTCATCCTTTTGTAAATTTCCACAAAAATCTCATCTTTTTCACCAAATAATGAGTATTCATTACGATTTTTAATTCGCTAATAACTAAAAATAGTCTTTTAAAGAAAACATAACCACAAAATGGATATTATAGCTATTCCACGTGTCTTTTGATATTAACCAAGACCAAAATGGGTAAAAAATTGTAAGATGATTCAGAAAATTATTAACCCTTCATATTTTACATAAATTTTAAAAAGTAATACCCAAATATGAAACTAAATTATTCCATTAATATATGTCCTTAAAATTCATAAAAAATTTCATAACATAGTTTGAAACCCAAAAAAATGTAATTATTTGATAATATATTCCTCTAATATAACTCAATGACTATTCCTCTTATAATATCTTGCATGTCTCAAAAATAAGCATAATATGGAAAAAACGTCATGTTAATCGGGACATTATGTAGTCCAGTGGTAGTGCATGAAACCATTATTATCCTTCGGCAATGGGATCATGCCCCACCTCCTAGATAAATGTGATGGGTTTTCACCCATAACACAAGTTTTCCCATTTTATTATTTAACATTGATAAAATAAATACTCCCTAAATACACGTCATGTTGATTTTAGGGATTACAAATACCTCAACCAAAAAAGACTCCAAATATTTCATTATTAACCTCAATATTTTTTCTATTTAAAACACTTAAATAAGATGTCTAATACATTTTACATATGATCAACCTAAATCTTATATTTCTAGAATAGTATCCATAACTCTTATGATAACCACATTTTAAAACATCCTAATCTCTAAAGTTATCTAAAATGACCTTTGATACCAACTATAATGGCCCATAACCCACACTCATAGATTCTATGCTTAAATTCATAACATTAATTTACCACCTATAATTCATATAAATATTACCCGGCTTTTTCCCTAAAAACATACAACATTAAAAGGAAATCATGGATCACATAAATGTTAGATGAACATTTAGGTTTAGAGTTCTAGATAATTAGAAAAAACTCTTATATAAACAATTCAGAAGTCATAACAGAAACATTTTCTCCCATTTAACCTATCTTTTCTTATTTTATAATAGTTCATCATCATCATCCTATTGAAATACTTAAAAGACAAAAATCTTTCAACATAATACATTAAAATATAGGGAAAAGAAAACACAATAAAGTGAGATCAAAAGATCAATAAGGTAAAATGTATGTATTAATAACTGAATGTCATCAATGTGCATAATAAGAGAATAAGAGTGTTATGACATAATAAAAATTCATGATTATAAAATAAGAATATTAAAACCCATGAATACTTGTATCATTAACGCAAAAACATGGCCTAATCATTTATTTAAAGAAATAGTCATAAGAATCGATATCATGAGTCATTTCATATCAATAAAGATCAAAAAAAACATCCTAAACCCCTAGAAACAATATATGAAACATGTTTTTATCTTGGAAAGTAATGTTATAGAACCCCTAGAAAAACTTCACAAAACCCTTACAAATGGAATAACCAATATTTTTTACTTCCATATTTGGGGTAATTAATGCATCAGAGCACTATCTGGATACACCAATTGTATAATCTATAATGGAATCACCCATCTATATATGGGAACACACATAATATATAATTTCCAAGAACCAAATACATAGATAATTCAACCAAACTTGTTGAAACCCACTTTATTCTTTTTAGAACATGATTAACCCATGAAAAGGAAACATCTTCCTCAAAAATATCTTTGAAATATGATTAACCCATGAAAAATACATGGGTTCCAAAACATCCTAATTGAAACATGATTAAACAGTGTAAAAGAAATGGGTTACAAAAGAATCTCTTTGAAATATGATTATCCCATAGAAAATAAATGGGTTAAAAGATAATCTCTTTGAAACATGATTAACCCATTGAAAGAAGTGTGTTCTAAAATATTCTGTTTTGTGTATAATCAACTGGTATAAAAGAAAATGGTTTAATAAAAATCTCTTTGAATCAAACATAATACATATATATAATGAATTATGATGGTATGAATACACAATATCAACATTTTAGGTTAAGTAAAAACATGTTTTTTATGTTTATGAATGGAAATAACCTTAAAATGTCATTAAAAATATTCATGAGTGAAATAAATTTTAATCATTCCAAAGTGTCTAATACCACATTGTAACATTTGAATCATAATGCTCAATAAAGAAAAAAATTTAATGAAACATATAATATAATGATATTATGGAGATTTATTATATATAATTTAAAATTCTAATAATACACAACTCATAAAATAAGATAGGTGTATAACCTTACAAATTTCTTCAAGAATGTAAAATTAGAAAAACAATCCATTACTACTTTGGGAATTTTGAAACTGTAAATCCCATGAATGAAATATCATAAAAATTATATGTAAAATCCAATAAATTTAACAACTATAATCATCAAGTATATTCATGGGTATTATATACACATCAAAAAAAATTAGTTGTCAATATGGAATATAACTTACAGAATTAAAAGTTAGATGAGAAAAAACCCATTCAAAGATTGTATCAATGGAATGATAATAAATCCATGAAATAATAGTGTGTAATAAATTAGAATAAATTCAATAAAATTGTAAATATAATATAAAATAAGCATAGGTCATTTAACACATATTTTTACCATAATATAATCAATGATAGAGATGTTTTACCCAATGAAGGGAAATTGAGTTAAGAAATCCATTACTAGTTGAGAAGCTTTTGAATCAAGACATACATGAAAGAATAAAATAAATTAAAACATTTAATATCATTAAATAAACTTTACACAGGATATAATAAGTCATAGGTATTTTGATACACCATATAAAATTAAATAGTTTCATAATAACAAATAAGTCTCAATAGAAAATAAATTGAGACGAAAACTCTTACCTTGAGTCTATTTTGTCATTATTTTCCTCAATATTTCTAAATAAAAAACTTATGTTAATTATAAAATATCTTAAGAACATTTTATAATTTTATCGTTACATTTATTTAACTTATAAACAACTTATATACAATTACATAATCAATAATGTTTAAGTTAGATGTTTTGACCATAATCAGTTTATAGGTCAAAAAGGACTTTAGTTGGTCAAATATGGTCAATGTCGTCATTATTAAAAAATATATAGAATAATAATCATGAAATAATAATCATATTTATATATCAATTGTTCTTTTAAAACCAATCATTAATGATTGTTATGTAAAATGAACAAACTTTACAATCAGAGAGAGGGTAGGTCGAAGGTAAGAATGAGTAATGTTCTCATTTTTCAATGATCATTATAGAAAGAAGGTAAGTAACATTTATATTTATAAAATAAAATTATATCATAAATAAAATTTTATTTATTCATATATAATTTTATATTAAATTATTATAGTGTAATAGTAATCACATCGAGTCAAGGAGGTGGTAGTCCACAAGACCAAGAATGACGTTATCACTTTGTTAGAATTTGAAAAGGTAAAAAACATAAAATGATACATTACACATCAATAAAGGTAATTATGTCATTAATATAATATATATGTAATTTATATAACATGTTTTTATTAATCCCAGCCTTGAAACCCTCCATGTAATGTGTGAATGTGTCACATCACTTTGAGGAGGTAGTAGTCCACACGTCCAAAAATGATGTTATCATGTTTACAAAAAAATGGAAGGCATAAAGGTATTTGTTTTTATAAAAAATAAATAAGTATTAATACAACATAAATATAATATATATCATCAAACAAAGTGTTTACCACATTATTCTAAACCATTATATTTGGTAAAATAAAAAAAGAACAGCATCATTTCACAAGGCGGTGGTCCACCGTACACACGAATTGTAATTTTGATAACCATTTAAAGGAAGTTTTTGTAGGTGTAGTTATAACCCTTAACATAAAAAATAATTATATTTTGGATAAAAAAATTTTATATATTCATGGAATAAAAAAATAAATTGGTAGAGAAATTAATAAAACATATATGCATGTCGAAGAATGGTACCTCTTTTTTGGGAAACTCAATTTAGTTTCCAACAAAGGGATTCATTGGTTGGATTTTTTGCTAAATTTGTGGATATAGTGTTTGGTTATGGATTTTGGTATATTATTTATGTGGGATTTGGTAGATATAAATGGCTTGATAAGTGTGAATAAATGGGGTATGGTGACTGAATTTATGTAGTGGAGGGGGAGCATCTTTCTTGTAAAAATAAAAGATAACACTATTGAGGGGTATCTTTTCCATAATGTGCCTCCGATAAAGATATAAATTCTATAAAAGAGGTGATATGGTAAAATAATATCCATAAAATAGGTTTTGGACAATTTTGTATGTTATTTGGCCCCATAATATGAAATTTTAACCACTATATAATCTCATTTTTACCTTAATCTTCGTAATTAGTTTTAAGTACATTAAATAATATTTTTGGTAAAAAATATAATATTACCTTATTATACATTATAAATTATACTGAATAAAAATATTTAATCCATTTCTAAAAATTCGAATCATTGATTTGTTATAAATTAATTTAAAATTAATCCATCAGACGGGATGACAAAGCGGGCTTTTAAAGTGAAAATGTTCAAAAGTTTGGTAAATTTTTATATATAAAATTACAATAAAATTTATTAAAATTACCTAAATTATGTTAAATTATATAAAATTTATATAATTATTCTCTTCAACATATTAAAAAAATAATTTATCAATACAAATTATTTATATGAAAAAGTAGTTATTAATTAAAAATCAATGTCATTCACTATTCATCAAAATATGAAATTTCATGGAAAAATTCCAAAACATTCACCCAAAGTAAATTTTAATATTCCTATTTATAAAAATAATTTTATATTCTAATGTAAAAATTATAAAATTTTCAAAAAAATATATTTAAAATTTTTGTGTCATCAAAGGGCAGTAAAACTGGCTTTTAAAAGAATACATTTTTCTATGCCTAAAATTAAATTTATTATGATATTAACCCTATAAAACTATTATATTAATTTATAAGAATTTTATTAAATATATATAATATAAATTTCATTAATATATTTCACTATTAGTGATTAATTTAATTTATTAGGTAAAATCATCATTCTGTTCATAAGTAATAGTTTTCGTAAAAATACTTCCTTTATATTGAATTACACTTTAATTACATTTCTAATTAATTGGTAAACAATGAATTATTTCCATAAACATGTGTACACTATTATTTCATAATTCAATTAATCATATTAATTTCCATCATACCAATGTCTTTCTGATAACTATTATGTTAAATAAGTAATATTATATTATATTATTCTTTAGTAACACATGGCCTTGTGTGTAACGTAATTAATTAAAGTAACTCGATGTTGTATGTGGTATAAGATAATATTGGTGTTGTGTGTGATGAAAGAAAAATTATTTATTACATGTAACATAATTTATTAAATAATTTATATAATTTTAAAATTATATATTTTCTAAAATTTTGGGATGTTACAATATTAACGAAGATGTGTAACCTTATTCTATATGATGTTAATACCATTATATTACCTATCTTTATTGAATGTTATTTAACTAGAGAGTCACCATATTTCATTGGATACATTTTTATCCTAGATAGTAATCTTGTTACGGTTTTCTATAGATTTATGACTGTTTTCTTATTCATGTGTTCTAATATTCATGATATTTTATGATGTGATGGTGGGGATGAAATTATATAGTCCATGACCAATTGGGTAATGTTTTCTATCTCATGAGATAAAGTATAAGGGACTAGGGAGTAAACTCAATCTACTATGGGAATTGGTCCTCTATGTGATGACTATTATTTTTGTAAGCATCATCATATGAAATGATTATATATGTTTATATATTTTCCATTTTCTTATTACATATTGTTAATCTAATGAAATATTTTTATGCAATATGATTATTAACATATATTTTCACAATCATATATTCCACATATTATTTTATTCCGAAATACTTATGTTGTGACTCAAGATTAATTATTCATATACTATTAATTATGATTCACTTATGTGATATTCATAAACCATCATTTTTTTATTTTACCCACATGTTTATATATTATGATCACTTATGGTCTTCAGTTTATATCGCTTATGTTTACCAATAAGGAGTGCTTGAGCTCACCCAATCTAATGTTTCAAATCACAATGAAAATAAAGAGAAGTATTATAAGTGTTGTATAAGGAATGGTTTCATTTATGTATAGTTTTTTGTGGGTGGTGAATTGTAATTTCGTATCACTAAATAGTTTTGGTTTAGTGGGAAAAATATTTTAATTATAAAATAATGACTTTTATTATATATGGTTTAGTAAAATTAGGTAAAACTATAAACCAAAAATGACTTGGGAATGTATGTGATGAAATAATGTCTATAAATAAAATTATTATATTATATTTATGTTCATATAATTAGACATAAAATATTTAGAGATATTTTATTTTGGAAATATTGATTATAGACAACATTTAATGACTTATACAGAAATTGAAAAGAAGGAGATAAATTGTAGAATGGAATTTCTGAATCATTCTTAGATTATTTCTGTAATTTCGTAAAATGAATTATTCTAAATTTTAAATTTATAATGTTATTTTAGATATATGATAGAGGATTTTGGAAAAATATAGAGAAAATTTTGGAATGAGAGATGATTATAATAAATTTTTATTGTTTTTCGGTGGACATTATAAGTATTTTTATGGTAATTTAATAAATTAGATTAGAGTTTTTATATTTTTATGAAATTTTGATATTGATGTTAAATCTTTTGGAATTACATACTAAATTTAATAAAATCAATCTTATATGACTTATTTTTTATTGTAGATATTTTGATATATTTTTACTGTTAATAAATGTATGATAGATATCGTGGGAATAAAAAATGAACAAATCAATAGTTTGTTGAAAAATTCATGGTTTTTCCTAAGACTACATGGGTAGGTTAACGTAAGTTTCATATGAGAAAGATAATAGACCATGTCTTCAATATAATTTCACATTTTCTACCTTACAAGGAATTATAATTTCAATGATTATTGTTTCGTCCCATGAAACTCCATATATACTAATATAACCTCCTGAATAAACTATGAATATGTTCCATAATTAAACTATTGTCCCATACTGGAATATGACATGAGAAAATTACCAATGAATGTTATTATGACTACCCTAGACTATGAACTCTCAATAACTCTGCTGTATAAACCAATGCATATTACATACTCATGGGAACATAAAAATAATTTTACAACACTAATTTGGTGTAATATGAAATGTTTGGAAATGGGGATACATTCCCAGGCTAGTAGAACCCAGGTTAAAATTAGAGAATTAATCCTCACTCCAACATAATAATAGAAAGGAAGAAAAATATAAATTACTTTTCTTATATAATTTAGTCTTACACATATTTAGAATTATTATTTATAAAATTTATTATAGGGTAAAAATATATGATACATTCACTGCACTGGATGTTTAGGGATCAACATGTAGAAGAATATTTATTTAAACATGAGAAATATTATAATATTTATATGATTGTTAACATTGTTTCAAAACACTATAAATAAATTTTAATTATTGAATTAAATAGTATCAAATTTAATCTAAAAATTGACAACTATTGGTTGATGGATTACCTATGTAGATAAAAAGAAAATCTTATGGAAACCAAGGAAGTACTTTTAGAAATATATCTATCCAAAATGGGTAGCACTAAAAATTGAATTCAATGTCAAAAAGATCATGGGGATTGAATGTTGAAAATAATGATTCATGGGGAATTAATTAAAGATTCCTTGTGTAATTTATCAAAGATACGACATCCATATGTTCATATCACAAAATTTGGAGTATAATAAATTTCTAAAATCACGTATAAATAGATGAAAATACAATAGAATGTGATGGATCCAAATAATATTAGAGGCAGTATTCCAAGAAATAATAATTTAAAATCTGGCTAGAGATACTCTTAGGAATATTTTGAAGAAAATAATAGAATCATCATGATTAGGAGGAGGAGTTAAAATCTTTATACAGGGGATTTTTGAATAACATTACCCCTACCCTAGTTGTATATTTAGTTGTGTGATGACTTTTAGATTGTTTTAATTTTTAAAAGTGTGAATTTACTTTTATATTGATCTAAATTTTGTAAAAATTTTAAATCCTTTTTGTTTATTTTATTCACCATTAGAACTTCATTTTTTTGTAGTGGTAATATGATTTCTATTCTGGGTGAGTTAATAAACTAAGGTCAAGATTCACTTAAGAAAATATAGGAATAACTTGGTCATTAGATGGTGAATTAGGATGGTAAGAAAACAAATACTAAGATAACTCTTTCCATCATGGGTTATATCAATGCCAACAAGTTAAGGGGTGCGAGAAGTAAGTATCAAACACTTTTAGTTGAAAACCACTCTAGAAAGGGCTTGAAAATTTCATATTTGAATTATAAACTATTATATACAATTGAATAATTTTATATAATGGAGTGTGATTAATAATTCTTCGAATTATAACTATAGAGGAATATCTATAGGGATATGTATCTAAATTAGAAAGTCTTTGGGATGTTATGAGGGATCACTGCAATGCACTGAGTGATGGATTCTCATAACATCTATATGACTACATGGAAAACATATGTTTGTTGAACAAACTCTTATCTCCCTTTTAAGTGTTTAACACTCCTAATAAAACTATAATCTTAGTTTTTAATCTAATTCAGATAGTTTAAATCCCTTATTTTCCACCTACCACACTCAAATCTTTTAACATCCGCCTGGTATTACTGGTTTTTTTAAAATCCAACCATTTACACTAGAAACAATAATCCATTACTATTGAACATAAATCCCTTGTTATTTATTGTAATTTTCATACACAATATATGTTAATGTGTTGTTTAACAATGAGTTATTTCCACTATCCAATAGATAAAACTATGATCCAATGAATATGATTCTAAAATTATTTAATCAATTACACATTCCTTGTATTAGTGACTGATATTATACCATGAAGTTAATTATTTAGACATGATTAGTGTTGTGTTGGATTGAAAAATTAAATACACGATACAGTATTTTAAGATACAAATAAAGACTGTTATTGTAATCAGAATCCAAAAATATTAAAATGTTCAAGCTAAAGTGAAAACAAATTAAAATGTCAAAATATTTTTTATCATTATTTTTATATTAGATTGGGAAAATAATATGAAGTATTTTTTCAATCATGAAGTTATAAAAATACATAAGGAGATGTGTGTGGGAGATTTTTCTATGGCTATGGGCTAACATTGAAAATATGGCCATAATTTATAGGATTAAAAATCATCTCATAATGAAACCCGATGTTGAGTCGATAATGTAATTTAAAGATATAATGTACAATTATAGTAATTATATCTTCAATATCACAATGTAACTGAAGTATATACCTTGGTGAAAAAGAATAAATTATGTTGTAGAAATTTCTTTAGGATAGAATGAATATATCTAAATTTTAATAATATTGGTTAAGACACAATTATTTACGCAAGTACCATTTTTCAATATATAATATTTTGAATGATATGGACTTCAAATTCATTACACCATGACATGCAAAATTAATAAATTATTGTAATTATAAGGATAATTTTTATATTTTAATTCTATGAGGATATGGAAAGTCATGTATTAATTGTTTATAAATACAATTTAATTTTATTAAAATATCTTGACTATTGAGAAATAGATACATCAAAGAATAACTTGATAGATCTATTTCATAGTAGTTAATTTTTACAATACATGGAAAAATATTAGTATATCTTTTTTTAACTGGTTTTACTAATGTGATGTGTTTTTGAAAATACATTATATCAAATCCCTCATCAAGTAGTTTTCTTTAAATTTATATGAGAGTAATGTGGATAAATCGTATTATATAATCCCATCATATATAATATATCTTAATAAAAATATTATTATTAGATAGCACTTTTATTTAATTTACATTAATTTCTATAAACTAATCTTTATAAATCTAAAATCATTGTATTGAGGGATTTGAGAAGGGAGTGAAATTTAATTAAACTACGAGTGATCCTTATAAATTCTTATAATAGAACTATTTATAAGAAAGAATTTTTCACCAATTAAGACATTCACCCAAAAAAAGTTTGTTATGTTGGATTTTAGAAAATTAATAGTGAACAATAACTATTATAATTGGATAAAATCAATGTATCTTTATAAGATTTATATTTTTAATTGTGGTTTTATAATTTTAATGGAAGCATTTAATTAATAGAGGGTCGTTTATACTAACATGGTAACATGATACAAGGATGGGTAAGGTTAAATGTTTAAAATGGTTAACACTAAGATTTATCTCCCTCCCCACACAAAAACATATGTTATCATACTTCAGAAATGTTTTATCATAAAATTATTGGTTAGTAATGAAGGTATGTGTATATGTAATATCATCACGGATAAATGTGAATGTTCACAATGTGTATCAATGAATATAATAAATTCAACGTTTCACATTTTCTGACTATGTTGTTTTTACAACATTATCCATCATGGAAAACATTTTGGGCGGTTATGGAAGTATTGGTGGATATATTTATAGGTGAATGTTCTTAGGGATATAATTGAGGATTGGGAATCATAGATGCTATTTTTATTCACAAATAGAATATGTTAAAAATAGGTATTTCATGTAAAAACCCATTGTCATGGCTTATATGTGGTATGGTCTTCCTATGTACATATTCTTCTCTCCCGCTAATTGTTTGGAAACAATGAGTGAGTAGTGGGACATGATACTCTATATGGTTTTCAACCCAAGGTTTTTGGTTTCTATATGCTAACTCTTGTGATTTTTATACAAAGTTTCCTCTAATAGAATTGGATATCTAACACCCTATCCCTTGATCTATATTCACATCTTAATCGACTGGACTGTTATATATTCTTTTCCATGATTTGAATGAACTATCTAAATATAAAATCGA
The DNA here is from genome assembly GCA_963277665.1 of Viscum album. Taxonomy (NCBI): domain Eukaryota; kingdom Viridiplantae; phylum Streptophyta; class Magnoliopsida; order Santalales; family Viscaceae; genus Viscum; species Viscum album. The sequence goes on along the minus strand of OY728164.1, from coordinate 2,003,170,735 downwards.
TGGTTAGATTGACTAGATTCTAAGGTACCATCAAGATATTCTTTTATATATCTTCATGGTTATATTTATTAGAGTATTTAATACTATATGTGTTTTTATAATAGTATAACTGACAATATTAAGAGTAGTTAGCAAAATAATGTTGGATTGAGTATCAAGATGGCCTAGTAAACCCAGGTTAACTCATCTTGGATATATAACAATTTGGTGTGTTAGTTCTATATTATCTCATTTAAAAACTATTCTGGTAAATTATATTATATTTTAGGGAAACTATTAGTGTTTCTAAAAATATTATATACCAAAACTTTTCTTATGCACCATGACATATATATCGGCCTTATCATAAATATATACTTTAAGAAATATGATGTGAAAGTGATCAGGATGGGGTGACATATTGGGATTTCAAATATTAGATCAAGGAGAGGAACATGATTTTTTATTTGGGTCTATATGTTTATTTTAATTATTATTTTCAAATTATATATATATATATTAATAATTTAGAAAAACCTACTTGTGAATATATTTTTATAATTTTATGTGTTCATAATGTTAGATTATGTTAGATATTTAATTTATTTATTTATTTTGGTCATAAATAGATTTTTATAATTTATAATTCTATTATGGATAAAATTTTTATTATTTATCTTATATTTTATTATTATGGAATTGGGAGTTTAGTATACCCAATGTGATGATAAGACCTCCTCACAAGTTTATAGCCTTTATTATATAGGGAGTTGTGTATATAGTCAGTGGTTCCCATGATCCATCTGGGAAGATCATGATAGGGTGTTGAAGTGTGTGATAGTATCTATCCATGTCTGTGTTTATACACTGTTGAGTTTGTGAGTTTATATTCATTTTTCTGTGTGTGATTATATGTGAATTACAATATTTCTATTTGTGTCTAAATTTAAATTAATACCACTGTATAATATCAAAAAAATCTAAATTTTCAAGCATTTGATAGAGAAAGGTCATGTAGATTTCCCACACCATAAGCGATAAAAAATAAAATAAAATATATAGTGATATATTTAAAGAATCCTGTTATAAAGACATTAAAAGAACATTATAATAAAATTAATGGATTTAATAATCAATATAACATGAAATATAACCATATTAATTTGTGGCCCTATCTTCCCACACATCATCCCAATATAGTAATAGAGATCATTAATGTTTTGGAATATGATTTTGATTATTTCCAACAATTAGTGTCATAATTTGAATAACCTTAAATAGTGAAATATAAAAAATATATATATAATGATTTCCATAGTAGGATTAAGTTAAGGTTCCCATTATTACATGTTGAAAGAAACTAAAATGAATCAATAGATTGTTAGATAGGTAGTGAGAGATTAATATCTTATCAATCCAATTTTAAGTTTACTATTTTGAAACTATCTTAAATTTAGTTTTTTGTAATGATCTAATTTGGTGGGACAAAATGAAGAGTGTGAGGGTTTGATATGATTTTAATCCCATAAATTCATGGAATAAAGTAAATTGTTCCACTTAAAATTGGTTTGTTCCTTCACACTATCATTGATTCTATAATTACAAATAATTAAATTCTCTTCACAGGGGAGTAATTTTATTCACAATTTCTACAAAGGGATTCAAATTTCATTGATATAAACAATTTGAAGGAAAACCTCGAGGTGAACCTAGAATAGTTTTTATATGGAACTAATTTGGTAAAATATTATAATGTAAAGATATACCACCATGAAAAAATGATAAATATAAACCACTATGTCTAAAATATTGAGCAACAATTTAAATGTGTTATTATTTTCAGGAAACATGAAACATAATTCACACAATTTAGAAATATGATAAAAAATAATAAAACCACAAAAAATAAAAAGTAATTTATTGATTTAATGTAATTATAACTCTCTAACCTAGGAAATGTAATTTTAATTATAACCCACCATAAATATGGATATCAACAGTGAAAATTATATATTAATATGACATGTCACAAGTGCGATCCCGAATTGATAGTTGAATACAGTCTACTAATTTACAGAATGGGAAACAAATTTGGTTACCTATAAAGATAAAGAGGATTATTCCTTAAAAATAAGTAATCGATATTTGAAAAAATAAAGTGAATTGATTATCAAAAATATTGTTCTTAGTTCAAAAAAAGAAACTATATAAAGGGAAAAGTATGAGAGGCACATTTGTAAAAGGGGAAAGATTTGAGGTATGTTATATAATATTATTAAAAATTAATTAATGTGATTATAATATTTTAGGAACCATGTTGTTGTAGACATTGGTACATAAAATATTGGGAAACCAAACCCCTTCCCGTTATAATGTTTTAATTCTTGAGAATATATGAAGTTACCAATCAAATGAATGTTTTTTCATCAATGTTTTTTATAATGATTAGATTTTGTGTAATGCATTGTAAATGAAGTCATGGGATTCGCCAATTTTTCATTTATGAAATAATAATCAACAGGTTACTTAGGATGTTTTTTAAGACATTACTATTTTATACTCTATAAAGACCCCATTACACCCCTTATGTTTTCCAAATTTATTTTAACATATTAAATTTAAATATAAAAATAAATAATTACTAATTATAAATAGATGAGTGAAAATGAAGAAAATGGGATCTACTAAAGTAAATAAAGTGGGTGAATAATAATAAATTGAGCTAAAATAAAAAATCAAGAGGGATAATAAAAGATAATAAAAACAAAACTCTGAGAATTGAAATAATATTAAGGTCAAGAAATCATTGATTTCATGGAAAATATGGTAAGATTTATATACCAAGAGTTGATATTAAGAACATACCATTTTCCTATTTTCATTGATTCATTTTTTTAACCTTATGAGATATGTATCTAGATGTGTGTTCTTCGGCATTCCATAAATTAGTTTTATAATGCATCAATTTTCCCTTATATCAAGATCACTCAAGCCAAGTCAACTTATTTCTTACACCAACCTAGATAATATAAAAGTAAAAGGAGGGTTTAAAAAATTTGTTAATGGATAGATCGAATAAATATAAATAATTTCTATTTTTTTAGTATTTACAATTATAAAAAAGGATAGAAAATGAAGTATGTGTTTCATTTTTAATATCCATCAGAATTATAATTATGAGGTAAATATATCTTATACATTGGTTATATGTATTTATTGATGATTTAAATGGTTAATGAAATTACCTAGATTTGATAGGTTATCACTATAAAACAATTAATGATTTGGATGATTTGAAAAAATGTAATTATAAGAAAACATAATTTTAATGAATTCATAATGATTCCATTTTTTTCAAAATCCTCCTCATGAATTGATTTCAATTAATAATATTCTATTATATTCAAAAAATAGAATGAAATTTATTAAATACTTCTATAAAATTTCTACGTATAATTAAATTTTTTCTGAACACGTAGATGACTAAAAAATCCTAGGAGTGTTTAGCAATGAAATTTTTGAATGAAATATTAAAAATTTTCAATTTTTCATAAAAAATTTTGTTGTATTTTTTATTAACATTGATGGAGTTATGGAATATATATATATATATATAATAAAAAATAAATTTATAAGTGTAAAATTTTAACTTATTCTTGATTAACTAGAAGCTCTTATGATCTTTAATGATTTTACAGGATATTTTTTCTCAAATTTGAGACATATTATTCCACTTTAAGTGTGTTGGTGAAGATTAAATTTCCATTCATGTAGGGAAAGATCATTAAACTAATTTTTAGTGCCTCAATAAATTACTTCCCACATTCCACTACTTGAACATGTATGTTTTGTTATGAATTTTTAAATTAAAAACAATTTAATATGAATTATCAATGGTGGAGTACTCATGAAATCATGTATGAATACTTTTTATTTTGATGAAAAGTTAAATGACCCAGATCTAAACTATGATTTGTATAAAAAATTAGTTATATACATTTTAGGGCATTATAAACATCATAATATTACCATTATCAAACAAAATTCCTGATATATTTTAATCATGAGGCTCATAAAAACATTATTCACTAAAAAAATAAAAAGGTTTATTCCTTGGTCGTTGGAATATATTAAGTTATTTTAATGTTTCATAAGTAATAAAAAATGAATGGAAAATAAATTTTACAACTCACGTTCAAGGAGATATAATCTTTTATCCTTTTGATTTCTAAATTTATTGATTTTTAATTCATTAAATAAATTATGCCAATAGAAATTAATTTGTTAAATATTTTAATTATAATTAATATAGAAAACAATTTTGTTAATTTTATTTATACATATACATTAGTATATGTTGATAAAATTTATGTTATAAATTTATTTAATAATTTAATTTTATTCAAATCGGAACATCCTTCTAGACTAATAAGTCTATTTTATCTTTCAAAAAACATTAAGTCCCATAATTTAAAATCTTAATTATGGAATGATATCTAGGGATGAAAAAATTTATGTGGGAAATCGTTTTTATATCCTTATATAAAAATATAAATTGAACTCTTATTGATTGTATATTCCTCCTATTATCCCCAAAAACTCTTTATAGGAAAAATCTATAGACTTTATAAATCTTTTAATAAGGTCCTAGATGGAAAATTATCCCTCCATTGAAAAAAATGGTTTTTAATATTAATGAAATATTTTATTCCTTGTATCATAATTTTTTCCACAACGAACATTCATTTATTATTCCATGTAATAAATTTTTTGGATTTACTAAATGTCTATGATAATTCTATTAGATCCACAAATATAATTATATAATTAATTAAAGAAAATCATACAACAATCTAGATAAATAATTTTTTTATCTACCAAAATTTATTCCATAAATAGTGGTCAAATAAAAAAGTTGAACATCACACTATTTTTACTTTTTCAATGATTTTCAAGAAAATTTTATAAAGTTAAATATCATTTCAATTAAAAATTATGTTTTATGGAAAGTCAAAAAAAATATTACTCAATTTTCTCTATTTGAATGTACTTGAATATTTATCAGGAGTTATTATATTTTTATACTCTCTCCAACTTTATATAAACCCAAAAATTTGAAAGATAAATATATTATTGGATTTATTAAAAAAAACTAGAAAATAATAAGAAACTTATTCAATAAATAATACAAAAAATTGGAATAATAAAAATAATGATTTGAAGTTGTTAACATATGAGCAAGCTAAATATGTATGGCATCAACAAAGATTCTTAAGCATTATAAAGAAACAAAATTCAATTATAATGTTGAATTAATACATAACCTTCTCGTTTCTCATTAGAATAAATAAAAATTATTAAAATATTAATTTTCTATGTGATTTTGATGTCATTTTCACATTTTGTTTCAAGATCAATTTTCATTTTTTTGTGTATAAGATGAATTTTTTTGGATTATTCCATTTCAAAATATGGGTGATGAATTTCTAGGTAAATACATCAACTAGAATTTATTTTTCAAATCACAATGAAATTTTGAATAATATAAATGTTGTGAGATATAATAGGATCTTATCATTACTCCTCTAAAATATCAATGAACTTCCCGTTGAATAGAGGTGAAGATGGGCTTATATTATCATTTATTTAAGTTTGTGAGTGTCTTAAAATATCCATGAATATTTATGTCAATAATGATGATGATCATATCCTAGTGGATATTATCAAGAATCAAAATATTTGAAAAACAATTCATGTATGTTTTTTTATAGAAACATTTTCAAAACCTAAGGGTAGAAAGTTTTGATAAAAAAATTTAAAGAAAATTAATTTTTATACTTTTTGTAAAAATCCATTATAATTTAAATTTTTTACATTAAAGGGATATGTGGGATCAGACATTATAACTTCCTAAAAAATAACATTGACCATCCTATCGCACCTTTGGAAGAAAAAAAATATCATGAAACAAGTAATTTATTTAGGTTTATATTTTTTAAAAGTTAAATGTTTTTTTCTCTCACTAATGTGAGGATCATGTTTTCCTATCTCTTTATAATATTCTTTCTTAACTTCTAAATCTATAAGTTTAAATAATGATAAAAAAAATTAAAAATCTCATATGTAATAACCCAATATCATTTTTGTGTACTTCATTCAATAGATTACTAATTATATACAATTTATAAGAGTTTTAGATTTGAAATTTTCACATTTAAAAAATTTTCCATATCATAATGTTAGTGCAGGTTTAGAGTATTGTTATAAGTAACTATAGAATCTAATATTAAGTTTTGTGAATGTCATTTCAATAATTGGAGCATCGTTAATAAATGGTTGGGAGTAACCATGTTGACAAATCTTATATAGTGTGAAAACCCATCTATGTAGCTACCATATGGTTTATATATTGTTATGAATAATAATGTGGCATAACTCTATAGATATTATAGTTTGATTTTCATATCTATTTTAATTTTTGAATATGTTTTATCCAATGTGTGTATAAAAGATACTAGTTTCCCAAAAATTGAAATTTCATATGCTTATTTTTTCCCTTATAGGTATATTTTTCACTACATCATTCAACTATTATAAGATGGTCCTATGGTTTTCTCGTATTTTATTATTTATGTATTTTTTTCATCCAACATTGATTTTATTATGTATTTCAAAATTAGACATTTATTTATAATCCTTTTCCTCTTCCCCTCTATTGACTTTGTATACTTGTTCCATTTTTTCAATCTTCTACAAATCATAGCAGTTATGGAAGTTATTTCCAATCCTATATATTTTCTAACACTTTTAATTTTGGTATCTCAGGATTTGAAGTGTCCTTTTTGACCTATTATACTAATTTTCATCAAATAAGGATTTTTTCACCACCTTAAGGAAGGTATTTTCTTAATTATCTTTATTAGTCTTATCATTAGATGCATGGGATTTTCAAAATAATATTATCTCAATGTCATATTGATATTTGATATACATGATGGTGTTATAAGTAGTTTATAATGTTTTCAACACTAGGAGTAAATTAATCCCCATATTCTACATGTTTTTGCCTTCTAAATATTTTCATATGTTTTCCAAGAGTTTAAAATGACAATGGGGAACATATCAATGAATTTGGTGACTAAAACGGTATTTTAATTATCAAATAATTTATAAAGGGGTTAACCCATATTTTCTAAAAAAATAATTTCCAATATAATGTGGTGTTTTAAATTAAATAAATAGTCTTATATATTCATTTATCATCTCTTCTGTAGTAGCCATACTGATATGATTATTTGAATTTAATTTTTATCGGAATATGTATTTTTCTCTTGTTATACTATCATTCAGTTCTGATCATAATTTTGGATATTTTATAAAATGAATGTCTTGTTAGAATAATATATTTATTTGAATAATTTTGATGTGGGAATGTTGGTTAATTAAGCTTTTCACTGGGATATTTTTTTAATTTGGTTTTTACAAAGAATTTTTAAAGGACTATTGGAAACATTATAAAAGGTGTTTGGCCACACATGTGACTCAATTGGTTGAGGTCCACATTGTTATTATCTGTATGATTTTATAGTCTATGTGAGATGAATTTTATTCTTACTTTATGTGTTTTTATGTGTAAAAGGATTTTTTTTAATTTGAAGGGTGTGTAGAGGTAATATGATGATAAGAATCACATGTTGTATTATTGATGTGTGTTAACGATATGATCGGTTTTCCTCACATCCAATTGGTTTAATTCAATTGAATCATAGGTAATTGTTTTAGTGATAGGGATTTATAAAACACTAGATTAGATTATGAACTGGATAGTATCCCGTAGTCAATATTTCTATTTTCATAGAGGATTATTTTCAATGTGGTGAGTTGCAAGAAAGTTATGTGCTGATTTTTCAACGAAAAAACATTGGCTTAAAGGTTATTCTTATCAATTATTATTATGACTATCCCATTAGAACTTATGTATTTTTCAATAGTACTCTTTCAAGTGGATTATGATTTAATATGATTACCTAGAATGTATATATTATATTGAAGTCCCTATACTTCAATTGGTTTTATAATATTACTTGAGATTATATAATATTATTTTCATATTATTTTAATTGTTACATTGAATTGTTTTTATTGTTTTCGCTTTTTATTATCACTTATTATGGTTAATTTTAATACCTGTATTTTCCAGAATTGTTTTAAATGAAAATATTATACGAATCGAAAATAATACTTTTTCACAATCATAAAAAAGGAAATATCTCGTTTCAAAATATCAAAATACATTCATTTATAAATGGACTAAATAATTTTGGCTTATATAATAAGTCTAATACATTATTCAAAGGATGAATACATGTTTTTCATTTTTTTTAATTGCTGAAAATTATAAATTAAATATTTTTAAATTATAGTTCAAACTATATTTTAATAAATTCTTTAAAAGGTAATTGTCACGACCCGTCCTCGGGGCCCGTGCTGTGACTACCCCAAGCCCGCCTTCCATAGGCTAGGGGATGGCAACTAGCACCAAAGGCGTAAATCCCGATAACTGGGAAGGCATTTCCTTTATAAAAGTAAACAAAACACCACAGAGTACAAGAAGAAGTAAAACACTAAGTACAAAGAGAATTGCTGAAAGGTAAATGGGCCAGAACACAAACCCAAAAGAAAGTACAACTAAAACTGAACAAGTACAACAGAAAAGACAACAGCTGGAAGGACGGAAGCGGCTCTTGGGTCGTCCTCCTCGGATCCTACCTGAAGGGTAGGTATAGATGGCGCAGCTTCTGAATTGTCCACCATGGATCCTACCTGAAGGGGAGGTACAGATAGCCTCCACAATGCTCTCTCCAGTCAACCTCCTCCGTGTGTCGTCTCAGTGCGAATTCCACCTCTGGATACTGATTCATCGTGTAGTCCACCTCCGGGTACTGGCTCGTCGTGTAGTCCACCTCCGGGTACCATCCAATCCTCGAACACTCGGCCTTCGTCAGCACTGCCATTGTTTGCAACCAACACAACGAGGTGCAGGCATAGCCCGTGCAGGGGTCAGTATAACGATACTCAGTAGGGACCCTGAGACCCTCAAGGTCTCACTAAGACCAACAAGGATAACCACAAGAAGATCTCAACAGATAACCTCTACTTAGGTATATGCCCATTCATATATCTATGTTATTCAGTAACCCATATCAATCATGAGGAAACACAAGGGTTATGAAATCAATGGATAACCACTACCCAGGTATATGCCCATACATATACCAAAGTTATCAAGTAACCCATCTCAATCATGAGGAAACACAATGGTCATAGACTCAGCTCAACCCAGGATTTTCATTATCGAAACCATAACTGCTGAAGAGCCCCATCTCTGGAGTGTACAGTGGTCCTGTCACGACTCCGAGGTACTGCTCACTAACCTAAGACTGCTGAGGTACTCCTCATGTCGAGTACTGTGGGCATGCTGCTACAACCAAGCGCTTCCCACCATGGGTCTGCCGCTACAACCAAGCGCTCCACCTCATAGCCTCAAGTGGTACTCCTTCTGTTGAGTACCGCGGGTCTACCGCTAAAACCAAGTGCTCCTCCTCCGTGGGTCTGCCGCTACAACCAAGCGCTCTCCACTGGGCTATCCGAAACACACCGAGTCGATCGGTCAAACAGTCGCCAGGTCTCATCCGGCTACACGGTCTTTGTATTCCGCACGCTCGTCTCTGGGAGGGACCGCTCCACGAGCTGTTGGTCGATACTACAAGTATCACAAGATTCCATAAAGAAGTATCTCAAGGGACCGCCTCGTCACAGGGGTCTCAACACAACAGACGGCGTGTCAATCGGACGCCCGGTCGGTGAGTTACTAGCCTTTTCGTCCCAGGGGCGCGGTTGATTTCATGTGCGAACCAACCCGGCCGTATCTCAACTGTACCCCAAACTCTCATAGGGTATACTCAAAGGGACCATTTCTCAACGTGATCACCAACGCCGCTGACGGTTCGTCAAACGGATGTCCAGTCTGAAAGATATCTACTTTTCTGTTCTAGGGGCCCGGTTGGATTTCAGGTACAATCCAACCCGGCCACTATCGAACAACAACCAAAACTTGGGCGAAGTATGCCAAAAGATCCGTCTCGTCAAAAGGAATTCAGCGAGACAGATGGCGCGTCAATCAGACGCCCGGTCTGTGAGTAATTTGTTTTTTTATTCCAGGGGCCCGGTTGGTTCGTGAGCGAACCAACCTGACCGCACTCCGACGACATCCAAACCTCGAATGGAGTAAGCCAAAAGATCTGTCTCACTTAGAGGAATCCATCAAAGTCTATGGCACGTCAATCGGACGTCCGGAGCTCAAGATATGAGCGTTTCCGCTCCGAGGGCCCGGTTGGTTTCGTGTACGAACCAACCCGGTCGAACCCCAAGTATTTCGAAACCTTGAGTGTAGTATACTGAAATGACCGTCTCGATCCAAGTATCGCATCGCCGCTGACGTCGCATCGTTCAGAGGCCCGTAGCTGAAGTTATGTGCAAAAGACCGAAAAGGTCTGGAAACATGGGGTCTGGGCCCGGACTGTCCCGGCCCAACCCCCCCCCCCCCCCCCCCCTGGGTCCGGGTGCGACCCGGCCCAGCCAGGGCAGCCCGGCCCGGTCCGGGCATGACCCGTCCCGGCGGGTCGGCCCAGCTGGGCTCGTCTCGGCAGAGCGGCCGAGCAAGGGGAGCCGCAGGGTGTGCAGCCCCCGCGGGAAGAGGAACCGCGGCCCCACGTGGGGCCTCCCTTCGTCAGCGGACGCAGAAAAGCCGCGTCCCGTGTATCCCGGTTCCCCGTGGCCGCGGAACCGCCTCGCCGCCGTGGCTTCAGCCACGGCGGGTTTTGCTGGCGGCGCGCTGGAGTGAGATTCCGCGGTCCACCGGATGCGCTCCGGTGGTCCGTTTTGCATGCAGTCTTCGCCAGTCGTCCTCCCGGGACCCGACCTTCACTAAAAGTCCCTCAAATCGCCCTTATGGCTCCATTTTCCATCGTACGCCATTCCTCACACCAACGAAGAACTGCAGAGGGTTGTTGGGCTGTGTTTGTTTGGCCCGCACCCTCCACGTTAGGTGATAACAAACGGGAAAAAAATAATCAACACATGAAAAAAAACAAGGCACAATTTTAAATACATTAAAATTGAACTTGATCTTTGTTTTAGATGAACAACAACGGGAATAAAATCTTATCTTCAAATAAAATCCCTACCTCACCGCAATCGTCGAGCGTGCATTCTTCGCGGAATTGACCGTCGCGGGAGAACGTGATCGTCGCGTCGCGGAAGGGCGTCGCGTCGTCGCGGGAGGGCGTCGCGTCGTTGCGGAAGGGCATCGCGTCGACGATCTCCGAGGGTTAAAGAAACACACTGATTTAATTATAACAATTAAATCCATGTTGAGGATAGAAACCACAATAGAATTTAAAAGATTTAAATCTCCTACCTCAAGCAGTTGATCGAAGATTTGTCGCGGGGGAAGAACGTCGTGGAAGAAGCGTCGGTGTCGCGTCGATCTCCGGGGTCGGGCGTTCTTCGCGTTCTTCGCGTTCTTCGCAAAGGAGGATGAATATCTCAAGCCTTGGAGTCTTCTCCAAATCCTCTCAACGAGTAATCCTCAAGAAGAAAAGTGTTGGTCGTATTTTATTAACATGCCAACGGTTTGAAAACAGGTTACGAAACGAACACAGTAATTCATAGAATTAATTTCAACGAATTAACCACCCAATTAATAGAAGCGTTTAATAGTTTAAGAAACACCCCATTTTACTTTCATTTAATAGGGGTTTTCGCTGGTGAGTTACTTAGCGGAAAAGAAACGGTGGGGCTCGTGCGGGCCACACCTCACAAATATCCTTCCAAGAGGGTAGGATATTTTGAAGTGTACCCTATCCGCTTTAACTCAGCTTAAGCAGCATTAAGTGGCTTTCAAGTGGATTTAAGTGAAATAAAATAAAGTTTTTCGCACCACTTTATTTTATTTTCTTCACATAACCCCCCAAAATTAAAAACCACACCCAAGAAAACACAACTCCGGAAAATGCGTTTATAAGAAAATATCGGCGCTGCGATTCCATCGGTGCCCTCAGAATTCGATTCTGAGAACCGGTTCAAAAGATAGAAAAACCCACTCGTTCGTTCACTGAACGTACCCGAGGCAAACTTTGGAAAATGATTCCGGGCACAAAGGGCCTCGGAATCATGTGCCGTCTGAAACTGCGTTCTTGTAAAATACCAAAGAAAATTTTAAAAAAAATCATTGAAATTTCCGGGTCTTTACATTACTCCCACCACAGGGATTTACGTCCTCGTAAAGCTTTAACACCAACTAGGTTCACAAAAGCGGTACAGAGCACGCATCTGAGCCTTCCACTCCCATGTGCTCACCTAGAGGTTCCCGTACTGCCAAAGAAAGTGCACCCGATGAATCGAACTCCCTCGAAGGATCCGCTCCTGTCGATCCTCGATCCCCACTGGAACCTCCCTGAAAGATACCCCATCACCATCGTCCAGCTCCTCATGGTCGATGATATGCGAAGGGTCAAGCACGTATCACCTCAGCTGAGATACGTGGAAGACGCCGTGCACCCGGTGCAACAGAGGTGGATGGGTGAAGCGGTAATCCACCTCGCCTACCCTGCTGGGGACCTAGAAAGGTCCATTGAACCTCAGAGATATCTTGCTGCCTCAGCTACATCTCCGTAAACCTCATCGAGGTGAGACCCGTATAAGGACGTGATCATCGTCCTCGAACTCTAGAGGTCTACAATTCCTGTTAGAACTGAAACTCGAAATGACTGCTTCCATGAGGGTAAGGTTGACCGAATCAAGAGTGATTGATCGCACCCTCCTGTGCATGAGTTATCCTATGCTTACTGGGGTTTCCTTTTCGCCGACCAAGGAAAACCAATCCCGAAGTCGTAGTTAAACCAAAACCTTTTTTCCTAATACCGTCAATTTGTGTATGAACTGTGATTTCCCAGTCCATACTCAAACCAACGTCATAAGGCCTCGACGCAGCCACCAAGAGATTCCAACCGAAACTCTCACCTCGAGGGTCTGACCACACCATCATCATAAGTGTGATTATCGGGTCTTCTCCCAAGGTATCTCCAGACGTGAGGGTCAAGTCTACGGCTTACCGGAAACTCTAGGTCTGGGACAAGATTTGTGGAAGTGATGAATGATTCATATCGACGTCTATTACTACAACACCTAGTAGTGGACACAGACCATCCCTTGAATCATTTTTAGAGCCATTGGGTCGCACTCCTTGACCGCATTCAGCTGCACTCTTCATCTTCCCTCTAGCACCCTGAGCTTGGCGGGTAAAACTAAGGCGGGTGGTTGTAGCATGTTAAGATGTACACCACCTCATGCTGCTCTCCTAGCTCTGCCTCCATGTCTGCCGCTTTGTAGACTCATCTCTCTTTAAAGCTTCCTTTTCTTGAAACATTTAACACGCCCGAGTCTCTAAGACTGGCACCGGTTTCCTGTTTCTTACTTCACTGTGCAGTCATCATCCACTCCTGGATGATCTGCACCTTCTTTTCCTACGATCCGGAAGAGCTACTAAAATTTCTCTTTTGCCAAAAAGAAAAAACCCGGTCTCATCCCCCCTGAATGAACCACGCCCATTGCCTAATACGGTCAATCATGACATAAAGGATGCATTCATTCCATGGATGACGTCGTAAGGCCTCGACGTAACTACTAAGAGATCCAACTATCACTCTCACCTCCAAGGGTCGAGTCACACTGTCAGCATCAGTGCGAGATCACTGGGTCTCCTCCAGTAGAAATCTCGAAAGTGAGGGTCAAGTCAGCAGTCTTAACCAGGACCACTCAGTATCAACCAAACAAAAAGGACAGGAAAGCAAACATCACAAAGATAAGTGTCTTTTTTTATTGCACCTCATAGTACAAAGACACGAATACAACAGAAACATGGAACTAGAAGTACAAGGGACGTATCCACTAGTTCCTCTCCAGTCCACCTGCTCCTGGAGCTCTACTACCTTGTCCACTGCTTGGCTGTTTCTCAAGCACCCACCATTGCTTCTGCCTCGGTGGCTCCTCCAAATCCTGCGGATCAACTGTACGAGGAGTCGGACAGTCACGTGCTAGGTGACCCTTTCCGCTGCATTCATAACACTTCTTGCTCCTCGTACGGCTGGCTCTGGTCCTCTTGGACCTCTGCATCATTTGTCTACTACCCACAGATGACTGGGCTACTGATCTAAAACCCTGCGGTAAAGGAAGAAGCTCATGTACACGCTCGGGGTGTAGAGCTACTGGCACAAACTCCACCCTGAAGAAGGTCTCAAAGTATTCCCATGTGAAGTCCATCCCGTCGCAAAACTGGAACAAGTGGCTCCACCACCTGCCTGCTGCTTCCTGAAGAAGGCTGGCAGCAAAGATCATCATGAAGTCTGTCGGCGTCCCCACTAGCCTGAAGACTCTCACCACATCCTCCATCTATTCCTTAGCCGCCTGCGGGTCCGTCTCTGCTCGGAACTTGGGTGGCCTCTGGCACTGGAACTCGTGAAGCGCACTCAAGTGGCATGCATCGCCTACTGCTGGGGCTGGTGGCATCGATGTCCCAACGTATGGTAGAACCTCTTCTGCCTCCGTTGGTGCCTCAACTGCAAGAGGGCCCTGTAGCGAAGCCTCGTCGCTCGGCAGGCTGTCAGTACGCACATCCCTCTGGGCTGTAGCTGGTCGTCCGAGAAAAGGAATCCTGAAAGAAACAACATGACATGGTCAAACGATTATACCTGGTGAGCTGACCTGGTTTGAGATGACATTTAAAAACTTCTGGAAACACACACGCAGTCAGTGTTTTTTTGTGCACAGAGTCAGAAATAGGTTGTCAGGGTCCTGGTGTATGGATACGTCGGCTGCCCGCACCAACACTGGCCTCCCTGAACTGGAAACCACACTCGGTACTCTTAACACTATTGCTTCACAGAAAGAAAAAAAATATCAGAGTCCCAAGTTCTGCGGTAGAACCGAACTCCTCTGATACCAATTTGTCACGACCCGTCCTCGGGGCCCATGCCATGACTACCACAATCCTGCCTTCCATAGGCCAGGGGATGGCGACTAGCACCAAAGGCATAAATCCCGATAACTGGGAAGACATTACCTTTATAAAAGTAAACAAAAAACCAGAGAGTACAAGTGGAATTAAAACACTAAGTACAAAGAGAAATGCTGAAAGGTAAATGGGCCAGAATACAAACCCAAAAGAAAGTACAGCTACAACTGAACAAGTACAACAGAAAATACAACAACTGGAAGGACAGAAGCGTCTCCTGGGTCATCCTCCTCGGATCCTACCTGAAGGGTAGGTACAGATGGCGTAGCTCCTAGATCGTCCACCACAGATCCTACCTGAAGGGTAGGTACAGATAGCCTCCACAACGCTCTCGCCCATCAACCTCCTCCGTGTGTCATCTCATCGCGAAGTCCACCTCCGGATACTGACTCATCGTGTATTCCACCTCTGGGTAATGACTCGTCGTGTAGTCCACCTCCGGGTACCGTCTAGTCCTCGAACACTCGGCCTCTATCAAAACTGTCGTCGTCTGCAACCAACACAACGAGGTGCAGGCATAGCCCGTGCAGGGGTGAGTATAATGATACTCAGTAGGGACCCCGAGACCCTCAAGGTCTCACTAAAACCAACAAGGATAACCAAAAAGAAGATCTCAATATATAACCTCTACTTAGGTATATGACCATTCATATACCTAAGTTATTCAGTAACCCATCTCAATCATGAGGAAACACAATGGTTATGAAATAAACAGATAACCACTACCCAGGTATATGCCCATACATATACCTAAGTTATAAAGTTACCCATCTCAATCATGAGGAAACACAAAGGTCATAGACTCAGCTCAAACCAGGATTTTCATTATCCAAACTGTAACTGATGAAGAGCCCCGTCGCTGGACTATACAGTGGTCCTGTCACGACTCCGAGGTACTGCTCACTAACCTAAGACTGCTGAGGTACTCCTCCTGTCGAGTACTGTGGGCTGGCTGCTACAACCAAGCGCTTCCCACCATGACTCTACCGCTACAACCAAGCGCTCCCCCTCATAGCCTCCAGAGGTACTCCTTCTGTTGAGTACTGCGGGTCTGCCGCTACAACCAAGCGCTCCTCCGCCGTGGGTCTGCCGCTACAACCAAGCGATCCCCACTGGGCTATCTGAAACACACCAAGTTGATCGGTCAAGCAGTCGTCATGTCTTAGCCAGCTACACGGTCTCCTTATTCCGCACGCTCGTCTCCGGGAGGGTCTGCTCCACGAGCTGTTGGTCGATACTACAAGTATCACAAGGTTCCACGAAAAAAGTATCTCAAGGGACCGCCTCGTCACAGGGGTCTCAACACAACAGATGGCGCGTCAATCGGACGCCCGGTCGGTGAGTTACTATCCTTTTCGTCCCAGGGGCCCGGTTGGTTTCATGTGCGAACCAACCTGGCCGTATCTCAACTGTACCCCGAACTCCAATAGGGTATACTCAAAGGGACTGTTTCTCAACGTGATCACCAACGCCGCTGACGGTTCGTCAAACGGACGTCCGGTCTGAAAGATATCCGCTTTTCTGTTCCACGGGCCCGGTTGGATTTCGGGTACAATCCAACCCGGCCACTATCCAATAGAAACCCAAACTCGGGAAAAGTATGCCAAATGTTCGGTCTCATCAAGAGGAATTATGCAAGATAGACGGCGCGTCAATCGGACGCCCGGTCTGTGAGTTATTGGTTTTTTTATTCTAGGGGCCCGGTTAGTTTGTGAGCGAACCAACCCGACCACACTCCGAAGACATCCAAACCTCGAGTGGAGTAATCCAAAAGATCCGTCTCACTTATAGTAATCCATAAAAGTCGACGGCACATCAATCGGACATCCGGAGCTCCAGATATGAGTGTTTCTGCTCCGAGGGCCCAGTTGGTTTCGTGTACGAACCAACCCGGCCGAACCCCAAGTATTCTGAAACCTTGGATATAGTATACCAAAACGACTGACTCGATCCAAGGATCGCATCGCCACTGACGGCACATCGTTCGGAAGCCCGTAGCTCATGTTATGAGCAAAAGACCGAAAAAGTCTGGAAATGGGGGGTCTGGGCCCGGACCGTCCCGGCCCAACCCCCCTGGGTCCAGGTCCGACCCGGTTGGCGCGACCCGGCCCGGCCAGGGCGGCCCGGCCCGACCTAGGCGCGACCCGGCCCGGCGGGGTGTGCAGCCCCCGCAGGAAGAGGAACTGCGGCCCCATGTGGGGCCGCCCTTGGTCAGCGGACGTGGCAAAGCCGCGTCCCATGTCTCCTGGTTCCTCGAGGTGGCGGAACCGCCTTGCCGCCGCGGCTTCAGCCGCGACGGGTTTTTCCAGTGGCGTGCCGGGCGTCGACGCCACCTCCGGCACGCCGACGTGAGATTCCGCGGACCACCGGACGCGCTCCGGTGGTCCGTTTTGTGTGCGGTCTTCACCAGTCGTCCTCCCGGGACCCGACCTTCACTGCAAGGCCCTCAAATCGCCCTTGCGGCTCTGTTTGCCGTCGTCCACCATTCTGCACACCAACGAAGAACTGCGAAGGGTTGTCGGGACGTGTTTGTTTGGCACGCACCCTCCGCCTTAGGTGATAACAAACGGGAAATAAAATATTCAACACATGAAAAACAACAAGGCACAATTTTAAATAAATTAAAATTGAACTTGATCTTTGTTTTAGATGAACAACCACGGGAATAAAATATTATCTTCAAATAAAATCCCAACCTCGCCGAAATCATCGAGCGTGCGTTCTTCGCGGAATTGACCGTTGCGGGAGAACGTGATAGTTGTGTCGCGGAAGGGTGTCGCGTCGTCGCGGGAGGGCATCGCGTCGTTGCGGAAGGGTGTCGCGTCGACGATCTTCGAGGGTTAAAGAAACACACTGATTTAATTATAATAATTAAATCCATGATGAGGATAGAAACCACAAAGGAATTTAAAAGATTTAAATCTCCTACCTTAAGCAGTTGATCGAAGATTTGTCGCAGGGGAAGAACGTCGCGGAAGAAGCGTTGGCGTCGCGTCGATCTCCGGGTTTGGGCGTTCTTTGCGTTCTTCGCATTCTTCACGAAGGAGGATGAAGATCTCAAGCCTTGGAGTCTTCTCCAAATCCTCTCAACGAGTAATCCTCAAGAAGAAAAGTGTTGGTCTTATTTTATTAACATGCAATCGGTTTGAAAACAGGTTAAGAAACAAAAAAATTAATTCATAGAATTAATTTCAACGAATTAACCACCCAATTAATAGAAGCGTTTAATAGATTAAGAAACGCCCCAATTTACTTTCATTTAATAGGGGTTTTCGCGGGTGTGTTACTCAGTGGAAAAGAAACTGCGGGGCTCGTGCGGGCCCCACCTCATTAATATCCTTCCAAGAGGGTAGGATATTTTGTAGTGTACCCTATCCGCTTTAACTCAGCTTAAGCAGCTTTAAGTGGCTTTCAAGTGGCTTTAAGTGAAATAAAAAAAATTTTGTCGCACCACTTAATTTTATTTTCTTCACTTAACCCCCAAAAATTAAAAACCACACCCGAGCAAACGAAACTCCGAAAAAGGCGTTTCTAAGAAAATATCGGCACTGCGATTCCATCGGGGCCCTCTAAGCACAAGTTCAAAAGTTAGAAAAACCCTCTCGTTCGTTCACTGAACGTACCTGAGCCAAACTTTGGAAAATGATTTTGGGCACACCGGGCCTCAGAATCAGGTGCCGTCCGAAACTGTGTTCTTGCAAAATCCCAAAGAAATTTTTTTAAAAAAAAAAATCTATGAAATTTCCAGGTCTTTACAGTAATGGCATTTATTTTTTGTGAAATCATATCATGAATATATATATATATCACATATTAAATATACATCCATGTGTTAATATATATTTTATGATATCTCTAGGTACTTAAAGGATTTCCTCGTGTTCATTTCATAGTGTTGGTCCCATTGAAAAATGTTTTTGGGATTGGATGTGACCATGGGTTAAATGATACTGATCATACAATGGTTTTGGATCAATGATTTTTCTCATTATTCTTATGTATTATACACTCCATCCTTTATTTATAATTAAGAATCTATCCTATCTGTTATTTATATGTAAATCTAATGATAATTTATATTATAAGGAGTTATTTCATGTTTTCTTAGTTATGAATTATTTGGATTTCGATTTCATTTGAAACTCCTTATTTGATGCGCATGGAAATATAATTTATATATGAACAATTTCTAATTCATCATAAAGCAATAATACATTTTAATTGATATATTTGGGGTGAAACCATTGCCACATGGTTATTTTTATACCCCCAATGCAAATCACCGGCCCTTGGTGATTGTGAGTACACATATGTCCATGTAGTGAGATGACACTAGTTAAATGGTAGGTTAAATCAGGTTAGTTTATTACACCCCATATCATTACAAATATCATGTAATCCTGGAGTTTCTATATAAATAAAAGTTCATTCTCTTTATTTTTAATTTTCAATTTTAATTTATAAAATCATAAACCATATCTTTATTATTGTAGCATATGTTATAATGATATGTCTAGTTCATGAATCTCTTATCATATAGATGAAAAATAATTCATTTAATAAATGATATGTTCCTTAAAAAATCGTTAAATATATAAACAATTTTCATTCGTGAACATTTAAAATAGATCATAAAGAAGAATATAGATGATTATTTACTATTATGTGATTAACTGATATGAAATTTATGATGGGTAAAATATTCATATTGTGAATATTCATATTAACTATATTTTGAATGACAGGCTCATGGAATATATTATTTATATCATGGAAACATATAATTTTTAAATTTAGACTAAAAAAGGTAAAAATAATGTAAAATCATAAAACTAATAGGTATTTATGAATGGATATTTTTTCCATTTGATTATAGGAATGTTCTAAGGATTTAACAAAATACATTTGGATAATTAATTCAAAACAAAAATCATATTTTTTGTTAATTTCTGATGATATTATCTAATAATTCAAAAAAATATAGAGTAATTTCTAAAAAACATACAGTATGTGGATGAAATTTTTAAAAGGTAATGGATTAAACTTTGTGAAATAATTATCAACTAGTTGCATCTTCCAATAGAAATTTTAGGTCTCTAAATTGATAGGAATAAATAAAATCATTAAATTTTACATTTTATAAAAAAATGAATTAATCAATGATTTATAAGAAAAGAATATATTAAAAATAGTATTTGGAATCAAATGTTTTATAATTGAATAAATTAGAGATATTAAAAAAAGACATTATTAATTGAGATTAAGGTTTCAAAATAGATGTGACAAAGAAAATATCAAAGATATAAATGTGTATAAGTAATAATGGGTGTATGTTTTAATTATAAAGGAAAATAAAATAATAAAAATATTATTAGACACTTGGGGGTATCTTTTAGTATGAAAAATTTAAATTGGAATGGCCATGAAATTTATTTAAAACTATCAAAAATGTAATTGTGGATAACAAATTTTTCTTAGGGAAGTCATTCCTATTTAGTATAGGTGGTAAATTTATTAAAATATTCAGGAATAAAAAATCAAAATAGTTCTCCAAGAATATAAATTATTCTAAAGGATTGATTTATAATAATATTCTAACTGATTTAAATAAGAGTTTTAGTTTGTTTATTAATCAAAAATAGTATCATGAAAATATTTTGACCGGTTTAGAGTGGTAACTCTTATGGATGACATTCTTAATATTAGAGATAGGATAAATGTGTAGATAAGATACCTCAAGATACATAATTGGAGGATAAAAAATATAATAAACACAATATATCCTTATAAATAATTGTTTTTATAAAAAAATAGGACAAAATTGTACGGAAACTCAAAATATTATGTCTAAAGACACACAAAATATTGAATTTTTTATTTGTGATCATAATAGGACTTATAATCCTTAATGTAAAAATTACATTTATATGGTCAATAAAAAATGATATTGAACTTGATAGATGACTATTCAATCCATGGAATCTATTAAATTTTCAAACGAAATATCTCTAAGACTGAGTATTGATTAATTATTTTTAAAATTATGGAGGAATATTAAAAAATATTTATAAAGAACTAAATATATTTTAAAAAAATAATAAATAAACCATTATAATATTTTATTTGAAAAATCCACTTTTGATTTAGTGGATTCATTAAAAATTGGTTAATTATGTTGATGAATTCAACAAATTTATAAAAGAATACAATATTATGGACCAAATATTAATATATAGTATATTTATCATAGGTACATGTTTAATGAGGAACATTATGATATATTGCAAAAATTCATGTCTCTTTTGATAGTAGGATTAGAGGATTTTTTCGGTTTATGGAGTTTTTATTGAATTAATTGACTTGTGATTCCAAATAATCATCTCATATAAAGTGACTTAGAACCAAAATAATTAATCAGGTTATAGATGAAACTTTCCTTGTGAGATTATCAATTTATTGGTCTCAAAAATCATACTATAATGTCTAAATGTTTACCACTTATAGTTTAAATTTTTTTCAACAATATTATCTGAAGTTAATTTTGGGGGGAAGCACATATATATTCTATAATATTATAATTTAAAAATATAATAATCTAGAACATATCCCTTCAAATGAAGACTATAATATATATAGTGATCTATAAAATATAATGTCTTGTATATGAGTGTTGGGCTAATGATAGAATGTTTGAGAATCATTATCCTGATTTTTAAAAAAGGGAAACATATATCTATTAAGTCACAAGTAATAAAATTTTATATATTTCTGGAATATACTATGAGATTTCCCAAACAGAAAATATATATAATTTATATCATTTTAAAAGATTAAACATTTCAAATAAAAACTCAATCACACTCCTATAACCCAATGGTTGAGTGTCTTTAAGGACTAGTTACCTACCAGACATATTATTTAATATAGAATGTATTAAAAAAATATCTCCTTCATGGTTTCCTTATAGAGATATCAATCATAATATTATTCAGCATTGCCTGGATAAAATTGAAACTTATTAAAAGGTTTCTATCAAATGATCAATTTGGGTGAATAAATATCAATTCATCATATATGATTTATCATTAGACAATATATAAGTGAGAAATATTAACATTGGTGAAATGTAATGGTTAATGTAATAATATCGGGGAATTAAAGGAAGTGTTCATAAGTCAGGATAACATAATCGTATATCATAGAATAGAAATGTGGAATTATAAAAGGATAATCATGATATCATGGAATATAACATGGAAAAAGAATGTGGAATAATAAATTTTAAACTAATCTAATATAGAATAAGAATGTGGTACATTTATAAAAAATGAAACTCAAAACATATGATAAAAATCTCTACTAACACCATCATAACATAATGGACAAAGCTAACTACATCATTTTTATTCATAAAATAGTTGACTTGGATAATATATCATGTCCCAAATATTTTATATCAAAATATACTTACAATTACACATTCATTGGAGTGGTATATAATTATGGTGAGACCAATAGCATAACAAAATAACATTACATATCTCTTTTGAAAAAAATGGTAGCTATTAAAATCATATCATTATTATCCTATAGAAATAAAATGGGTTACATAAAATTTTCATGATATCTCTAATTTGAAGAAAATAAATATTGGATTGGATGATAACCAATGTAATATATCCTAAAAGACATATATCAAAAATCAATTTAAAGGACAATATAAAAAAATTAATATCCATAACAATATCTCTTGGAAAAGTAAAATAAGATGGTATAAAATTTGGCAATATGTTTCATACGAATTTTGAATTATTCCCATAAAAATAATGATAATATATACTATAAAAATCATTTACAAAATGAAACATAATCAATTTTAAATATTTATTTAAATAATATATTATCTCTGAAATGAAACATTGTGATGAAATAACAGTAAGGTAGAAGAAACGTGAATAAAATTCTAAAAATGTTACATAAGGTCAAAAAAATACTTTTACAATTTTTTAATTGATCTAATATAACCCATATCAATGAAAGGGTAATAAAATTAGATTTTAAATAGAATTATAAGGTATTATTAGAGGTAAAAATCAAAATTATCATACAAAAAATTAAAATAGAAACTAATTTCAAGAAACATTATGGGTAAATAAGATAGATATCAAAAATATAGAGTGAAAATTATAATTTACAACATTGTATTTTTTCATGTAAGAATAAATTTAATTGGGAACTATTAGAAGGAAATATGATTTTGATGGGAAAATGATAGATATATAGTATGAGTCGCTATATAAGGAAAATATTTCCAACATAGAAGGATATATCTAAAAGAGAATGAATATATCTCAATAAAGGGAAATTGTGTTATGAAAACCCCTTACCTTAGATTCCACTTTCTCAAAGGCACAAAAAAACCATGTAAAATCAACATAGTTTTATTATTAATCTATATAAGAAATTTATTTATTCAATTTGTTCCATACTTTCTTTGATATAGTTTTCTCAAACCATTCTCATTGATCATGTTTTAATCACCACCTTGAATCACATAGAAATTATATAGATATGTTTGATGAAATTTTGGATTCATGTTATTATAAATTTCAAAATATTTAAATTTTATTTATTTTTTTAGGGAATTGGAATTTTTTATCCAAAATTGTGAGATATTTGGTGAATTAGGATTCTGATTTGAAATTATGGCATTAGAACACCTCATAAATATTTTTTAAAACGTATAATAAATCTCATTTATTGGTTTGGGTGCTCAAATGGATGTTAGAGAAGGGTTGGGGTGACCTATAGATGAAGTTTTAGATAAAGACATCTGTTAAGACATACAGACCACAAATTATAACATGGAATACGGGTGCCTAAAAGACCATAACAAATAGACGACGGGTTGTGTTACGATAGATTATATGGGGGAGGACCATGTAGTACTAAAAAGGATGTGTCATGGGGATATTTTTTGGTTTATTCCTAGTGGCATTCCATACATGGGTAACACCAAATATGGGGTGGTCATGGTTTTTCCTTATTCCCCTTTTGTGGTTATTTTAACCGTTAACTAGAGACCTTATTGTAGTTTGGTTTAGGTGAGATAGCACCATGACACACCCTAATAGGGTATTCACCATATCAGGTCTCAAGGAGGCATGTTTGTCAAGATCGTCCATGGGGGTGGGTTACACTACAATGCAAGGTCCACACTACAGCACAAATTGGTCAAAGGAAACTACAGTGTAGTCCAATCAGGCCACATAATGGTGGAATATAGTGGATTTTACCCTTTACTATTTGGGGTTCAACCAAACTATAGTTCGTTCATCAATGACATAGTTTTTCCTTGTATTGATGTACCATGGAGTGGTCATCATGACCATGACATCATCTATGTTTGGTATAATCTCTTTAAATGGGGGAATACTGGTAACATCCATTTCAACCCACCTCCTCCCCCCCCCTAATTTTTTATGGGACTAGGTTCATTTGAATGATTCTATTTTGGTCTGTACCTTCCTTAACCTTCCCCCATTTTCTTCCACACATAATTGTGTGCTTTTGGGTGTGATTTTTCAAAAATTTAGGAAATGTTATTAATCTTCTTTCCTCTATTTTGATATCATTTTATATACATCTAATTTTTGATGATTTATTTAAGGTTTATTTATTTTTTCCATTAAATAATGGTATAAATATTTTATATTGTTTGGGATATTTAATGAGATAGATAGATGATGTCTCGTGGTGTTGATAATATTTTTTACTCACTATTTCATTAGAGGTTTCTCACTTGGTGAATTTATTTAATATTTCAACCATAATTGCCTAAAATTAATGATTTACTAGGAATTATATAATAATAATTTTTGCAATGATCGTAGGATCTTGATACTTTGTTGAGGTACATTTTGTTTTGAATTTTGTTTATATCTATTTAAAATAGTTAATGGAATGACTCCAAAAATTAAAAATGTTCTTAGGAGTATTTCGAGACTTTAGGAAATGAAAAGGGGGAGAAAAGGTCCCTAACATGAATAGATAATGGTTAGTACTAACCGTGTTCCATGACTGTGTCGCATGGAGGGCGGAGGAGCATGGTTAACAAACCATAAAAGGTGGCCCAGGAGACTGTGAAAATTTTTCCCCCTCTGATAGAGAAAATATCATGGGTACTATATGATTTTTTAAACTATATGAGTGTCCCAGGTAATCCATTCATCTTGGCTTTCCCATGGATAAAGGATATGTCATGGTTTGTGCATGCTTTTCTGAACCATGCGGCCTAAACCCACATCCCTTTAAAAATAAAAATAGTGTATTTTTTCCTCGTTGTAATTACATGATCAAAACTGATTTTCAACCCCATTCTATCCCTGAAAGCCTAAGGTGTCAATAAAAATCTCTTACCTACTCCTTCAGAGGTTATCCATTTATTTCAAGACATTGGATGTTCTGTATAGTGAGATTCAAAGACCGGGTTAATTGTACAACTCTATTTCCCTATATTTTATAGAAGAATTTTTTTTGGGATTCCTTATTTCTACCAAATTTCATTGTCCCTATTTATATATAGTTATTTACCTTTTTATTTGAGGTTATTTAAGCTTAAATCAATGGTCTATATTGGAAA
Source organism: Viscum album (assembly GCA_963277665.1). Taxonomy (NCBI): domain Eukaryota; kingdom Viridiplantae; phylum Streptophyta; class Magnoliopsida; order Santalales; family Viscaceae; genus Viscum; species Viscum album. The sequence goes on along the minus strand of OY728164.1, from coordinate 2,003,144,981 downwards.
ATAAGTTTTCTTCGTGTATAAAGTTGGAAGTATATAAGATTTCTTCTGTGGTATTTATGTATTTATTATGTTGTGGTTATTTTATTGTGTTTTCATGTTGTGTTTTTTCATGTCTATAAATAATAAGAGTAGATATTGCCTTTTAATGATATGATTGACCTCTCATAAATCTATTCAGGTATAATGATGATTGAGAGATAGAGCTTAAAGACACACAAGTGTGTCCAATTCCATGAAAATAGTAAATGGGTTATAAATGATGAGATGGATGGATTAGATGATTAAACCAGTTTGTATTATTGTTTGAACAGGTTATAATGACATCAGTTATTTTTTTCTTTATCATAAATAAAATATGTTTTGAAAAGGAAATAAAAATAAATGGTAAATTGTTAATGGGGGTGATTATATTGTTTATTTGTTTTAAAGAACCTTTATAGTAGTGTAAAATTTATAAATGGTCAAATGGTTTACAAATAGAAATGGGTTAAATATGTTGAGTGATATATACCATGTAAACAAAGGTGAATATAAAAAGGGATTTCATAATATTGTGATTTTTTTAAAAGAAAAAGTGTATTGGGCCTTGGAAAATATGAATTGATGAAATGGTTAGAGATGATGGACATGATGGTTCCCACCCATCTATAAGGAATTTGGGCATGGTTCTATTTATCCTCTATTTAGGATGTCTATACATGAAACTTTGAATCCATTAATTTATATGATTGACACAACATTGCTCATTATTGGCTTCGATGTCGTAAACAAAATCTGATCACTGTTATAATTTGATATGGTATGGATAATTTTTCTAATTCACCTCAGTATGTGAAACTAAAATTATTAATGAATGCCACATATTTTAAGTATATTTGAACCCTTTATTGATGGATCAATGTTCTATCATGGATCCAAGAAGATCATATTTGATCATGTGTCACTTATAAATAGGGAGGTTGAAGTTTTTTTTAAGGTTGGGGTTGAAGCCTCATTTATTATTAAATCAAAGAAAAACCTCTTTTAACTGGGTAGAGGGAGACCCATTACATAGCCCAAAGGCCCAGTGTGAATTTAGCCCATTACATGGCCCATAGACCCAAATTTTTGGCCCAAATCCCATTATGTGAATAGTTCTGCTACAGTACTCGCGCTACAACAGTACCGCACTGTACCCATCGCCGCTACAGTACCCTGCCACTGCTACAATGACATGCCGCCGCTATAGTTCCCACCATTTCTACAGTCTCTGCCGCTGCTACAGTACCTGCGCCCCATGGGTTTTGAACCCCCATTTTTCATGTAGCTTTACGGGGTGCCTACCACTAAGCTAAACCCCAACTACAAATTGGGAGGTTGAAGTGTTTAATTGATAATTTTAAATATTATACAATCTATTTCCTTGACAACCTTAAATATTATTCATTTTTACCCTTGAATACACCATTACTAAGAGGGATATTACTTTAGTCAAGATTTGTGGTGGTCTACTAAGTTTTACAAACACACTTCTTGGGATATTTTCGGTACCCGAGTAGATTTCATGTTTATTGGTCTAGATAAGGGTAAAAGTCATATGATAGATGGTTTAGTCTAGATTTTTGGTTGGATCATGGATGAGGGGATGGGGATGATGTCAGGAAATATTTGGGATATTTTTATTATGTATCTTTTTTTTTCTTAGTAACATGGAACAATTATGGTAGAAAATTTTTATTATATTGGTTTGTGAGAACTTACCCAGTTTTGGGGTCCTTTTATATAATGCATGGTTATCATTTGTTACTAATACTTATCAATTTGGTAACTGCTTATTTTTATTTTTGTTGTTGAAATTATCTGTTTAAGACTGTATATAATTACTACGAACCTAATAAGACCCTCACATCTAGTCAGTGGCATTTGGTGTATGGGCAAACATGCCTAAGGTCATATAACGAACCGACCTAAGGCACACATTTAGTGTCACTTAGGTTCTGATGTTGAAAATTTGTATCATAGAGTGTTTTATTTTATATTATTTAACAATTTGGGAATAATATACATGAGAATTTTATGTTTCTTACCTTGGTGTAACAACCCAATATTTTAAAAAATTAATCTATCCTTGGTAGTGTACAAGACACACAACACTGAACATAAATGAACTATGAAATAATATTATCTTAAGTAAGACAATTATAAACTAGCCATTAAATTAGTGGGTATGAGTAATACTATCTGATATATGAAATATATGTATATATATATATCCTACTAAATATTATTTTATTGCTGAAATCATAGTGAATAATCAATGAATTTTTATAAAATTAATTTTTTCATCCAAAAATATGTTTTCTTGAAAAATGATTTTTATTTCATTTTTTAGAAAGAATTGTAACTAATTTATATAAAATTTATAAAATTTATCTTAAAATATGAACATAGTTTTTAAAATCATCATATTTTAATTACCTTTTCAGTAAATTTTGGTATTTTTCAGAAAATATTTACTTTTACTGAATTGTGAAAAGTACTAATTTTTGTAAAAATGTTATTTCTTATCAAAAAGTTAAGTTGCTTAAATGTTCCATTACATTTTAATTATAAATAAATTTAAAAAATATTTTATTATATTTAATACAATAAATTACTTATGAATCAGTTTTATATTATATTTCAGCATAAGTTTATTTTTCAGATTAAAATGGGATTTTTTTAACTATTTAAATTGCATAATGATTCTCCATTTTAATTGATTAAAAACAAAAAATGAGGAATTATTTAAATGAAATTTATTTTATATATATATATATATATTAATTTAAAAACATATATTTATTATTAATAGTCTCATAGTAAATATAAAATCATATTATTCTTGAAAAAAACACTTCTTGAAAACCCACTTTTTAATCACATCAGTCGATCAAATTTTAAATTAAATTATGAAAATTATATGAATTTAATTTTGAAAAAATTAAATCAATATTTTGAATAATTTTAACTTCTATTATCTAAAAAATCCAAATTAATTTTTGGTCATAATCTGTAGAGACTTGTATCTTGACGTACATGGACATTACATTACTTTTGTGGAATACTTAATACATAACAAAAACAGACACACAAGGACCATAATAGTTTAGTGTCTTTGGAAACTTGGAACGTAATCTTCTAATCATGGTGAAAGATCTTCAACATCTCCCATAAGATCATCCCCTTTTTTTTCTTACCAAAAACTTTTCTTTAAATCCTGGGGAAAAGAAAACATATAAAGGGTGAGCTCAAATTCTTGGTAAAGGTAAACAAAAGAAATATTAATCACATCATATACATAAGAACATAACTTTTGGAAATCTTAACAAGCAAAAGAGATCATAATTTCATAACATGGGATAAATCATAGTAGTAAAATGTAATCCCAATAATCATAACATAAAACATGAAACTTTGTGTCATACACACATAATCATAGAGAATCATTTTTTAGTTGTAAAGACTCATTTCCAAGACTATCTTAGCGGAAAAAGTCCATTTCTGAACCGATTTCACTCCTCGTTCCAGTCCTGTTTCACTGAACCGGTTTAACCTGCCGTTCCAGCCATGTCTATCTCACGAGATAAAAAATCTTTACCCAATGCATTGGAGGGAGATATAGGTCCCACCCATCTCATAATGATACCATTCTTATGTGTGCCACAAAATCATAAATCATACATCATTGCATAACCCATGTAATAAATATGAGATTCTTAAACATCGTGACATCACAAAACAATTCATATAAGATAAAGGAATTCATAAAAATAATTCCATAAAAACAAAATCAAATCAATGTAATAATAGGGATAGAAACAAAACCCTATATTATCTTAGATGTAAAATAATTTTGATAAAACACTGGAACTCCATTCTTGAGGAAAATATCCTTTCTACTTCAAAAACACTTTCCTTTCTTAACATGTCATACAATTATAAACTAAAAGAAGTTGATTAAATATAAGCATGAAAACTTTTAAAGGATGTTTCTTGGAAATAATGTTTTAAAAATCCATTCATTCTATATAAGTTAAAAAAATATTCTTCTCATACTTTAGTCAGAAAAGTCAAAAAGTACCTCGTACGAAAAACGACAAAAGATTCCTTTAATATCTTTTACTAAAAACTCACCGAAGGGTAAAATTGGATTTAAACAAATTTAGGTGGATGGAAACAATATTACATATTGAGGTAACATGGATGTGGATGATAAAATACACCCTATTAAATACCAAAGTATAAACAATCTCAGATAAAAATGAGATTGTGATATTTTCCATTACCTTAGGTCCGATTTGCTTCGTAAGTGTCCGAAACTCCTGTATAATTCTTTAAATAATGTTATTGACTTATTCTAGAATCTTAATTATTTTTATGATATTATATATGGTCATATTCTTAGCTTCTTATTAGTAATATTTCATTACTACTTGTTGTTCGGGTGTTTATTAATTTTTGTTCTTATGCGTGTTTTGTCGAATAAATTCTTATTTTTCTTTTTAGGTTATGGATAACTAATTTAAATAATGGTATTAGTGTAATATATATCATATTTATTCATTCAGTTAATTTATAATAATTATGCAATGAAGATCATGTAGAACGAGTCGCATCACATTGTGGAGACGGTATTCTGTACGTACGCACGAGTGATGATATCATTCCCATGATCGTGAAATTGTATTGGAGTGTATGTATACTATTTCATAATCAATATTACTTTACAATAATCATATATATTCATTTTTTACACCAATACACCCATCCAAGTAAGGTGGTGGTGGAAAATAGATTACACCACGGCGTGGAGACGGTATTCCGTACGTACGCACGCGCGGTGATTTTATTTTCTGTAGGATGGATAGATGGTGAAATAGGGTTGTTTCATACTTATAATAACATATCAGTATATTATAGATACTGATGTTATTACTTCATAATGAAACAACTAAAGAAGAATAAGTTGAAGAAGAAATAAAGACGAAATAATCGGTAACGGACATTACCTCTTCTTGGAAGCGCTTCTTTAAGACCTCCTTTTAGGGCACTAAAATTGGTCTTTGAAGAAGACCAGGACCTCTAGGATGTATCTAGGGAAGAGGAGAGAATAAATTTTCAGGGGTTTTTCGAGCTTGAAGGCTTAATGTGGTGTGAGGAAGAGGGGGAGGAGGTTCCCTTTTATAAGGGAGGAGAGGGGCTCCTTTGGAAAAACTAAAAATATTATTTTATTATGATGCCAAAAATCGGTTTTAAATAGCTCCAAATTGATTTATTTATAAGATAAGGTGGTGATGTGTCGAAATCCTCTCATCCAATAGAATTTATACAAGTTTAAGTTCCTATTTTAACCTTATCATTTAGATTTAACATTAAGTTATAAAATTTTACTTTTACCGTGTCTTCTTGTGTTCTTACACTATAAGGTTAATAAACTTAAAAAAACAAGCCAAACGAACCCCATGTTTTTTATTATTAATATATATAACCTTATCTAAGTCATTTTTCCGAACCTTAGATTTTTAGGAATAAAATAACAATTAATAATATCATTTGTTTTAAAACTTATTTTATGTCAATTTTAACACTATTTAGTAATTGATTTTTTTGAAAATCATAACAGAATTATTAGTTCTAAAAAAGTTAAGTAAATCAATACTAACATGTCATATTAACCTATAAAATTAGTGGAATTAATTTAAATTCTCAAATTACATTTATTTTGGTATTTATAACATCAATTATGTCAATATTTCATTAATAAGATAATTACTACATCATCGTTGTGTCATAAATAAATTAACTTATTTAATGTCTAAAAATTACAAATAAAATACCATTATGTAGTAAATTTGTTTATCTTTATAATTAATATTTATAGTAGAATTTATATTTTGTATAACCCCGTATTAAAAATTATTTACTTATTAAACTTTGATTTTAACTATTTTAACCCTTCTTTAAATAAATTAATAATAAATGTCCTAATCTAATCCAAGTGGGCCTAAATGGTCATATGTTATTCCTAAGGTTGTTTTTGGTCGAATTAAACTTATCCAATAGAATTAAGACATGTTTTATGGTAATAATAATATCATTTTTACCCTTAATTACCCTATTTACTTTTAACCGTGGTAAATAAAAGTAAAAGCTACTATTCACCAAAAATTATTTTCATGTCCTTGAACCACATTTTAGTCCTTGATATTAACCGTGTCTCTCGGATTTTCTAAATTCTACGCATAGAAGCGGTAAAATTAAGTTTTATGAAAAATTCAGTTTTTTTAACTACCACTTAGTGGTTTCACTATTCATCAAAAAATGAAAGTTTCCAGATAAAATACCAAAAATTAAGCCTAATATATATTTGATATTATAAATTCAAAAATGATGTTTATTTTACCAAATTTAATACATATCAGTAACATTAACTAATTTAAAAATTAATTCCCGTCGTCCAAACAAATAGCGTGTTTTTAAAAGATAATAACTTTCAAAAGATTGACACTTGTTTATGTCTGGTTTAAATGTGAAATTACATCCAATGGACAAAATTGTATTAAATTGTAAAAATATATTCTAAATATACTTTAAAACCACTCAAATTAATAATTTATCACTATTAATTATTTTTATTAAAAAAGTTGTTTTAATTTAAATTTAATAATTTTCACTATTCATTAGAATATGAAAGTTATCCGAAACGTACCAAAATTTCACCCTAAGCTAGTTACAATATTTCGAATCCAAAAATGAATTCCATTTTTAAAAATTAAATTTATAAAATTTCAAAAATTGGTTATTACTATTCATAACGGCTAGTTCATAATAATATTATAATAATATCTCGTTTAGTGAAACTCGGTATTGCGTACTACACACGCTATCGAGGAAGGTCGTGATTGTGTGTAATGTAAGTCGAGTTAGGGATGCATGTTGTGCAAGCTCATTTTGGTGTAGCGTACAACACAAGACATAAATGAAATTAAAAATAATATATTTTTTCATAAAATCTCGGGGTGTTACATTCTACCCCCCTTAAAATGAATTTCGCCATCGAAATTCGTCAGGGTTATAAATGGTTTACTACTCGAAAGTTTCTTTAATAGAAACCCACATAGTAAAAAGGAATACCAAAACTTGGCTTTAAAAATTAATGTATGAAACATAACAGTTACCCAAATTCCCTCATCACTGGGTTTCCACGTAGGAGAACATAGGTGAAAATATGGATATGGGAGAAAAATCTAACCATCATGTTCTGATGGAGAGTGGTAGAGAACATGGATATGAAAAATCCAACAATCACAAAGCCATATATTTTTGACGATCTGAGGTACCATATGATTCATCGGATATAAGGGCACTAGGACAACATTTTTGGTTTTTATGATCATTTCCCTAAAGTTGAAGAATTTGAATTAGAATAAATACTTACTTTATTTTGGTACAATCTCACTGTTGTCCGTTCCTTGAACAATTTCCACTCCATCTCTTAAAGAAATGATATTGAATTTGTTATTCGTGAAGTGTTAGTAGATCATGTGATAGAATGACGGGTCATTCCATCTGTATCAAACAAAAGGTTAGCAAAAGTTATTAAATATACATAATTCGATCTATAGTGAGATTAATAATATATGGTTCCAAAAATCGACTTATATTTCATATATCATACTTCTTAATATAATAAAACTAGTTTCTACTAAACAGGGACTTCCTGTAGGCCAGTGGTAGGTGATAAAGGCCAGTCGCACTTCGGTTGTGGGTTCAATTCCCACAGCCTTGTCAGACGTGATGGGTTGTCACTCGTCCTGCAGGTTGTCCTTTTTCTAAAACTACATTACTATAACATCCCATCAATAATATCGAAAAAAGTTATATCCTTAAACAATAATAACTTATGTCCAACAAAATCCTTTCCAATCTTTAGGCGTATCCAAAATACTACTGTCCAATCTCATATTATAGTGAAAACGATTACCAAAGAGTTCATATAACAAGCATGTTAATACCATCGTTGATCCCCGTATATCATGTGATATGTCTTGTTGGTCACATTCCAAACATTCAATGGCCTTAATCATGTATTCTCTTGAAAAATGAATACCCATTGAATCTTAGTGAAAATATGAGTCCTGTCAAAAGTTAACTCTTTTCACATACCAAAACCTCAAACCATGATATAACTATTTCCTTATATCAGTCATGAGCTCATGAATACTGTCAAACATTTCATTTTCTCTTTATCCCTTTATTATGCGCATTTCATCTTTTTTTCCAAAAATATCTCAATCACTTTCCATGGTTACCAGTACCATAAAATTATTGAAAACCACAATAGACCAATACATAAATATTCCAATATTCCACAATACTATATACAACATTATTTTGGAATCCCATTACATAAACACTTAATCATTGCACCACATAGTTTTCATATTTAACATCGCCAATATAGATCGCATGTGACTTCCCTTTGTCCTTTTCCTTAAGTGGTTGCTCATGTTGATCATCACTAACCCTTGTATTAGGGTATTTATTAGCATAATGCCTCATTTCCTTGCACTTAAAGCATTGAAGTGTTGGTGGTGCGTTCTCTGCGGTCTTTTCTTTATTCACATCATTATAAACCATTTTTCCATTACTTAGACACTCATCTGATCGATGACCTTCTTTTCCACACTTAAATCATTTTCTAGTCCCTTTAAGACAATTTCCACCATGCTTCTTTCGACACTTCGAGCATAAGGAAACATTCATCTTCTTTTCACCATTATTCTGAGATTTATCCTTGAACTCCATCTTTCATTTCTTGTCAAAACTATGAGATGGATTAATAAAACCAACTTCCATTTCTACCTTGATAGCACATCGCACAATTTCTTCATAGCTACTGAAGTCTCTTATAACTAATGCCCTTCGAAGATTTGGTTTTAAGCCACTGAAGAATCGATCAACTTTACATTCAGGTCGGATGATAAAGCTAGATGCATACCTTTCAAGCCTTGTAAAATTTGATTCGTATACACCAACAGATTCATCATCCTTTTTCTTTAGTTCAAGAAACTCCTTCTCCATCATTGTTCGGAGAATACGAGGGAAATACTTATTGAAAAATAAGTTCTTGAACTCGTCCCATTCCATGGACTCAATTTCATCTATTGACCTCGTATTCTTGATAAGATTCCACCATTGATTAGCTTCACCTTCCAAACGATATACTACTAAGATGACTTTATCATGTTCTGAACATTGAAGAACTGAAAATATCTTTTCAGTGGTACTAATCCATTGTTCATCAACAAGTGGATCAGAAGACCCACTGAAAGAAGGTGGACGTTGCCTCATTAAGGACTCAATAGAATAATGTTCCCTTCTATGTTCATTTGGAAGTCTAGAATGATTCATAGCTTGTGTAAGTATAGCAATAAGATTTTTCACTCCATATCCCATAACATTTGTTTGTTCAAGAGGAAAATCATTGCATTGTCCATTGCATTGATCAACACAGTTCCTTCGGGTTCCAGCCATCGTCTAAAACCCAAAAAGAATAGTGTGAGAGTCAAAAATCATGATAGGGAAAACAACATAATAAAGGGGCAGTACCTTCAATATCTAACCTCTTAGGTTTAATTCTAAGATTGTTACCGTAATTGTAGGACAATAACCTATACTTATACTTAACCTTAGGGACATGCCTAGACATACCTAAGAAATATCTCTAGGGATCTCACTAATGTTCTCGCATCCTAGTTTCCAAAGGTTGAATAAACCTTTCCTCTGATACCAACTGTAGAAACTCGTAGCTTGACGTACATGGACATTACATTACATTTTCGGAATACTTAATACATAAAAAAAATAGACACACAATGACCATAATAGTTTAGTGTCTTTGGAAACGTGGAACGTAGTCTTATAATCATGGTAAAAGATATTAAACATCTCCCATAAGATCTTCCCCTTTTTGTTTTCTTACCTAAAACCTTTCTTTAAATCTTGGGGAAAAGAAAACATATAAAGGGTGAGCTCAATTGCTCAGTAAGGGTAAACAAATGAAATATCAATCACATCATATACCAAAGAACATAACTTTTGGAAATCTTAACCTGCAAAAGAGATCATAATTTCATAACATGGGATAAATCATAGTAGTGAAATGTAATCCGAATAATCATAACATAAAACATGAATATTTGTGGAATACACACATAATCATAGATAATCATTTCTTAGTAGTCAAGACTCATTTCCAAGACTATCTTAGCGGAAAATGTCCATTTCTGAACCGAGTTCACTCCTCGTTCCAGTCCTGTTTCACTGAACCGGTTTAACCTGTCATTCCAACCATGTCTATCTCATGAGATATTAAATCTTTACCCAATGCATTGTAGGGAGACATAGGTCCCACCCATCTCATAATGATACCATTCTTATGTGTGCCACAAAATCATAAATCATACATCATTGCATAACCCATGTAATAAAAATGGGTTTCGTAAACATCGTGACATCATAAAACAATTCATATAAGATAAAGGAATTAATAAAAAATAATTCCATCACAACATAATCAAATAAATGTAATAATAGGGATAGAAAGATAACCCTATATTATCTTAGATGGAAAATAATTTTGATAAAACACTGGAACTCCATTCTTGAGGAAAATATACTTTCTACTTCAAAAACACTTTTCCTTTCTTAACATGTCATTAAATTCCAAACTAAAAGAAGTTGATTAAAAATAAACATGAAAACTTGTAAAGGAAGATTTTGGAAATAATTTTTTAAAAATTCATTCATGCCGTATAAGTTAAAAAACATTCTTCTCGTACTTTAGTCGGAAAAGTCAAAAAGTACCTCGTATGAAAAATGACAAAATATTCCTTTCACATCTTTTACTAAAAACTCACCGAAGGGTAAAATTGGATTTAAACAAATGTAGGTGTATGGAAACAATATTACATATTGAGGGAACAAGGATGTGGATGATAAAATACACCCCAGTAAATACCAAAGTATAAACAATCTCGGATAAAAAAAAGATTGTGATATTTTCCCCTACCTTAGGTCTGATTTGCATCGTAAGTGTTCGAACCTCCTCTATAATGATTTAAATAATGTTATTGACTTATTAAAGAATCATACTTATTTTTATGATATCATATATGGTCATATTCTTAGCTTCTTATTAGTAATATTTCATTACTACTTGTTATTCGGTTGTTTATTACTTTTTGTTCTTATGCGTGTTTTGTCGAATAAATTCTTATTCTACTTTTTAGGTTATAGATACCTCATTTCCAGAATGGTATTAGTGAAATATATATCTTATTTATTCATTTAATTCATTTATATAATCATTATGAAATGAAGATCATGTAGAATGAGTCGCATCACATCGTGGAGACGGTATTCCGTATGTACGCACGAGAGATGATATCGTTCCCATGATCGTGGAATTGTATTGGAGTGTATTTATACTATATCATAATCAAGATCAAATTACAATAATCATATATAGTCATTATTTACACCATTATACACATCCAATTAAGGTGGTGGTGGAAAATAGATTACACCACGGCGTGGAGATGGTATTTCGTACGTAGGCACGCACGGTGATTTTGTTTTCCGTAGGATGGATAGATGGTGAAATAGGGTTGTTTCATACTTATAATAACATAACAGTATATGAGTTATACTGATGTTATTACTTCATAATGAAACAACTAAAGAAGAAGAAGTGGAAGAATAAATAAATATGAAAGAATCGGTAAGGGACATTACCTCTTCTTTGAGGAGCTTTTTTGAGACCTCCTTTTAGGGCACTAAAATTGGTCTTTGAAGAAGACCAGGACATCTAGGATTCCTCTAGGGAAGTGGAGAGAAGAAATTGGCAGGTTTTGGCCGATCATGAAGGCTCAAAGTGATGTGAGGAAGAGGGGGAGGAGGTGCCATTTTATAAGGGAGAAGATGGGCTCCTTTGGAAAAACTAAAAATATTATTTTATTATAAAGCCAAATTCGGTTTCAAATAGCTCCAAATTGATTTATTTAGAAGCTAATGTGAGTATGGGTAGAAATCCTCTCATCCAATATAATTTAGACAAGTTTAGATTCCTATTTTAACATTATCATTTAGATTTAAAATTAAGTTAAATAAATTTACTTTTATAGTGTCTTCTTGTGTTCTTACACTATAAGGTTAATAAACTTACTATAACAAGACAAAAGAACCCCAAGTTGTTTATTATTAATATATATAACCTTATCTAAGTAAGTTTTCAAAACCGTAGATTTTTAGGAATAAAATAACAATTAATAATAATATTTGTTTTAAAAACTATTTTATGTCAATTTTGACATTATTTAGTAATTGATTTTTTTGAAACTCATAACATAATGATTAGTTCTAACCAAGTTAATTAAATCAATACTAACATGACATATTAACCTATAAAATTAGTTTAATTCATAAAAAGTCTCAGATTACATTTATTTGGGTATTTATAACATCAATTATGTTAATATTTCATTTATAAGATAATTACTGCATCATCGTTGTGTCCTAAATAAATTAAATTATTTAATGTCTAAAAATTACAAATAAAATAGAATTATTTAGGAAATTTTTTTATCTTTCTAATGAATATTTATAGAAGAATTTATCCTATGTATAACCCCATATTAAAAATGATTTACTTATTAAACTTTGATTTTAACTATTTTAACCCTTCTTTAAATAAATTAATAATAAATGTCCTAATCTAATCCAAGTGGGCCTGAATTGACATATTTTATTCCTAAGGTTGTTTTTGGTCGAATTAAACTTATCCAATAGAACTAGGACATGTTTTAGGGTAATAATAATATCATTTTTACCCTTAATTACCCTATTTACTTTTAACCGTGGTAAATAAAAGTAAAAAGTTACTATTCACCAAAAATTGTTTTCATCTCATTGAACAACATTTTAGTCCTTGATATTAATCGTGTCTCTCTGATTTTTGAAATTCTACTCATAGAAGCGGTAAATTTATTTTTTATGAAAAATTCAGTTTTTTTAACTACCACTTAGTGGTTTCACTATTCATCAAAAATTGAAAGTTTCCAGAAAAAATACCAAAAATTAAACCCAAAGTATATTTGATATCATGAATTAAAAAATGATGTTTATTTTACCAAATTCAATACATATCAGTTACATTAAAAAATTTAAAAATTAATTCCCGTCATCCAAACAAATAGCGTGTTTTTAAAAAGATAATAAATATCAAAATATTGACACTTGTTTATGTCTGGTTTAAATGGGAAAATTACATACAATGAACAAAATTGTATTAAATTGTAAAAATATATTCTAAATATACTTTAAAACCACTCAAATTAAAAATTTATCACTATTAATTATTTCAATTAAAAAAGTTGTTTTTAATTAAAATTTAATAATTTTCACTATTCATCAGAATATGAAAGTTATCCAAAAAGTACCAAAATTTCACCCTAAGCTAATTTAGATATTTTGAATCCAAAAATGAAGTCCATTTTGAAAAATAATATTTATAAAATTTCAAAAATTGGTTATTACTATTCATAACGGCAAGTTCATAATAATATTATAATAATATCTCGTTTAGTGAAACTCGATATTACGTACTACACACGCTATCGAGGAAGGTCACGATTATGTGTAATGTATGGAAAGTCAGGGATGTGTGTAACATAATGAATCATGAAAACAGAAATAATATTTTCCAACGATTAAGGTAAAATGGATTAACATGTAGTTAAACTAATATTATAAGGATTGAAATGATCTAGAAACAACTATAAAATATATTAGATGGTCAAATTTCAACCTTATATTTTTTATTTATAGATAAGGGTCCATTTTTGGAATCTTTTCTCACATTAATAAATGTGGGAATCACTTTTTCTTCTAAACAATTACTAGTGTTCCACTCACCTCACTTATAAAGGCCAACCCCTATCCTCCCATCATCACAACTTAAAAAAATTTGTTTTATCAAATACCAAAACAAATTAATTTATTTATTCAATTACAACATCTTACAATCATTATTTTACCATAAATTCATAATATATAGGTTTTTGGCGCTAACCTAAGGGGGATATCTTAAGAAGTGGTATCGTTCTTAACTGATTGTTTTTATATTATTTCTAATCCACCTCTATAAAAATACTTACATTTTGATTATATAATAACACCATTATAACAAAAATATAAATATCCTATTATTTCAATTAAAAAACCTAAATTTATCTCGTCTTCCATCAAATTGGAAATGAACCAATCATTCGTATATATAGCGGACTACCACTTCATGGATTGATATAATTTGTTTTAATCATTTCCACCCACATATTTCTATAATGATGTAATTAATGTATTTATATGATATTTTTATCATAATTATAAATTTTAAATTATTATATCACATATATAGTCTTACATTAAATTTTATGGGGATATGATATTGTCTCTCATGTGTACGGAATACTACCACCTCGCGAAGCGAGGTGATTCTTTTTTCACTAATGATTCAAAGGGAAGGTAATAGAGATAACATTAATGAAGATATGTGATATATATGACATAATTAGGATATTCATGACAAATTTATCATTGTAGATATATAATATATCATTTTCTTTCAGACCATTACCCTCGCTGAAAAATGATAACATCATTCATCTATATGTTTCGATTACCGCCTCCACGAAGTGTTGTGATTATTTTTTCATCAACACAACACATAGATGATATAAATATATATATATATATATATATATATATTTGTGAGTTAATATTTAATGAAATAAAATTTTATTTATAATACTATGATCATTCTCGAAAGTTAAAATAATATTTACCTTCTATCCATAATGATTATAACATCCCCCAATCTGGCACTCTATCAGGTGGCTAGAAATGGTTGGTTACGAGACCTCATGTCTGAATCCCCATACTGTAGAGGCTACCAACTAATATCAGGGTTGTGAAAAGCATATTTGGGAGAATATAACTCTAGGTATGATGTTCAATTTCATTAGAAAGAATTCAGAATAAAATATAAATAATAAATTTAATGGCATTGAGGAAGACAACAAGAGAAGCCAAAAGAATAATATAATAAATAATAAGGAATAAGGTAATTACATGTTGGAATGTAAATAAATGTCATTATTGAACAATATAATATAAAAAACTAGTATAATAAAATATGTTAATCGAATTCATGGGTCATAAACCCCACATTTTTTCAATCTCCAAACTTTATCCCTTCCATAAAGAAGTGATCAACAATAAGGAATTTTTCCATTGTCCATACCTACATCCATAAACTCTACTTAGGTACCAAATGGAATCCTGAATAATGTGTGAGTATAACTCAGTAGGTCGACAGAAACACTTATAAACTAAATCATTCTGATTATAAGTTTATGCAATAAAGCAATAAACTTGTGTATTAATTAATTCAAAAATTAATAAAATACAACAACAACTTACTTTTTCTTCATGAAAAAATATATTTGAGAATATCTTACGACCATGCCAACCACAACCATACAACTAAGTAAAATAACCTATTTTTAAGCCATGTTGGAGTATCTATGAGCTTGTCTTATAACTATGCCAACCACAACCATATAACTAGGTTATAGTCACAACAATCAGGTTCAAATACCTATAATAATTAAAGCATCAAGGGAAAATATCTAAAATAATTACACCATGGGACTAGGAAAAGATTGCTCACTATAATCATTAACGCATGGTATTGGGATGAGCCCCCTCAATATCAGCATTACAGTATATAAGTGTGCAAGTTCCAGGGTTGATCTTGAAATATAAGCATTACAACATATAATACAATCCATGTCATATAACATGAATATCATAATATCACATCACACTTCACAATGGTTAATTGCGTAAATAAAAATTCATCTTTCATATAACATTTAAATTTAATTCACAACTAATTAAAAATTATATCAATAAGAAATAATCCACAATATAGGGATTCAATAACATGAAATCTCATTAAATCACATTTCATGCTAAACATACTTTAATTAATTTTACAATTCAATTATAATCTTCATTTTCTCACCCCATGGATTGTCATGGGCTAGTTATAAACATTTTAAACCAATGGAATTCATGGAATAATTTCATATTTTATTTAATTTATTTGGGTGCCCAAAATAATGGCACTATAAAAATATTGCGTAACAAGGAAATTATCAAACCATAGGGGTAATATTTAGACCTCTTACCTTTAACTGATGATCCAACTATGCTTCCAATGGCCAATTCCCATGAGAGAGAAGGTGAGGATGATTACAAAGAGGGTTCTAGATAAAAAATGATCAAGATAAAAACAAACAAATAAAGTGTTCAAGGGATACCCTTGTAATATTTTGAGAACCAAGAAAGGGAAGGGAGAAACATGACCAAAACTACTTACCAGGGATCTCTCCCACAAACGTGGCATCCAAAAGGGTATTTTCACCCCAAAATCGTGCGTAGAATTCCCTAGGACTTTTGGGAGATGTGTTCTAGCGTATTATAATTTTATATGGTTTGTAAATGTTATACAATTGATTCTTCAAGAAAATATAAATCTTAAAAATCCAAACCCATTTTAATGATTCTTAAATCACCATGAACCCACAAAACATTTAAAACATTTAAATTTCTACTCCAATAATTCAAATAAGCATAAATCTCAAAACTTTTGGTCATTTTCTCCAAAAAAGAACTCATCGCATATACTCTATAGTATTTCTCACTTTTCATTCCTACCCAAGACATTGTTTATTCAAAAATAATAATTTCAAAATGAAAACACAACCAAAAGAGAAAATTAATTAAAAAATCATGGAGATAAATACTTGAAAAAATACAGGATCTTACAATCTCCCCCCATTAAAACTGCTCGTCCTCAAAATGCTTTAAGTGACATAGTGTGGTCTCAACGAAAAATTCTTTCCACTATATTCACATATTAGAATCCCTCTCCCATGTATCCTTATAGAATTTCTCATGCTACCACTATACATAAAAAAAATGATATAGTCTTACTACGAAGATATTTCTCTGGTCTGTAACCCGTATCCGATGCTGCTCAAAAGAGGCATCAGCACAAAGCTTGATGTCTACTATGTCATTCACATGGGAAGGGTCTATATTACATTTATGTAGTTATGAAATGAAAAACATGTTATTTAGGAAACTATATCTTTATAGAAGTTATAAATGTTATGCCATTAGACATACCCTTTCCACTATTTAAAATAGCATGAAAAACTTGGATTCTCTCTTTCTTTATTTCCAAATACGGTGTTTCCCCAAACAACTCTACACTTGAAGGAAAATAATTTAGCCAACCTTAATTTATAGATTTTATCTCTGATGGTCATTAGATGATTTATTTATGATCTGTTTTTTACTGACCATTGTGTGATCAATAGAACCTATTCAGATGTATCATGTGTGAGACTAGTCCCAAGAATTGGTGACTCGTCTATATCTATCCTACAAAGAGGAAAATGGAACGGACTACCAAAAATATTATCAAATAATTCTAATTGATAAATTTTTGTAAGCTATTATTATGTTAAAACTCCATGAGATTTATATGTTTCTCCCATGAACCACCAAAATACAAAACATAGGCTTGTAACATATCCTCTAGAACATGAATAGTCTCTTGAGATTAACCATCGGTCTTTTGATGATAGTTTGTGATTAAAGGAAATCATGATATTTGGTTTTTAAGAATACCCTTTTAGAAATGTGATGTGAAATGAGGATATCTATCTGAAATACCACTCCTTGGAACAACATGCAACTTAAGCAACTCAGGCATGTAAAGATTCCTCAGATCATCAATTGTGAAGGCCTCCCCGATAGATTAGAAGTATGAAACTATAGTCATTTGATTAACAAAAACCGATATAACATCATTATTATTGGCTATACTAGGTTTTCCTATCACAAAATCCATTGTGATATTATCCCATTTCTTCTTTGGAATGGGTAAATATTGAAAAACCCTAGTTGGCCTCTGATGCCCAGCTTTCACCTGATGACAAGAGAAGCATCTAGACATGATGTTTTCCACCTCCTTCTTCATTCCTGAACACCAGTAATATTTATAGATATCATGATAGATCATTGTGAAACTAGAATTCACCACCCATCTAGAGGCATGTAACTCCCTCATCAACACATCATGAAAGCCCGTAGAAACTCGTACTTGATTAGGGAAATGAAAAGAATTTACACTACACAGAGACCATCCTGATGGTGTCTCCCCACTATATAATTTATCTCACAAAACAAAACCCTTAGGATCTGAAAACTGCTCAGTCTTAGTCTATTCCAAAAAAATCATTTATAACAAATGTCGAAGTGAGATCTACTCACACATTAGATTCTTGAACACCTATATACATGTCTGCAAAGAAGGTCATTATCTTCCACTCATAACAAGAATCCTATACTAAAACTATCTTTGTATTTAATATCAATTATTCAGAAATGAAATTTCCCTTTCCTGGTGTATAATCTGATTCAAAGTGTAAAGACTGCAGATACTTAACCCACCTCTTCTACTGAACGTTCAAGTCTCGTTGAGAAAATATATACTTGAGGCTCGTCTGATCCATGTGAACTAAAATTTACTAACCTATGAGATAGTGTATCCAACATCATAGCGAATATACCACTAATTAAAAATATATATCGCTATTTGGTTAATTCTTCTCATATTGTATCATCTTCTTAGAGCTATAAGCAACCATTCGATCCTATGGTATTATAACTGCTTTGAGTTAAGCTTTGGATGAATCATAGTATACATTATATGATTTACCTAGCATAGGTAAAGTGGGGAAAGGTGTTGATTTAATCCTTCCTTTGAACTATTAAAAATATCTCTATCATGTATGAGACCACAAAAACATCACCCCTTTCTTGGGTATCCCTGGCCTTAGTGGTTCCAAATATTAGAAATCATGGATAAAGCATCTATAATAACCTGCAAATCCCATAGATATTATAATTCCAAATATGTTATTTATCGATTCCCATGATATCATGGATGTGAAATTCTATGGGTCCAATGAAACTACTTCCTCTAAGATGACATGGCCTATGAAGTAACTTAATTAATCCAAGAACTGCAATTGGTTAGCTTTGAGTAAATCCCAAGCTCACTCAATGTACTCAAGATGATGTCAATATTTTTAGAATTATCATTCACTAACTTGTGGTACACTAATATTTCATCGATGAAAAACACCAAAAATTGATCCAGAAAATGATGAAAGACCCTATTTATTAAGGCTATGAATATCGAAGGTCCATTAGTCAACACAAAAATATTCACTACGAATTCATGCAAGCCATTCCATCTCTTAAAGGAAATCAGAGGTACATCTGATGGCCTCCACCTTAACTGATTATAACTTGATCTCAAGTTAATATTTGAGATGATCTTTACACCACTCAAATGATTGAAAATTTCATCAATTATTGCAAGAGGATACTGGTTCTTATCCATCCTCTGGTAAACCTTTGATAATATACACATAAGCACCAAGATCAAAGGGAATTTCTGGAAACAAGACCTGGAGAACCTCAAAGATATTTATTTGAATGTATGAAGCCTTTAGATTCAAGAAATTACAAATGAACATTAAAATACCAAAGTTCTATTGGTGATATTAAATATGGTAGGATGGAAATTGGTTATGTTCCTGGCCCTAAATCAATCGTGAACTCGGTCTCTTGCTCGGGTGTTATTCCATACAACTCGTTCGGGAAAGTATCCTAAAAATGGTATAACACATGTGGAAAATAATCCTTCGTCATTTTATGACTCTCCCTTTTTAATAGGTAACGAAAAAATATTAGGAAAAGCAGTTTGGATATATTATAGTATCAATAAAATTTGAGAAGAAGAAAAGAATTATTTCTAAAAAGTCATACACAACACACTTGCACAAAAGAAGACCATCATATTTCTTGTGAATATAGCCCAAAGGCACGACCCCTTACGCCATGGACCAAAACTACCATCCTACACCACCGAACTACACTAAGGACCAATGTGGCTATGTAATTTTTTACACCCCTATGCAGAAAAGATACATGGTGGACCTACACCCACGACCTACACCGACAACTCCCTTGGACCAAGTCCCCTATTTGCCTATAAATAAGAACCTTGGGCTCCACATTTTAACAAATGAAAAATTAAAAGCTATCTTGAAGCTATCATTGAGGATCACCTTCACGCATGTATCCCGAATTTTTTCAGTTAGCTCTCTAAAACATGAGATAAGAGAGAATTAAAAGGGATAAGAATGATCAAAGTACCTTTAGGGTCTAAAATAAAATATACTTCTTTGAGGACCCACCTTTCATAAGGAGAAGTCACCTATTGAAGGTCCTTTCCTTAAGAAAATACCAACATGGGATTCTTCTAAGGACATCAAGGGACACCTACATTGCTTATGTTAAAACCTCACCCAAGTGTTTTTGTACTGGTTGTCCATTTTCCAATGAAAATTAGGCTTGCACAGGCTATTACCCACTATGTAAATCACTTTCCATCACTCCTAAGACCAGCGCAACATACCTTTGTGAACCACCTATGCACATGACCTATGCAAGCTACCCTGGGAGCCCTCTTTAAATCCATCCATGGAAGGGTCTCTCCTTCCTTGGCTCCCTTGTCTAAAATAAACCAAGGTTAAACCTCCACCAAGACCTCTTGATTTACTAAACCTTTGGCAAAGGCATATCAGTGTGTCCTATTTGAGTATTTATTTCTACGGTCAAAGGTTTCCCATATTTTTCTTACCATAGGGTAAGGATCCATGAGATGTCTATAGGTTTTTAAATCTACTATCAAATGGACATTTACCCTAGGGAATGTTTTATAGAGTTCTCGATTTTGGAGGATTAGGGTTCGGGCCAAGTCCACCCCTTCTCGATACTAATATTTGGAGCCTCTGGTCCCTAGTTGGGAGGTCATGGTTCACACCTTATTTTCTTTTTGACAAAGTAAATCACCACTCCACTACACGACCTATATTATGACATCCATCTTAGTGCAATCCCCTAGCCTTTCGTGTACAAGGTTTCCATCTCACTCATCTCTACAACCTCCACCTTTACTTCTTCCTTATATAGGACCCACGTTCAATGTAAAGAGAACAAAGGGAAGTGTCATAGGTCCAGCCTCTTCACCATATCCCCTTCCTGTTCCATCATCCACTACAAGAAAACTGTGTTTTAACAGTAGTTTTTCGCAGATGTTTTTAAAACCTCCGTGAAAAAACAGTCATTGATTTTTTTAGATTTTTTTTAAATATCTTGTAAAAAATTCAATATTTTTAATGGTAGTTTTTTTGAAAAAACCACCGCACAATTTAAAAAAATTAAGAAAATTTAAAAAAAATATTTATTTATTTATTTATTTTAGTTACTATTTACTGTAAATATATTTTATTATTGAAAATGTATATATTTATGATGTCTCAAATAATTAATATTTATAATATTTAGTAAATAATTTTTTTAACTAAAAACAAAACTTCAATAAGTAGAAGAACATACTTTGGCATCAAATAACCATAATTTCTGATCCAAGAGTCCATTTCAACTACAGAACCTGTCAAAACAATGTTTATCAAATGGGAAAAAACCAAGTGAGATTTAAATCAGGTGATAATCAAAGGAAAAAAAATATATTCAAAATAAAAAAGTCAAAAATTTATCTCAAACTTTAAACTGCAATAACTTTTAATCTGGGTGTCTGATTGGGCTCTACCATATATCGAATCAAAGCCTGCGATGAGCTCTACTTTTCATATGTTTGATACCAACCCTTTAAGGGTTGTACACCATTTTATTTTGCCAGAAAGGCCTAGAAGGCCTTAGAAATAGAGCTTTTAGATGCAAACACCGATTTCTAAAAATTGAAACAGTTATAGCATTCAATCCATGTGTCCATTCAGCCTGTACCACATATCATATCGAATATCATTTCACAATCCTCGATTTAACTGGTTGTGGCACTAAAAAAGGAGTCTCGGATCATATTTTATGGTCATTTCAGTGTTTTAAGGGTTTTTAAAGGTTCTTAACGTTTTATGATATATTTATTTTTTATTTTTTTATTTTTTATTTGTTTAATATTAATTAATTAATTAATTATTAATTAATTACTTTTTCATTTAATTATCTATTATTATTTATTTATTTATTTAATATTTAATATTTATTTATTTATTTATTATTTAGTTATTTTGTAGATATTAATGATTATTTTATTTTTACTTAATTAATTATTTATTAATTATTAAATATTAGTTTATTTTTTATTGTTTATTTATTTATTATTTATTATTTATTTATTTATTCATTATTTATTTATTCATTATTCATTATTTAATAGTTAATTATTATTTATTAATTAATTATTAATTATTAATTAATTAATTAATATTTAGTAATTATAAATTATAAATTATTTGTTATTAGTTATTATTAATTATAAATTATAAATTTTTTATTTATCTATTTATTTATTTAGGTATATATTTATTTATTATTCATTATTTATTCTTTATTATTTATTCTTTATTCTTTATTCTTCATTATTTATTATTTATCAATTTATTAATTTATATTTAATTAAATAAATATTAATTTAATATCAGTTTATTATTCATTTATTATTTATTTATTATTTATTTATTTATTTATTGATTATTGATTGATTATTTATTAATTAAATATTAATTAATCTTTTATTACGTATTAAATATTAAATATTTCATATTGCAGCTCAAATATTTAAATTTTAATTTTAATAAAGAATTAGTGATTTTATAATTATCAAATATTAATTATTGGTTGCTATTAATTATTTATTATTTATTATTTATTATTTATTATTTATTATTTATTTGTCTATTTATCAATTTATTTATGTATTTATATTTTATTATTTATTATTTATTATTTATTATTTATTATTTATTATTTATTATTGAATTATTTATTTTAGATTTATTAAATGTTGATTTATTATTAATTTATTATTCACTTATTATTTATTTATTTATTTATTCAATATTCAATATTAATTAATTAATTTTTAATTATTTATAAGTATTTAAATATTAATTCTTAATTCTTAATTCTTAATGGTCAATTATTAATTATTAGTTATTGTTAATTATTAATTATTAATTATTTATTATTTATTATTTATTATTTACTATTTATTTTTTATTATTTATTATTTATTTTTTATTTTTTATTTTTTATTATTTTTAGTTATTATTTTTTTATTTATCTATTATTTATTTTTTTAAAATTTATTTATTATAAATTTACATATATTAAATTATTTTTTAACTAATTTATTATTTATACATTACTTATATATTATATGTTATATGTTATATGTTATATGTTATATATTATCTATTATATTTTATATTTTATCTATTATATATTATATATTATCTATTATCTATTATCTATTATCTATTATGTATTATGTATTATATATTATGTCTTATATATTATGTCTTACATATTATATGTTACATATTATATATTATATATTATTTATTATTTATTATTTATTATTTATTATTTATTATGAATTATTTATTATTTATCATATATTATGTCTTATATATTATATGTTATATATTATATATTATATATTATATATTTTTAATTATTAATTATTTATTATTGATTAATCATTATTGATTAATAATTATTTATTGTGTATCTATTTGTTATGTATTACTTATTTTTATAATTAATATATATATATATATATCTTTGTGAGTGTGTGTGTGTGTGTCTAAGTATATTAAATTTGATTTACGGACTACATGAACAGGTCGTTGGAGTGGTAAAGTCTTTGGAGAATAAGCAAGAGGTAAGGGGTTCAAATCTAACCCGACGCAAAATTTCAATATATCGCATGGGCATCTCCATGGACATGGACATGTGCATGGACACGAAATTATTTATAGAGATGGGAATATTCGTGGTAATAAAAAAAATAAAAAAATTACCAAAAAAATAAATAAACTAAAAAAATAATGAAATAAAAAATTAAAATAATTAAACTAATTATAAAGAAATTAAAAAAATTAAAAACAACTTATCGACAGTTTAAACCCCCGCTAAAAACTACCACTAAATATTTTTTCACTAGTTTTTAAAACCCGCATCTAATTATTTACTAACACACGATTTAGGGGCGGTTTTCCAAAACCGCCGCAGAATTATTGAGCGGCAGTTTAAACCGAAGCTAAACGAAAAAATTGCTGGTAAATACAAATTTTGGCATAGTGATTGAGTAAAGTAAAGGGTAAGGTGTGTTGAATCTTTCACATCATCTTGTTTCTCACATTGAGCATGACTCACTTGGGATTAGAGGTCTGTAATGATCACAAAATCCACACAACCCACCGGATGTAATAAACTAAGAGAACTATGATTCCCACCATAACTAGCATATGTAGGAAGCCTTCACCTAGGGCATGAGCTCACTGGACATCCTCCTCAGGATTCCAAACCTAATTCCCTTAATCTGGGCATCCTTATTAGGTCTGAACCCCGAATTGAACCCCCTAAATCTCCATGAGTTAATACATCTCTTCTGGACTCTGTTACAAGGAAATATTCTTTTGGAGTAATCCCCAACTTATTTCTCTCAAAGGAAAATACTCCCCTCTGAGGCTTACCAAACTATCTGGGCATTGATTCCCCTCTAAAAGGGATACATAGGAATCCTATCTGAGGATCAAATCCAACACCCCAAATTAACAATGTTCCCTCTGGGACACATTCCCAGTAGGTTCTAATTTAACTTTGAATATCATATCCCTTAAATTTTCCTTGTGTTTTTTCTACATAAGTCCCACAAAAAGCATTGAATAGGAACCTTCGACCTAGATGTAATTACGACATGACACAAAACTGTACTGTTGGGTCCTTAGCACATGACCTTAAGTGGTATGATGTGTCCTATTAAGCAGAACCAAACTAAATGGGTTCTGATTCCATTCATAAGGATATGTAGGAACCCACCAAGGGGTTTGGTCCCAACATCAAAAAAACATTTTCCTCCCTAGTTGATGATAAATTTTAGATCGAAATTCATCTACCTGGATGACTATAAAATCTATATTATACTTTAATCACCTGGATAACGATAAATTCTAGAGTGATATTCATCTACCTAGATGACTATTAACTCTATAGTTCCCCACTAAGTGGATTAAAAAAACACCATCATTGTGAAAACAAACAAGGAGTCTCTAAGTAATATATATGAGGATACCATCAATAGAGAAACTAAGTGACTCATAGAAATCTCCATTAATGAAGAACCTATAACACATACAGATGATTCTGAATTTCACACATGATAATAATTGATTTATAATTTTGGAATAACTCATATCAGATATGGGAATTAATGAAGGATTAATAAATATATATTAAATCTATAAGAATGTCTCGGAGTATGTAAAAAATTTCCCCAAAAGGGTGTGATGAGCCCAACCTCCCATCATCTCGACCAATGACAGTTATTAATAATAATAGGTCAATTAAAATAATGAATACCTACCTTTTGAAAGAAATCCCCTTTCTATACATAACTATTGGTTGATTCCGTTTCCATAAACAAATTCATTGGAACCATTTAGAAATAGTGATTCCAAACCAGAACACACGTTCTGAGGGAAACAAAAAATGGTGAACCCTGTGTGAATCCTTAAGCAATATGATTGTGTTTACCATCTATCAGGGCCCTATAAGTTGATTAAGGAGGTCCATACAAGGCAATTAATCATGCATGCATTTAAAAAATGATGCTTCTTTATCGAAGTTCATTGTTTGTGTTTTTCATAATTATAGGCATTCTTTTCCAAGAACTCCCGACAATCCAAATGGCTTCCTTCTAGTTTACACTTATGAATGCCATGACTGTTACTCAAGATAGATCTTCATTTTATTGAATAATTTCATCACCGACTTAGTGTCTTAAATACTGGGCCTAGTTTGAGAATACTATGAACACAGCACTATTCCAACTTTGGAGGCTACCTAACTGGCCCTCCAAATCAAGAATACTCCATGACCATCTAGCCAGTGATGATCGGTGGTCCACAAGTACACGGTTCCAATCACCATCTTCAACCATTTTGTGAGATTATCCCTAGAATGTATTCACCAATAACTCTCATATTCTAGGGAGGTTCACAAAAAGGACACCTATATCCTCGTCCTAAAGACACAGGGGTCCTTCCCAAGGGATCCACCCAAAAATCGATACTTCCAACACAAGATGGTAGTAAACCCTCAATATGATGAGGGTGTTTCCTCCTATTGTCTGGCCCATATACCTCAGACCCGGGCACGCAAGATGGCCCCCCGTGGAAAAAAACCAACTAATAGGAAATAGGATCCTACCTTTCCCCCTCTAAATAATACCACCAACCAAATTTGGTTTAAAATAGTGAGCGGGCACAGATACCCATGAAATTTCATTCTATCAGCCAGCAGACTCATCTAGTAGCTCCCAACAAATCCCAACATTCAATTCCATTGGAGTAATATGATCTGGAACATATACATTCTTAAAACCATCAATCGTTTCATCAAACTGGTCTGCCAGTGTTCAAAGAAGCATGCCAACCCAATTCGATGGTAACCCGAAAGCAAGAACATATACCTATCTACACTCATCAAGTCTCCCAACATCCTTGTCTGGAAAAAACAAGATAAGTCAGTATTAGATCTCTGGAGACAAGAATAGGGCAGAATAAACTCTCTACCCCAACACATGAGTGTAGTCAGTATTCAAAAATAGGAAAGGGAGGACAGGAGCTAGTAAATACCCCTAATCCTGATGGAGAATGGATGTATATACCCATTCCATACTCTGAAGTCATTGTGAACTTCCTGGAAATGGTGAAAGCATAGAAAAATATTCCTGCTCATATCATGGAGACATTCTAAGAAATCATCATGGAGACAATATTAGTACATGAGGGACAGAAGCATAACACTATCCTGACAAGTAGGGTGTCTCATCAATGTGTCACCCTAAGATAGATAAATATCCATTTTCTCATCGATGTGGTTCATGGGGAATAATCACCTATATCATATGGACAAACGAATCGGTCGCATATACCCATTCTAATTGGATATAATCAGCCTATTTTGATAGTCACTCCAAGGAAGGCCCATACATCATCCCATGGTGACCACTTTTCCCAAAAAGTGGCCACAAATGCTTGTAAAAATGCATCCAAAAAGAAGTATTTTCAAGAAAAATTGGAAAATAAAGAGCCAGTTTGTGATGTGGCTCCACTTAATGATGACGTTCTGGAATCCCTCAAACATTTATCTATTGCATCTCAATATCTCACCCTCCCATTACCAAATTATGGGAGTATTAGCAGTAACCCTAAATGTACTGGTCTTACACTTATTTATTAAGGCTTATTTCATGACAAATCATTCAATCTTAGGAGCCTATCTATAGATGATTTCTACAGTAACCCTCTGTGTGGCCAAAAGACCAATGAGAAAGAGGGTCTACCCCTGGATATAATCTGCCAGGATGGTCCTCACCATGATTTAATTTTCTTTGAAGTTTATCTCTATAGTAGTGATTCCGATTTTCAAGAGGAATCTCCAACTGACAATGAAATGATAAGAATTCCCTTTTATCTGGAGGCACTTTAAAATCCAAGTCTAGACATTTTTGATGTATTTTCAATATTAGGTGAAATTATTTCTCCACCAGAAGATATCCCAAGGTGATAGTCATTATCTAAACCATCTATTGGTCATTTATATTCTAATGTAATATAGGAACTCTATACTAATCTTGCTGATTCTGATAAAGCGATATAAAAAACAAAATTTAGTCTCATCAAGTAGAGAAACCTCTGGAAAAATATGAATAGGAGATGTTGTACATGAGAAAAAAACTGGCTAAGACTGAAATAGCAGTCAAGTTCTAGCCTTTGTATACCTATCAATAAAACAATATAGAGATGTTGGTAGAGTATTTTATTCATGATAACTTCCTCAACATATGGATGACAATTTGTCATCTAAAAGAACAACTATTACTATATGGAGAATATCTAAGTCATGAAAATTTAATATAAGGGGTTCAATGTAAAATTGACTTGTAATCTTCCTTAGCTTCCAAATATCCAGAAATTTAGAATCAACAAGGATCCAATCAATGTGTATGTCTCGATGCATTAATGGTTTTGTGACGATTAATCACAAATATCCCATCTGGTGTTCATATCTAATGGTGGGGTGTACATATATAATTTCATTTCACTACACTAAAAAGTCATCAAATCCCAACAAGAGTGGTCTCATGAAATGGTATTTCCTCAGGCTGTCTACAACAAAAAATTCTGTTAATGACCATAGAGATGATAAACAAGAATAGGCCTCGACCGGCTTCCAAAAAAATTAGGCCCAAAAGAGAAGTCTATTGAGATAGTTTTTCATCAAGATTTTGGTAACGTCAATCAATCCTCCCACTTATAGGATGTTAGCCATCATAGTGGTCAAATTTATGAAATAGAACAACATACATCCAAAAAATGCAATTTAATTGAGTGCCGAATAATTCACCCAGCTTAGTTTCATACCAGGATTCATAAAATCAGAAGAGTAGATGTGTTGATATAATCTATAGTTATTCAGGAGATTCCCCAGCCCATATATAGGGGGGATATTTTAACCAAACCGTTATATTCAACAAACATTGTCTGAAGGGTTGATAAAGAAGAACAGGAATAGCCCCACCCCACAAGGCTGGGGGATTTTTCTCATTCGAAACCCCTCCTCATTGGAAGTACATTTTCTCTAGACTAGGTAATAAGTAACAAAATGAATGCACATCTGCACTATATGAGGATTCCCTTCAGGTTACAATCCATAAAACTGTTCCTAGGGAATCAAAAAATGGGAGTAAAATGTCTCATGTAGGGTGAAAAAGAAGGTTATCTCAGAAAGATACTGACATGATGCCATCAATGAATTCTGTGTTGGGGAATTTCACTAATACCATCATTGTAGATCATCAAAAAAATAAGTCTAGGTTAGTGGATTTAGAGGATAAAATTCTAATTCATAATATGGTCAACACTAAATCAAATGAAAGAGGTGTGTGTACCCAAAATTAGAGGCTATCCCAAAATTTTGGTATCCTCTCGAATAATCAAATTCCACCTCATTGAAATGAACCTAATAAGGTAAAAGGTAAAGGTCATACCATGTATCACCTTTCTACCAAATAAGGTCAATCCATTTCACTTGAGGAATTATTTTCTCAAGAATAGGTGAAGATAAAGGAGTTGAGAATACTCAATTTAGAGTTAATCCAAGGTAGAATTCCTCACAGACATCCTCTATAAGAAAATCATCATCTTTCACTTCCAGTAGGAGCACCTCACCAAATAGGTTTTGTCGCAACTACTGATGCAGATAATGAATTCCCTCCATTTCTATTATAACTAGAGCAGGGTCAGGCATATATTTATAGGCCTTTTCCAATAGGTTATCCAAGTCATGTACTAGCAGTGCTGTCACTAGTGGTCTTTCCATTCATTTCACCAATTCGTACTCTATTCGCCGCACCTATTAGGTTCCGACTTAGTCATATGTTCCATGAATTCCCATGAAAAACATTGAGTCATTAACAACTTTATTGGAAGGAAGGATTCCACCATTTCAATCAGAAAATAAGGCTTATCCTCAATGGGTAGATCTGACTCCTCCATCGCCAAATTTTTGGAATACCGTATTTCCAATCATTAATGGCTCAAGAGATCCGGAGTAGCACATGATTAGTTTTGTATATATTTGTGATCCCAGGACGGGTAACCCTAATAAATTGAATGTAATGAAACTCAGATGCTTCGTACAACCATTCTAGGGGCTAGCGTTTGAATGGTACACAAGTTTGTAGTCTTGATCCATCACCGGATGGGAAGATATCCATTAGAAGTTCTTTTTCTAACCCATTTCAACATTGCAGAAGACAACAGTCTTCAATATCACAAACTGCAAGAAAAGGGATAACGAAAGAGTTTCATTTTTAAATTCTTGGTGGAAAGTATAAACATACTCCTTGAATATAACACTCCCTCAAGAAGATTTTGTGCCCATTTTGTAGAAAATCTATGTGATGGGTTGTGCACACAATTAATTCCTATGAAATACATAGGAGGGTTATGTTAACATTACTCGATTTCTCAATAGGTGTAAAACTCCATAGCATATACTATATAAAAATCTCGAGTAATCCAATAAGCTATGGGAAGAAGACAAGGAAAGGAAGAGGCCACTATATTCACACTTAATCAATACCATTTACCATAACTACTTCAAATCCCTCATCATACCATTGTGATCTACCTCCTCAACATCAACAGAAATGACTGCCTCAAGGATAGAGATAGTTTGAGGAGTTTAAAAATATGTTCTATTCTATTCGAAAGGACCAATACCCTATCTACATTATCTCATCTTCAAAAAAACACTTAATTCAGTTTCCAAGGATAAAGAATCCTATGAAATAAGGATATGAGGACCTCACAAACTATTTTCCCTTCTGTCAAATATTTTGGCACCCCATCCAATTTTTTTTTATTTTTATGGACCTTCTACAAAAGGTGGTGGATTCTGGGAATGTGAAACATAAATGTTCACCAACCCAAGTAGCATGTTTTACTTCTACCAACCCATAAAAAAGGTGAGCGATGTGAATTCAAATGTAAAAATGCTCAAAAATATGATGAATTGATGGTCATGAAAACAATCAACAAAAATCATTACATTTTATGAACACAGTTGAAACATTAGACTGTGTCTCCTGTCACTTCTACTATAGAAAAGTCATCTTCATCAAAAGCTCAACCCTCTAAAATACAAACCTCAAAGAAAAAACGTGGTCATAAGAATAAGAAATGAACGTAAGAATATGATTTGGTGTCAAGGAAAACGTTTTCCTTAACCTTAGTAGATTCCATGTCAGTGGTCTCAAAATAATAGGCACAACCCTACCAAACAGCACAACAAGAATCAACTTGTCAAGAAGAATTTTCATCATATTAGGAGTTGATATTCAGATCCTTTAACAATATTCACTTAATAGATCCCAAGTAAAATTATGATTTTTATTATCAACCAGAGTTTCCCACACTTGATCGGGGAACTGGGGGATCAATTACTAATGGTCTAGGATACAAGAGAAGACAATGTTATGCTAGAAGTCACCACATCAACCATACCCCTGCTCGAACCATCAACGTGGCTAAAACTCATGGGAGATCCCTCTAGTTGGCTTATCAAGAACAAGTGAGTTCTACCACACATGGTAGGGCCTTCCCTGAAAAGATTATCTTTGAAGATAGATTAAAGGATATACCACCACCTTATCGAAGAATGGATAGAAATAGACATCATAATATACCAAGAGCAGAAGTATTTCTAGATTATACCATGAAAAATGGTTCATCCACATCAGGTTCATCAGCTTCTAAGTCACCTACAAAAGAGCATCTCAATGTTGGAATGTCCATACCTCTAGAAAAAAAAGAACAATGTCTTGAAGCAACTGGACCATGTAATGGCCAATCTATCAATCCTAGATGCTCTGAATCTATAAAAGGTTATTCGAGAAGCACTTATTGAGGATTTATCAAACCTAAAAGAGTTTGAAACTGATATTTCTAACATAGTGGTTTATCGTATAGATAATAATCCATCCTAATTCCATGCAGTCGTATCTTTCATGGACCAGGATGCGGATGTTATAATATAGGGACACATCAAACCCTTGTATTTACTTGGAAAGATCAATGATATAGACAATAGATTATACTTTATTGATAATGTCTTAAGAGTCAACGTCATTAACCTCCATGCAGTTTACCAATTATGCCTCATTAAATACAAATTTTTTCCCAACATTGTTATATTATACGGTTATTATGAGAATGAGAAAAACCCTCTCCATGAAATTTCTCTTAGAAATTAGTATGGGATCTCATATCAGATTCAGAGTTCATGGTTGTCTGGAAAGACATAGCTTTCAACATTCTATTGGAGAGACCTTGGCTACAACATCATGAAGCCACTCCTTCATCATACCACCAATTTCTCAAATATTGTGTCAATAGTAAAATTGGGACATTCCATGGTGATAAGGCCTCATTAAAAACATGTGAATCTTAGGGTATTGATGTAGATTTCTATCACACAAAAGGAAAATAGTCCATGAAAAATGATGTTACTAGAATCAATGCTCTGAATGGCATGTAATGGATCCTAGATAACCCGTTCAAGAATATAAATTTAGATTACAGGATTCTCATTAATCAAATTGAAAGGATTGGTTAAAATACAATTACTCATTCAGTGGCATATCTAATGTTAGTTGTGGTAATAGAACCTGA
Source organism: Viscum album (assembly GCA_963277665.1). NCBI lineage: Eukaryota > Viridiplantae > Streptophyta > Magnoliopsida > Santalales > Viscaceae > Viscum > Viscum album. The sequence goes on along the minus strand of OY728164.1, from coordinate 2,003,112,357 downwards.
CGGCATAGGATAAATCATTGACTCGCCTAGAATTGATGAAACCTTAAAGCGAGGTGTCTTTATTCCATACACTAAGCTTCATAATGTCTCATCTTCATCAGCGAGGCAATAAAAAGTTATCTCACTCCAGAAAGAAGACAGGGATGTGGATTCCCATCCCATCATCTTCCCTTCATAACATCAAAAAGACCCTTAATTATCATTTGGTCCAGAGATGGTTTCCCCATCTTCAACATATCCTAATACCAACTCCTCCCCTAGATATAAAAGTATCGCCTCATCATCTACCATTCAAGAAGTGGAAAAATAAGAAACACGTGAAGAAGAGGAATAATTGGAAGACCTCAAGGACTCCAATCCAGTATTTGAAGAATACTTCTCGACCATTGTGGATGAACTCAAAGAAATAAATATAGGCACAGAAAAACAGTTACACCTCACTCTGATTAGTGTGTTCATGACTTATGAACAGAAATAAGTGTTTAATTTATTTTTGAAGAAATTCTAGGATTTTTTTTCCTTCAATTATACAAATATTTCAGTCCTTCATCTTTAAGTTTCCACCCATCATTTGGGTAGTCCAGAAGAGCATAGGGGATATAAGAAGGTAGCAGGAAGAACACACCCAACTCACACCAAAAAAATTGAGGCTGAAGACTATAAGCATATCAAATCTCATTTCATCTAATGGGAAAAATATCCAAAGTGGATAGATAATAATTTCCTAGTGAAAAATAATAACATTACAATCAGAGTTTTTATTAATTTTAGAGCTCTAAACTAACATTATCACAAAGATGACTTCCCAGTTCCAATCATAGAACTCCTAATTAATGAAACGGATAGATAAAAAGCTATCTCCTTCATTGATGGCTACTCTGGGAATAAATAAATCTATATATTCAATGAATATGGAGAATTTAAAGCCTTCATATCCCCTCAAGGTGTATTTTCCTATTGATTAATTCCCTTTGGATTGAAGATTTTTGGGGAGACATACCAACGTGCAATGCACCACATATTCAAACCCTTCTGGGGGAAATTTTTGAATGCTATGTTGATGATCTAGTAATCAAATATAGACAAATTTATGATCACATTACTGATTTGGAGACCATATTTAGTAATCTTCGATAGTATAATCTAAATATAAACCCCTTAAAATGTGTGTTTGGGGTAACCATGGGAAAATTTCTCGATTTTGTTATGTACCATCATGGCAACAAAGTTGATCCGGATAAAACTAAATTTATCATCATCATATCATCTATTTGAAACTTGAAAGAGTTCAGAGGGATTTAAGGAAACTTCATCTATATATGATGCATCATAGCTAATCTCATAGGAAAGTGTTTTCCCTTCACCAAATTTATGAATAAGGGGTCACATGTCAAAGGACCAATGATTTCCCAGAGGCATTTGATACCCTCAAGAACTACATCTTGAGTCCACCGATATTGATGCCACCCATTGAAGGAAAATATATCATTCTTAATGTGATTTCCTAGGAGTTATCACTGGGTTCCTTCCTTGAAAAAAATAATGATTATGGGAACGAAAATATCCTTTACTATCTCATTCAAACCATTCGTGACACAAAGACTTGAGATTCATATTTTAAGAAGATCTGCCTAAAATTAATATATACAATTCATAAGGAGATGCACTACCTGAAACATCATAAATTACACTTATTATCTCCCAATAACCCACTCAAATTAATCCTAAGTGGTCATATGTTTATGGATGTTTGGCACGGTGGGAAGTTATTATGTAGAAGTTTGATATACAGTTTGTGCCTCAGAAAAAATTGAAAGGTCCCCCCTTGGAAACCATCCTTGTTGAACACCCATCTATAGAATAAACATCATTGAATATTGAACTATATTATGAAGAAGTATTCTCTATTAAGAATATCCCTTGAACATGGGAGATGTATTTTCTGATTATTCTAGAAGTATAATAGGGAAGATAATAGAAGACCATAAGCTTAAAAAACTGGGTTAGGAATTTTACTTATCTCCCCAAAATAATATGTACATCCATACTCATTCCCTTCATTAGAAGGTGGCACAAGAAATGAGGTAGAATATCTGGCTCTCATTAAAGGTCCGGAATTAGTACTCCAAGTATCAGGGGATCACTTGGAGGTGATGGGTGATTCAGAATTAGTCATCAAATAGATCAATGGGGATTAAACCATCAGGAAAGAAGAACTAATCCCCCTATGTGATCATTTCCGATGGTTAATGGAAGAATTTCCTTTGGAACCAACATTTTCTTATATCCCCAGGTTATAAAATGTCCAAGATGATGCTTTGGAAAATAAATTTATAGCCTTGAAAGATCCAAACTGGAACTAGAAAATCACTACCATATCTCATCGTCATGGGGTTTTACCTTTTGTTCAAATTAGAATAGAAGAAATTAGTGAAATAAGTACCATTCCCAAACTATTTCGTCCTACCACGGGATGGATGACACCCATAATAGAATATCTCTTAGACAGAGTCCTTCTATCGAATAGAGATGGAAAAGAGAATGCCTAGTGATGAGTAGTTAATTTCATTTTTTATGAAGGCACAAATAACTAGAAGATATTCTATAGATGATTATTAAATGGAATTATCCTCAGATGCATTTATGGTGATGAAATTTTGGAAATAATGAAAGAAGTATATGTAGGATGTTGTGGTTCCCATCAGTATGGGTAAAAACATTGTTATCATATCTGAAGTCTTGGATATTTTTGGCCTTCAATGATGTGGGTTTGAACTGATTTCACAATTAAATGTCATCCCTACTAGGAGCATTTCAACTTCATCCATCAACCCCTAGAGCTTATACACATAGATAAATACTCCTAGACATTTTCGATAATTGGAATAGATATAGAAGAACCATATCCTAATATAATGGATCAATAGTTCAATTAAATATTTACTACTACAAATTTATTCACCAATGGACAGACACAGTACCTCTTAAAGATGTCGAGGCCAAAAGAATTGTTAGATTTTTCAAATCTAATTTCATTACCATATTTGGTGTCCTCATGCCATATTGATGGAAAATGGAACCAACTTCTATTCTTCTAAGGTAGAGAAGTTTTATCAGGAATATAAAAACAAATCAAACTATTCATCACATTATCATGCAGCAGCTAATAGATAGATAGTGGCTTCTAACAAGACTCTTTCAGACGTACTATAGAATATGGTGGATAAAGATAAAAAATTATGTACTGATAAACTCTTGTATTCCATATGGTATTAACTGACTAATACTTGTACTAAAACACATTAAACTCCATACTCATTGGTATATGGAATCGAAGAATTCCTACCCATTGAATTTCAATTGCCTTCACTACGAGTTGTTATGTTGGATCAGTTATCTACAGATGAGAAGTCTCAAATGAAACTAGATAAACTGGAGAAATCAGATGAAAATATATTTCATAACATGCATAACTTGGAAGTCTATCAGAACCGAATAGCATGAGCTTTCAATAAGAAATATTACCTCTGTTCATTCCTTAATGATAATTTTTATTGGTCCTTAGGACTCTAATGATACTAGGAAATAAACCACCAAAACATGAGCCAAAGTGGGAAGGAACTCACCCCATACATAAGGTCTACTCTAATGGATATTATTCATTAACCTCAATGGATAGAGAAATAACTAAAACTACACCAAATTCAAGGTTCCTGGATAAAGACATTGTGTAATCTTAAAGAGAAATTCCTTGTAGGATGATGTTAAACTGTGTAATAACCAAAATCATGGGTGCATGTTGTTAAACTGCATAGCACCTTATACGTCTGTGTTGTATGACGTTAAACTGCATAGGATCTTCGTAATTGTCACACAATGTTACACTGTAAAACAATATTTCCCCTCACCACATTACCTAAATTTGTATGGTTAACATACCCTTCATTTTAAATTAATAAACCTCACAAGATACCATTAATTGAAATTATTTTTTGTCCCTTAAATGATTTCAATCTTTCAGGTGTAAGCATCACTCTTGTCATTGCAACTCCCTGGTGGCTAATAAACCTCATTTCTCCCTATGTCTGAATTTGGTCTGCATAGGGAGCCCTTTTCAAGAACATTATGTGTGTTGATTCTCATTCCTATAAGATGCTTAGTGACACCCAGATCTCTTATATTGGGAATAGGAAAACATATAAAAGAAATAATTTCCCCATTCCATGTATATGAGTTAATTCTGTACTATGAACCCTTCTAGAAAATATGGCTTGATTATTATACCATCTTTTATTTTAGACCCAACCATTAATCTAGAAATTATTAAATGCCCTATTTCTCACATCAACATTCAATTGGTTTGGGGGGGCATCCTCAAGAACTACATGTGGCATAATTATGCCCCCAAAAATATATATATTGATGCTTGGATCTCCAATCATAGGTCCATCCATGATTAATAATTAATCCCATTTACTTTAGGATATCCACATGAGGCTCAATTAATACCCCTATGAGATATGTTGTGATGCCAATAATTTCATTCTTAGGTTGACCACAATGTTTCTTTCTAATCATATCACCCAAATCCTTCCCGCAAGATGATAAACTACAGGGAAACAACTACATATGAATTGATTCTCATTCAAATATGATATGTAGTGAAGCCCAAATCTCCAATATTGGGTCCATTCATGATAAAAAAATATCCGTCACTCCCTACGTGCTTCATTCAAATATGCATAGGGAATATTTCATCAAGAACAATATGTGGCTTTATTATTGTCTTAGAAGGATAAGTAGTAAAAAAGTGGGTTCTATTCCATGGTTCAACCATAATATTTCCATCTTTTCAAATAATTTCATCTTTTTCCATACTGAAAGATGTTAAACTGCATGGAAGTCAAAGAACTAAATGTGGATTAATTCTAGCTCCGACAGGATATGTAGTGATACATAGACCTTATAACATTGTTCATCCACATTTTCTTTTGATATTTCATTTCAAGACACCTGATTCTTTACCACAAGAGGTTAAACTTCATGGCTAATATCCTTACCGAATGACATAAAACTACATGGATCCGCCCTTTACCTTCAAATCAATAAATTAATGTTCCTTATGAAAAGATGTTAAACTGCATAGATATATTCCTTTCTACATGATGTTAAAGTGAATGGTATTTAGAGAACTATGTACAGCTTTATTATCATCCTATTTGAGGTACATAGGGAAAACTAGGCCTCAAATACTAGTCTAATCCAAGTGATAAATGAAAATTCCCCCCTCATCATCATGAGATTAAAATATATGTAAGATCTCTTATTTTGGGCCCTCTCCTTGGAGAACCCATCAACAAAACAAGATATGTACCTTTTATATATATGAGAATGATCTATGTTAGGGACTCCAAATTCATTTCCAGTATCAGTCCAAACACTTCATTTATGCATTTAATAACGCTACTTTCACACATCATAGTCCTAATCTTGAAATACTTATAGATCTTGGTAATCGTTCTTCAGTTTCTAGTGGTAGAATGTATGATACCTGAGAGATCCTTTTCCAGACTATGCAGTACATATTATAGTTAGTCTTGTATAAAATCCACAAACATAACAGGGATGTCATCCAATGGATTCCACTATTTGGATATTCATAAAATTCCCTAATTGGCCCTGCATAATACATCCCCACAATGGGTTTGTCAAATAGTGGAAACTCTATTCTTTGGAGAATACTCTTTTTACCTTTAAGATTTGACGACAGTATGTAGGAACCTATAATCTAAATCGGTCATCCTTTTTTTATTTATCTCAAATCCTTTCATCATGCCTAAAATTATCCAAGACCATGGTTTAAATTTTCCCTCTCCATATGTTCAAAGAATATTGAAATTACCTTGGGTATTTTGGACACATGATATTCATTTTTTCCATATTATTATGTTCCTAGTCATATGATCTAAAACTAAAGGCACCATAATTCCTATATTTGGGTCAGACTTTTGTAGAGATTATATTCCTCCAATTATTTTGAAATCATGATTGGAGATATCTCATCTATATTTAGGTACTGTGTCTATAAAACCAAACTATGTACTTGAGGAATTTAAAATCTTCATAAACGTTGATTGCATTTTAGCAAAGATAATTTTATAATTTTTAAGATCCACTTTACCTGACCTTAAATTACATGACCTAGTGGTCCATAAATAATATTCACTCACATAATGGGCCTTTTAGTAAAGGGATGCCACTGTTTGGAAATAAAGAACATTCCCTAGATTACCCTGCATAATACAGCCCTCATTACAAGTTTTTTAAATTGTGGTAACTTAGTTCTTGGAAAAATAATCCGCTAAATTCCATTATCCATTTTCCCATGTCATTCATCGGATTCAAAAATCCCCAAATCACATATTAAAATTCTCCCATTCCATATCTAAATATGGTATCACGTTTCTAGAAAAATTTCCATGAATCAAAACACCATCAAACCCTCTATCAAAGCTAATGAAATTAAATGAAATCCCATAATATCCTTATTTCATAACTTTAAACTGCGCGACATAATTTCATTTCTTAATGACATTAAACTATATTGAATATTATCAAAAAAACCCATAATTTCCTTGTTGTGGGACTTTAAACTGCACATCCCCACCTTCTTTTTTTTGAAAATGAGCCTTCTCCTCCTAAAATTGGTTACATAACAACATATGCCCTCTTTCATACACAAAGTTCATGTAGGAGTGGTTTTCCCATTCATGTCATATGTCAGCACTGATGAACCCTTTATTCTCAGACACCTTTCCTTGGAAAATCCACCCCCTTATGGTCATGATACATCCAAATAATAAACCCCTTTATCTATCAGCAATAGAATGTTAGAATTCCTTGGAACGTTGTTCCCCGACTATGCAGTACATTCCCTAGTTGGACTTGCATAAATCTATCATATAATGGTTTTTTGAGCTTAAGGATACCACTACTTTACTATGTATTACATACCCATATAGACCTGCATAATATAGCATCCTTAATAGGTTAGTTTCTTGCAGGTAACATCATTCCCAGGAGAGACCTCTTCTACATTCTATACTTCATGTTTTATATTTTGTGACCATATAAAATCATGCCTCAAGATTCCCCTTTGATGTATCTGGGGAATTTCAATACCTTCCCAGCAATCAATCATTATTTTTTTTCTTTTAACCTCAATATTTATGGTCAAATATGCTCAAACTAAAATACTAAAATTATTAGTCCAATTTTCATGACTTATAATACCTACAAAAAAAGACATAGTAATCACCATGATTAAAACCCCAAAGAGAATTCTAGTAAAAAGTTGGGTCATAGATCGTTATACCTACACTCTATATGGTTTATGAAATATCAAGAAATAAAAAATAAAAATACACAATTCTTGTAGGGTTTTCTATATAACCCTACCAACAGTAAAACTACACTCACATAGCCCATTGGATTAGATAAAAAATTGAAGCAACCCACATCCCTATCATAGTAATTATGAATAGATTTAATGTAGATATAGTGCTATGGAAATAATTTTAGATTTTATTATTATAGAAAAAGTAGCAAGGATGAAGAAATATGTGATCAGAGAAACAATCTTTTTCATTTGTGTAACAAAATCATAGAACATCCATAAAATGGATTCTCTCTCTCTTATATTACAAGAGGCTTTCATCGTGACTCTTTATTTACTAGACATCCTCTTGAGCCTAATGAACTTCTTGTTGAAGATCAGCTAGCTGACCAGCTTTAGTCTGCTCGGCTTTGTGAACCACTTCCATGGTAGTACCAATGGTTTCTAACCCTTCAATTTGGGCTTCTTCTAATAATTGGTGGAGTTTTATAAGTTCTTCTTAAGTAGTATCCAACTCTTGATGAAGGTGTGACACCACATTCTGAATGTGAGACTCTTCCATTGCCTGATCCTAAATTTTTCATCCAAACATTGACAAATTTTCATTATGGTTGTCCTCTTCCTGGGATACTATGTCCCAAAAACCCTCAATAATAGTATGTAGTTTTTCCTTTACAAGTTCAAATGGATGTTTACTCTCTGGATCCCACCGATGGATGGTCTCCTTCACCCCATTCTAAATTGTATGATAATCAAACCCACAAAATCTTTGTATGCTAAACAATGGTAGAAGTTAGAAAAAATGTGAGTGAAGTAATTCCAAATACATTTGAGAGATAATTTTCCAAATGATTCTCCATGTCTTACAAAATGTAATACCAAGGGAATATTTAGAACTAAGTCTGAATCAGAGTCACTTTATTTAGTTTGGGAATATTATGAAACCAAAACACTCAAGGAAGTGATTTTCTCTACTCCTTTCGAAGTACCGGATGCCTCACGTTCCCTTTTGGGTCAAGCCAAGGTAAAATATTCCCCTTCAGACCTATCCGCAGAAGATGATAATCCTAAAATGATAAATACAAAACATTTTTAACATCAAACAATTAGCATGAATAGAGTATGGTCAATATAATTGGGGTGTTTTACATAGTAATAAATCAGAATCTTAATTAGTTTCTTCCCTAGAATTCTGAACTTCAATTGTTTGAATAGATATTTCATGGTGGGGGAAATTCTCCTTAGCTTTCTCAGTGGTCATGGTCAGTGGGTATCAAGCATATACCAAATTTGGATTATTAGTCAGTACATATCCAACGTCAACAGAGGTATAATGGAGTGGGGTTCCCTGTTCCTGAAGGGAATTTGAAACATTCTCTACAGAAAATGCTCCATAAGTTGATGTATGATGTGAAATGTCCAATAAAATAACAACTTTTTATAAAAAATGCAAGAAAGAGAAAACTCATGTCCTTTCAGTTCCTTATTAAAATCCCCAAACTCCTTGATAGAACCCTGACTATAAATGTTTGTATTACGAGTTTCCATCATAACAGTGTGTACATTTTTTTATATCATATAACCTTCACCATTTAAGGTATCCATGAAATGATCAAAAATACATTCATTGGCTCCAATGATGTTTCTTTCCACCAAATCTTAACCCGTCACATTTCTATCAGGCCTTGATGAGTTAGGATCAACTCCAACACCTTTCGAAGACTACCTAAGATCCTTGTTTTTTCCTCCAGGAGCAACATGATTATCAGCACTAACTTCCACAAGATCCACTGGTAATGGAATCAAATATGAGATATTATAGGGAGAATAATGTTATAAATATCATATGATATCCACAAAAAGTGAATCTGACATTATCATGACCCTCCTATCACTCTCTCGAAACAAGAGTAGATACATATGTATCCCTTGACACTTTTTCTATCAATGTATCATATTCATTAATAGGAATTTTTATATTCCCTGGGGTTTCCTTCTCAATACTTAATGTATCAGTACTAGATCCATTAAGAGAAAAATGTGATGAAGATCCTATAAAAGGATTAACATAGTCAAAAAAGTGTGTCAAGAAAGTTTTAATATGGGATGACAGTGAAAATACTCACTTGTACGTACTTGTCAAACCAACATTAATTCTATCATTCACATATTTTCATAAGATAGCAGAGAGATTGTATTATTATTCTACGTGGTAGATACCTGAGGTAACAGTTGAGGATTTTCCATCTCTATTACCCCCATCATGGTTTTCCCTCCTGGAGAAATTTCAAGATACCCAAGGGTTTTATTCAATGTAATAATAGGGGTTCCCTCAGGTCCATACTTCGGTAACAACAACACCTTTATTGATTCGTATCCTTCTCTAATTTCAAGCTGCAAAATGAAATCCCATAAAAATTAGTGATGGTGGATGAAAGAATAGAAATGAAACAAATGAAAAGAGAAATACATTATTTGTATTTACATAAATGTCCAATCCCTCCTCTTGATGAACAATTACCCCTTAACATATTCCTCTATCCATCATATCAGATACTCATTTTGGGGATATAACTTAGTCATTTGTTTCATATATAAAAATATGCAACTCATTGAAGTAATCCTTTACATAAGACAAACTAATTTATAGATGAAAATATGAGGGTTATTTAACATCACCCAAATCTGGTATTCGAAGGCCATGCTTGAGAAAATTTCATGCATCCTTGGGATTACAAGTCATGCTTTCCAAATATTGGGTTATTGAGGGTCTCACATAATTTTTTTCTACTGTGGCTAGTTGTGGGGAGAATTCAACACCCTATAATTGGAATGTCTTTTAAGGCCTTCCATTTTCTTTCGATGAACCAAGGGATGAAATGGAAACTTCTTCTCAATGATGGAAACTATACCACATTAGTACTAGTGTTTTGGTCTCCCTAATGTTAGTTTTCTCGGTATACTTTCTATGAAAACGTTTTGAAGGTCTGAATCCTATTCATCATCTTTGGATTTGGACTTAGTTCCACAATTTCTATGACCAATAGTTTTTGTGTCCTATACCCGATATGTTACTTTGGTTAAATCCCCTTGTGGGTATAAAGATACCTAGGATTTATAATTTTTAGCCTCTAATCCAATTTATTCCTCTAATGAAGGAAGAGTAATCAAAATATCAGATGCTTCTAAAGACTTCAGAATCCATAATTTTTTGTCTACTAGTGGGTGCTTCTAATTCCTAACATATATGGGAGGGAATGTGCTCGATTTTTGAAGACATATGAACTGGAGTGAAAACCTAAATGGGACATAATAATCGTAGAAAATATCATTGTTGATGTGGGAGACTAATACACTATCTTGGAATTCTATCATACACACCCTCAGTTTTTAATTATTCTCCTTCACATTATCAAAAAATGTTTTGGTTGGTTGGTTACAAAATGGAAGGAAACTAAATTCTCCAGATACATTAAGTTTTTTTGGTACGTTGTCAGACTTCAGGCTCAAAGGTTGAATCTTAGAAGCATTCTGAAAAAACATTCTAAATTGACCAGTGGGGATCTTGATGGAATTCAACACCGAATATGAATTTAAATGTGCTAAAATCCATATTTTCAACACTTAAAATGGTTTTCAAAGATTAAATTGAGAATTCCCATTGTATAAATGCAATTAGAAGTGATATATTCTTTCCAAATTTGGGTAAGAAACATGATGTACATCTTCTCTTCTAAAATTGTAGCAATAACAAAATTTTATGGCCTCACACCGCAACTGGACTCATAGAATGGAAATAGACAATCACATAGCCACGTGGCAAGGAGGAATACCATGCATAAATTTTTGTCAATCATGGGATTAACCTTGTATCCCCAATTCTTGTAATCACATTTTTTTAATGTGGGCCAAAACATCTCTGAGACTCCTCAGTTATCTGTACTAGGAAAAATGAAAGGATGCCTGCAAGTTGGACCATTCCCTTTCGATGGTTCTAAAAATTCATTAATCTACACTTTTGCATAGTTGTAAACTCTCGGATGAGGATCTATCTATATATCCTTATCTATTTTTAATTACTTATGGTTCAATGATGGAATCTTCTTTATGTAATCCCATGATCTCTTTGGTGGGATAAATTCATCATACATCTCCCCAAGAATGGGTGCCCCGGAAATTTGGTAGACATCCCACAAACTAATACAAAAACTACCCTGTGTCAAATAGAAATAATTTGTTTATGGACTCCATCATCTCAGTGATTTAGTAATGATGTATTTCTTTTTATAAAAATAAGTCTATCTTACCTAGATAGCTTCATAAATGTGAACATAATCCAGATCATTCTTAAACTCTGTGCAAGTTTGGCATACCCAAAACACACACATCCATTCAGGCCTAACTACCCCTCCATAGAGGAGATCCTAGTATTATTTTTAGGCATTAGATTGACCTGACTTCGAATAATGAAAGGTTAAATCATAGTAATGAGTCCTTAGATCTACAATATGATCCTTCATAGTAGTAGTACAACCTTTTTGTTGTAGGAATCATTCAATAGTGACTATTCCCTCATTAATAGGGACACCCTTTATAGAGTTGTTGAATCTAAGATTTCTGTTGTTTTTTACAAACCAAGTCTTCATCTAATATATTTTATATATGTGAATGTGAGAATCCCTCATAATCCCATGCTCATACAAAGGCAGATAGTTACTTTGTTGATATTCTTATTGATATGTAATCGAGGCTTTCTCTGATTCAGGAAGGGTACTTTCAAAAAATTTATAATATTATGGTCCAGCAACTTTCGTCATTTCATTATGTCACAAATCTGCTTCCTTGGTTGAAGTCATTAAAATAAACCTTTCGAACTCGCAAAAACACACTAATTTCTCTCATAAGATGGAATATTAACTCAAGAAAGTTCAAATTTTAACTTATACGAATTCATGAATTTTGCAAAGTAATTTCTATGCGGACCTCCTTTGAGATGGTACCTCACTCAAGTCCTTTGATAAGTTTCCCCGCATAGGTCCTTCGACATGGTATACAGTGAAGGTCCCCCAATAGGTCCTTCTATGCATCTCATTATACAAAGTGAATATGTGAATATTAATTGTGTAGGTAGCTATACCTTGATAAAACCATTGAAGAACCTTCGTATGAGAATAGTGTGATGTAGTCGGACTAATGATCTTGTCAATGAGAGAAAAAATTAGATATGTGGGTGAGTAAAATTACAATTTCTTTGGGTATTTAAAGGTATCACTGGCGTACACCATTGACATATGTTGAGGGCCTATGAAGAAACACCACACATAGGGTCTATGCGATCCAACATTACTTCTTCATAATTTTTTCTTCATAGTTTTACCTCTGGACTAGACCCACATCTTTCAGTTAGTTCAAATCCTGATGGGGGGGGGGGATTTCATTAACACTCCATTTTTAAAAGGGAAAGAAAAATAGTATAAAAAAACGCTTTGGATATCTTATAGTATCAATGATATTTTAAAATAATAAAATAAATATTTCCAAATGGACAAACACATCACACTTGCATGCAAGAAAATCGGCATATGTCATGATAATACATCCCAAAAGTGTATCCCCCTATGCATAAGACCTTTTCAAAAGACCTACTCCACCAACATACACTAAGGACCTATGCGAATGTGTAATTTTTGACACCCCTACATGAAAGAACTACATAGTGGACCTATTCCAAGTACTCGTACTGATAAATCCCCTTGACTAGGTCCCTTTTTCCTATAAATAGAACCATTTGGATCCCCATTTCAATAACTGAAAAATTTAAAGAACACCTAAAGCTCTCATTGTGCCGCACCTTCACCCAGGTCCCCTGAATTTTATCATCTATCTATCTAAGGCACGGGAGACAAGAAAATTAAACATGATAAGAAACATCAGTGTCCCTTTAGTGTACAAAATACAATATATGTGTTTGAGGACCCGCCTTCTATAAGAAGAAGTCACCTACACAAGGTCCTTTTCTTAATAAAATACCTATTTGGGATTATTCCAAGTACCTTAAGGGACACACAGGGTGGTTAATTTAAAATCTCTCCTAAGTGTTTTTTTGTAGTCAATTTCTCAAGGAATATTAATATTTCATAGTAAAATTTCCCTTGTGTAAATCATTTTCAGTCAGCCCCAGTACATACATGGAATACCTATATGGCATACAGATTTGACATACCTAGGTGTCATACCTGAGAAGACCACCTATGCCTAGGATGTAAACAAACTACCCATTGAGCCCTCTTTGAATCCGTCCATGGAAGGATATCTCATTACTTAGATTCCCTAGCTCAAAGGGACAAAAATTAAACCTCCTCCAAGACCTCTTGATTTATATAACCTTTGTAAAAGGCACATCAGTGCGTCTCTTTATGGGTTTGTATTTCTACGGTCGAATTTTTCCCACATTTGAATTTACAAAGGGTAAGGTTCCATGGGACATCTGTATGATTTTATATCTATAATAACATGTACCTTTACCATAGGGATAGTGTTTTGGAGTTCCCGGTTTTTTAGGATTCATCTACGAGCCATGTCCACCCCTTCTCGTCTCTAAGAACCGGAGCTTCGGTCCCTAGTATGTAGGGTACGGTTCACACATGCTTTTCATTTTGAAAAAGGAAATGTCTCCCTCCCCACAATGGGACCCAATTTATGTCTCCTAGTGTATTCCCCAAGCCTTTCATTTAGTAGGATGCAGTCTCTCTCCAATCTATGCCCTTCACCTTCAAATCTTCCTTACCTTGGACACTAGTCCAATTTAAAGAGAACATAGGGAACTTTTCTATCTTCGACCCCTTCCACCATATCCCCTACCTCTTCAATCATCAAAGGAAGTAAAGTATGTCGTTTTTTGAATCTTTTTCATCCTCTTGTTTCTAATAATGAGAATGACTCATGTTAGCTTAGAGGTTTTTAATTATCACAACCCCCACACAATCCATATGAAGGAATGAACTATGAGAACTATAATTCCCACCATAACTGGGATACATCGAAAGCCTTCACCAAGGGGCCAAGCTCACTGGACATCCTCCTCAAGAGTCCAACCCTAATTCCCTTAATCTAGGAATCCTCTTCAGGAGTAATCCTTGAATTGAACCCCCTTAAACCTCCATCAGTAAAGACATCTCTCATAGACTCTATTACCAGGGCAACCTCTTTACGAGTAAGCCCCAACTTATTTCTCGCAAAGGGACACTCCCCTATGATACTTACCGAACTATGTGAGCATTGATTCCAATATAAATGAGATATGTATGAATCCTCCTTGAGGTTAAAATCCAACACCCCAAATCAACCATGTTCTCTCTGGGCCACATTCCTAATGGGCTCTAATTCTCCATAGAATTTTATATAAATTCCAAGTTACTTAGGTTGTTTCGACGTAAGTCTCACACCAAGATTCAACTAGGATCCTTTCGCCTAGATTTACTTACAACATGAAATTAAATTACACCTTTGGGTCCTTATTAAATGACCTTAAAAGGTATTGTGTGTCACATTAAGTGGCACTGAACTACGTGGGTTCTAATTCCATTCACAAGGATATGTAGAAATCCCACTTTTGGGTTTGATAGCAACATCAAAACAACTTTTTTATCCATGGATGACGATAAATTACAGATTGAAATTCATCTACCTAGATGAATATAAACTCTAGAGTAAACTTTATTCTCCCTAGATTATGATAAATTACAGAGTAACATTCGTCTACCATGATGACTATTAACTCCAGAGTGCCCCACCAAGTTTCTTAAAACACATCACCATCATTATAAAAACCAAAGAATCAATATGTATTATATAACAAGATACCATCAACGGAGAACCTTAGATACACACAGATAAATATTGATTAAGAACCTCGAATAAAAACAGATTATTTTGAATTTCACACATGCTAATAATTGATTTATAATATTGGGATAACTCATGTTTTAGTTGGGAATTATTGAAGGATTCATGAACATATCTTAAATCTATAATAGATTCCCATTGTATTCCATAATTCCTCCCTAAAGGGTGTGACGAACCTAGCCTCCCATCCTCTGGACTAATGTGATTTCTTATGTATTGTAGTTCAATAAAATTAAAGAACACATGAAATTGGAAATAAGGTTCCTTTGGATACAGAACTGTTAGGTGTTTTTGATTTCATAAATAAATCCATTCGAAACTATTCAAAAATACTGATTCCTAACTAGAACACACATTACAATGTAAATATCATTCCCCCATTATCAATAGAAATTATTTCTATCTGTGTCATGAGACAATCCAATATACATTGAATTGGTCCCGCAGGACTAGCAAGAAGATCCCACTCACCCTGGTCAGAATAGATTCTTCCATATGGAGATGGGAAGGTAAATATTCTCCTTTAAAAATTGATATAATCCTAGTATTGAGATATCAAATTCATACAACGAATCAATTTAAAGCCATTCATTTCGAAAATGAACATTTCCCAAGAGAAACGATAACCAACAATATCTAAAGAACAAACCATGGATTGTTTTATATTCTCTGACCGCACTCCCAAGGGTGTATCAATGGTTAAAACACCATATAATATTTCCACATCCATGCCCAACCTTTTCAAAAAAAATATTAGATATAAAATAATGTGATTCTCATGTATCAAAAAAACATGAGCTATGGTAGATAATACATGAATCGTACCTCTAAGGATAGTTGATCATTCATCCATGTTGGCTTGAGTAGTCTGCATAACATGAATATGGATTATCCCTCTACCCTAGGATCTATTATGACTACCCTAAGCTGCATCCCTTTCATGGTACCATTTCTCATGAAATAGGGTACCATATCCCCTACCTAGTCCTAAACAATCGGTGGAACTCCAACTACCAGCCTCATGTGGGGTAGCTCAGCCCCTTCCCGACATTGGTGCCTATCCATATTCTCTTCAACTAGTCTTTTGTGTAAATTTCTCATAGAACTACTGAATATGAACCAGTCTTCGAAAAATATGACACTCGACTATAGGGTAAGGACACTATGAGAGCTTTTTTCCAAACGTTCCACACTGATAGAATAAGAACAGAACACTATCTTGAGATGGTTCATCACTTCCCTGACTACTCTTCCCACTATTTCTTTGGAGGAATCCTATATAACGTTGCTTCTTACCACTCAAATAAGAACTCCATGATTTCCCTGCCGAAACATCCTAGCAGTTTCTTGGGGCCTCTCTCAGATTCCCTTCTATTATGAGTGTCTAATTAACCACATCATCAAAGATGATTAAACAAAAAATGATGACATATGACCGAATATTATAACAAATAACTTCCTAGAAGCATATCACCTTTGAGATCTCATTAGCAGCCATAGATGGTGAAAAGCACTGTATCTAGGTAAAACATCTTACATAGTTCGGTAATGACAAACACTTTTATGTTAGATTAAAAAAAATCATGTGGTTTTTCATCCCTAAAGGTATTGGGATTGAAATATCTCAAGAGATTCATCCTTAATTCCTTCCAATAAAGATTATCCTAATACCCAACTTCATCCAGAATATCCAACCAACACATATAAGGTCTATGAATTATATATGACCTAATCTTAACCCTCCTATCTACGAGTGTCTCGTGATGCATAAAGATCTTCTAGATAGAATCAATCCAAAACACCACTCTCTAGAGTCCCCCTTACCCATTAAACATAGGCATATTATAAAGATAAAATTATATTGTAAGTTCATACATCAAAAGAATAGTACCCATACTCTTTATTTCAATGGATCGCATGACCCTTAGGAGCTATTATATAAAACCATTCTCTTTATTACACGATAATACATGATTTATTACATAATATTATAGTTTAAACAACCTATAATATTTATAAGTCTAATTTCTTTTAATAATTAGGTACGTTACATAAAAACAGAAAATAATAAATACATCAACTTTACTGAAAACATCCTTAACATCATCATAAAAGTTCATTGATTTTAAAACAACATGGGATAACCTTGGTACATACATTAATCAAGGGATTATGTATAAATCCCATTAAGGTAATAAATATGTAATAGGTAGTATATGATAGAAAATTTGTTTATCAATGGGTAATAAAAGGAACATTACTAATAAGGCATGATATAACGTGATAATCATAACATGGGAAACGTGGAAAGAGATTAAAACACTGAATCATAAACTAATGTACCAAAATGATGTCTCATTAGCCTAAAAATTACCCCATACATTCAATTTCTACATAATTCTTGATGCACCTATCGCAATCATTCTATTCTCAAGCTTAAGTGTGCCGCATAGATCATAATGCATGGAATCATTTATCATCTCATTTTATTACAAGAACATGGAGTGTCAAATAAATACATGTAATTATAAAGTAAATTATGGGTATTTTTTTAAAGGTGAGCACCCTTGATAGGAAATGGGTATGGTATTCACATCACAATTGTTTTGGGTTGGAAAAATTACGGGTAATGTTCAGCAGGATAATGACATCACATAAAAATTCATAAAATGGGTTTATGATAGTGAAATGGGACTCTCATAATTTTGAAATCAAATGGGTATTAATAGGTACATGTAAATTAATGTACTACCATTAGGAATTTGGAATTTAAGGAATAAGATAATAAATAAACCTGATTAATGAAGAGTGGGTGACAATCCCTAACTAGAGTGTGTGACTCCAAATGCTTGGGAGGAGCTTCTTAAATAATTAGAGAACCATGGGAGGAATCTAGATAGGTTATTTCAGATTAAATTCATACTATAATGATTTTTAGTGAAGTTAAATTGGATCTTCAGAGAGTTTATATAGGAAATGAGTTGGGAGTTCGTTAATTTTTCTCAAACTGAGGTTTTGGACTCTATATTAACAAAAACAACCAAACCCACAAAACTTCTCATGTTTTTTCCCATGGTTTTTCTTAAATAGTTTTGTTATTTGTTATTTTATAAGTAAAAGGGCCGAAATTAATAAAATAATACCCTTTCTTATGTGGAAGTGGGTCATAGTCTTAAATAAATGACTTTAAAACCTTAAAATATAATAATGGTTTTGGAGGATTCATAATGATTTTATAAAATAAAATAAAATAAATTAAAATAACATTACATTATAGTTAAAACATATATTTGTTCGTGTATTCCTTTTAAAATATTTATTAGAACACTTTTTGGTCACTATGATGCCATATTACACACCGTACATTTAAAAGGTATTTAATTTTTACCTGAAAATTCAACTTTCTTTAAAAAATTATGAAAATTTTACCATTGGATAATTTTTATGTTTTTATTTCAAAAAAAATTTCATTTTATCGAAATAATTTTCAAAATATTTTCATTTTCACTTTTAAAATAATTACTTACATTTATTGAAAAATGATGTGTTTTTTGACAATAAAAGTTTTTAAACACCTATAAAAATTAAATTTGAATTAATTATAATTAAAAGATCATTTATATTTAATAAAAATTATTTAATATTAAAATTTAATGAAAATATTATTCATTTCAAAAATACATTAATTCATCAAAATAATTTCCATTCTTGAATTTAAATATTAACCAAAAAAATTGTTTATGTTTTATTGTATTAAAATTAAAATTATTTATAATGTAAAAATAATAGGATGAAAATATATTCATTATTGTATAAAAAATCATTTACATGCTCTTATTTCTATTGTATTGAAATATATACCTTTAATACACTAGAAAACTCCCTAAGAGTAAGGTGAATGTTTGTGTGACTTTCGTGGAGTGGTTCGATGTACACGGTTTGGGTCATGGTCTTGATGACCTTATACTTTTCTTATAAATGGAATAACTAAATTTTAATTTGATGCATATCATCTTTGTATTGATCAAGTTAAAGGCCTAGATATTCTATCTCCCTCATATTCATAGATAAATGGGCTTCATAAGGTTTGATCCTACTGGTTGAGGCCATCACTTCCTTTTTCTCTGTCAATTGGATTTGTTAAAACCCTATATTTATACTAACCATGTGATAATTGTTCAATATCTATATTATCAATGGTAATGTTGGTTAATGTTTATTTAATTATTATAGGATATAATAAACCCTATGAAGTTCATGTGTTTTCTATATCTATATTAAATAATAAGACATTTAATTAACACTAGAGGGGAATTTTATTTAAAATAGTTTGGGTCGTTACATTATTCCCTCTTTAAGAAATTTATCCCTCAAAATTTTCATTTCTCGTGCTTAAAAAGATGTGGGTAACATTATTTCATAACTTTTTCTGATTCCCACATCACTTCTTAAATCTTTTTGTTTCTCTATATAACTTTGACATGGTGCATTGTCTTATTTCATTGAACTTTTTCTCTATAACCTAGTATCTTCATCGGCTGCTCCTCAAAGGAAAAACATTTTTCCAATGGTTCCACCTATGGATTAAGTACATGTGGGGAGTTTATTATGTACATCCTCAAGAGGGATATATGGAATACATCATGTAATTGAGATAGTCTCTTGGGTAGTTCTAGTCGGTAGGACACTACTCCAATGTGACCAAAGATATCAAAGGAGATAATGTATCTCGGAATACACTTTCCCTTATTCCCAAACATAATTAATTTTATCCATGGAGATATGTGGCGTAATTACGTTTCTCCAACATAAAACTCTATTTCTCATCGATGATTTCCATTATAGGCCTTCTTTCAAATATGAGTATCCTTGATGTGATTCTCAATGTTCTTAAGCTTTTCCACCATTTCCTTGACAATTTTTAGACCTATCAGTTCTTGTTCCACAACTTCATCACATCATGCATGTGTTATACACTTATTCCCATAAAGGGATTCATAGAGATCCATTTGTATGCTCGAGTGGACACTGTTATTGTGACATAACACAACTAGAGGTAGATGTTGGTCCCATCCTTATTTGAAGTCCATAAAACATACTTTAAACATGTATTCTAATGTTTAAATACTCTACACAGACTAGATATCAGTTCGAGGATTAAAGCATTTACTGAAGTTCATCTCAGTGTTATGATTTTCTTTACATTTCCAAAACATGGAGGTGAATCTTGGATCTTGATCAGAAATAATAGATATTTGTACTCCACGCATCCTCACCACTTCTATGATGTGTATCCATGCAAGTTGATCCAGTGATAAATCCTATTGAATCTAAATTAAGTGTGCAGTCTTTGGAAGATGATACTCCACAACCCATATAGCATTATTCCCTCTTGATTTCTTTAGAAGACCAATGACTAAGTCCATGGTGATTTTTTCCCATTTCCATGTGGGTATGGTTAGTGGTTGCATTATCCCCTTGTATGTTTTCCATTGTTCATTCATTTTCTAATATACAAGATATGTTGATGTATAATCATCCATTTACTTATTCATATTATCCCATAAATAGATCTCTCAAATATCTTGACACATCTTTGTGATTCCTTGGTGGATAAAGAAATTATAACTATGTGAATCATCCAAAAACTCCTTCTTTAACTTAGTATTTTGTGCTACACATAGTTGTGACCTAAATATTACAAATCTTTCTTCATTAAAATTGAACTATGAGTATTTTCCCTTTATTATAGTTTAAAATTTCTTCTGAATTCCCACATCACCTCTTTGAGAATTATTTATCTTCTCCATAATCGCTGGTTGAGAAATTATTTGTGAAAGGATTGATGATCTTCCTTCCATTATGATTCCCATTTCCATCCTTTACAAATCTTTGTATACAGGATCCCTCTCAAACCTCATAAATGATATAAATTTTTGTATCCTTTATACATAGATAATATAGATCTTTATTCGTTTTCCTAGGATGGCCATGAATGGAGTATTCATAGTCCTTGACCATCTTTAAACATTTTCAATGGAATATATTTATCTCTTTCTATGTGAACATATACCTAAGGATTTTGTGATCCAAATATATTTCACACTTCTCCTCAAAGAGATAATACTACAATATTTTTAAAGTGAATATCATTGAAGCCAACTCCAGATCATGATTTGTGTAGTTATGTCAAGAACATTCAACTACCTTGAACCGTGTCTTATGAATTTGTCATTTTTCATCTACACACAACCCAATCCCTTCTTCTAATCATCATTGAATACAATGAAAAGTTCCCTACATTTGGTTATTGTGATCAGAAGTTCCATTATAAGCCTCCATTTCAATTCCTTGATGCTCTATTTACATTCATCAATTTAAGGAAACTATACTCCCTTCTAAGTTATCTGGGTTAGAGGGTCTTTAAATAATGAAAAATTTCTCACAAATCAACTATAATGCCTATCTAATCTATGTAAATTATGGATATCTATCATAGATTTTCATATTTGACATCCTTTAATTTATTCGGTCATTGAAGGGTCCACAGATATCCCATTTCATGTGTTGATATACCCTAATAATGAGACTTCCTTCATCTAGAACTCTCAATTTCTATACTTTTCATAAAGCTTCTCCTTTCAAAAGGTCTTTATCACGATGTTAAGATTCTTCTCATGATCCTCCTTGGTTTTAGAGTGCATTAGACTATCATGTATAAATACTACCACAAATTTGTCAAGTTAATCACTAATGACTCTATCTATCAAGTCCATGAAGGTTTCTAGAGCATTAGTATGCCTGAAATAAATCACTATGAACTCATAGTACCAATACCTCGTATGAAAATAAGTCTTAGTAATATCCCCTTTCTTAGCCCTAACTTAGAAATATCCTAACTGTAGATCCACCTTGGAGAAGTATTTTTCTCCATGAAGCTGGTCAAATAATTCATCTCTATTAGGAAAAAGATACTAGTTCTTTATCATGATCTTCTAGAGCTCGTGATAAAAAATTCAAAGGATCATTGACCCATAATTATTCTTGATGAAGAGGATTGGTGTGCCCCATGCTGAATCACTTGGGCGTATGAACCCTTTATCCAGATTATCTTGTACTTTAATTCTTTATCACCTCACGTTCCACAACAGTAATTATATATGGAGTCTTTGATAATGGAAACTCTCCATGTATAAACACGATTTAAAATTCAACCTCTTGAATATGAGGAAGACATGTAAATTCGTCAAGAAACACATAGGTGTATTACCTTACAATATAAATATCTTCGAGGTTGGTTCTTTCCTTAGACTCAATCATTTGTGCTCGATATGATTTACCATAGGGAAATAAGAGCCATTCTTGAGGTTTTGGTTCTAAATAAGATTCATTCTCCTCATTTCACTTGTACATAATTGTGGGTTTATTTTCATTACAAATATTGATTTACTTTTCATGGAAATTTTTATTAGATCTATAGAGGGAAAGCCAATACATACCCAAAATTGCATCAAATTCTGTCAAAGGGAGTATGAAATGGTATTTCAGGATGTTCATCCCATAAATTATGACATGGGAGAGTTTATATACGTGGTATGAAATAATTTCCCCATTTTCCATTTTCACTGATAACTCCACTTACATTATTTTTTGTGGTGTGTGAATAATTCTACTATGCATTCATGATAATAAGGAATGATTAGAAAAATAATAAGAAAGTATGTTCACTATCATTGAATAGATAACTATCATACTTTTTTCCACTTCATTATCAAGATCCACTTCAGTCTTTGTGATGGAGAAATTATACCCCTGACTACCTTTTAAGTTGTTGGTTGTCTCTAAAAACCCTTGTCTTAGTGCATTGGTTGGAAAAGTGATCTTATTCCTTGTAGTTGAAGTAATGAACAATGTGTTGAGAGTTTACTTGAGAATTATTTTCCTCTAGGGCATTGGTGGTGTTCTATTATCAACAATTTCTATCTTAGTTCAATTCTTTCCCACACCTAAAGCATTTCCTTTTCCCCCTTAGAAAATTTATGGGGTTCTTCTTTCCTCAAATTTAATATATGGGACATTGAAATTTCTAAGCACCATTAGATTTATCAATTGAACTGATAGAATTAATATAAGGCCCTAGCCTTAAGCATTACTTAATCTAGAGTTATTACAAGATTACACATTGAGGATCTTTTCAGGTTTAAAGTTTTAGAGAATTAGATCATAAATCATGCATTACATTCCACATTTAAAAAAAGTGGTTACATAAAAGATAGTATTCATTTTTTCCCATCAATGTAAACATATTTAAAACAAAACATGTATTCTTTCATGACACTTCTTTGACCATATCATCACATCATGTACCTTTCCCTTGACCTGTGAAAAACATTTCAAAAACATGGGATGAGCATAAAATGCTCAATAAGGGATATAAAACTATGAAATGAAAACATTAGTCCATGTATGAAATCATACTTTACTCATAAAACATAAGAATTTTAACATACCTCATCAAATCATGAATAAATTATAGAAATCATAAGACAAAAAGGTAACTTGAGGCATTCATAACATTCTTACATAGGGAGTAACCCTCATGGTTACGTTTGGAATACCCATCACAGTATATTCCTTAAATCTCTTCGGAGAAACCATAATGTTTAACCCCTTCATGTTACCCAATGAATTGGAGAGCTATATCAGGCTCACCCACCCTTAGTTTATCCCGGAACCACCCGTCTTAATAACAATGCCCAAGAACCATAACATAATCGTATCACATAAAACATACATAAAAGAAACATAACATTTCCACATCTTAATCACAAGATATCAATACAAAAAAATTATATAATAAAAACATTATGAAAACCATTTTCAATACCAAAATAAATTAAAAGTAAAACATGGTATTTATTTCACATTTTTAAAAAAAGTTATGGCTTCTAGAGGAAGTCGAAACTCAAATAATGGTCACGGCGGCGGAGAAGTTGTTGTCGCCACATACGTAAGAAAAAAAACATTCCCTTTTGTCTTTTAGAAAACTCTTCATATAAAAAATATTACTTTTGAATAAACATAAAATTTATAGGGTTTTATACACCGTATAAGACAAAGTTGTGTATAAAACAAAATATGCCTCAATGAAAAGAGATTGAGACGAAGTCCCATACCTCGGGTCCAACTTGACTCGATCGTTCTTTAACATCCTGAATAATAAACTTGAGTTAATTTATACTTTCTTAAGAACCTTTTTCAAGTTCATTATTCCTTTTATATAACTTATTACCATGTTATGAACACTATGTATTTATTTAAGTTAATAATGGTCGTTTTGTCGATCATTGGTAATTGAGTCAAAAATAAACTCCTTATAATTACAAGTTTTTCATGTATCCATTATATACAGAGTTATATTCATGATGTAGATATCATATATATCATATATATCTAGTATATACATGCATTTATAATATTACATAACATTTATAGGTAAGAAATGAAATGCACCGTTCATGGAGACGGTAAGCCGTACGTACGCATGAACGCTACTTTCATTTTGGTTTCATATTTTATGGAATGGAATCATAATTATATGAAGGTATATTATAATTATAGTATAATATCATATATAATATCATTAATTCCATCCTTTATATGTCCCACATATGTCATTAACGAATCAAATCACTTTGAGAGGGCGGTAGTCCGCACTTCTGAAAATGAAGATATTGCGTATACCCATAATGGAAGCCATAAAGGTATGCCATAAATGAAAAATACAGAAGATTAAGGAAAAAATAAACATAATATATATCATATATAAATATAGTTTCATCTTAATGGCCACCTTTGAAGGTGTTATAAGAATATTAAACAATCATCATTTCATGAGGCAAAAATTCGCCATCCACAGAAACAGTATGTTCTTTAACCATTAGATGTAGGTGTATGTAATTTTAGCTCAAATAATTCTTATAAAAACATCCTAGTATATTGAAAATACTGGTAATGTTACAAAAGAAATGAATAAAAATATTTTAGGGGGTTGTAGTGGCAAAATAAAACCCAAGAACACAAGTGAAGACATTACCTTTAAATCGGGTAACTCCTCTTGGTTTGTACCAAAAGGGTTTCTTGCAGATATTTCTGCCTAAGTTAAGGCTTATATGATGAATAGAGAGATGTGGAGAGATAAAATGAGCAGATAGTGGTCGATCCAATTTCTTGAGAAGTTTGGGTAAGGAGTTAGAGGTGGGGGCCTTTTATAAGAGGAGAGAAGGGCACTCTTGGAAAGTTACAAAATGTTACTTTATTTTCAAATGTGTTTCAGATTTTAAAGGCCCCGCATTGATCTATTTCGAGGTTAAGGAAATAAGGGTTCGAAATATACTCATCCAATAGGTCTTTGACAAGTGTATGTTTTAGATTTTACATTATATTTTCATTTTATTTAAATCGTTCATTAATAAGGTAATCGCTGCATCATCATGATGTCAAAAATAATTTAATTTATTTAATGTCTAAAAATTATTAAAAAACTAATATGATGTAGGAAATTATTTTATCTTTCTAATGACTATTTATATTCCAATAGATAATTTATATAGACAAAATTAAATTTTTTTTACTTACGTGATGCATTCTTTAGTGATATTCTCCTTTAAAAATAAAAAGATAAAGTGTCACATTCACCCAAAAGTGATTCCATGGGGTCCATATGTTTGCAAAAAGGCATACCATGCTCGGAAATGAAACAAACAGTAGAATTAGGACACATGTTTGGGTTATTTTTTATTATTATGATATTATTTTATTATCCCTAACTATCCGATTACTAATTAATCAAGATAATTAAAGATAATTATCATCGTTATTATTCATAATGTCCAAAAACAAAAGAGTCTTGATCACATAATTTGGACCTTATGATTCCAAATATTTAATCCATTTTACCAAATTCCAAACATAGAAATTGAAATAATTAATTTAAAAATAATTCTCGTTGTCAAAACAGATAGCGGGTTTTTTAGAAACAATATCTATGAAAAGATTGGCACTTTTTTATGCCCAATTACAAAGTGAAATTAATCCTAATTACCACCATTGGATTAAATGGTAAAAAATATTCTATTTAAACTTTAATACCAATTAAAAAGATAATTTAACCATATAATTAAGTTAGTTGAAAAAGCAGTTTTGATGTAAAATGCAGTATTTTTTCACTATTCATTAAAAATGAACATTGTCAGAAAAATACCAAAAATTAACCCAAGGTAAAATTCAATGTCTCAATCATAAATAATATGATTATTTTGAAAATAGAGATTATAAAATTGTCAAAATATTTATTTAAAAATGGTTTTCCATCAAAAGGCAGTAAAACGATATTTTAAAAATATTAGTGTATTCCATGCTTAAGATTGGATTTATTCTCCTTTTAAGCCTCTAAAACACTATCTAATTCATAAATAGACATAGATAAAAATTTCTTATTATTATTTATTTACTTGGGATGTTACATCCTTCCGCCCTTTAGAAAATAGCATCCCCACAATTTATTTACTTAACGAATAAGTGGGGGTATTTATCCCTCATTGCACTTTCAGATTCCCATGTTGTCTCTTCAATCATGTGGTTTTTCCAGAAAACCTTTACATGATGAATCACCTTATTCCGTAACACCTTCTCCCTATGGTCAAGAATCTAGATAGGCTTTTCCTCATAAGATAGGTTCTTTTCCAACTGAACTACCTATGGACTCAAAACATGATATGGATCTGGCATGTACTTCCTTAACATTGAAACATGAAAAACATAGTGTACTTGAGATAAACTCGGAGGTAAATCCACTTGGTATGCAACTGATCCAACTCTCTCCACAATTTCATATGGTCCAATGAACCTTGGACTCAGCTTTCCTTTATTACCAAATCGCATCACACTTTTATGTGGTGAATCTTTTAGAAAAACATGACCACCTACCTCAAAAGAGAGATCCTCCCACCTGTTGTCTGCATAACTCTTTTGCCTACTATGAGCTGTTCTCATGTGTTTCTGTATCAGCTGAACTTTTTCTGCCAACTATTCTACCAATTCTGGTCCAATCAACTTCCTTTCACCCACTTCATCCCAGAAAGCTGGAGTTCGACACCACTTCCCATATAATGCCTCAAATGGTGCCATCTGTATACTGGAATTAAAACTGTTATTTTACGAAAAC
Source organism: Viscum album (assembly GCA_963277665.1). NCBI lineage: Eukaryota > Viridiplantae > Streptophyta > Magnoliopsida > Santalales > Viscaceae > Viscum > Viscum album. Next base: position 2,003,084,830 of record OY728164.1, on the reverse strand, counting down.
TAAACCAAAGAAAGATGTTGGTCCCAACTTCCCTGATAATCCATCAAACAAGCACGTAGCATATCCTCCAAAGTCTGAATTGTTATTTCTGACTGCCCATTTGATTGAGGATGAAAATTCATACTAAAATTTAATTTAGTACCCAATGACTTCTGAAGGCCTTTCCCAAAGTTAGAAGTGAACCTGGGATCACGGTCAGATACAATGGAGAGAGGAACTCCATGTAACCTTACTATCTCTTTAAGATACAAATGCAAAAGTTGATCTAGGGAAAAAGTCTCTCGTATAGCAAGGAAATGAGCATATTTAGTCAAGCGATCAACAATAACCCAGATTTCATTATTACCTCAAGGTGTCTTCGGCAATCCTACAATGAAGTCCATGGATATATTCTCCCATTTCCACTCTGGCACTAGTAAAGGCTGAAGCATCCCTTTTGGTAACTGCCACTCTGCTTTAACCTGTTGACATGTCAAACACTTCACAGTAAAATCAACAATGTCTCTTTTCATTCCTTCCCACCAGTAATACTCCTGAAGATCTCTATACATCATAGTGCTACCTAGATGAACTAAAAACGGAGAACTATGAGATTCACATAATAACTCTCTCTTAAACTTTGAATCACATGGAACACACAATCTGTTCCCAAATTTCAAAACAAAATCATTATCAATGTTGAATTCAGGAAACTTACCCTTCTGAACCATCTCTACCTTTTTCTGCAACTCGATGTCTTGCTTCTATGCTTTCTTAATTCTATCTGATATAGAATATTTCACTGATACCTGAAACAAAATATAAGGACATCCTGCACCAACAAATTCTATGCAAAATTTCATCAAATCCTTAACCAAAGGATCGCGTTCCAAACGCAACATTGTTAATGAAGCATTACTTTTTCGACTCAAAGCATAAGACACTTTATTTTCTTTTCCCGGATGGTAATGAATTGTACAATCATAATACTTGATTAATTCTAGCCATCTACTCTGTCTCATGTTTAATTCTTTCTGAGTGAATATATACTTTAATATTTTGTGATTGGTATATATTCCACACTTTACTCCATACAGATGATACCTCCAAAATTTTAAAGTGAAAACAACAGCAGCTAATTACAAATCATGTGTAGGGTAATTTACCTCATGATTTTTCAACTGACGTGAAGCATAAGCAATTATCTGATCATTCTGCATTAGGACGCAAACAAGTCCTTTCAATTAAGCATCATTGTAGATAACAAAATCACAATTCCTGGAAGGTAGTGCCAAAACTTGAGCATTCACCAATCTTCTTTTCAGTTCCTGAAAACAATCATCATATTCTTTTGTCCAGATACACATAACTCCCCTCCGAGTTATCTTAGTCATTAGACTAGATAACCGCGAAAAATATCTTAGAAAACTTCGGAAATAGCCTGCCAAACCAAGGAAGCTACGAATCTCAGTTCCATTTTTGGGTCTTGGCCATTCTTCAACAACCTTTGTTTTTGCAAGATCAACAGTTATCCCATCTTCAGAAACAACGTGACCCAGGAAAGAAATTTGTTACAACCAAAACTCACACTTGCTGAATTTCCCATACAATTTATTTTCTTTTAAGGTTTGAAAAATAACCCTTAAATGTCTTTCATTCTCCTCTTTACTTTTAGAAAACACCAAAATATCATCAATGAAAACAACCAGAAACTTATCCAAGAACTCATGGAAAATTCTATTCATAAGGTCCATGAATACAGCAGGTGCATTGGTTAGCCCAAAAGGCATAACTACAAATTCATAATGGCCATATCTTATAGGAAACACGGTCTTCGGAATATCCGCTTCCTTTACCTTCAACTGATGCTACCCCGATCTTAGGTCAATCTTTGAAAAAAAACTGTGCTCCCTAGAGCTGATCAAACAAATCATTGATATGAGGCAAAGGATATTTGTTCTTAATAGTTATGTTATTCAAGGCTCTATAATCAATGAAAAGTCTCATTGAACCATCTTTCTTTTTAAAAAATAAAACAGGATCACCACATGGTGATGTGCAACTTCTAATGAAACCTTTCTCTAATAAATCTTGCAATTGCTCCTTTAACTCTAAAAGTTCAATTTGAGCCATTCGATAAGGGGGTTTTGAAATTGGCTTAGCATCATGAACTAAATCAACTGTAAATTCAACTTCCCAATCTGGTATTATTCCAGGTAACTCATCAGGAAAAACATCAGGATACTCATTTACCATTGGCACATCATTAATCTAAACAGTTCCCTTGTTTTCAACGATAAGTGCAAGGTAACATTCATTTCCAGCTTTTACAAGTTTCTCGGCCTCTTGATATGCTATCAACAGTAAGTGTTCATTCTTGTACACAAACTGAAATTCTTTCTAAAAAGAAAATTCTTTAGCTCTACAGTCAATCATAGCATGGTAAATAGAGAGCCAATCCATACCCAGGATAACGTCAAACTCTACTAGAAGTAAAACAATAAGGTTTGCAAGTAGTTTCTTTCCACAGATAAGGATAGGATGATTCTTATAAATTCTTTTTCCCTCAACATTACCCCCAGGTGTTTTTACCACAAGTTCAGGAGTAATTTCTTGAGATGGTATTCCAATTTTACTAGAAAAGTTTTCATAGATGAAAGAATGTGTAGACCCCGAATCAAATAACACACTGGAATAATCTGAAAAAACAAACAATGTACCTGATATAACTTCATTTTATGGCCTGACATCTGCTGAAGTAGTTGCAAAGGATTTCACCACCCATTTCATCTTGTAGTCTAACTCTTTCCCATCACTCAAGCTCTTTGTTGGACACTCGTTTGCATAGTGACCCATCTCATTGCACTTGAAACATTTCACTAACTGTAAATCAAATTTGGTATTACCATCACCCTGATCTTTTTCAGTGAAATCACGAGCCTTATGTCTCATCTTACCGCATCGGTAGCACTTCCCAGAATTCAAAAGATATTCCCCAGCATGCCTTTTACCACATTTATCAAAAACTGGAAACATAATTTTCTTATCATCAGACATTTTTGAAGAATTCTTTCCTTTATCCTACCACCTCAGTCTCTTCTTATTCTGGTTGTTATAGAACACTTGTTCATTAAAAAACTCCATTTCCACCTACTCATCACATCTAACAAGATTTTCATAACTCTTGAACTCGCGATAAGCTAAATCCCTTCAATATTTTGGCTTTAATCCTGAGTAAAAACGATTGATTTTACTATCAAGGTCTCGGATAAAATTTGGAGCATACCTTGCCAATCGAGTGAACCTCTCTTCATAAGCATCCACCGAGTCGTCCTCTTGCCTCAATTCGAGGAATTGTTTTTCCATCCTAAGTCGAACAGCCTTAGGAAAATACTTATCAAGAAACATACCATTGAATTCATCCCAGTAGAGAGCATCAATCTCATCAACATCCCTAATATTTCTAACCACCGACCACCACTGATCTACTTCACCCTCCAAACGATAAATAGCAAGACTAACCTTTTGATTTTCTGAACACCCCATGACATCGAAAATCTTCTCCAGTGCTTTAATCCACCCTACAGCTAGCACAGGGTCAGATGGTCCTCTGAATTATGGGGGATATTTCCTCATGAAATGTTCCACCATTGATATGTTCCTCTGTGGTTGATCTGGCTGATCTCGTGCATGGATACCACCACCATTTATCGCTTGAGTCAACTACTCCATCACTACAACAAACTATTCAGTTCCAATTCCGACCATCTCAGGATGCTGATTCGGAAGGATATTTCCTTCTGTATGGCTTCCTAGCACTACTTCCATGTTTCCTCTGCGGAAAACCATTCTGGAAAAACATGTCTTAGATGAAGAAACATGGTAATCTTCAAATTCTATATCATTTCTATTTTACCATAAAAAAATATTTTTGGATAATAATTTAATAAAATTCTAACTCTTAATGTTATCTAAACCGACCTTTGATACCAACTATAAGGCCCCAGCCTTAAACATTACTTAATCTTGAGTTATCACAAGATTACACATTGAGGATCTTTTCAGGTTTAGAGTTTTAGAGAATTAAATCATAAATCATGCATTACATTCCACAGTTAAAGAAAGTGGTTACATTAAAGATAGTATTCGTTTTTTTCCCATCAACGGAAACATATTGAAAACAAAACATGGATTCTTTACTCATAAAACAAAAGCATTTTAACATACCTCATCAAATCACGAATAAATCATAGAAATCATAAGACATAAAGGTAACATGAGGCATTCATAACATTCTTACATAGGGAGTAACCATCATGGTTACATTTGGAATACCCATCACAGTATATTACGAAAATCTCTTCGGAGAAACCTTAACGTTTAACCCCTTCGCGTTACCCAATGAATTGGGGATCTATATCGGGCTCACCCGCCCTTATTTTATCCCCGAACCACCCATCTTCATAACAATGCCCAAGAACCATAACATAATCGTATCACATAAAACATCCATAAAGGAAACATAACATTTCCACATTTCAATCACAAGATATCAATACAACACATTGATATATTAATAACATTATGAAAACCATTTTCAATACCAAAATAAAATAAAAGTAAAACATGGTATTTATTTCTCATTTTTTTTAAAAAGTTATGGCTTGTAGAGTAAGCTGAAACTCAAATAATGGTCACGGCGGCGGAGAAGTCGTTGTCGCCGCATACGTATGATAAAAAAACCATTCCCTTTTGTCATTTAGCAAATGATTAGTATAAAAAATATTCCTTTTGAATAAATGTAAAAGTCAAAGTGGTTTATACATCGTATAAGAGAAATTTGTGTATAAAACAAAATATGCCTCAATGAAAGGAGATTGAGACGAAGTCTCATACCTTGGGTCCGAATTGACTTGATCGGTCATTAACGTCCTGAATAATAAACTTGAGTTAATTTATACATGATTAAGAACCTTTTCATGTTCATTATTCATTTTATATCACTTATTACCATGTTATTGACACTATGTAATTATTTAAGTTAATAATGGTCGTTTTGTCAATCATTGGTACTTGAGTCAAAAATAAACTCTTTATAATTACAAGTTGTTCATGTATCCATTATATACAGGGTTATATTCATGATTTAGATTTCATATACAACATATATATCCAGTATATACATACATTTATAATATTACATAACATTTAAAGGTATGAAATGAAATGCACCGTTCATGGAGACGGTAAGCCGTATGTACGCATGAACGCAACTTTCATTTCTATTTCGTATTTTATGGAATGGAATCATAATGATATGAAGGTATATTATAATTACAGTATAATATCATATATAATATCATTAGTTCCTTCCTTTATACATCCCACATATGTCATTAATGAATCAAATCACTTTGAGGGGGCGGTAGTCCGCACTTCCTAAAATGAAGATATCACGTATACCCATAATGGAAGCCATAAAGGTATGCCATAAATGAAAACTAAAAAAGCTTAAGGAAAAAATAAACATATTATATATCATATATAAATATATTTTCATCTTAATGTCCACCTTTGAAGGTGTTATATGAATATTGAACAATCATCGTTTCGTGAGGCAGAAATTCGCCATCCACAGAAACAGTATGTTCTTTAACCATTAGATGTAGGTGTGTGTAAGTGTAGCTCGAATACTTCTTATAAAAAAATCCTAGTATATTTAAAATACTGGTTTTGTTTCAAAAGAAATGAATAAAAAGAGTTTAGGGGGTTGGAGAAGCAAAATAAAACACAAGAACACATGTGAAGACATTACCTTTAAATCAGGTAACTCCTCTTGGTTTGTACCAAAAGAGTTTCTTAAAGAGATTTATACCTAAGGTAAGGAATCTAGGATGAAGATAGGGATGTGTAGAGATAAAATTATGAGAGATTGGACGATCCAATGGCTTGAGATGTGTGGTTAAGGAGGTAGAGGTGGGGGCCATTTATTAGAGGAGAGGAGGGCACTCTTGGAAAGTTACAAAATGTTACTTTATTTTCAAATGAGTTTCGTATTTTAAACGTCCCACATTGATTTATTTAGAGGATAAGGTGATAATATTTCGAAAAATACTCATCAAATAGGTCTTTTACAAGTGTATGTCTTAGATTTTACATTATCTTTTCATTTTATTTAAATCGTTCATTAAGGAGGTAATCGCTGTATCATCCTGATGTCATAAATAATTTAATTTATTTAATGTATAAAAATTATAAAAAAACTACTATCATGTAGGAAATAGTTTTATCTTTCCAATGACTATTTATAGTCCAATATATCATTTATGTAGACAAAATTAAAAATGTTTTACTCAGGTGATACATTCTTTAGTGATATTCTCCTTTCTTTATTAATAAAAAGATAAAGTGTCACATTCACCCAAAAGTGAATCCATGGGGTCCCTAAGTTTGGAACAAGGAATCCCATGGTCTTCAATGACACAAATAGGTAGAATTAGGACACATGTTTGCGTCATTTTGTATTATTATGATATTATTTTATTATCCTTAACTACCTGATTACTAATTAATTAAGATAATTAAAGATAATTACCGTTGTTACTATTCATAATGTCCAAAAACAAAATAGTATTGATTACATAATTTGGAAATTATGATTCAAAATATGTAGTCCATTTTACCAAATTCCAAACACAGAAAGTTCAATAATTAATTTAAAAATAATTCTCATTGTCAAAACAGATAGCGGGTTTTTTAGAAACAATATCTATGAAAGGTTGGGCACTTGTTTATACCCAATTCCAAAGTGAAATTAATCATAATTACCACCATTATATTAAATGGTAAAAATATATTCTAATTACATTTTATTCCCAATTTAAAAGATAATATAACCATATAATTAAATTAGATAAAAAATAAGTTTTGATGTAAAATGCAGTATTTTTTCACTATTCATTAAAAAATGGACATTGTCAGAAAAATACCAAAAATTAACAGAAGGTAAATTTAAATGTCCCAATCATAAATAATATGTTTATTTTGAAAAATAGAGCTTAAAAAATTGTCAAAATTTTGATTTAAAAATGGTTTGCCATCAAAAGTCAATAAAACAATCTTTTAAAAATATTTGTGTATTCCATGCTTAAGATTCGATTTATTCTCCTTTTAAGCCTTTAAAACAATATCTAATTCATAAATAGACATAGATAAAAATTTCTTATTATTCATTACTTACATGGGATGTTACAATTAAACCCCATTTTATACTTCTTATCCCCGTGATACCCTAGATATTCTTCAATCACTATATTGACTTTGAAAGCATGTCAGAAAATTCCCTCATTGCTATCAAAGTCTTGGATTGGGATGTATTTTCATAGACTAGGTTTTAACCCACCAATGAAGTGTTCAACCATGAATTCGGGGGTAACGAAAAATCCAAAGTTGTATCATGAATTTCTAGTGAATCTTTCCTCATACTCCCTGATATATTTACCGTCTTTTTTATTTAGGGTAAGGAAATTACTTTCTATTTTAAGATGGAGAGTGGGAGGAATATATTTATCTAAAAACATTTACCCAAATTCCATCATCCCCATATCTATGTTCTCTTCCTTGGTATTTTTATTTTTTATCAATGTAATTTATTGATAAGATTATCCCATCATATGATAAATATAAATTAAATCATTCTCTTGTTCAAAACATTTAAGGATGGATAATATCTTATCAATGTATTTGACCCATTTTTCCACGATAGGGATCAGATGATCCATTAAAGGTCATAGGCCTTTATCACAAAAATACCTTAATAGTAAATTGTTCACTATTAGGGGTATTTATATGATACTCATAATTCAATTTTACATTCAGAACCTGAGTAAGATAAGAGAGTATTGTCATAGAATAATCAATTCCTGCTCCCATCGGGTTGGGTTTGTCGTTTGGGACTCATCACATTTTTTATCGCATTGATTTCCTACAAAATTCAACTTATTTCTGACCATTGGACAAAATAAAATTAAAATTAGGGTTTATTATTATTAAACTATTAAAATAAAATAAGATAAAATAATTAAATTAAATTTATAACTTATAAATTATTTTTATTTATTAACTTATGAATTTCAAGGATTCAATCTATGTTATCCATAACGTATTTCCTAACATATATTATTATGGTAATTTTTTGTTCCTTTTATTATGGATCATAATGATCATATGAATTTGCCAAAGAATATCCCATATGAGTTTCCAACCAGGTGCATAGTAAGGTTCATTTTTTTGTACCAGTTTACACTGAGCCGGGCCGGATGCACCTTGTCGGAGTTATTTCCCCTTGGTACATATATGAAAGAACTAAATCTACATGAAATATCTAGATAGGGATGTATTTTATTAATAAACCACTTAATCTTTACATAACAAAATTTAGGTTTTTTTTATTATAACTAGTCTTTTCCTTAAGTACTTCTCTAGAGTTTTCTAATCATAAACCCAAAAAAACTAAACCTCCCTCTAATGCCAATAGTAACAACCATGCTCTTTATTACACATTAATAAATTATTTATTATATAATATTACACTTAATGTAACCCAAAATATCAATCATTTTAGTGTATTTAGAAACTAGTTACTTTATATAACAACTTACTATGAAATACAACATCTTTATTGAAAAATACTTTAGCATGATCATAAAATTCCATGGATTCTAAAATTGCATGCGATAACCTGGGAGAATAGATAAGAAATAGGTGATCTATAAATCCCAATTGGATAATAATAATCAAATATGGTAATATATGTTATAAAATAGGCGTATAAATGGATAATAAAAGTAACATTAATAATAATTCATGATATAACACGATAATAATAACATGGGAAATGTGGAAACAACGTAAAACATTGCATCATTAACATAAGTCAAGGATAACCTCCAATACATCATGATGGAAAAATTCCACTAAAGGAATCAGGTTCACTCCCAATCCCAGAATGAAATCTCATGAGACTAAGCATTACCCAGTGCGTTGGAGTGGTATATAATTCTGGGTGCACCCATCACATTCGTTTCACTCTCATGATTCAGTGTACCACGTAGATCATAGTACATAGAATCATTTATCATAAATTTTATTCCATGAACATATAGTGTTGAATACATACATATAATTACTAATTAAAATAGGTATATGTGTATAAAGTTGAAAACCCATGATAGGAAATGGGTATGTTATTCATTACACAATTGTTTTGGCATGGAAAAATCATAGTGAAATCTCAGCAGCATAACAGTGTCCCTTAAAAATTCATAAAATGGGTTGATTAGAGATAAATGGGTCTCTCATAATTTTTAAATCAAATGGGAAGAAAAAGTGACATGTAAATACATGTCCCAATATTAGTAATTTGAAATGGAAGGCATAAAATAAAAAAAACTTTTATAAATAAGAAAATGTTAATATACCTTACTTGAGATTGTGACTCAAAATGCTTGGGAGGATATTCATAAGAGATTGGGGCCACATAGAGAGGACAATATAAAGGGGAGGGGAGAGTAATTATCTGATCCAAGTATTTTTAGAGAATATTAATGGGATATTTGGTGGGTTTATATGGGAAATGAGTGGAGATTTCATTCGTATTTCTCAAACATAGGTTTTGGACTCTATATAATAAAATTAACCAAACCAAAAATGTACCATAGTTTTTTCCCATGTTTTTTGACAAATGGGAGTGTATTAAAATATTTTTTTAAGTCCAAGGGCCGAAATTTGTTAAACAATACCCTTTCTTATGTGTAACTCTATCATAATCTTAATGAAATGATTTTAAAAATAAAAAATATATTAATGGTTTTCGAGGATTCAAAATGGATTTATAAAATAAATTATTTAAACTAAAAATCACATTATTTGAATTTTAAAACACATATTTGGTCTTGTATACCTTTCATATTATTTATTATATCACTTTTGGGTCCCTCTAATGTTATAATACACACCATACACTAATATGGTATTTAATTTTTACCCAAAAAATTGACTATATTAGAAAACTATAAAAAGATCATCATTGGATAATTTATATGTTACGATTACCAAAAAAATATTAATATTATCTAAATAATTTTCTCAATATTCTAATTCTCACTTTTAAAACAACAATCGACATTCATTGAGAAATAATGGTTTTTGGATAATTACAATTTTCGAACCCTTATAAAAATTTCATTTGAATTCATAAAAATTATACGATACATTATATTTATAAAAATATATTTTAAAAAAATATTAATATTAAAATATTATTCATTTAAAAAATACATTTTTTTATAAAAATAAGTTTCTTAATTTAATTTGAATATTACCCAAAAATATTATTTGGGTATTATTGTATCAAAATTAAAATCATTTATAAAGTAACAATTATATGATGAAAATATATTCATTCTAATATAAAAAATAATGTAAAAACACATATTTCTAGGGTATTGATACATATTCTTTTAATACACAATAAAACCCCCAAAGAGTGGTGACAATGAGACTTTCACGGGGTGGTTCAGCGTTCCTGGTTTGGTACATGATATCAATATGATTGAACATCTCCCGTAAACGGTTTCTATCACTCTTAATTTATTGTATATAATCTTGGTATTAGTCAATATAAAATCACAGAGATTCAATATCCCTCAGAATCTCAGATAAATGGGCTTCGTAGGGTACATCCTGATGGGTAGAGGACATCACTTCTTTTGTCTGTGTCAATGGGATTTGTTAAAACCCAATATTTATACGAACTGTGTGATCACTATTAAAAGGATATATTATCAACATTAAATAATCATAACAATAATTTAAATCTAATAGGATATAATAGAACCAAATAATCGCATGTGTTTTTTATATCCATATTACATAATAATACATTTAATTGAAAAATGGAGAATTTTATTTATAACATTTTGGGTTGTTACATGTTGTGAATCTGAACATCCATCTAGTCAGTAAGAACTACAGGAAGCTCTAGTTCCAATATATTAGAATATTGTTGATTACCACTCTCCTAGTTTATTATTTGAGGACTATGAGAATGCAATTTCTCTATAATAAAAATTAACACCTTATAGAAAATTCTTCTAATAAGGTCAACCCCAATAGGTAACTACAACTAAGAACTACTAACTCTTGGTCTCTATAAACATGGATTATAAGTATTCTATCATGAAATGACAATTAATATCAATTATCATATGAGGAATACATTCTATATTATAGTTCAATAGAAATATATATATTACTTGCAAAAATAAATAAGTCTCTATCATGAACAATACGTGTCAATATATCTCTATGTACCTACTATGATATGTGTATATTTATCTCATGACATACTAAGACATGAGTATATATATCAAGAAATAGTAAGATCATAGAACAAAAAACTCACACAACATGGGAATAACCCAAGGTGAAATAACATAAAATGTAACAAGCACACAGTGCAACCACAATCACATCCCTCAGCACTCAGATTTTCCCTGATAAATGGGTTAGATACTCCCATTTATAAGCTCATTACCATGTATCGACACATCCTAGTCACATTTATACCTTTCCAAAATAGTAAATCATAATGAAAAAAAACATGCTCCTATGATACCACTTTTTAATGTCCCCCAATCTGGCACTCTCTAAGATGGAAAGATTGGGTTGGTTATGAGACTTTAAGTGTAACTCCCTATACTCCAGAGGTTGTTGAATAGTAGTGGGGGTGTGAAAAGTATAGTGGAGAGACTATAACCTCTGGTATGAAGTGTCATAACAGCAGAAACAATTCATAATAAAATATATGTAATCCAAGTAATGAGATAGAGAAAAAAACCATAAAATCCAACAGAATAATCTCTTAAATAATAAGAAATAGTGTAATGATGTGATGGAATTTAAAAAAATTTCATTCTATAACAATACATGAAAAAGTCGATAAACTCTAATAAAATAATCTATTTCCCAGGTCTCGATCCCCACATCGGTCCCATCTCCCAACTCCATCCCATCAGCAAACAAGAAATCAACAGTAATGTCCTTTCCCCTTGTCCAAACCTCTATCCACAATATCTTCTGAGGTACTGAATGGTGGTCCGAATAGGGTCTGAGTATAACTCAGTAGGTCGACACCACTATGTCTAAATTAAAATAGCATGAAAATAAGTGTATGGAATATAGCGATAAGAAGGTGTATTAATTAATTAAATAATAAATAAAATAAAACAACAGTCTTCTTCGTCTCCATGCCAGAATATCTCTAATAATTTCTTCTGGTCATGCCAACCACAACCATATAACCAAGGTAAGATAACCGGCTTCGGCACCATGTCGGAATATCTCTGGTCATGTCTTATGACCATTCCTACCACAACCATATGATCATGTTATAGTCATAACAATTTGGTTTAAAGCCCTATAAGCATTTCAATATCAGGTATTAATTTCTATAATCATTACAGTATGGATTTGGTCACAGACCGATCTCTAGAATCATTACAGAATAGGACTGGGTTGATCCCACTGAATACCATCATTATAGCATATAAGTGTGAAATATCTAGGCCTAGACCTGATATATAATAATTACATCATGGGATGCAATATTTATCATATAGCATGGATATCACAATATCACATCATAATAATAAATGGATAATTAAGAAAATTACTACCCTTCAAAAATTATTAATAATTATATCTATAAAAAATAAGCCATAGTTTAGGGATTATATAACAATAAATCCCCCTATGTTACATGTCACTCTGAACATACATTAATCCATTTTGAAATTAAATTATAATCATGGTTCGTTCACACAATGGGTAGCCATGATCTATTTAAAAACCATTTAAAAACAAAGGACATCAATGATTGATTTCATTTTTTTATTTAATTAATTCTTGTGCACAGAAAACATGCTCAATAACAATATTTTATTAACATGGAAATTATTAGACCATGGGGATAAAATTAAGACCCCCTTCATTTAACTAATGATCTAACAATGCATCCAACAACTACCTCCCATGATGAAGAAGGTTCAGATGATTGAGAAGTTGTTTCTAGATCAAAATTGATCAAGATAAAATCAAAAATGCATTCGGTAAAGGTATAACACCCCCAAATTTTGGAGAACCAAAGAAGATAAGGAAGAAACATGATGAAAACTGCTTAATAGGGATCTCTCACACAAACAGAACATCCATAAGGCTAGTTGGAACCCAAAAGTCACCAAGATAATTCCCTATGATCCAAAAGACAGAATATATAATAGATTTTAAAGAAAATCATCCGCATAGCTTGTTTAAAATATTTTTTTGGGAATTTAAATGACATTTAATGTGATTACACATCATATAATTTATTTTAATGGAATTCTCCAAAAACCTATCTCCTCATTTTTTTATTAAAAACCTTGAACAATTACCTTTTGTGTAAATGTTATACAGTTTATTTTTCATCCCATTTTCCCTTTTAAAAAATCAAAACCTCTTTTAAATTTTCTCAACTCACCTATAATCTATAAAAAACTAAACCCATTTATATCAAAACATATTAATTCAAACAATCATACATACCTAAAATTAGGGTATTTTCTCGAATAAAGCTCTCCTCATAGATACTCTTTGGTCCTTCTCATGATTCCTTGTAACCTAAGACTCTTTTTATTCAAATGATGGAAGTTCATGATGAAAACAAAACCAAAAGATAGTATTAATGAAAAACTTATAGAGAGAAAAACCTAAAAAAAATATGGGATATTATAACGATAGTTAAATTGTGGAAATGTTACTCATACGTACATACATACTACCATATCCATGATTATGGAATATTTAATTTTTTAAAAAAAAACATATAATGATTGTTTTCAAAATATAAATTATTTAAAAAATGATAATTATCTTTTGATTATTGTTATGTAGATTGTAGAATAATTACCACTTGGAAAATGTCCAACATATCAAAGGAGTTTTGAAGCTATGGACACAACATCTTCAAAACACCCAACATGGACATGACAGATGATATGCCATTAAAATAAAATAATAAATGATTTATGTATAAATTAATAATCTTATAAATTTTTTAACAAATAAAATAATTAATATAAGTTTATTTTCGAAAATAACCAACCTTAAAAATTATATACTTTTGAATTTTATATTCATAATTCATTATCATACATATAAGGATCTCTTTAAGTTTATAGTTTTATAAAATTAGGTCATAACTCATATATATAAAAAACTATAAATTATAAAGTGGATAATTATAATTTGTACCTATTTCTACAAAATAGGAAGTTTATAAAATAATTCATGATTTATTTCGTAGAAAAATCTAAACAACTTTCATCTTCAATTATTCCTTCCATTAACCTTCCATAGACCCTCTGAAAAGAAAATTAAAATTATATGGTGAGAAAAAAATCATTGTAAGTGAAATAAAAAATAGGAAGTCCATTATACCAGTGAAAAACATGAAAACCCATTAATTTTTTTTCTTAGAAACATACTTTTTTCCCAAAAAGAGAATCATTTTTCCTTTTTCAAAAATATGTGATTAACTTCTATTTTAAAATAAAATTACTTCCATGAAAACTCATTAGAAATTTCATAAAGTTAATGTAGGTTCCTTATGAAACCATCTCATAGATACCTTAAAAATTGGAATAACAATATAGAGAATATCCAATGTAATTCTCAATACTATATATTCAGCACACAATTTATTGGTGTGTTATCTGGGTTCACCTATCATATAAGATATAATGAGATATCCCCTAAGATATAATGGGGCTCAAAACATCAAAGAAATATTCAAGGACTATATAATGAATAAAAAAATTTATTCTTTCACTTTTTAAAAACAATATTATTAAAACCTCTTCTAAACTCGTTTGTAAATCTCTTTCAAATGTCAAAATACGTGTTTCTATTAAAAACAAATTCTCAATAACAGAACACCCTTTTATTTTAAAATTTAAATTTCAAAACAAAAATACCAAGAAAAATAGAAGTGGGGATTTTATTTTAATAAAACATGAAATATAAAAAATAATTTTAGATTTAGATAATGGTTAATGTGGTGGCAAAATTCATTTTATTTGTAAATGTTAAAATAGAACAGTCATTTTTTATTTTCTAAAGAATGTGAAACATTCCATATAAATATTCTTTTTTCAAAAACAATGAAATAAAGAAATAATTTTATATTATAAAAATCTCATTTCTATAATAAAATTATTTTTAAAAAATAACATGGAAGAAAATTTGATTTGGAAGGAAAATATTAAAAGATGGGTTTTTAATGAAACATCCATTAGCACATTGGAAATATTTGAATCATAAACCCCAAGAAACAATAACATAAAAAATACTAAAATAAAATGATATTATATAAATTAATGATTTAAAATTTCAAAATATCTCTTTATATACCTCATAAAATAATATAAGTGCATACCATCAAAATTTTCCTCAATGATTTGAAATTTAATCAAAGTCCCTTTCCTTGAGTTTGATTAATCACATTCCTTTTTTATCTTAATGAATAATAAATTTATATTAATTATTTATGTTCTCCAGATCCTTTTTAAAGTTTATTGTTCCTATTATTTCACTTATTATGATTTCATATACAATTGCTCAAACAATTATGATTGTGTTAAAAGTTTCGACGATATTTGGCATATGTGTCAAAATGACTTCGATAGGTGGAATATTGGTGTAAGAGGACATTATTTCAAAATATAAAGAATAATAATAATGAAATATTTATAATATTAATACCTAATTTATAATTTAAAACCCAATCATGAAATATGGTTATGTTAAATAAACTACGTTATGATCATGGAGACTATGGGTCATACGTATGCATGGATAACGATTCCATTTTTCAATTATCATTATGGAAAGAAGGTAAGTAATATTTTATCATTTTATAATGATAATATTATCATATATAACATATTATTTCTTTAAATATATTTTTATATATCATTATTGGGATGTGGTCATAAAAAAATGGCATCGCTTCATTGAGTCGGTAGTCCACACATAAAAACATGACGTTGCCATTTTTTAGTGTAAGAAATGAAATGATATATTATTTTTTAAAAATGATAAAAATAAAATAAATATAATTATTATTTCATTTATATCAAAAAAATTAATTACTTTTTTCCTTATTACCTTCCAAGAAAGACATTATTCAAAAATAAATTGTATCCCTTCGCGAGGTAGTAGTTTGTCATACAAATGAGAAATATTATTGTATCCATCACGAAAGATAAAAAAAGAATTTATGTGGGATATAATAACTCCAGAAGTATATATATGTTAAAAATATCATATATACATATATTAACTTTAGAATTATGAAATGTTTTGAGATGTGAGGATGTAAAAGTAATAACATAGGCTCATGAGATGATAGTATATTGTACAAAAGAATGATGATTTCATGTCCCATTTGACAGAGGAGAAGATAAATTTATGTTATCAAATTTAAAAAAATAACATATTATTATATTTCATATAAATTTCTTATTATATAATAATAATCTAGGAAAAATTTTATCTATGTGGAAGAACAAATAAAATAAATAATATCAAACAAGCATGATACCTCTTCTTCGGGGACCTCCTTATATAAGAACCAAAAGCCTTATTTATAGTACTATTTTTTAAAAATAAGGTCTCTAGTTTGTTAATATAAAATTTAGGAAGATATTTTCAAAGTTTTAGGCCTATCCAAATAGTTTTTAAGGGGTAAATATGAGAGTATAGGGGTGGCCTTTATATGTGAGGTGAGTGACAAACTTGTAAATTATGAATAGAAAAAGGTGTACCCACATTTTTCTCATGAAATAAGGATAAAAATGTACTATTTTCAAGAAATAGAAATTATAAGTTCAAAAAGAGAAATAAAATATATTTTATAATAGTATTATGTCATTTTAACTATTACCTTTTAGTCAGAGTCCAAAAATATTTGTTTTAACCTTAACTCTGGTAATTAATTTTTACCATTTTTAATATTAACTATGGTAAAAAAAATTAGTTAGCCAAATTAGATAATATAATTTATTCTAATTAAAAATATGGAATCTAATTTACCCAATTTTATTCACATAATTTTCAAATTTTAATTTAAAAAAAAAACCACAGATGCTGTGAAAATAGGGTTTCAAGAGGTTTATTTTTCAAAAATAAAGATGGTTTTATATTAAATATATGATTAATAATATTCATTGTAATAGTATAAATTAGTATTTATTGATATAAAATAAAACATTTATCTAAAAATATTCTTCATTAGTTATTATATTAAATAATTAAAATGGAGAAACATTATGCACCTTAAAACAGTTTTCAGCAAAATCCCATTTTTAAACCAAAATACAAACTTATACTAAAATCCAATATAAAGTTTTTAGAAAATTAAATCATGAGATTAAATATAAATAAATAAAGAATTTTTTTTCTTAAAATAATATTCAAAACATAATGAAAATATTAAATTAATTTATTTATTTAGAATAAATAAAATTATTACAAAATTTAGTATTTCACACTATCTAGTGAGAAATCAATATTTTATAAAAAAATTAACAAAAATTCACCCTAATAAAATTTTAAAATTCTGATTCTAAAAAGTTTATTTGTTTCATAAAATTAAAATTTAAAAATTTAGAAATTAAATTCTCAATAAAACCTTATTGTATAAGAGTTTACTTAAAACTATTTTTCTGTTTAATGTAAAAATTAATTTATATTTTTATAATGAATATAATTATCTAATAAATTTTAATGGAAAATGAAATGGTTTATTCTATAACTAAATGGGTTGTTAAATTCAACGCAGATTTTGGAAAAAAATTCCTTGTAATTTATTCATGTATTAAACAAGTAGGGATATATTTCCCTTATAGAATTTTTAGATACCCATGTTGCATCTTAAACCATACTGTATTTACATATATCTTTATCATGGTGAATCACATTATTCAAAAAAACATTATATATATGGTAAATAATCTGAAAAAGAATTTCATCATAGGTAGATTCAATTAAAAACTAAAAAAAATCAAAGATCAAAACATTACAAGAATATGGAATATATTTTCCTTAACATCAAGATGTGAACAATATTGTGTATGTTGGATAAACTCATCGGAAAATCCCTATTGTGGGAAACCAATACAATTTTCTATAGTATTTCATGTTTTCTAATAAATATTTTAATTAGAATTCCATTTTTTCCCAAATTCATAAAACTTTTCTATGGAGATACTTTGAGAAGTACACAATCACCAACCTTGAAAGAAATATCTTTCATATAGTTATCTGCATAAAAATTTTACCTTATCTATGTTGTCCTCATATATTTTTAAATCATATATACCTTCTCAAACATTTTTTGTACTACCTCTAGTCCCATAAATAAATTTTTCTTTATCCATCCAAGAAATATCATTTCTAAAACCACTTTCTATATAATTCCTCTAAAAGTTCCATCTGTATATTAGAATGAAAACTATGTTAATAAGAAAATTCTACCAAATAAAGATTTTGATCCCAATTTCCCTTATAATATATTGAAATATATTGAATCATTTCATTCATGGTCTAAATAATCTACTCATATTGACCATTCATTTGAAGATAAAAAAGTTTTACTGAATTTTAGTTTTGTACCCAAAGATTTCTAAAATCCTTTCTAAAATTTTGATGTGAACCTGGGAACGTGGTATGATAAAATAGATGGAATAAATCCATCTAATATAACTATCTTATATAGATACAGTTTATAATGATTGTATAAATACATCTTATCTCAAATGGGAAATAAATTCATATCTTTAGTTAAGTCTTTCAACAATAAACAAAATCGCATTATTACCATGAGAAGCCTTTGGTAATCCTTCCATCTAATACATTGATATATTTTTTTTTATTTAAAATCCATCACTAGAAAAGGATGAAGGGTTCCTTTCAGTTCTTTTATTTTTTTTGACATTATGAAAATTTAAACACTTCATGGTAAAGATTTCAATATCTCTTTTCATTCAATCCCAACAAAATACTCTCTAATGTATCTATATATTTTATTGATTCATGGAAAAATAGAAAATGGAGAACTATGAACATCACTTAAAAACTTTCTCTTCAACTAGGAATCACAAGGAAATAATAACATTTTCCTAAATCTTAATAAATGTTCTTCGTTAATTCTAAAATCAAGAAATTTCCCCTTCTTAATAGATTCTACCTTTTCCTGTAATGCCTGATCCTTCTTCTGATCTTTCTAAATTATTTCTAACAAATTCACTTACACTAAAACCTAAAAAACAAAGGATGTCCCTAAATCCACAACTTCTAGGAAATAATTTATCAAATCATTAACGAAATGGTAAAATTTCAAATAAACATGGTGAATATATCATTATTTTCTGACTTAATGTATGGAACACTTTGTTTTATTTTCCAGGATCATAATGAATCATGAGATAATAATCCTTTATCAGTTCTATCAATATTCTATATCTCATGATAAATTATTTCTGAGATAATAAATACTTTTAACTTTTTTTATCATTATATATTTTAAACATTACAGCATAGAACTGATTCCTTCAAATTTTAAAAGAAAAAACCAAATCAGGTTAATCCAAATCATGTATAGGGTAACATTACTTGTGAGGTTTTCACTAATGTAAAGCATAACCAATTATTTATTCATTATTCATTTGTAAAAAACAGTGTCCTTTCAATGAAATAATATTTTAGATGAAAAATTCACTATTTCTAGAAAATACTTCCAAGACTGTAGCAATCAGCAATATATTTTTTAGTTCCTCAAAATAATCATCATATTCTTTTATCTAGATAAATTTAACTCTTTTTTTAGTTAATTTATATAGTTTGATAGAAAACTAAGAAATTTTTTCAATAAATCTATGTTATTAACTTACTAATCCTAGAAAACTGCGAATCTATATGATATTTGGGGGTATTGAGCGTCATTCAATATTTTTTTGAAGGTTCAAAAGTTATTTTATCATTAGAAACAATGTTCCCTTGAAAATAAAATTGTTTCAACCAAAATACACACATATAAAATTTACCATGTGGTTTATTTTATTTTATATTTTTTCCAAAAATTCCCAGTTGTATTTTATGTTAATCTTGAATTTTACAATATTCCAAAATTACATTAATAAACTCAACCAAAAAATTATCCAAGAAATCATTGAAAATTGTATTCATTATGTCCCTAAATACAACAGGATCATTGTACAACCCAAAGGGAATAAATAAAAACTCATAATTCCAATATCTAGTATAAAATGATTTTTTCAGAATTTCTTCCATATTCACCTCCATATAACAATATCCTTAACTCAGATCAACCATCAAGAGATAATATACTCAATGGAGTTGATTAAATGAATCCTCAATATGAGTAAAATGATAATTTTTCATAATAGGGATGTAATTCAAGGCCATATAATCAAGAAAAAGTCTCATTGAACCATATTTCTTTTTAAGAAACAAATAGTAAAACCCTATGGTAAAGTTCTGTATTGAATGAAACCTTTTTCTAACAAATCATGTAATTTCTATTTCAATAATAAATATTCTATCTGATCCATTCTATATTGGGTTTAAAATAGGAATAGAATTAGAAAATAAGAAAATATTTAACTCAACCTTCTGATCATGAATAACACCCATAAAATCATCAAGAAATACATCCATCAATTCTTTCTCTACTAGAACATCACAAATTTAAAGAATTTTTTTCTTTTCAACAACATGTACGAGAAAAATTTCACTTCGATCTTAAATCAATTTATCAACATATTAATATGATATAAAATATATGAAAGCATTGAATAAAACATTCATTTATGTAGAATATATATTATCATGATAAACTGAAAGATAATCCCAGCAGAAAATGACATCAAACTCTACTATAGTCATTTCAACAAGATTTTTTTGATAGACTAACCCACTAATAAAAATTAGAATATTCTTATATGTCTTGGTTGATTTAATACTTCCACCCATAGTTTTTAACAAACTTTTTATCTTAATTTAACGATGGTATATACCCAATATACCGAAAAATTTCTCATAAATGAAAGAATAAAAATATTACAAGTCAAAAAGGGAACTAGCATAGTTTTACTAAAAAAGTAACATACCTTTCACCACATCATTTAATGGCCCAACATATACTGTAATAGTGTAAAAATTTTGTTTGTATACCCTTTTTATTCTGATATCGATTTTTTTTATTGAGTTACTAACATTCATAACCCAATTGTATAATGAATAAACTAATTATAACTAAGACATCTCACTATTGGATGGCTATTTTTTACCCAATTCTTGGATTCTTCAATATTTTTTCCCTTATAATCACGAGATATATGAACAAACTTTTGACATTAGTAACACTTCCATTATCTCATAATACATTGTCCTAGGATCTTTTTACCACAATCACCACAAGATGGAAACATCGATTTCTTTCCATAATATTTCTTCTGTGTATGTTTCCTTATAACCTATTATCTTGGTTATTTCTTACTTTCATTATCTTGAGTCGAATAAGTGTTAGAAAACTATATCTCAAATTTCTCATCCCAATGATAAACTTTAACATGTATTTTAAATTATCATGTTGCCAAATCTCTCTATAAACTTTGTTTATATTTAGATTATTTCCTTAATTATACTATCAATGTACTGAACAAAATCAGGTATGTACTTGGATATTCTAGTAAAATTTTATTTATTAATAGTCATAGATTATTAATCATTTTTAATCAATTTAAGGAATTGTATTTTCATATGGAGTAGTAAAACCTTAGGGAAATATTTCTCAAGGAGAATATCATTAAATTTTTTCCATTCCATGGTGTCGAGATCATATTTCTCTCTGGTATTATTAATTTAATACCACTATTGATCAGATCTACCTTCAAAAAATAAATATAAAGGGTAAAAGTTTGACATTCCAAACATTCTATGACTTAAAATCTATTATATATTGAATTGATCCATCCTTTGGCTAATGTAGAGTCAGATGGTCCACTAAATAATGAGGGATGTTGGCTCATGAAATGCTCGGCAATATACATGTTCTTTAGTGGCATATTGGGTTCATATCTATCATGGATACCACAACCATTTATGTATTCTATAAACTAACAAATCACTACAAAAAAATATTCCCATTCCAACCATCTCTTTATATTGATTTGGAATGATATTTTCCTCTCAGTTCTTTTCCACTATAGATTCTCTATTTTCTCAATAAAAAATCATTCTAAACAAACATAGTTTACATCAAACAACGTGTTAATATAAAAATTCTATATCGTTTCAACATAACTGTAAAATAAAATCATTCAACGAACTGGAATTAATATTATCCTAACCTCTAAATTTATGTCAATCACACACTGATATATACTATAAATACCATACCTTAAACATTAAATAATATTTAGTTTTAAATCAGGAATTATTTCTCCAATATTTGAGGATCATTTTAGGTATATATTTTTAAATACTTTTATCATAACACATGCCAAAAAAAACCAAAAATTATAAATTGTAAATTTCATATAATTACCTATTTTTGCAATAATATAAATTTTTTAAAATAAATCATGATTTCTTTTCTTGAAAATCTTTGCAAATTTTAACTTGACTTATTCCTTTCCTTTACCCAACATTAAATATTGTGAATTTTTTTTAAATTATTGAATGAGCAAAAAAATATCCAAAAGGTACATAAATAGAATAATACTATTAGCATAGTAAAAAACATGAAACCCCATGGAATACCTTTAATTGAAAACATACATTTCTCTCAGAAAATCCATAATTTTTCTTTTTTAAAAACATATCGTTGTATTTTCCTTTGAAATCAAAATATTTCCCTAAAAACTAATTAGTAAACATAGAAACATCGTGTATGTGGAATTGGAAATTATCTCTTATAACCTGTGTTTAACTCTTACATAACCCTTACCAATTTGAATAAACATAGGTCCATCTTCAAATACAATTCTCGAGAGAGCATAATAATTACCCAATTCATCGAAGCATTATCTTGGAACAACCATCATTTAAGCTATATCAGGCTCACCTGTGATCTATAATATGGCTCCACCATTTTTAAAGAATTTAAAAATACCATATCATGTATAAAACATCTTATTCATTTACTTTTTCATCAAAAAAAATTAAATACTCATTTAAACTTCTATAAATATACCCTTTAGATATCAAAATGTGTGTTTCTTTTTAAAAACCCCTTTTTAAATACTAGAATACTAATAAAAATGGAAGTATGAGTTTTCCTTGAAGAAAACCTGAAATATTTTAAAGTAATCAAAGCTTCACCTAATTGTTATGGCAATGAGAAAACTCAATTTCTCCGTATATATTAAAATAGAATATTCCTTTTATTATTTGTAAAAAATTAAATATATTTGTACAAATATTCATTTCTTTTTAAAAAACATTGAATAGAAGAAAAAATTTCCTTTATAATAATTCTTTTTACCTAATAAAATCATTTAAAAAACATGGATGTGGAATAAAAATATGGTTATAAGTAAAACATTAATTGATAATTTTTTTAAATAAATGTCAATTTTCACTTTGGAAATATTTAAATCATAAGACCAATGGATAAATAACATTAAACAAGTCCTAAAATAACATTACAACATTTAAATTTATTAAATAATAAATAAATGGGGTATTCTATACACCTCATAAAATAATATAGGTTCATAACATCAAATCATTCCTCAATGAAAAGAAATTTAGACAAAGTCCCTTACATTGACTACGATTCATTACGATCGTTCTTTATCTTCCTCAATAATAAACTTTTTTAATTATTAAATTGATTAAGAATAATTTTGAAATTTATTATTCCATTTAGGTGACTTATTACCATGTTATATACGATTACAAAATCAATTTTTTTTACATTATTTGTTTTGATGATATTAGGCTTTTGTTTCAAAATGATTTCGGTAGTTTGACTTTTGGTCTAAAAGGATAGTATTTCAAAAACTATAAAATGATAATAATTAAAAATTTATAATAGTTATATATGAATTATAATTTTAAAACCAATCGTCAAATGTGTTTATGAAAAATGAACTATGATACGATCATGGGGACGGTAGACCGTATGTACGGATGAGTAAAATTTCCATATTTAAAAGATACTTATGGAAAGAAGGTAATTAATTTATTATATATAAAGAATAATTATAACATTATATGTATAATATTATGTATTGAAAATACTTATATAGATATATATAACATTATTTTTATGTGATGATTAAAAAAATCACATTGCTTCATGGAGGCGGCAGTCCACACATACACGAATGAAGTTATCATTGTTAGTGTAAGAAATAAAATGATATATTATATATTCAGAATGATAAATATGTAATTAATATATTTATTATTTAATTTCTATATCATATATTTATTAACATTATCCTTATTACCTTCCACATAAAGATTTATGGAAAATGAATCACATCGCTTCACGGGGTGGTAGTCAACCGTACAGACGTGTGATGTTATTGTATCTCCCAGAAAATATATATAAAGAAGTTATGTAAGATAAAATAACTTTATAAGTATAAATATTTTAAAAATAATATATATATAAACTTTAAATCCATCATTAAAATTATCCTTCATTGGCAATTTTGGAAAAATGAAAGACATTGGTTCGCAATGTGGAAGTTCAACATACACAAGAATGATGATTTTGTATCCCATTTTATGGAAGAGGATATGTATTTATATTATTACCAAAACATACAAAAAATCATTATATTTTAGTTACTGGTGTTATTATATAATCATAATTGAAATTTATTTTAAGGATCTGGAAGAAGAAACAAAATAAATATACTAGGTAAATCACAATACATCTTCTTTGAGAAACTACCTTAGGTAAGAACCAAAATCCATATTAGGATATATTTATGATCAAAATAAGGGATATAAATCATGGGGAAGGAATTAAGTAAGATATTTTTTAAGTTATTGGTATATAAAAATGGATTTCAATGTGTTAATAAGAGAGTATAGGGGGTGGCCTTTTATAAGTGCGGTGAGTGTCACACTTTTAATTTTTTAAAATAAAAAGGTGTAACCATTATCTTCAAATTGAAAACGGATATATAATGGACCATTATCAAAAATTATAAATGATAAGGTCTAAATATTTCTATAAATTATATTTTAGACAAGTTTTTAGGAAATTTTAACCCTTATATTTTTAGTTTAACACCACAATAAATCTGTTTTTTACCTTAACAATGATAATTAATTTTCACGCCTTTTCAATTCATTTTAGTAAAATTTATGTTGGAATTATTTGGTAATTTAAATTATTATGATTCCAAGTATAGAATAAATTTTACCAAATTCAACTCATATAATGGGAAAAATATAATTTAAAACCAAACTTGTAGTGACTCAAATCTTGATGTACATAGACATTACATTACTTTTGAAGAATAATTAATACATGACAAAAACAGACACCTAAAGACCATGTTAGTTTAGTGTCTTTGGAAACATAGAACATAATCTTCTAATCATGGTGAAAGATCTTTAACACCTCCTATAATAATCTTTCCATTTGTTTTTCTTACCAAAAACCTTTCTTTATATCATGGGGAAAAGAAAACATAAAAAGGGTAAGCTCAAATGCTCAGTAAGGGTAAACATGAAGAACAAAAAACAATCCCTAAAAATTTGAACGTAATAACATTAACATAAAAAATCAAAATCATGTGTAATGACATAAATCTTGGCAGTGCGTAAGTCATAGATCATAAAGGAACATTAACCATGATAAAATAGAATGGGAATAAAACATATAATTATAGAAACCACTAATCACATGTTAAGATTTCCATAGTAGCCAAAGAATTGCTTCCAAGACCATTATAGTGAACAAATTCCATTACTCAACTGGGTTTACTTTCTGTTCCATCCCTATATTATAGAACCGGATTCACTTGTCGTTCCAGCCATGTCTATCTCATGAGATATAAATCTTTACCCAATGCATTGGAGGGAGATATAGGTCTCACCCATCTCATATTGAAATCATTCTTACGCGTGCCACCAAATAATCATAAATCATTCATCATAACCCAAATAATAAAATGGGTTTCTTAAACATCATCCCATCTTAAACAATGCCATCTTAGATAGAAAATAGTTTTGATAAAACACTTGAAATGAATTCTTGAGGAAAATATCCTTTTTTCTTCAAAATCATTTTATTTTCCCAAAATGCCATGTAATTTTAAATAAAAAGGATTTTTTTGAAAATAATCATGAAATAATGTAGAAGAAGCTTCATGAAAATAAGGAATTATAATACCGTAAAAATCTGTTCATGCAGTATAAGTTAAAATAAACATTCCCCTCGTACTTTTTCCAGAAAAGTCCAAAAGTACCTCGTATGGTAAACAAAAGAATGATTCCTTCCATACCTTATGGTAAAAGTAATAAAATGTTAAAAATTAAGTTAAACATATATAGAAGAATATTAAAAACTTTATGAATACTTTTTTATAAAACATGGACATGAAAGATAAATATAACCCTAGTAAATACTTACGAATAAACAATCTCGGATAGAAACGAGATTGGCAAAGTTACCCCTTAATTTAGGTCCAATTTCTTCCATACGTGTCCGAAAGTCATATATAATGGGTTTAAAAATATTATTAACTGGTTACAGAACCATATTAATATTTATTATATCATATATGATTCACTTACGACTTTATATTACCCTTTCTTTTATCAATTCCACGTTAATGTAGTGTTTTGGGTAAAATCATTTCATTTATCGTACGTGTTTCGACTTGTTGTTCTTGATATTATTACATATATCCTAATTTACTTAATTCTAGATTTTAAAACATGATTTATATAGAATATATATTCAGTATATAAATATATATTATAGATCGATAAATGGAATGAAATACACCGTTCATTGAGACGGTAGGGCATACATACGCATGAAAACTGTTTCGTTTCCTTATTGAATTGAATGGAATTAATTAAATGAAAAATATATATACATAAATATATTATAATTATTATTTCATATATTTCATGATTTTTTATTATATATAATTTATATTCATTCTTGAATGGTTAATCATGGAGAATGAATCTCATCACATCGTGGAGACGGTAATTCGTACGTACGCACGAGCGATGATATCATTCCCATAATTATTGAATGGAATTGGAGTGGATGATATAATTTATCATAATTATTATGATGTTATATTAATCATATATAGTTATCATTTTCACCATTATACCCATCTAAGTAAGGTGTGTTGGAAAACAGATTACACCACGGTGTGGAGATGGTATTTTGTATATACGGATGTGCTGTGATTTTATTTTCCGTAAGATGGATAGAGGGTGAAATATGGTTGTTTAATATTTATAATAACATATCATAATATTATTGATACTAATGTTTTTACATTTTAATGAAACAAATAAATAATAGCAAGTAGAAGAATAAATAAATTTGAATGAATCGGTAAAGGATATTACCTCTTTTTCGACGCGCCTCTTCTAAACCTCCTCTTAGAGAACTAAAGATGGTATTTGAAGAACACCAGGACCTCTATTATGTTTCTAGGGAAGTTTAGAAGATAAATTTTTAGGGTTTTTCTGAGCTTAAAGGCTCAAAATGGTGTGAGGTGGAGAGGGAGGAGGTGCCTTTTTATAAGAGAGGAGAGATGCACTTTTGGAAACCACTAAAATATTAATTTATAATAAACTCCAAACCCACCTAAAAACCTCCAAAAATGACTCAAATACTAAGTTTAGATGATATAGGGTTGTAATCCCATCAACCAGTAATATTTAGACATGTTTTTAATTTATTTTAAACCATATCAACTTGATTTATCCTAATTTAATCTATATAATTTTATTCGTAGTAATAATATTTTAAATTTTAAATTATTATAAATAATTACTTTTTTGTTGTGAATTTTCCATAATTGGAAAATTTATAAAATTTGAGACTATATAAATTTTAAATTATAAATTTTAAATATATTTGTGTTTTTTAAACAATTTTATAATATGTTATTTTTATAAAATAACAATAGTGTCAATTTTGACAGTATTCATTTATTTGAATTTAAATAAAATCCACAGAGAGGATATATTCGAACCAAAATATTTAATAGATTTCTAAAATGTCATATTCGTCTATAAAATTGTTTTGAACATTAATAAGTTCATATAATATTTATTTTAATATTTTTAAAACCATTTAATTGATATTTCAATCAATAAAATATTTTCTACATCACTATTGTGTCATCATTAATGATAATTATTTAATCCCTAAAAATTATAAATAAATTCTTATGATGTTAATAATTTTATTATTTTTCTAGAGACTATTTATATTTTATGTTTTATAAGGTATATCACTAAATTAAAATTATTACACTTATAAGATATAAGAGAGTGACATGTTGTCACTTTCTTTGGTTTTAATAATAATTATATCATTTTCATATTCAAAAGTCCACGAAATGAATCTATTCAGACCCTTAGTGATATGGGTCAACTTGTATTCGTCCAATATAATTTTTTCAGGTGTTAGGGTAATTTTATAATCTTATTTTTACCATTAATTACCTGATTTACCTTTAACTGTAGTAAATAAAAATTACCATAGTTACTATTAATAATGTAAAAAAAATAAAATTAACCTATTAACATAATTTTGACCCACTGAATCCAAATATGGAATCCATCATTCCAAATTCAAAACATATAAGTTGTATTAATTAATTTAAAATTAATCTCGTTGTTAAGAAAACAGGTTTATAAAAGTTAAAACATTGTCAAAGAATGAAATGTTTTCACCTATGAATTCAATGTAAAATTAATGGTAATGACATAAATTATATTAAATGGTAAAAATATATTCAATTTATACACTAAAACAATTACATTTTATCATTAAACAATATAAATTATCTTGATGAAAAAAGTTGTTTTTAAGAAAAATTAGCATATTTTTAATATTCATCAAAATATGAAAGTTATGAGAAAAGTATAAAAAATTTATCCAATGTAAATTTTTATATACAGATTCAAAATAAGAAGGTTATTTTGTACAATTGAACTTATAAACTTGTCAAAAGTTATATTTAAAATGGGTGCGCCATCAAAAGGCGGTAAAACGCCATTTTTTAAAAAATACTTCTTTTATCAAAAAAGTGATTTTGTTTCCATATCTCATTATAGAAAATTTGTAAGATGAATTATAATGTTATAAAATTCAAAATTAGGTTAATAATATTCATAGCGGCTAGTTCATAATATTATAATAATATATCATTTTTTAGTGAAACTCGGTATTGCGTACAACACACGCTATTTAGGATGGTCTCTCTTGTGTACAACACAAGCCAAGAATAGTGTTTGCGTTTACTTCAAGATAATACGGTGTTGCAGATAGAGAATTATAATCTTGTTGTAGTGTATGACACAAGAAATCAAAGAAATTAAAAATAATATTTCTCATAAAATTTCGGGGTGTTACATTCTACCCCCTTAAAATGAATTTCGCCCTCGAAATTCATCGGGGTTATAAATGGTTTTCTACTTGAAAGTTTATTTTATAGAAACCCACATCGTAAAAAGTAATACCAAAACCTAATTTTAAAAACTAATGAATGAAATGTAACGGCTAACCAAATTAACTCATCATTAGGTTTCCACATAGGAGAACATAGGTGAAAATATGGATATGGAAGAGAAATATAACCATCAAGTTCTGATGGAGAGTGGTCGAGAAAATGGCTATGAAAAAGCCAATAATCACAAATCCATAAATTTATGACGATCTAAGGTACCATCTAATTCATCGAATATGAGGGTACTAGGACAACATTTTGGGTTTTCAATATCCTTTCGCTAAAGATGATGAATTTTTGCATAAGGATAAATACTTACCTGATTTCAATGTAATATCATCATTGGTAATTCCATGAAAAAAATCTACTTCATATCTTATTTAAAGAAATGAAGTAGATTTTTTCCGTCTTGAAATGTTAGTATATCATGCGATAGAATGATAGGTTATTCCATCTGTCTCAAAAAGTTAGCAAAAGTTTTCAAATATACATAAGTCCATCTATGGTGAGATTAACCGTATATGATTCTAAAAATGGACTTATACTTCAACTATCATACCTCTTAATAAAATAAAAATAATTTCTACTAACCAGGGACTTTATGTAGGCC
The DNA here is from genome assembly GCA_963277665.1 of Viscum album. Lineage (NCBI taxonomy): Eukaryota > Viridiplantae > Streptophyta > Magnoliopsida > Santalales > Viscaceae > Viscum > Viscum album. Next base: position 2,003,054,377 of record OY728164.1, on the reverse strand, counting down.
AGTGGTAGGCAATAAAGGCATGTCGCACTTTGGTTGTGGGTTCGATTCCCCCATACCTGTCCGACGCAATGGGTTGTCACCCATCCTACGAGTTTTACTCATTCTAAAACTATATGATTACAACATTCTATAAACAATATCAAAAATTTATAGCCTTAAAAATTACTATATAATTTACAACATAATGCATTCCAACCTTTAGGCTTATTGAAAAAAGTTTTGTCCAATCTCATAGTATAAAGAAAATGACTACTAGAAAGGTCATCTACCAAGCATGTGAATACAATCATTTATCCTCCATATATCATATAATATTTCTTGTTGGTCACATTATAAACATTTTAATTCCTTAATCACGTATTCTCTTGAAACATAAATTACCCTAGAATCATTGTGAAAACATGAATGGTGTCAAAAGTTTACTCTTTCCACATAAAAAATCCCAAAATTTCTATATGCTCAAACCATGATATCACTTTGTCCTTATATCAGTCATGAACTCATTAATACTATTAAACATTTCATTATCTCTTTATCCCTTCATTATACACATATCATCTGCTTTCCAAAAATATTTCAATCACTTTTCATGGTTATCGGTACCATACAATTATTGAAAACCCCAATAAACCAATACATAGATATTCCAATATTCCACGATACTAAAAATGAGATTCCACAACACTATTTTGGAATCTCGTTACACAAACACTTAACAATTCCACCACTTCGTTGTCATATTCAACATCACCAATAGTGATCGCATGTGACTTTCCTTTTTCCTTTTTCTTAAGAGATCGTTTATGTCAATCATCATTAACCCTTGGATTAGATCATTGGTTAGTATAATTCCCCATTTCCCTACACTTTTAGCATTGAAGTGTTGGTGGTGCGTTCTATATAGTCTTTTCTCTATTCACATAATTAGCTACCTTTTTCCTATTAATTCGGCACTCAGATGCTCGATGACCTTCTTTTCCACACTTATAACATTTTCTAGTCCCTTTAATACAATCTCCACCATGCTTCTTTCCACACATTGAGAATAAGAAAACATTTGTCTACTTTTCACCTTAGTTTTGAGATTTTCCTTGAACTCCATCTTAGATTTCTTGTCAAAACCGTGAGATGGATATATAACACCAACTTCCAGTTCTACCTTGATAGCACAATGCACAATTTCTTCGTAACTACTGACGTCTCTTCTAGCTAATTCCCTATGAAGACTTAGTTTTAAGACACTAAAGAATTGATCAACTTTACTTTCAGGTTGGATGATAAAGCCACACTACAACAAAACCGGCCCCTAGCGGCTGTTTTTTTTTTTGCGGCGGTTTAAACCGCCACAATAGGGTTTGGCGGCGGTTTACAAAAACCGCCGCGAAATTGGGCATCGGCAATCTATTATCGGCAGTTTTTACTATTTCGCGGCGGTTTAAGAAAAGCATCGTAGATGCCTCTTTTCGCGACGGTTTTTGTCGATTTCGTGGCGATTTTATGCGTAGATGATACTTTTTTTTCGCGGCGGTTTTAACCACCGCTATATTCTGGCGTTTGATGCGCCTATGTCGCGGCGGTGAAAACCGCCGCTAAATACTGACCAATAAGGCATTAGTGGTGGTTATAACCGCCGCTAAATGCTGACCAGTAAGGCATTAGCGGCGATTATAACCGCCGCTAAATTCTGACCAATAATGCATTAGCGGCGGTTAAAACTGCCGCGAAATGTTGACCTGGAAAAAAAATTATCCTCCTACCACACCACTGCCATGAAAAACAAATCAAACCATAATATTGAACAGGAGACACCATAAAAACAAATAACATGGTAGTATTCATTGAAAAATATGATATGAGCAAATGTTGTATGTTATGGAGTCCAACCTAAGGAAAGGTATGTATCACAATTTGGTGAGTAACCAATCCATGTGACCCCCAAGATGTATATGTGTTTTTAGCTTCTTTAATTTCTTATGTGTTTTAAGAAGGGTTGATTTATATTATATGGATACTAATACTCTATATAATAAATGGTTATGAATTTTGATACAATTTATGTGATCATGCTAACCATGGTGATGTGTAATGATATGTAATTGGTTATGCTCTAAGTTGGCCGATATAACATCCATGGGTGGATTGTGATATGGGTTGGGTTTTTTTAACAATGGATTTGTGTTATGGGATAGAACAAATTTTGTTTATATGGGTATAGAATTTGTTCCAAATATGGATGTTTGAGTAGTTATAGAATGTATGTTATGGTATGGTTTGTTGTGTTTTTTGGGTTGGTTGTTAATGCCTACTATAGAAAATGGGTAACTTTTTAATTGGCATGTGTTTTAGGTTGGACAGCACGCTAACCGTGCATGGTGCTTGAGAGAGTATGGTTTATGATCTTGTAGGTTATACATGATTCCTATTGAGGATTTGAGTTATTTCATTGGATATGAGATAATAGTTTCATGAATACATCCCAATATGGTCATGATGTTGTAGGTTGGATGGGATGCATCATGATATAGTTGTTATTGAATTCGTTAAAGAAAATAGGTTTGAATTTTTCAAAATTTCAACAACTTATCTAATGTTTTCCTAAATACCTTATTGGTGGAATTATACATAACCAAACCAAATGATATTGATTTTTCACAATAGTTATTATCATAAGATAATGTAATTAATATATATGTGCATGTATGTGATCGTTATCCTTCCGGGGAAGTATGGTGTGTCGATTTCTAGTTCGGATTAGTAACCTAGATTTCATAGTTGGATTGGGTATGGGATTTGTGATATGCATGAGAACCCTCGAGTGGGTATATTGGCCTATGATTTTCCTCGTGATATTTGAGATGGGTTCATAGATGATTCTCCATGAGTTGTATCCTATATATTATGTGACATGTGAACTAGGGTTGAGAGAGACTAGTAATATTGAGATGTATCTTGGGATATTGGTGATTGGAGTGTTCTAATCAAGTGAAATAGCGATTCTCATTTCCACCTGATGAGGGTTTTCTTGTATCTATGTAATCCAAGAGAGGACTTATCCTAGGTCTATGAGTTCATTAAAAAAATGAAATTATGTTTATACACTTTTTTCTATAGTGATGGTATATAGGTGGATTGTGGTTTGGTATTCAGTTAGTAATATCATTGTATTTGGTATTGTGAATGTAAAAGCATGGGTAGTGCTTGTGTTTTGTTAAGTCTAACATGAATAATTGACATGGTTATTTGGGGGATAAGTTAAGTTAAACTATGATTATTTGGATGTTATTTTAATGATTCATATTAGGTGTTTTAATAGAGTGTATACATGCTTAGATTCATGTTATACTGATAACGGTTAAATTTAGGTATTGTGGGAGGCTTCCAAGATACACTCTTTCCATGTCAGTAAGAGCGTGAGTTCTTTATCAGCATAATTGGTATGTTGGTTGTATAGTCTAATATTAGCCTGTCAGGTGGGAATTTCTTAATTCCTGTGTAATGTGTTGTGGCTCATTGGGCCTTGATAGTGATGGTATGAATTGGGATTACACAACTAGGATACCCAGGTGCTGCTATGGAGAAACAATGATATGAATGGGACTTACACAGTTGGACTGCCTAGGTACTTCTATGAATCAGTTATGGTATGAATCGAGCTTACACAATGGGGCTACCCGAATGTTGCTATATAGTAGAAATGGTATGAATATGGGTTACATATATGGTATTCTCATTGGATGTGGTACCAATTCAAACACAGGCCTAAATGGAATGATGTATACCACACTCGATAAATCAAGACATAAAATGAAACATCATAAATAAATAAAATGCATAGAAGGAAACATGAGAAATCAAAAAAAATGTTAGGACATGGAAATTTTTGGTGGCAACTATGTGCCATATACATGTTACATATACAAACCAACCGTTCTCATACTTGTTCAACACATCAACATCACTACTACTCATCATCTGATGCTGCATCATCACCCTCTCCACCTTCATCTCCACTACATGCTTCCACCTATAAGAACATTATATTGAAAATTAAATATTGTTACATATTTATAATTAATCTTAAAACCAATAAAAGTGTGAAAACTAAATGATTTTGATTTTTTTGTGATTTACCTGCTCACCACTAGCCGATGCACAACCACTGGGGGAATATCTGCTTATATGCTGACGTATTTCAAGCAACTCTTTCTGCAAAGCAGATATCTGATCCCCCTACTGGTGAACTGTGTTTCGTAGAGAAGACATCTCCCTCTGAGTATCTTCAGGTATGAAATGACTATAACCAAGAGTAGATGTATCTGAAATCCCTGATGGCCTTCCAAAGTCCTCAGATGGTATGGGTCCAAAACCCATCCTGCGCACTCTACCAGGATTCTCCTTCCCAATGACTTTACCAACCGGGTCATCCTGGGAGACGGAGTAGGATTGCTCAGGATTGACATCCCAGATTTCTTTAATTTTTACCTATAAATCAAATATAAATATATATTAACACAGTAAAAACTGATAATAAGTTATTATAATAAATAATTGACTTCATACCCCAAATTCTCTGGCAGGTTCATTAACAAAACTTCCATCTGTTTTTTATGAACATCCAGCCACTGTTCTGTTTGGGATGATTCATGCCCTAAACTTTGTGACTGCATTAAACAAAGATAAATCAACAATTAAATATGTTAAATAGATAATATTGTCTTATAAATATTTAAACTAATTAAAAGATTACCAATGACATTCGGCTTCTAGAAATGCTTTTTGAGCCTGCAGTGTGCAGGATGACTTGTGTTGCCCGGTTTGATGCATTCTCTCTTGAGAGATCCTAAAATAAATAAAATTCAATTTAACAGTAATGTATTCAATGTAAATATCCTCTTCATGTACATGTATAAATGTAAAATGAGGATAATATAATAATATATATTTCAATACCATCCGCTTCTCATCATGATGGATATCGACAAAAAATTTCCACTGTTCATTCGGTACCCCACTGGGTAGCTTCTCATACATCTGTTGCACGGTCAACGAAGTATCATTGACATCACACCACAACCTCCATTTGAAATCATTCCATTTTTTTCCAAGAGATTTCAATGTCCACTTCTGTGCGATCATATCAGCAACGGTAAAGTGGAAGAACATCTGTATACAAAAATTCATTTTGAATATATTAGTAACATGACATTAAATTAAACCATAAATTAATAAAATTACCTTTATCTGAGAATCAAAAACTTCATTTTTCCAGTTTTGAGGCATATGCCTCCAATCATCATATGAAATAGGCAGGGAAATGGGCTCCGCTGCCAGCTGACCTATAATCTGACCAAGTAAACCTGCGGCGTCATCCGTCGGGACCCTATAAGAATCAAATGGCACCAATATCTTCTCTCCATTCATGTTCCAAACATCAGAAATTTTTAAGTGTTTTTCCATGGTTTCATTTTTTTCATCTGCAATTAGCAAACAATTACTATAAACAAAATGCAATAAATTAATTTAATTAAAATTTGTACCTATGACTGTGATCCTCCAGAATGTCCGTGATGAACTGGAATGGGCGTGTCGCTGCCCCACTGCTGAGGCTCCTGTAGGGGGAGGAAATGAATCATCCTCTAATGAGACATCCACTGATGGTGTCAAAGATGGTGTAGGGGGAGATGATGCAGGGATGTAGGCATCTGCTACCTCAGATGCCGTGGGGACAGACGGATCGTCATCTTTCGCAGAAGTAGATGAAATGGTGTACCGCTTCTTCCTTGGAATTCCTGTCATTTAATCAAATAAAATTAAGTTCAGAATATATATTTCAAAAAAATTATGCATAAAAAAAATTAAAAATGATAATAGATGCCCAGTACTAACAAACAAAATATATATAACAATGATAATGAATGACTACAGAAATGAAACAAGTGGTTGCTGAATCAATAAATAATTGTACATACAATCATTTTACCCTTCAATCATGTCGGTTTCCTGCTCCATTTCTTCATCCAATTCATTCATCCTTGCTAGACTAATATTTTCAATATCATGATGGACAAATAATTCTGCTTCCTGTTGTTGAGGAAATTCAATTGCAGAGGTCAAATCTTCCACTTCATCACCCATATCATACAAATCTCTTTGTATTACGTGAGTAACTACACTCCACCCTTCATCCACAACATCATTAACATAATATACCATTTTTTCCTGTGATTCTAAGATATATGGATCATGCAGTTCACGATAACCAACATCCATCAAGCGAGAGAAGTTTACAAAAGTAAATTGCAAGGAATCTCTTTTAACACCTCTGATAATATCGACCCATTTGTATTTGAATAAAACAACATAACAATGCTCATGGTAGTTTAATTCAATAATATCATGCAACTTTCCATAGTATTTCACTTTAAAAAATGTAAATATACCACTATTCTATGTTTTCAAACCCATTTCTCGATCGACTGTACGAAATCTAAAACCATTCACATTATAAGCGTCGAACTTTCTAACTTGTTTTATAGGACCTCTAGAAAGAAACTTCAAATCTTCTGACAAGCCTGCTCGAGTATCAGTATTCATGATCTGAAAAATAAAAATATAATTTAATAGATTTGAAAATTATATGTGTCAAACTAATATTCGTATTTATTGAAATATTTATAAACTTACACGTCGTGCAAACCATTTTACCAGCTCTTTATTCACAGCTTTCATTATATCTTTTTCATTTAGTGTTCGGCCTCTCATTCATCTCTTTGTTTGTATCCTCAAATCTTCAATAAATGGATCTGCAATTTCACTATTCAGTATCACATATCTATGTGCCTGTAATAACTCCAATTCTGTCATGTCGCGTATGAGGTCCTCCCAACTGATCGGCCAATAGCAGGAAGTATTTTTGATTTATGATGCATTTGAGATTGAGTTGATGTGTCTTCAACACGTCCAACTCGATTAAATCTTGTCTCATTATCATCCAAATATCTGGAACAAAAGGTGAGACACTCCTTGGCCAAATAGCCTTCAGCAATAGAGCCTTATGGTTGAGCTTTATTTCTCACGTATGCTTTCAAATGCCCAAGATATCTGTGAAAAATAATAATAATATTATGCATTTATTTAAATTCCGAATATTGTTTACTTAACTGGAAACATATAAATAAAATACCTCTCAATTGGATACATCCATCGATAATGAACGGGGCCTCCTAATTTAGCTTCGTCAACCAAATGCACAGTTAAATGCATCATGACAGTAAAAACGATGGAGGAAAAATCATCTCCATTGCACAAAGGTTCAATACAAACCTATCCTGTAGGTTGTCAAGCTGTAAAGGATGTAGATTTTTCTCACATAATTGCCTGAAAATGTGCAGAATTGTAGTACAACAGTAGTAACTTTTTCAGGTAATAATGTACGCAATGCCAATGGTAGTAACTTTTGTAACAAAACATGTGAATCATGACTTTTCAATCCATATAACTTACGATTCTTCAAATCAAAAAACCTCGAGATGTTACTCGAATACCCATCAGATACCTTCACATTATTTAAAATTCGAAGGAACGCATCTTTATCCCTATTTTTCATTGAAAAAATGGTTGGAGCATACTTTTCATTATCATCTGGCCAGAGATCACGTTTTATGTTCATTACTTGTAAGTCTTTGCGAGCATTGAGATGATCCTTCGACTTTCCATGCTCATTAAGTAATGTGAAAATCAAATTATCTCATACATTCTTCTCAATATGCATCACATCAAGATTGTGGAGCAAGGAATTAAATTCCCAATATGGAAGTTTGAAGAATATACTTTTTTTCTTCCATTGTTGCGTTCTGATTTCACTTGACGATGCACTTCGCACTCGTTTTCCGCTATCAGTCAAATGATGAACCTTCCCAAATTCTGTTTTAACATTTTCAAGCTGTGTCAATATTTCAGAACCGGTTAACAACTTTGGAGGTGGTCTATGATCAATGGAACCATTAAATATTTATTTTTTCAGCCGAAATCTATGAGATGCATCAAGAAATCTTCGATGGCACAAGAAGCACCATTTTCTACTGCGAGGTAGACATTTGGGATCGAAATCAAAGTTACAAACGGGATAAGCCAAACCCGTATAAGTGTTCCAACCAGATAAATTCCCAAGCCCAGGGAAGTCACTAATGGTCCACATTAAAGCAGCATGCATTTTGAACATTGTTTTAGAAGAAACATCAAATATCTCAACACTGTTGCTCCATAACTCTTGCAATTCTTCAATCAAAGGCTATAGGTATACATCAATATCATTTCCAGGCATTTTTTCCAGGAATAATCATCGAAATGATAAAAGATGTTTGTTGCATACACATCCACGGAGGCAGATTATAAGGGATCAAAACAACTGGCCAAATGCTATAACTCGTACTCAAAGTCCCAAATGGGTTGAATCCATCGGAAGCCAATCCCAATCAAAAATTCCTAGGATCAGCTAAGAAATATGGATGTAATGAATCAAATGTCTTCCACGATTGGGAATCTCGTGGATGTCTCATTAACCCATCATTGTTATTATCTACAGAATGCCACTTCATGTGTTCAGCGGTTTTTGATGACCTGAAAAATATTTTCAATCGAGGCTTCAAAGGAAAGTAACGCAAAACATTTGCAGGTGTGTTCCTTTTCTTCTTCTCCATGAAATTATGTTCAGTCATACTTCCAACATCACCTTTTGACTTCCATCTAGAAGAAGAACATTTCATACAATTCTATCTACTTGAATCCTCTCCCCAGTAAAGCATACAATCATTGGGACACGCATGTATTTTGGTATAATTCAGACCAAGCTTGTTTACAGCTTTTTTCATATCATAAAACGATTCTGGGATTTTTGCTTCAGGAAATGCATCACGAATCATTTCCAATAACATGGACATTTCCTTATTTGTAATTCCACATAGACATTTGATATGGTACAACTTCAGAAGAAATGAAAGCTTTGAATATTTCAGACACCCACTATAAAACTCTTGATTTCCATCATCAAATAAATCATGAAACGCATTTTCCTCACTGAAGTTTTCCCTTACATTTGGCTCCACAGAATCAAGAGGAGGATCAAATGATATGTTACAATCTTGATCTTCTTGTGTTACAGTCTCAAAAACATCACTTGTCACGTTGCAATTTGTAGCACCCTCTTCTGGTTGTTCTGATATGTTTTGATGCTCATAGTGGTGTCTTGTAGTGCCGAATGCATCATTTATGAGGTTTTGCATTTCATTTTCCATTGGTGACAAACTTGGGACCTCATTCTGTGGATTAACATCAGTCCTCAATCTTTCTGTATTGTTTGATTCTCCATGCCAAATCCAATACAAATATTGATCAGGGAATTGCTTTAGTATTAAATGTTCATAAACTTCATCTCTCTTCAACCATGTTCTAAATTTACATTTAGTTCATGGAAATCTTATTCTCCCTTCAACAGATCGATTAGAAATTGCAAAATCTAAAAACTCATTCAAACCCTTAACATATTGAGGTGTGTTCCTCGGTAATGTTATCCAGATTTTATCCATGTATATCACAATGTGCCTACACAAAATATACGATAGTGTAAGATTACAGAAAAATAATATAATAAAGATGAACCATTGATCATAAAGTATGAAAAAAATAATAAAGATGGTTCATTGAATACATTTACCACTTCAGACCAACCGAACAAGTCTGGTCCATAAGAGACAGCGTCAACACCTCATTGGGGAGAAATAAGAATATCGGGTTACACACTTATCATAACACTATCTACCCAACTACTTTTTATGGTTTCCAATGGGATATGTTTACAGAACATGAAGCACCTAATTAATTCATTATCCATGATAAGACATGTCATTATGGACCAAATTTACAAGGGAGAGAAGTCACATGGATTTTTGTAATATAAACCATTGGAATTGAAATTGGTCTATAGGATGGGATTTAATCTATTGAACATATCTATATTCTTGGAAAGAGTTGAGGTGTAAATAATATTAATTGATATCCCAAAGGAACCAACTGCTCAATATATATTCCAAGAAATTACTCAAATTGTGGATGGATATTCTCACTTTTAGTAATGAATACATGAATAAATGTAGGAGAAATATATAAACAACAAAAATAAATAATCCACAATTACTATGCATGACTTATCCGTCATTTATGAGAAGCAATCAAAGAATAAAGGAAGAACTAAAAATTACCAAAGTCGAAAGGGGTCGTGGGGGGCGTCGGGGGGTACGGGGATCGCCGGAGGCCACGGGGGGCGTGGGGGTGTCGGGGTCAATAAAAAAATTACACCCATGAAAATACAATAGACAATTCTCACTAAGCATATACCTAGGTATGAAATCCATACTATAAAACCATTCATGGAAAACCCAATACACATAATATGAAATCATACCTTCTTTAAATAAAAAAATAAAGATAAAGTGATGGTCAAGGATTCTATAATGACATGACCTTTATAATTAACTACATCATGATGAATCTTTGAGAAAAGTAATATAAATTTACATTCATCTTTCGACGTACAAACTACATGCACTTGATAATTTATACTTAGAGCATCAATAATGAAATTTCACTTTCTTGGAGTATAATTAAAATCCAAATAAAACGACTAAATATATTCATACCATTTCCTCTATCATAAATTTTTATCCCTATGATAAAATATTTACTACATGTTTTTTTATTTGAAAATGCCACAAAATTCTCATTGAATAACTAATTTCATAAACATTGGACGGCATGCATAACCATGACTAACGCAATATCATGAGTTAGATAATTGTTATCATTTATTATAAGTTTCAAGACCCATTTAATAAAACTCATTCCTCCATATCAACATAAATCTTAACATCACATTGGAGGCCTCATTATTGACCTTATAATGCATCCTTGGCTTTGGTCAAATAAGAATAGGTGTAGATGTCAATATATTTTTTAGCTCATAAAATGAATCTTTTTATTTATCATCCCACTAAAAATTCACTACATTCCAATTAAATACTATATTTTTAATGAATATGTGAGAAAACTCCAAGATAATGCAAGAATAAGAAACCACATGACTAATGAAAATATGAATCTCAATAATATTAGTATGAATCTATTAAGAAATTATAGATTCTACTTTCTCAATATCCCCTAATATCCTAGATTTAGAGAACTCACGACCAAAAAATTTCACTTATTGATTATAGAAATAACATTTCAATATATTGGCGTATAAATGATGATATATCAATGTGTCTAAGAACATAACCAACTATTCTTCATGCTCCTCATAGGATCGTGATCATACCGATATATCATTGATAAATATAGTCCTGAATGAAAAAAAGGATAAAAAATGGTTTATCAAAGTTCTAAATACATATGGTTTCTCCATTACCCTAAATAGAATTACCAAAAACACAAAATTACTATATAGTGTTTGAAATTCTATCTTGGACACACCTTTAGCTCAAACTTTTAACCGCCGATAACCTAATAGATGAACAATCTTCAAACTCCATAAAGAACCTCTAAACTGATTGAATAAATCATAAATTCATAGAAAAGGATACCAATTATTAAGAGTAACATGATCTAATTTATAATAAATAATATAAAATCAATAACTCACTCTTTCAATATTGGTAAAAAGAAATGGATAACCCTATGTAGACACACTCAGATTAATAAATCCATTGGATTAAAGATCTACCAACTAAATATTTATCTATCTAATATCCCATAGAGATATATAGTAATGGGATATTGTGATAGTCTCGATACCTTGTACTAATTCAATCATAAACTCCACCTCCATCTCTAGAGGTAACCTTATAAAGTCCTCAAAAAAACATCATGATACTTATTAATTGCAGGAGGAAAACAAAACTTGAAACACCATTAGCTAACCTGAGATCTATCCATACCACAAGAGATATAGTAATCCCCATATTCCAATAATCTTATCTTGATCAATTGGAATTATAATCTTATTCACCTAGAATAACATATTATTTATCATAAGATGGAGAGAATTTCTCTCTTTTCTAATAACAATAAATATATGCTTTAAAATGTGATAACTAGTCTATACTAAAAATTACAATGAAATATTTCATCACTATAATGACCAATTTCCAAAGATATACATATCCAAAAATATCAGCTACATAATTTAGGAACTTCTAATGGGCTCCTCTCTTTTTCCCAATGAATTATTTAGAGAGAAAACTTTAAATAAAAATTCAACAATCAAACCTATGTTGGATACCAAGCAAGAAGACATAAAATAATTAGAATAACTATAATCAAATAACACACTGAACAACGTTGAGGTATCAATTACTATGCATGAATTTTAGTAATGAATACATGAATAAATGTAGGAGAAATATATAAACCACAAAAATAAATAATCCACAATTACTATGCATGACTTATCCGTCGTTTATGAGAAGAAATCAAAGAATCAAGGAAGAACTAAAAATTACCAAAGTCGAAAGGGGTCGTGGGGGGCGTCGGGGGGTGCGGGGGTCGCCGGAGGCCACGGGGGGCGTAGGGGGTGTCGGGGTTGCCGGATGGCACAGGGGGCGCAGGGGGCGCGGGGGTAGCCGGTGGTCGAGGGGGGCGTCGGGGGGTGCGGGTTTCGCCGGAGGGCGCGGGGAGTGCGGGGGGTGTGGGGGTCGCCGGAGGGTGCGGGGGGCGCAGCGGTCGCCGAGGTCGGGGGGGATCGGGGAAGACGAGGGTTTCAGGAATGCGGTCGGGGTGGGGGAAAGGTTCTTGGTGTTTTAAAAAAATTTGGGTTTCATGGCGGTTTACTAAAAACCACCGCGAAACCCTCACCGAAAATGTTTAGCGGCGGTTTTGTGAACCGCCTCCACAAAACCGCCGCTAAACCCAATTTTTTTATAGTGCCAGATGCATAACTTCTAAGCCTTGTAAAATTTTCCTCATATATATCAATAGATTCATCATCATTTTTATTAAGCACAAGGAAATCCTTTTCCATATTTCTTAGAAGAATATGTGGGAAGTTCTTTTTGAAAAACATGTTCTTGAACTTGTCCCATCCCATGGATTCAATTTCATCTTGGGGCCTTTTATTTTTAATTAGAGTCCACCACTGGTCTTCTTTACCTTCTAATCGGTAAACATCCAAAATGAATTTTTCAAGCTCTGAACAGAAAATTATGGAAAATATCTTTTCAAAGGTACCGATCCATTATTCAGCAACAGGTGGATTAGAAGACCCACTGAAAGAAGGTGGATGTTGCCTCATGAAGGGATCAATAGAATATTGTTCCTTTCTATTCTCATTTGGAAGTCCAAAATGATTCATAGCTTCTGTAAGTATAGTAATAAGATTTTTCACTCTATCTCCCATAAAATAGGTTTTTTTAGGAGGAAAATCGTTGCATTTTCCATTACATTGATCGACATGGTTCCTTCGGGTTCCAGCCATCGTCTAAAACCCAAAAATAATAGTGTGAGAGGAAAAACTCATGCTAGGAAAACAACATAATAAAGGTGGAGTACCTTCAATATATAACATCTTAGGTTTAATTCTATGATCATTACCATAATTCTAGGACTATAACCTATACTTATAATTAACCATAGAGACATCCCTATACATACCTTAGAAATATCTCCTGGGATTTCACTAAAGTTTTCACATCCTAGTTTCCAAAGGTTATCAAAACTTTCTCTTTGATACCAACTGTAGAGACCCAAAGCTTGACGTACATAGACATTACATTAATTTTTCGGAATACTTAATATATGAAAAAAACAGACGCCCAGTGACCGCATTAGTTTAGTTTCTTTGAAAAGTCATAACATAATCTTCTAATCGTGGTAAAAGATCTTTAACATCTCCCATAAAGATCTTCCCCTTTGGATTTCTTACCTAAAACCTTTCTTTATATCTTGGGGAAAATAAAACATAAAAAGGGTGAGATCAACTAGTTATTAAGGGTAAACATGGAGAATATAAAACAATCCCTAAACATTTGAACGTAAGAACATTAACAAAAAACATCAAAAGCATGAGTAATGACATAAATATTTATAGTGCATAAGTCATAGATCTTAAAGGAACATTAACCATGATAAAATAGAATGGGAATAAAACATGTAATTATGACAACCATTAATCACATGTTATGATTTCCATAGTATCCAAGGCATTGCTTCCAAGAGCATCATAGTGTACAAAGTCCATTACTGAACCAGGTTTACTTGACGTTCCATCCCTCTATTACTAAATCAGATTCACTTTTCATTCTAGCCATGTCTATATCATCATATATAAATCTCTACCCAATGAATTTTAGGTTTATATAGGTCCCACCCATATCATATTTAAATCATTCTTACGTGTGCCACAAATTAATCATAAATCATTCATCATAAACCAAAAAATAAAATGGGTTTATTAAACATCATCCCATCTTAACATAATCCATATAAAAATATTGATATCATTTCATCAAAAACAAAATAAAACCATGTATGTAATGGGAAAATTATACATGAAGCATATCCATATTAAATAATTTCATATTAGATGGAAAATAATTTTGATAAAACACTTGAAATGAATTCTTGAGGAAAATATCCTTTCTTCTTCAAAGGAATTTTCTTTTCACAAAATGCCATGTAATTTTAAAGAAAAATGATTTTGTTGAAAATAATCCTGAAATCATGTATAGGAAGCTTCATGAATATTTGTCATTATGAAACCGTAAAAATCCATTCATTCCATATAAGTTAAAAAAACATTCTCCTTGTACTTTTGCTGGAAAAGTCAAAAAGTACCTCGTATGGTAAACAAAAGAGAGATTCCTTCCATACCTTGTGGTAAAAGTCATAAAAGGTTAAAAATGAATTTAAAAATATATGGAAGAATAGTAAACACTTTATGAAAACATAATTATAAAGTATGGACATGGATGATAAATATAACCCCAGTAAATACTTACGAATAAACAATCTTAGGTAGAAATGAGATTGGGAAAGTTACCCTTTACCTTAGGTCCAATTTCATCCATACGTGTCCGAAACTCCTGTATAGTGGGTTTAAACATATTATTAACTGTTAACCAAACCATAATAATATTTATGATACCATATATGATTCACTTAGGACTTTAAATTACCAGTTCTTTTGTCAATTCCATGTTAAAGCAATGTTTTGGGTAAAATCGTTTCATTTATCGTACGTGTTTCAACTTTTTGTTCTTGATATTATTACTTATATACTGATTTAATTAATTCCAGAATGTAAAACATGATTTATATATAATATATATTCATCATATAAATATATATGATAGATTGATAAATGGAATGAAATACACCGTTCATGGAGACGGTAGGCCATACATATGCATGAATGTTGTTTTCGTTTCCTTATTGAATTAAATGGAATTAAGTAAATGAAACATATATGTACATAAATACAGTATCAGTATTATGTCATATTTTTCATGATTATTTATTATATATACATTATAATCATACTTGAATGGTTAATCATGGAGATGAATCTCATCGCATTGTGGAGAAGGTAATCTGTACATACACACGAGGGATGATATCATTCCCATAATTATTGAATGGAATTGGAGTGGGTTATATAATTTATCAGAATTATTATGATGTTATAATAATAATATATAGTTATTTTTTCCACCATTATACCCATCCATGTAAGGTGGCGGTGGAAAACAGATTACACCACAGTGTGGAGACGGTATTCCATACGTACTCACGTGCGGTGATTTCATTTTCCATATGATGGATAGAAGGTGAAATATGGTTGTTTAATATTTATAATAACATATCAGTATATGAGTTATACTAATTTTATTACTTTATAATTAAACAAACAAATAAGAGGAAGTAGAATAAGAAATAAATTTGAAATAATCGGTAAAGGATATTACATCTTCTTCGACGTCCATCTTCTAAACCTCCTCTTAGGGAAATAAAGTTGGTCTTTGAAGAAGACCAGGGCCTCTAGTATGTTTCTAGGGAAGTGGAGAATATATATTTTCAGGGTTTGGCCGAGATTTATGTCTAAAAATGGTGTGAGGAGGATAGGGAGGAGGTGCCTTTTTATAAGAGAGGAGAGGGGCACTTTTGGAAACCTCTAAAATGTTAATTTATAATAAACTCAAACCACACTTAAAAACATCCAAAAATGACTAAAATACAATTATTAGATGATATAGGGTTGTAATCTCATCAACTAATAAGATTTATACTTTTTGGTAATTTATTTTAAACCTTATTATCTTGATTTATCCTTATTTAATCTATTTAATTTTATTTGTGGAAATAATATTCTAAATTTTAAAATGTTATAAATAATTACTTATGTGTTGTGAATTTCCCATAATTAGATACTTTATGAAATTTTAGTCCAAATAAATTTCAATTTATAATTTCTAAATATTTTTTTCAATTTTAAACAATTCTATAATATGTTATTTTTATAAAATAACAATAGTATCAATTTTGACACTATTCATTTATTTGAATTTAAATAAAATCCACACAGAGGATATATTCGAACCAAATATTTAAAAGATTCATTACATGTCATATTCATATATAAAAATTGTGGAGAACATTAATTAATTCATATAATATTTATTTTAATATTTTTAAAACCATTTATTTGATATTTCAATCATTAAAATTATTTCTACATCACTATTGTGTCATCATTAATGATAATTATTTAATCGATAAAAATTATAAATAAAATTCTCATGATGTAGATAATTTTATTAGATTTCTGGAGACTACTTATTTTTGAAGTTCTGTGAGGTTTATCACTAAATTAATATTATTACACTTATAAGATATAAGAGAGTGACATGTTGTCACTTTCTTTGGTTTTAATAATAATTATATCATTTTCATGGTCAAAAGTCCATTAAATTAATCTATTCCAACCCTTAAGTGATATCAGATTACTTTTATTCATCCAATAAAATTTCGGCAGGTGTTAGGGTTATTTTATAATCTTATTTTTACGCTTAATTACCCGATTTACCATTAACTATATAAATAAAAATTACCATAGTTACTATTCATAATGTCAAAAAAATAAAATTAACCTATTAACATAATTTCAACCCACTAAATCAAAATATGGAATCCATTTTTCAAAATTCAAATCACAGAAGTTGCAGTAATTAATTTAAAATTAATCTCAATGTTAAGAAAACAGGTTTTCAAAAGTTAAAACATTGTCAAAGATTGAAATGTTTTTACCTATGAAATCAATATAAAATTAATGGTAATGACATAAATTATATTGAATGGTAAAAATATATTATATTTATCCTTTAAACCATAAAATTTTATCATTTAACCATATAAATTATCTTGATGAAAAAAGTTGTTTTTAAGAAAAATTTAGCGTATTTTACTATTCATCAAAATATGAAAGTTATCAGAAAAGTATCAAAAATTTATCCCATGTAAATTTTTATATCCTGATTAAAAAGAAGAAGTTTATTTTGTAAAATTGAACTTATAAAATTGTCAAAAATTACATTTAAAATGGGTGTGCCATCCAAAGGCGGTAAAACTGCATTTTTTAAAAAAATACTTCTTTTATCGAAAAATTGATTTTGTTTTCATATCTCATTATATAAAATGTGTAAAATGAATTATAATGACATAAAATTAAAAATTCGGTTAATATTATTCATAATGGATAGTTCATAATATTATACTAATATATCATTGGTTATTGAAACTCGGTATTGCGTACAACACACGCTATTGAGGAATGTCTCTCTTGTGTGAAACACAAGACAAAAATAGTATTTTTGTATACTATAAGCTAATACGATTTTGTGTATAGTGAAATCTAATCTTGGTGTAGTGTAAAATACAAAAAATAAACGAAATTAAAAAGAATCTTTCTCATAAAATTTCTGGGTGTTACATTTTACCCCCCTTAAAATGAATTTCTCCCTCGAAATTCACCGGGGTTATAAATGGTTTACTACTTGAAATTTTATTCTATAGAAACCCACATCGTAAAAAGGAATACCGAAAAATAATTTTAAAAACTAAAGTATGAATTGTAATGGTTAACCAAATTAATTCATCACAGGGTTTCAACATAGGAGAACATAAGTGAAAATATGGATATGGAAGAGAAATCTAACCATCAAGTTCTAATGGATAGTGGTGGAGAACATGGCTATGAAAAGAACAACAATCACAAATCCATAAATTTGTGACAATATGAGGTACCATCTAATTCATCAAATAGGAGGGTACTACGACAACGTTTTTGGTTTTCAATATCATTTCCCAAAAGTTGATGAATTTTTTCATAAGGATAAATACTTACTTGATTTCAATGTAATATCGTCGTTGTTCATTCCATGAACAATTTCTACTTCATCTCTTATTTAAAGAAATTAAGTTTAATTTGTCCTTATTTAAATGTTATTAGATCATGCGATTTAATGATACATTATTCCATCTATCTCCAAAAGTTATCAAAAGTTCTTAAATATACGTAAGTCCATCTATGATGAGATTAACAATATATGATTCTAAATAATTGACTTATACTTCATCTATCATACCACTTAATAAAATAAAACTAATTTATACTAACCAGGGACTTCGTATAGGCCATTGGTAGGCAATAAAGGCATGTCGCACTTTGGTTGTGAGTTCGATTCGCGCATCCTTGTCCGACGCAACGGGTTGTCGCTCGTCCTACGGGCTGTCCTTTATCTAAAACTATTCTATTAGAAAATTCCAGAAATAATATCTAAAATTTTTAGCCTTAAAAAATACTATCTCTTGTCCAACCTAATGCATTCCAACCTTTAGGATTATCGAAAATACTTTTGTCCAATCTCATAGTTTAAAGAAAATGACTACTAGAAAGGTCATCTACCAAGCATGTGAATACCATCATTTATCCCCCATATATCATAGGATATATCTTTTTGGTCACATTCCAAACATTTGAATTCCTTAATCATATATTCTATTGGGACTTGAATTACCATAGAATAATTGTGAAAATATGAATGTTGTCAAAAGTAAACTCTTTCCACATACCACAATCCCAATATTTTTATATACTCAAAACATGATATCACTTAGTCCTTATATCATAAATGAGGTCATTAATACTATCAAACATTTCATTATCTCTTTATCCCTTCATTATGCGCATATTGTCTACTTTACAAAAATATTTCAATCACTTTTCATGGTTACCAGTACCATACAATTATTGAAAACCACAATAAACCAATACATAGATATTCTAATATTCCCCGATACAAAAAATGAGATTCCACAACACTATTTTGGAATCCTGTTAAATAAAAACTTAATCATTCCACCACTTCTTTGTCATATTCAATATCGCCAATAGTGATCTCATGTGACTTCCCTTTTTCCTTTTCCTTAAGAGGTTGTTGATGTCGATCATCATTACCCCTTGTATTAGGGAATTGGTTGGCATAATTCCCTATTTCCGTACACTTGTAGTAATGAAGTGTTGGTGCTGCGTTCTTTGTAGACTTTTCTCTATTCACATCAATATCTACCTTTTTCCATTACTTCATCACTTAGCTGCTCGATGAACTTCCTTTACACACTTAAAACATTTTCTAGTCCCTTTAAGACAATCTCCACCATTCTTCTTTCCACACTTTGAGCATAACGAAACATTTGTCTTCTTTTCACCATAGTTTTGAGATTTTTCCTTGAACTCCATCTTTCGTTTCTTGTCAAAACCATGATATGGATATGTAACACCAACTTAGAATTCTACCTTGATAGCACAACGAACAATATCTTCGTAGCTACTAAAGTCTCTTATAGCTAATTCCCTTCAAAGACTTGGTTTTAATTCACTGAAGATTCGATCAACTTTACTTTTAGGTTGGATAATAAACCCAGATGCAAACCTTGAAAGCCTTGTAAAATTCTCCTCGTCTATATCAAAAGATTCATCATCCTTTTTCTTAAGCTCAAGGAACTCCTTTTCCATATTTGTTTGAATAATATGAGGGATGTACTTATTTAAAGACAAGTTATTGAACTCTCCCCATTCCATGGATTCAATTTCATCTTGGGGCCTTGTATTTTTAGTTAGAGTCTACCACTTGTCTACTTCACCTTCTAACCGGTAAACAGCCAAAATGAATTTTTCATGCTCTGAACAGCAAAGTATGGAAATTATCTTTTCAATGGTACTGAACCATTATTCAGCAACAAGTGGATCAAAAGACCCATTGAAAGAAGGTGGACGTTGCCTCATGAAGGACTCAATTGAATATTGTTCCTTTCTCTGCAAATTTGGAAGTCCATAATGTTTCATATCTTGTGTAAGTATAGAAAAAATATTTTTCACTCCATCTCCTATAACATTGGTTTGTTCAAGAGGACAATCATTGCATTGTCCATTACATTGATCAACACGGTTCCTTCAGGTTCCACCCACCATCTAAAACCCAAAAAGAATAGTGTGATAGGAAAAAATCATGCTAGGAAAATAACATAATAAAGGGGGATTACCTTAAATATATAACATCGTTGGTTTAATTCTATGATCGTTACCATAATTCTAAGACTATAACATATACTTATACTTAACCTTAGAGACATCCATAGACATACATTAGAAATATTTCTAGGGATTTCACTAAAGTTTTCGCATCCTAGTTTTCAAAGCTTAACTAAACCTTCGCTCTGATAAAAAATATAGAGACCCAAATCTTGACATACATAGACATTACAATACTTTTGTGGAATACTTAAAACATAACAAAAAGAGACACCTAAAGAACATATTAGTTTAGTGTCTTTGGAAACTCGGAACATAATCTTCTAATCATGGTGAAAGATCTTTAACATCTCACATTAAGATCTTCCCCTTTGGTTTTCATACCAAAAACCTTTCTTTATATCTTGGGGAAAAGAAAACATAAAAAGGGTGAGCTCAAATGCTTAGTAAAGGTAAAAATGGAAGACATAAAACAATCCCTAAACATTTGAAAGTAAGAACATTAAAAAAACAAAATCATGAGTAATGACATAAATCATGGCAGTGCGTAAGGAATAGATCATAAAGGAACATTAAACAAGATACAATAGCATGGGAATAAAACAAGTAATTCTGGAAACCATTAAGGACATGTTATGATTTCTTTAGTAGCCAAGGCATTGCTGCAAGGACCATCATAGTGGAAAAAGTCCATTACTAAACTAGGTTTACTTTCCGTTCCAGCCCTGTATTACTGAACCAGATTCACTTTCCATTCTAGCCATGTTTATCTCATGAGATATAAATCATTACCCAATGCATTGAAGGGAGATATAGGTTCCACCCATCTCATATTGAAATCATTCTTAGGTGTGCCACAAAACAATCATAAATCATTCATCATAGCCCAATGAATAAAATCGGTTTCATAAACATCATCCCATCTTAACAAAATCCATATAAAAAATGGATATCACTTCATCATAAACAAAATAAAACCATGTAAGTAATAGGGACATTATACATGAATCATATCCATATTAAATAATTTCATCTTAGATGGAAAATAGTTTTGATAAAACACTTTAAATGAATTATTGAGGAAAATATACTTTATTCTTCAAAATCATTTTCTTTTCACAAACTACCATGTAAATTTAATGAAAAAGGATTTTTCTGAAAATAATCATGAAATAATGTAGAAAAATATTCATGAAAATATGGTGTTATGAAACCATAAAAATCTGTTCATTCCCCATAAGTTAAAAAAACATTCTTCTCATACTTTTTCCAGAAAAGTAAAAAAGTATCTCATATGGTAAAAAAATGATAGATTCCTTTCATACCTTGTGGTAAAAGTCATAAAATATTAACAATGAATTTAAACATATATGGAAGAATATTAAACACTTTACGAAAGCATTTTTTGGACTCACGTGTTTTGATAATCTCAAATCTTGTTAACTATTGATCATAATATATTATGTCAGTCATTAATCTTTTTAATCTACATATACAATTATCTTATTCTCAACAATTTATATTCTTAAGACTCATGACTTTGCTGCATCAACTTACATTTCATATTTATCTAAATATAAGTTCATTGATAAAGGCTACTGGTAAGAGCTTTCTGCTCAAAACCCCTGTTATAGCTTTCTATTACTCTAATTCACTGATGCTGGAAGATCACTGTTGAAGATTTATAGTCACTGCGGGAAGCTACCGGCACAAAGTTACTGTCACAAGTCTACCGATGATCTACCTATCGAAGCTCACAGACAAAGAGTTACTGTCACAAGGTCATTTTTGTGGCAAGTATTCTGTTAGAAGTCCACTGTCAGACTCTTTCTCAAGTCTTCTGTTGAGAACTTCACTGTTCAAGTCTATAGTTGGAAAGGTTACAATTGAAGTTGTCAGATGTTACAGAACTATTGATTAGAAGCTTACTGTTAAAGGTCTACTGATGAGCCTACCGATGGAGTTTACTGATAAGGATCCACGGTTACAAAGAGTAAACAGCTACAGTTACAAGACATCCACTAAGCACAAAGCTCACCGTTATAATTATACAGTCAAAGAGCCTACCGGTGAAGTTAACAGTTGAATAATTTACCGATGAAGTCCATAGTTGAAAAGACCACAGTTGAAGTCTACCGTCTGACATGCATCTGCTACCAGTCAAATGATATTCTACTCTTTTCATTACCAATTTTCTATTAATACTATTATAACGGTCATGTATATAGAAATTAATACATCTGACATTATTTAATGTCATTTGCAGGGATATCAGGAAACAGTACGATGTACGAGGAAGACCACACATGGGTGAAGCATCTTTCCTATCACCCCTGCTGAACCAAATCAAAAAAGGATGAACTGGAAGAGAGCACATATATATATATATATATATGAGAAAGACAATTTTAGAGCCAAGTGACCGACATATGCATACACAAAACAAGATAAGTGGCGTGGAGATATTGAATATACAGAGAACAGTCATAAGATAGAATCTTACACAATCTGAAGAGGAATCCTCAAGATCTCATTCATAATAACATCGAGCTTCAAGAGGATCAATTGGAAGAATATTTTTCAAGCTGTCTTGGTCTGCTTCAAAGAGCTTAACATCCAAGAAGTTGATCATCTCTACAGCTGGAAGTCATAACCTGAAAGTTGCGAAACTCTTTTTTGGATTCAACATGCAGAGAAGGACCAAAACTTGATCTCATTCATTCCAACAAGTCCAGAGCTGATCTGTCAACATATCATAGCATTCTAAACTCATTACCACTATTTTTAGCTCTACTTTGTTTAAATAATTTACATTTGTGAGCAGTGTGTACGTTACACACACTGACTCTTGTACTTGAACTGAGGTATACTTAAACTCCTCATTCTAAACTTTGTTTATTTTTATTTCCCATGTACAACTGTGGAATAATCCTAGTGTGTATTGGAAGTTTATTTTCCCACGTAGAAATGTGGTAGAGGTTGAAAAACTTGGACAGTTTTTGAAATCTGTTGTAAAGCCCGATACAGGCTATGTATCACTTTTAATATAATTTCATAGTGGCAGGTGATCACCAAGTGGAGAGGACTAGGTCTTTTCTTAATACTGAACCTCTTTTTTAAATTGTTGTGTTTCCTTTTCATTACTCAGTTTTATTTCTATCCGGAATGCTTACATTAGAAAAATCATAAATCAGTTTTTATATTCACTCTGATAGTTATTTCTGGTTAGTGTGTATGTCTGAGATGTTTAGTAAACTTGTTTCAAAAGTGTAGTTAGTTATCATAATGACTCTACTGAGGAGTAATCAACCTTTGAGAAACCTTTTGAACAATAGATCACTTATATATCTACTCCCTTAATTAACTGGGTCGTTTAAATTTGGGAGATATTAAATAGACAATATTTTAATAGAAATTTTAAATAGGAACTCAATTCACCCCCCCCCCCCCTCTTGAGTATCCACTCCGACCAACATTTGGTATCAGATGTAACATTCTTATTTAAAAAAGGTTTTCAAACCCTCTGTTTTTTAAACTGTGATTTTTGTTTTATCTTAAGGATCTTAAATTTCTGTTAGTCTGAAATTTTATCTCTTTAATATCTTTTCTAAAATCTCGTTATGGAAAATCAACTATAAG
Source organism: Viscum album (assembly GCA_963277665.1). Classification (NCBI taxonomy): domain Eukaryota; kingdom Viridiplantae; phylum Streptophyta; class Magnoliopsida; order Santalales; family Viscaceae; genus Viscum; species Viscum album. Next base: position 2,003,030,106 of record OY728164.1, on the reverse strand, counting down.
ATGCTCCTACTAATAGGACACCTTTCTTTAGTGATGTGAATTATTCTCAATGGAAAAATAAAATGAAAATTCATTTGGAAAGTATTGGTTTTGATATTTGGTCTGTTATAGAATCAGAATATGAAATTCCCTAAAGTGCTAGATCTACCTGGGATGATGCTACTATGTCTGACTATAATAATAACTGTAAATCTATGAATTACCATTACTTCTCTTTAGGGTATAAGGAATTTAACCGAATTTCTGCATGTAATACAGCTCATGAAATCTGGGACACCTTGGCTGTTTCTCATGAAGGAACAAGCAATGTTAAGGAAATGCCCATTTTTTTATATGTATCTTAGGTTTAATGAAATTTTCAACACCATGAGTTCACTGGGAAAATTTGTTCCAGAAAAGAAGTAGATCAAGAGAATATTGAGATGTTTGTCTGACAGATGGAGAGGCACTTCTGTGTCTATCTGAGAGTCATGTGACATCAGCAAGCTACTGGTTAAGGAGTTTATTGGTAAACTAATGATGTATGAAGAGGAATTTAAGGTGAACAAAGAAGAAGATGATGACCCCAAAAGAAAATTTGTAGCATTCAAGTCCACTACATTAAAGAGGAAAGACAAGGAGAAAATACATGTATCTACTGAAAGTTAAACTAGTTAAAATTCAGATTCAGACAGTGATGAAGAAATGGATCAAATAGCCAGGTGATTTAAGAAGTTCTATAGGAAGAATAATTTTTTCAGAATGGAAAAATACAAATGTAAATATGATCAACAAGGTAAGTAGAAGAAGGATTGGAACAAATCTGACAAGGAAGATCATATAGTCTTCTATGAATAAAAAAGGAAAGGACAAATCAAGACTGACTATCCAATGTTAAAATTCAAGAATAAATATGATTATAAGGAAAAGAAGTATAAGAAAGCCATGAAAGAAACCTGGAGTGCTTCGGAAGACAGCACAAGTGAATCATAAGCCACTGAATCTGAAAAAGAATCATGCCAGCATGTGCTTCATGACTAAAGTATCTGAGGTACCTGTTTCCCCTATTCTAAATGATTATTATTTTGGAAATAACAGTGATTCAGATAATGATGAAAATATTTGTAAGGATGAACAGTTTGAATATTGAAATATACTGGAAGATGCCTATAATGAACTAAAAGATAAATATAAATCCTTGAAGAAATAGCATGCCTTGACTAGTAACATTAAAATAGATCTAAGTGTAGAAAAAGAAAAGAATGCTCAATTTTTGAAAGAGAACACTAAGCTAAAATTATCTAATGAACAATTAAGAAAATATATTGAGAATTTCACTGCTGGTAGGGATACCTTGACCTAGTTTCTAGGAAAACATATCTCTTCAAAATATATAACTGGTCTAGGATATCAGCCTGGACAGAGACACATTAGAAAAACCAAATTTCTCCCAAAATCTGGACAGTTCACTGCTAATTCTAGAAAATCTTTTGAGAAACAATTATCTAAAGGACCAAACAAAGTATTTATGTCTCAAAATATGTTTGTTGATTTTAGAAAACCTGTAAAGAAAATATGGGTTCCCAAAGTTTTATTGGCTATCCTTTCTGGACCCAAGAAGATCTGGGTACCAAAATTATCCTATATTTAATCTGTTTTGTAAGGAAGTTGCTTAAGGAGTTCCTGTAAGACCCTATGGTATTTGGACAGTGGATGTTTAAGACATATGATAGGAGACTATTATTTCTTTAAGAGCCTAATTAATGTTGATGGTGGGCATGTCACCTTTGGTGACAATGCAAAAGGAAAAATCATCGGCTTAGGTCAGATTGGTAACCCTGATACAATATTAATTTCTAATGTACTTTTAGTTGATGGATTAAAGTATAATTTACTTATCATATATCTGTTATGTGATGATGGACTTAATGTTAAATTTTAGAATGATTCATGCAATGTTTTTAATTGAAAAAATGATTTAGTTTTCACTGCATATAGAAATGAGAATGTGTATACTATTGATTTAAACTTTTTAGCCAAACAAAATGTTTCTTGCCTAAATGCTTTTCATAAAGAATCATGGTTATGGAATAAAAGAGTAGGACACTGTAATGTGCTCTCACTTAGGAAGCTATCTAAGAAATGTTTAGTTATAGACCTACCTAAACTAGAGTTCCCTATTGATAAAGTGTGTATACCCTGTCAAAAGGGAAAACAACACAAGGTTTCTTTAAAACCAAAGAAATAAGTTTCAACTTCTCAACCACTTGAGTTGGTTCACATGGATTTGTTTGGACCATCAAGAGTTTCAAGTTTAAATGGTAATCACTATGTTTAGGTTCTTGTAGATGAATTTTCTATGTATACTTGGGTATACTTTCTAGCTCACAAAAGTGAAACTTGTTCCTACTTTGTCAAATATTCTAAGTCTGTAGAAAACCTTAATGAACTTAAGATTAAAACCCTAAGTAGTGATCATGGCTATGATTTTGAGAATCATGAGTTTGAATCCTACTGCTCGCACAATGGCTATAGTCACGACTTTTCTACCCCTAGGACACCCCAAAAAAATGGAGTTGTAGAAACAAGAAATAGGAACCTTCAATAAATTGCAAGAACTATGCTTAATGAGTATGACTTACCTATTTATTTTTGGGTTGAAGCTGTAAATACAGCTTGTAAAATTATCAATAGATTTTTAATTAGGCCTATTCTAAAAAGGACCCCTTATGAACTCTGGAATAATAGGAAGCCTAAGGTTAATTACTTTAGATTTTTTGGTTGCAATGTCTTTATTCTTAATACTAAAAATAATCATGACAAATTTTCTCCCAAAAGTGATGAAGGAATTTTTCATGGTTATTCTGTTTCAAGTAAAGCCTATTGAGTATTCAATAAGAAAACCAAATGTGTGGAAGAATCAGTTCATATAAAATTAGATGAAACTGATCCACATGAGCTTAAAACCTCTCATGGAAATATTGAGGAAGATTTATCAAATCTCAACCTTAATGATAAGGATAGTGAATCCCCTGTAAAAGTATCCAGTTCTGGAAATTTTCCAGAATCTACACCTACCGATTTTGAACCAACAGACAACTATGAAGAATCTAGTTCAACCCTTTCTAGAGGTACTAGGACTCTTAATAATAATCCTCTAGATGCTTTTGTAGGCAATTTAAATAGAGGAACACAAACTAGAGCTTCTCTATGAAACCAGGTTGAACATCAAACTTTTCTTTCATAGCTTGAACCCAAAAATATAAATGATGCAATCAATGATAAATTTTGGGTAATGGCTATGCAAGAAGAAATAAATCATTTCTAAAGGAACAATGTTTGGGAACTAGTGGAAAGACCCAAGGACACCTTAACCATAGGCACTAAATGGGTGTTTACAAACAAAGTAGATGAGTCTGGGAATATAGATAGAAATAAAGATAGGCAAGTTTCACAAGGATATAGTCAAGAAGAAGGAATAGATGATGTGGAGACTGTTTCACCTATAGCTAGACTAGAATCCATTATGATACTACATGCCTATGCAGCTCATCTGAATTTCAAACTTTATCAAATAGATGTTAAAGGTGCTTTTTTAAATGGGTACATAGTTGAGGATGTGTTTGTTGAACAACCTCTGGTTTTATGAATCCCCATTTTTCCAATCATGTTTCCAAACTATCTAAATCTTTGTATGGCTTAAAACAAGCTCCAAGATCATGGTATGATAGGCTCGGATCTTTTCTTGTTTAAAAAAGTTTTACCAAATGGATAGCTGATCCTACTCTTTTCATTAAATGGATTTCTAAAGATGTTTTGATAGTACAAAGTTATGTGGATGATATTATTTTTGGATCTTAAAAAAATTCATTATGTGTTGATTTTTCAAAAATAATGCAAAATGAGTTTGAAATGAGTTTAATGGGAGAACTCAAATTTTTCCTTGGATTTTAGATCTTTCAAAATAAAAATGGAATTATTTTGAATCAAAGCTAATATATTAAGGATCTTTTAAAACGTTTTTCTTTGGATGGTAGTAAAGGTAGTGACACACCTATGAGTACCACCTTTAAGTTGGATACAGATAAAACTGGAGAACCAGTGGATCAAACAAACTACAGAGGTATGATAGGAAGTCTACTCTATCTTACAGCTAGTAGACCTAACATCATGTTTAGTGTATTCATGTGTGCTCACTTTCAATCCAATCCAAAAGAGTCTCATTTAACATCAGTTAAAATAATTTTTAAATATCTCAAACATACACCCAACATAGGATTATTTTATCCAAAAGGACAATCATTTGATTTATTGAGTTATTCTGATGCTGATTTTTCCGGTTGCAAGTTAGATAGAAAAAGAAATTCTGGGACATCACATTTTAGGCAAGTCACTAGAATCTTGGTGTAGCAAGAACAGAATTATGTTGCATTATCTACTGCTGAAGCTGAGTAAATAGCTGTTGGTAGTTTTTGTGCTCAAATTCTGTGGATGAAACACACTTTACTGGACTATAGATATCAATTAAAACATGTCTCTATAAAGTGTGACAATACAAGTGCTATTAACATTTCCAAAAATCCAGTATCTCATTCTAGGACAAAGCATATTTATGTGAGACATCACTTTTTTAGGGATCATTATCAAAAGGTTTATATCACTCTTGAATTCATTAGTACTGAACATCAATTGGCTGATATATTCAAAAATACTTTGAATTCTGAGAGGTTAAATTACATCAAACATGAGTTAGGTATGATCAATTTCAGCACAGTCGAACCTCACAGTTAGAGCTCACAGTCAAACCTCAAAGTTAGACCTCACAGTTGAATCTCACAGTTCGACCTCACAGTCAAACCACACAGTTAGACCTCACAGTCGAACATCACAGTTAGACCTCACAGTTGAACCTCACAGTTAGACCTCACAGTCGAACCTCACAGTTAGACCACACAGTGGGACCTGACTGTTATACCTCACTGTTGCACCTCACCGGTGTACCTCAATGATACATCTCACTGTTGAATACCTCGCTGTTTGTTTTTATTTGCGGGAATTCTAACCATTATTATTTATTTTTATTATTTCTATTTTATTTTGTTTTTAATCCCTAAATGATAAAATCAAAGGCAACGAACATATCTCAATCCACCCTCCTCTCTCAATCTCGAACCTTTCCCTTGAAATTCCTAAACCCTAACCCTTCCCCTGATCCCTCGAACCTCTCTCAATCTCTATGTCCAGAACAAAGAGACCCCCTGACTGTCAATGAGGATGCGCCAAGGCCTAAGAGAACTCGAGCCGAATCCAGTGGCACCAGAAACATCCCGTCGGGACCTGTAAACCCGCATCTAACCAGGAGACAAATATTTCTTGAGAAGAAGCTAATTGAAGAATGGATTCTATCATGCAAGTCATTAGTACTGAAAGTACTAGATGCCCAAGGATGGACTGAATGATTTTACAACAACAATGGACCTTACTACCCGAAGCTTGTGAAAGAATTCTATGAGTATCTGACATTTGAAGAGGAAGAGGATGTGCATAATCTAATGTCCAAAGTCAATGGAAATGAAGTTAGCTTCTCATATGCTGATTGGGATGCTTGTTTGAGAGTTCCTCATGAAGGAATATATGACTATTACTCTGTAGTGGCTCCCCCAGAAATTTTTTTTTATGAGTATGAAAAAGCTCTGGAATAACTGACATAATATGGTAAATCAAAAAGGTTCATTACAGCTGAGATGAATGGAGAAGACATGCTCTTATTCAAATTTAATCAGCATATACTTAGTTCGAGGAGAGGAGACTTTGTTGCACTGAAGTACCATGACATATTCCTGATGTACTTACTAAAGCATGGAAAGAAGATTAACCTATGTAGGTTACTGATGGTATAAATGGAGGATATGACCAAGGCAAGTTCAAAGTCCAATGCATTATTCCATTCCATTCTTATTTCAGTTATGCTAAAGGTAAAGGGTGTGGCTGGAAATCAAGAAGAAATGATAGTAGCCAAGAACAGTGTCTGTCTCTCCAAGGTAATTTGCATGTTTATGAAAATTAGCTGGAATCCCTGGAAGAAGTAATGGGTGAATGAAGAAGGAAAGGTGTATGAAAAGTATGACCCTAATACTCAACCAACTATGCCAAAAGACAAAATAGATCCATTCCTGAAGCCTGATGATCCAGAACAGGTTTATTCTAATGAGGAGGAGGTTGATGGAGTCGTGGACCCTCAAAGAGAGAACACCCACATTGATGATGGGAGTGATCCTGATTTACCTCACAGTCATGTAAGGATAGTATCTTTTGGAGTAGCTATCCCTCCAAAAGAACTACCAAGGAGAGAGATGGTTTTGAAGGACAGTGATACTGAGACCACTGAAGAAGAAGAAGAAGAAGAAGAATATCAGAATGTTTTCAAGGACACCTCTGAAGATGTTGAGGCTATAGAGTCAGGTCATTTTTCTCATGAAGAAAAGGAGGTTGTTGCTAAAGAAGATGATGAGGACAATGAAGAAGAAGATCTCAATTTGATCCCTCTGATAGATAGTACAGTCAATATAGTGCCTAATCATAAAGTAGGAGTGGCATCTACTTCTATTGATGAGGGGGTCATTTATGACTCAGAAAAGGATTGGACTCACCCTACAGTTGAACTAACAGATCAAATGGTTGTTGCATCTGCTGAAGTTGCAGAGGAGGTTGTGGAGTTACCTCGAGCAGAACAGTTATAAGAGATTCCTTCGGAGAATGCTCTATGTGAGGGGGAGCATCTTGGTTCAGTGTCTGTGTTGTATGACATCGAAGGTTTGTCATCAGACCAAGGATATATGGTTCTTGGACTAAATTATGGAGATTATGATGAGAAAGACCAGCAATAAAGGGATTCTGTTATCCTACCTGCTTTGGCTAACAATTTGGGAACCAAGGAGGACCTTGAGTCCTTGAAATGAAAGAAGCAATGAGAGAATCAGTGGCTAATTTGAAGAAAAGCCAGGTTGAAGAGATGAGGAGTGTGTATGAATCCCTGGAGCTATCTCTGGGATGAGATGTGTCTAGTCCAGTGAAGGAAATGATAGATGAAGTTAAAGTATTCCATACTCAAATTGAGAGTTGGACAGGAGCTGTGGTTGCTCTAAGACAATCAATTTCTTCTTTGACTGCCATGAACAGTTCCCAAACCCAAGTGAATGCTGACAATAGATATATTAAAGAAGTAGTAAAGAAGTTTTTGGAAGTATTTGAGGACTTTAATACATCAGACAAAGAAAATTTGAACAGTCAAGATGAACTTGTTCATAAGGTGGTTAGTAATTTCACTCAGTCTTTCAAAGAGACAGTAGCTTTCTCGGTCAAACCCCTTCCCTCATCCAGCTCCACTGTGAACATTGACCAGATCAGAACTAACATCCAGGAAGAGTTTGCTAAGACCAGTACCAGTGGATCCTCTGATACTCAAGAACTTACTACCACTAGGTAAGTCAGCAGTTTCCTTCGTGACCGCCTATGGGTAGGAACTACTTCTTAATAGGCCATTAAGAATAAGGTGGATGCTTACTTTGAGAAGTTCTATACCAAGAATCAAATGGCCAACCACTTCAAGCTCTTCATAGAGAATATGAAGTTGGCTCCAGTGACTCAGGAATTCAGGGAGAAGGTAAGCAAGCTGAGAGAATTGGCCCCTACTTTGGATAAGTTTTTGTAGAATAAAGATGATTTCTTATCTGCTATGGAAAGATGAGGAAGAATCATTATGGATTTAAGAAACCTTCTTCTAACCTTTCTCTATGTGGACTGCACCCATGTCATTATCCCTCTTGCCTTACCTGCATCTCAACCCAGTGGTTCTTCATCCATCATGTCTCCTGCTGAAGCTATCTGAAGCCTTACTCCACTGATCCCCCCACGAGCTTCCCACTACAGACCCACGGGAGCTTCTGTTGCTACCCCTTCAGTCATTCCTGCAGCCATTCCTAAACCTGCTGATCCACCAACTCCTTCTCCATCTTCTTCTTCCAAAGGGAAAGAACCCTTACCTACGGATGTTGTGGATTGGGTCTATTTATGTCTTTTTATAGGGACTTTTTATTCTTTTTGGTCATGTAATGTAATGTTTTATTAATATAAGCCTTCTCAATTTTTCTCTCATGTGTATTTCTTTTTTCTAATCACAAAAGGGGAGAAATATTGTGCTAATTTGAGAAATATTGTGTTAATTTAAGAAACATTGTGCTAATTCTACAATAATCATATGATTGGGGATACATATGCTACTATGCTACTATGATACTATGTTGAAACTTATCTGCATTTCTCTCTGATATCATATACTAATATTTTCTGTTTTTACACTCTTATTAATCTCTGATACTTATCTTTAAAACATACTGACATAAATTGTGATTATCAAAAGGGGGATATTGTTGGACTCACCTGTTTTGATAATCTCAAATCATGTTAACTATTGATCATATTATATTAATCCAGTCATTAATCTTTTTAATCTACATATAAAATTATCTTATTCTCAACAATGTATATTCTTAAGACTCATGACTTTGCTGCATCAACTTACAGTTCATATTTATCTAAATATAAGTTCATTGTTAAAGGCTACTGGTAAGAGCCTTCTGCTCAAAATCACTGTTATAGCTTTCTATTACTCTAAGTCACTGATACTAGAAGATCACTATTGAAGATTTACAGTCACTGTTGGAAGCTACCGGCACAAAGTTATTATCACAAGTCTACCGATGATCTGCCTATAAAATCTCACAGACAAAGAGTTACTATCACAAGGTCATTTCTGTGACAAGGCTTCTGTTAGAAGTCCACTGTCAGACTCTTTCTCAAGTCTTCTTGTTGAGAACTTCACTATTCAAGTCTGCAGTTGGAAAGGTTACAGTTGAAGTAGTCATATGTTACAGAACTATCGATTAGAAGCTTACTGTTAAAGGTCTACTGTTGAGCCTAGAGATGGATTTTACTAATAAAGAGCCACTATTACAAAGAGTAAACAGCTACCGTTACAAGACATCCACTAAGCACAAAGTTCTCTGTTACAAGTCTACAGTCAAAGAGCATACTGGTGAAGTTCACAGTTGAATAATCTACGGATGAAGTCCACAGTTGAAAAGACCACAGTTGAAGTCTACCGTGTGACATGCATCTACTTCCAGTCAAATGATATTCTATTATTTTCTTTAGAAATTTTTTATTAATAATATTATAACGGTCATTTATAGAAAATTTAATTCATCTGACATTATTTAATGTCATTTTCAGGGATATCAGGAAATAGTATGATGTACGAGGAAGACCACACGTGGGTGAAGCCTCTTTCCTGTCAGCCCATGCTGAACCAAATCAAAAAAGGTTGAAATGGAAGAGAGCACATATATATATATATGTGAGAGAGAGAGAGAGAGAAAGACATTTTTAGAGCCAGGTGACTGACATATGCATACAAAAAACAAGAGAAGTGGTGTGGAGATATTGAATATATAGAGAACACTCATAAGATAGAATCTTACAAAATCAGAAGAAGAATCCTCAAGCTCTCATTCAGAATAACATCGATCTTCAAGAGGATCAATTGAAAGAATCTTTTTCAAGTTGTCTTAGTGTGCTACAAAGAGCTTAACATCCAAGAAGTTGATCATCTCTACAGTTAGAAGTCATAACCTGAAAGTTGTGAAACTCTATTTTAGAGTCAACTTGCAGATAAGGACCAAAACATCATCTCATTCATTCCAACGAGTCCAAAGCTGATTTTTCATCACATCAAAGCATTCTAAACTCATTCACACTAATTTTATCTCTACTTTGATTAAATACTTTACATTTGTGAGCAGTGTGTATGTTACACACACTGACTCTTGTACTTGAACTGAGGGATACTGAAAATTCCCATTCTATACCTTCTTATTTTTTTCCCACGTACAACTGTGGAAGAAGCCTGGTGTGGCTTGGAAGTTTATTTGCCCACGTAGAAATGTGGTAGAGGTTGAAAAACCTGGACAGTTTTTGAAAGATTTTGTAAATCCTGATACAGGTTGTGTATCACTTTTAATATAATTTCTTGGTGGTAGGTGATCACTAAGTGGAGAGCACTAGGTCTTGTCTTAAGACTGAACCTCTTGTTTAAATTTTTGTGTTCCCTTTTCATTACTCTGTTTTATTTCTATCTGATGTGATTACATTAGCAAAAACATAAATCTGTTTTTACATTCACACTGATAGTTTGTTCTAGTTAGTGTGTATATCTGAGCTGTTTAGTAAACTTGTTTCAAAAGTGGAATTAGTTCTCATACTGACTCTACTGAGGAGTAATCAACCTTTGAGAAACCTGTTGAACAATAGATCACGTATATCACTACTGCCTTAATTAACTGGTCCATTTAAATTTGGAGGATTTTAAATAGACAATATTTTAACAGAAATTTTAAAATGGAACTCAATTCACCCTCCCCCCCTCTTGAGTATCCACTTCGACCAACATTTGGTATCAGAGGTAACATTCTTATTTATAAAAGGTTTTCAAAGCCCTTGTTTTTTAAACTGTGATTTTAGTTCTATCTTAAAGATATTAAATTTCTGTTAGTCCTAAATTTTCTCTCCTTAATATCTTTTCTAAAATCTAGTAATGGACAATCGACTAGAAGGTGATGCTAATAACAGGCCACCTTTCTTTAATGGTGTGAATTATTCTCAATGGAAAATTAAAATGAAAATTCATTGGGAAAGTATTGGTTTTGATATTTGGTCTGCTATAGAATCAGAATATGAAATTCCCAAAACTGATAGATCTACTTGGGATGATGCTACTAAGTCTGACTATAATAATAACTATAAAGCTATGAATTCACTTTACTACTCTTTAGGGGATGAGGAATTTAACCAAATTTCTGCATGTAAAACAGCTCATGAAATCTGGGACACCTTGGCTATTTCTCATGATGGAACAACCAATGTGAAGGAAATGAGATTAAATACGTGTACTATTAAATATGATAATTTTAAGATGATACCTGATGAACCCATTTCTGATATGTATCTTAGGTTTAATGAGATTCTCAACACTATGAGTTCACTAGGAAAAGTTGTTCTAGAAAAGGAACAGATCATTATAATATTGATATATTTGCCTGAAATATGGAGAGGCACTTATGTGTCTATCCGAGAGTCTTGTGACATCAGAAAGCTACCGGTTAAGGAGTTTATTGGTAAACTAATTATGTATGAAGAGGAATTGAATGTGAACAAAAAATAAGATGATGAACCCAAAATAAAATCTGTAGCATTCAAGTCCATTGATTTAAAGAGAAAAGACAAGGAGAAAATACATGTATCTACTGAAAGTTCAACTAGTGAAATTTCAGATCCAGACAGTGATGAAGAAATGGCTCAAATAGCCAGGATATTTAAGAAGTTCTATAAGAAGAAGAAGTTTTTCAGAAATCCAAACTACAAAGGTAAATATGATCAACAAGGTAAGTGGAAGAAGGATTGGAAGAAATATGACAAGGAAGATGATATAGTCTGCTATGAATGCAAAAGGAAAGGACACATCAAGGCTGACTGTCCAATGTTAAAATTCAAGAAGATATATGATTATAAGGACAAGAAGTATAAGAAAGCCATGAAAGTGACCTGGAGTGCTTTGGAAGACAGCACAAGTGAATCAGAAGCCAGTGAATCTGAAAAGAATCATGCCAACATGTGCTTCATGACTAACGTATCTGGGGTACCTATTTCCCCTATTCTAAATGATTATTATTCTGGAAATAACATTGATTCAGATAATGATGAAAATATGTCTAAGGATGAACTGTTTCAATATTTCAATATACTGTAATATACCTGCAATGAACTAAAAGATAAATATAAATCTTTGAAGAAACAACATGCCTTGACTAGTAACATCAAAACAGCTCTATGTGTAGAAAGAGAAAATAATGCTCAATTGTTGAAAGAGAACACTTAGCTCAAATTATATACTCAACAATTAAGAAAATATATCGAGAAGTTCACCGCTGGTAGGGATACCTTGACACAGTTTGTAGGAAAACATATTTCTTCACAATAAACAACTGGTCTAGGATATCAGCCTGGACAGAGACACATTAGAAAAACTAAATTTGTTCCAAAATCTGGACAGTTCGCTGCTAATTCTGGACAATCTTTTGAGAAACAATTTTCTAAAGGACCAAACAAAGTATTCATGTCTCAAAATATGTTTTTTGATTTTAGAAAACCTATAAAAAAAATATGGGTTCCCAAAGTTTTATTGTCTAACCCTTCTGGACCCAAGAAGATCTGGGTACCAAAATTATCTTATGTTTAATCTGTTTTGTAGGGATGTTGCTTAAGGATTTCCTGTAAGACCCTATGGTATTTGGACAGTGGATGATCAAGACATATGACAGTAGACTATTATTTCTTTAAGAGTCTAATTAAAGTTGATTGTGGGCATGTTACCTTTGGTGACAATGCAAAAAGAAAAATAATCATCTTAGGTCAGATTGGTAATCCTAATACAATATTAATTTCTAAAGTACTTTTTGTTGATGGATTAAAGTATAATTTAATTATCATATCTCAGTTATGTGATGATGGATTTAATGTTAAATTTGAGAATGATTCATGGAATGTTTTTAATTCAAAAAATGATTTAGTTTTCACTGCATATTGAAATGAGAATTTGTGTGCTGTTGATTTAAACGCTTTAGCCAAACAAAATGTTTCTTGATTAAATAATTTTCATAAATAATCTTGGTTGTGGAATAGAAGATTAGGTCACTGTAATGTGCACTCACTTAGGAAGCTATCTAAGAAATGTTTAGTTAGAGACCTACCTAAATTAGAGTTCCCAATTGATAAAGTGTGTAATCCATGTCAAAAGGGAAAACAACACAAAGTTTCTTTCAAACCAAAGAAAGAAGTTTCAACTTCTCAACCACTTGAGTTGGTTCACATGGATTTATGTGGACCATCAATAGTTTCAAGTTTAAATGGGAAGCACTATGTTTATGTTCTTTTATATGACTTTTCTAGGTATTCTTGGGTATACCTTCTAGCTCACAAAATTAAAGCGTGTTCCTAATTTGTCAAATATTCTAAGTCTGTAGAAAACCATAGTGGACTTAAGATTACAACCCTAAGAAGTGATCATGGCCGTGAGTTTGAGAATAATGAGTTTGAATCCTACTTCTCGCACAATGTCTATAGTCACAACTTTTCTGCCCCTAGGACACCCCAACAAAATGGAGTTGTAGAAAGAAGAAATAGGACCCTTCAGGAAATTGCATGAACTATGCTTAATGAGTATGACATACCTATTTATTTTTGGGTCGAAGCTGTAAATACAGCTTGTTACATTATCAATAGAGTTTTAATTAGGCCTATTCAAAAAAGGACCCCTTATGAACTTTGGAAAAATAGAAAGCCTAAGGTTAATTACGTTAGAGTTTTTGGTTGAAAAGTATTTATTATTAATACTAAAGATAATCTTGAAAAATTTTCTCCCAAAAGTGATGAAGGAATTTTTCTTGGTTATTCTATTTCAAGTAAAGCCTATAGAGTATTCAATAAGAAAACCAAATGTGTGGAAGAATCAGTTCATATCAAATTCTATGAAACTGATCTACATGAGCCTAAAACCTCTCATGGAAATATTGAGGAAGATTTATCAAATATGACCCTTAATGATAAGGATTGTGAATCCCCTATAAAAGTATCCAGTTATGAAAATTTTCCAGAATCTGCACCTGCCGATTTTGAACCAATAGACAAATATGAAGAATCTAGTTCAAACCTTCCTAGAGGTACTACGACTCTTAAGAATCATCCTCTAGATGTTGTTGTAGGTGATTTAAATAGAGGAACACAAACTAGAGCTTCCTTAAGAAACCTGGTTGGACATCAAGTTTTTCTTTCACAGATTGAACTCGAAAATATAAATGATGAAATCAATGATGAATTTTGGGTAATGGCTATGCAAGAAGAACTAAATCAGTTCGAAAGAAACAAAGTTTGCGAACTAGTGGAAATTCCCAAGGACACCTTAACCATAGGCACTAAATGGGTGTTTAGAAACAAAGTAGATGAGTCTGAGAATATAGTTAGAAATAAATCTAGGCTTGTTGCACAAGGATATAGTCAAGAAGAATGAATAGACTATGTGGAGACTTTTTCACCTATAACTAGACTAGAAGCCATTAGGATACTACTTTCCTAGGAAGCTCATCTTAATTTCAAAATTTATCAAATGGATGTTAAAAGTGCTTTTATAAATGGGTACATAGTTGAGGATGTGTTTGTTGAACAACCCCCTGGTTTTTCGAATCCCCATTTTTCCAATCATGTTTTCAAACAATCTAAAGCATTGTATGGCTTAAAACAAGCTCCAAGAGCATGGTATGATAGGCTCAGCTCTTTTCTTATTTCAAAAGGTTTTACCAAAGTGATAGCTGATCCTAATCTTTTAATTAAATGGATTTCTAAAGATGTTTTGATAGTACAAATTTATTTGGATGATATTATTTTTGGATATTCTAAAAATTCATTAGGTGTTGATTTTTCAAAAATAATGAAAAATGGGTTTGAAATGAGTTTAATGGGAGAACTCAAATTTTTCCTTGGATTTCAGATCTTTCAAAATTAAAATGGCATTGTTTTGAATCAAAAAAAATATACAAAGGATATTTTAAAACATTTTTCTTTGGATGGTAGTAAAGGTAGTGACACACCTATGAGTACCACCGTAAGTTGGATACAGATGAAGCTGGAGAACCAGTGGATCAAACCAACTACAGAGGTATGATAGGAAATCTACTCTATATTAAAGCTAGTAGACCTGACATCATGTTCAGTGTATTCAAGTGTTCTCACCTTCAATCCAATACAAAAGAGTTTCATTTCACAGCAGTTAAAAGAATTTTTAAATATCTCAAACATACTCCCTATTGAGGATTATTTTATCTAAAAGGAAAATTGTTTGATTTATTGAGTTATTCTGATGTTGATTTTTCTGGTTGAATGTTAGAGAGAAAAATCACCTCTGGGATATGTCACATTTTAGGCAAGTCACTAGTATCTTGGTGTTCCAAGAATCATAATTCGGTTGCATTATCTACTATCGAAGCTGAGTACATAGCTGCTGGTAGTTGTTGTGCTCAAATTCTATGGATGAAACTCAATTTACTGGACTATGGATATCAATTCAGACATGTCTATATAAAGTGTGACAATAAAAGTGATATTAATATTTCCAAAAATCATGTATCTCATGCTAGGACAAAGAATATTGATGCGAGACATCACTTTTTGAGGAAAATAGATTACACCATGGCGTGGAGACGGTATTCCATACGTACGCACGTGCGGTGATTTCCTTTTCCGTAGGATGGATAGATACTGAAATATGGTTGTTTCATATTTATAATAACATATCAGTCTATTAGTGATACTGATGTTATTACATTTTAATGAAACAAATAAATAAGAGGAAGTAGAAGAAGAAATAAATTTTAAAGAATCGGTAAAGGATATTGCCTCTTCTTCAACGTAACTCTTTTAGACCTCCTCTTAGGGCACTAAATTTGGTCTTTGAAGAAGACCATGACCTATAGTATGTTTCTAGGGAAGTTTAGAAGAGATATTTTCAGGTTTTTTCAAGCATGAAGGCTCAAAATGGTGTGAGGAGGAGAGGGGGAGGTGCCTTTTATAAAAGAGGAGAGGGGAACTTTTGGAAACCTCTAGAATATTGATTTATAATAAACTCAAAACCCGCTTAAGAACCTCCAAAAATGAATCAAATCCGAATATTAGATGATATATGGTTGTAATATCATCAACCAATAAGATTTATATATGTTGGTAATTTATTTTAAACCTTATCAACAAGATTTATCCTTATTTAATCTATTTAATTTTACTTGTGGTAATAATATTCTAAATTTAAAATTATTATAAATAATTATTATGTGTTGTGAATTGTCCATAACTAGATACATTATTACATTTTAGACCATATAAATTTCAATCTATAATTTTTGAATATTTTTGTGATTTTTGAAACAATTTATAATATGTTATTTTTATAAAATAACAATAGTGTCAATTTTAACACTATTCATTTATTTGAATTTAAATAAAATCCAAAAAGAACATATATTCAAAAGAAAATATTTAATAGATATTTAAAATTTCATATTAATTTATAAAATTTGTGTAGAACATTAATTAGTTCATATAATATTTATTTGAATATTATTAATACAATTTATTTGATATTTCCACCAATAAAATAATTTCTACATCACTAATTTGTCATCATTTATGATAGATATTTAATCCTAAACATTTTAAATAAATTCTCATGACATAGATAATTTTATTATCTTTCTATATACTATTTATATTATAATTTTTATGAGTTTTATCACTAAATTAAATTTATTACACTAATAAGATATAAGAGAGTTACATGTTGTCCCTTTCTTTGGTTTTAATAATAATTATATAATTTTCTTGGTCAAAAGTTTATTAAATGAATATATTATGACCCTTTAGTGAAATAGGTCTACTTTTATTCATCCAATAGAATTTTGGAAGGTGTTAGGGTAATTTTATAGTCTTATTTTTACCCTTAATTACCTGATTTACCTTTAATTGTTGTAATAAATATTACTGTAGTTACTATTCATAATGTCAAAAGAAATAAAAGTAACCTATTAACATAATTTTAACCCACTGAATCGAAATATGGAATCCATTTTTCAAAATTTGAAACACAGAAGTTGTAGTAATTAATTTACAATTAATCTCGTCGTTAAGAAAACGGGTTTTTAAAAGTTAAAACATTGTCAAAGATTGAAATGTTTTTACTTATGAATTCAATATAAAATTAATGTTAATAACATAAATAATATTAAATGGTAAATATATATTCTATTTATTCTTTAAAAACATTAAATTTTATCATTTAACCATATAAATTATCTTGACGAAAAAAGTTTTTTTAAGAAAAATTTAGCTTATTTTTACTATTCATCAAAATATGAATGTTATCATAAAAGTATCAAAAATTTATCCAATATATATTTTTATATCCTGATTTAAAAGAAGAGGTTTATTCTGTAAAATTGAACTTATAAACTTGTCAAAAATTATATTTAAAATAGGTTCTCCATCAAAAGGTGGTAAAAATTCAGTTTTTGAAAAAAACTTTTTTTATCGAAAAATTGATTTTGTTTTCATATATCATTCTAGAAAATTTTTCAGATGATTTATAATGTTATAAAATTTAAATTTCGGTTAATATTATTCATAAAAGATAGTTCATAATATTATAATAATATATCATTGTTTAGTGATGCTTGGTATTGCGTATAACACATGCTATTGAGGAAGGTCGCTCTTGCGTGCAACACAGGCCAAGAATAGTGTTTGTGTATACTACAAGCTAATACGGTATTTCGTATAGTGCAAGCTAATATTGGTGTAGCGGTCAACACAATCCATCAAAGAAATTAAAAAAATCTTTCTCATAAAATTTCAGGGTCTTACAAAACTCGTAGACATGATGAAAAACGGGTTTTCAAGAAATATACTTTTCAATAAAAATATTATTTTATAGAAAATCTATGATTAATAATAAAAATTATTTGAATGTGAATTAAAATTAATTAATATATAATCTATAATTTTTTTAAAATAATTCTTCATTAGGGATTATTTTATTTAATAAAAATGGATAAACATTTTTTCCCTTAAAACCACTTTGAGACAAAATTTGTTTTTATACCTGAAAACCAACATATAATAAAATACAACATAAAGTTGATTAAAAGGTAATTAATAATTTTATATATAACTAAATAATAATTATTTTACTTGAAATCATGTTCAAAACATATTGGTACTTTAAAATTAATTAATTTAATGAAAATAAATGATAGTTTTATGAAAATCCGTATTTTCCACCGTTCACTGTTAAAATAAGATTTTCCAAACAAATACCAAAATTTCACCCATTAAAAATTTTAATATAATTATTTTAAAAAAATTATTCATATTTAAAAATTATATTTCCAAAATTTATAAATTATCTTTTATAAGAAAACCTTATAACAACGAGTTTAGTTAAAACTCTTTCCTTTTTTATATAAAAAATACTTAATATTTTTGTAATAAATATAATTATTTAATTCATATTAATAGATATTAGTACTATTTATTCAATAAATACTTGGATTTTTTCAATTATAAAATAGTTAAATTACATACATGGATAATATTGACTTGATGTAAGCAACTTCATCTCAATATTCCTTCATTAACATATATTTTAATGTTATGTACATAATTCTTATTATATAGAGTATATAATTTCCATTTTATATGTAATATCATAAATCTTTACTAAATAATTTTATTTAATGTTTTAATTTTAATTATTTCATCCTAGTTTATTTTACTTGAATGTTACCACGTGGTAAAGAATTTCAAAACTCATTTTCATATCATTGGGTTATATTACATCTTCATTGTCTTTAGTATTCTAAGATTATTTTTGTAATGAATTATTATTATATTATAATCTAATTCCACTTATTTTATATTTATTTATATTTTATAGACATAATTTACTCATTTATTAATTCTCACTTCAACATTATGACCATAATAAGGGTTTCTTATCTAAAATTGTCTTATTTGGGACATATATTATGTTATAGTCTTATTTTATTTAATGATGTGTATCAAAAGACCATTTTATATTTTATATAATTAATATAATTTTTTCCATGGTATTTAATGTATCATTTTGTTTTATTCTATCATGTTTCTTATGATTTAGAAATTTCCTAAGAGGAAAGGGTTTTATGTTCCATCTTTCTTTCTTTTGGGATTGTTTCTCTTGAAGGTTATTTTGGAAGAAATGATATGATCTATTTTCATAAACACGTATATTTTATTCTCATTAGTTTATAAATGGGGTTACCAAGTTTAATTTTAATTTAATCCTTTTTTTTTGAATAAATATCAAGAAATATTTTTGGAAATGATATTGATCTTTTATCTTTCTTTTAAATCGTAAATATTTATCTTCTATAACAATTTTTCAAAAATGTTTTAAAATTTTTAATTTAATAATAATAAATGATTTCCTAATTATTTTTTAGGAAATTTTTCATTCATTTAAATTTTTTTTAAAAGTAATTTTATTAATTTTTTCATTATGGTTTACTTTTATTCCCTTTACAAAATTTTTGAAAAAACATTTTATTCATATCATTTACAACACAAATGGATGCCATATAGACCAATAAATTTTTTAAGGATTATTTTTTATGTTTCAAATATTATTTTCAATAAAAAAATATCTCTTTATTTTTTTTACAAATTTATAGTATTCAAATAAGTGTTTTAGAAATGAATGGGATGTTTTCCTCAAGAAATTTTTCAAGTGATCATTCAAAATCATTTCTATTTAAGATATAATCCTTTAATGTTACTCAAAGTGAAAAGGTGATATTCATAAATAATTTTTTAATGATATTTTAATGGTATTTCCATTCATCAATGTCAACATCCCTCGATGCTACTTATTCTCTACTTGGATGTGTTTAAATGATATCATCCTTATTCTTTCTTTAGATATATAATGATTGGTTCATGATATTTTCATGGAACCCATTGCATTTCCATAGGTTAATTGATTAATTAAATAATTAATTATTGTTTCTATGATTTTATTTATGTTATACCTCTTGCACATTTTTTTTATTGTTTAGGCTTCATCATATCTCAAGGGTCAACTTGATATAACTTACATAATGGGTGCACTCAGATGTCATTGGGTGATCCCAATATAACATTTACGATTGGTGCACCCAAATAGGACTCCAATGAATTGGGTAATGTTTCTTGTCTTTTGAAGAAAGAAAGAGGGAGTTACCAAAGGGTTTCTCATATAGAATTAACTAGGATCTATTTATTTTATACATAGTTTTAAAATTGGTTTTTAACATGATTCCAAAAAATACCAATATTCTTTCTTAATGCATGATATGAGTTTTTAAAGATTCTTTTGATCAATATTGAAATTAAAAGGACCATGATTGTTAATTATTATGACTCCTTCCTTTTATAAATCTTTATTCCATGTTTCATGATTAATGATCTTGGTATTTATGGTTATGAATATTCTTTTGTAATGATTATGTACTTTGATTAAGTAATCAATCACATATGATCCTCTTATGCTCACTAATGACATTCAATTGTTAATTATTATGTTAAACCTTATTGGGAAATTAAGATATCCCTTATTATTTTTCCTTTTAAATAATTTATCAATAATTATGTTAAACAAATTATATCTATAATGGTTTCATGTGGATGATGATGATGACTTCTTGTGAAATAATAAAATATGGGTATATTGGAAATGGTGATCTATTAAAGTCATGGGTATTTTTTATGTAAGGTTTTTTCAAATTCTCTAAAAATATAAACCTAAAAGTTCCTTGGGTATATAAGAGATCTTATATTTCCTTTTGATTTTATAAATGTTGGATAAAATTGGATCACCTTAATCTGTATCAAATCTATAAATGTAAAGATAACAAATTTATCACTAGATCTGAGAGTGAGGTTTGAGGCTACTATACATTGTAATGAACTTGTGAATGGGCTTAGATAACCCATTTTTTAGGGAAAACCCATGTTTCCTATGTGGTATTGTTTTTCATGATGTTCACTTATTATAGTTGGATCATATTTCACCCTGTTTAGGGAACATATTGTTTGGGGTTACTGTTTTTGATATTTTATTCATCGGATTGTATAAAATGAGGTTTTTTGTAAGAATGAATTATTTTAGTCACATAGAGGTTTATGTTACATGAATTATGTTATACACACAAGAGAATAAATGTGGAGGGTCTTGGTGGAGTAGATAAATTAGATTATAGGGAATTAAAATGATTCTAAATTTTTATGGTTTTAAAGAAAAGTTCCTAATGAATATGTCATAATTATTTTAAATTTGAGGATATTAATTAAAATAGTTAAAATGGGTTTTAATATAATTTTTTTAATTTTGGTAGTTCATTTTCCCTTGTGATGGATACTGACCTTGAATAAGGATGGTTAGGGGTGGTAAGAGGGTTGTCATTGTGTCTATATAGACAATTTATGTGGTGTTATTTGTTTATGGATAGTTGTTAACCATATTTTTTGTAACTATGTAAATGATATTTCATGTTCCTTGAACATGTGTTTCTAATTTTAAAGTTATATCTCTATGATGATGCTTCTTACTAGGGCGATAGGATGGAATCACTGAGAATGCATCTCCTGCAGCATGACCAAAGCCCCCATTCATTCTAAGTGATTGGGTGGAAGAGTAGTTTCTTGATAATTTCACATGCATCATGTAGTTTATAGAAAGATACCTAGTAAGGGCCACACCAAGTATGTTTGATCATACAAGATATTTCTATCTACAATACCCGCTGACGTTCACTTGAGTGGGTATGACTGAGGTAGTGACATTTATATAGAGTCTATCCATATAATTATTAATCACTTATAGACTCCTCTATCGAATTGACTGCAGTTATTTTCATACATGTTTTGAGTAATAGTGAATTTTTGGTGTTATATTAAGTTCAAGAGTTATTAGTTATAGGTAATGGTATGGAAGGACTTCTAGGAGAAGTTTTAAAAACACTCTTACCTTAAGACCCTGTGGTAAGAGACAGTTTTGGAGTTTATATGGTTGACCTAGGGGAATATATTAGTGATAAATTATCCTAAACTATTCACCAACATGTTTTTTTTTATTCCAACATTGGTATAGGATGATCGTGTAGCGGAGAAATGCTTTCAGGATAGGATTGGATATGACAATCATTCGTTGTTAAATATCTTCTGTTTGAATAACTTTTTGAGGTGGCGAATCATGATATAATTTTTTTAGGAGAACCCAAAAGTGGAATCTAGTGGTGTGAAGATGGTTTTAGTTGGGTGTTCTATTAGAACATCCTTATATAGTAGGAAGTGACATTATCAAAACATTCATTAGGGGAGGATAGCATATCCAGTGGATATGAATGGATTCCAAAGGAGGCATTGAGGTGGTTTGATATTGGTGTGGAAAGTTGGGTCACATGTATAGTTTGTGTCATCGGCCACTAATACAGTGTTGAGCTTATGGAAATATGGGTTACTTATAAATATTCTTCTAGAACCCTTGGCCAGTTGTAAGAAATGGAAGATCTAGGCTGATGTATAGAACTAGTAAGGGATTTATTATTACATATCAGTCTAGAATTTAGAGTTATACCAGCCATAAAGATCAAGGTGGAGGTTTACATACTCTATAAAGGATAAACTTTATCAAAATATTATTATGGTGCATGAAACACTGATAGGAGCTCAATGTAGAGAAAAAATTCATCTCTATACAGTTCAACATGCATGAGTTAGTAGAAATACTGAATAGTCGATTGTATGATGTATGATTATTATATATTATATGATTTTTATTTATTCATTTGATAGAGTATCCTCTAATTATTTTAAATATTCTTGAATTATGAATGTTTGGTCCTAGATATGAAGAATTTGTTTGGATTTATGTCAATCGACATGTTGGTGGGCGTACGATCATAGGGAATCTCTCTTTCTAAGGGGCGTGCCATTAAGGTTGGAGAGTGTAGTTACCTTTGATATTTTTAAATGCTTTATTTTTTAGGTTTTTTCTGTTATTGTGTATTTATTAGTCGGTATAATATCAGTCTCATTTAAATCTTTATCATAGGAGAGTGGTCCTCAAATCTCTTGAGGGTAATGCCTTTGTTTTTTCTATGGAATGGGATATCTAGGTAGGTCATGTGTGGATATTTTTTCAACAATGGAATGAAACCATATCCATGTGTATGAATATTTTTCCTAATGATATAATTGTGGAGCATTAATTCTTCCCTCCAATAGTGGATTAGTTTCAGGACATGTTTCAATAGGAGTTCTCATGACAACCACCTGAGAGAGAGTGGCTGAGTTCATTATTGAGTTTATTCCTAGAGTCAATCTAAAATATAATCCACCTTTTAGAATAAAATTGATGGAACTTTAAGAGATTAAAACACTACTAGAGGAATTTTAGTATGAATTTTTTCATCCATCCAAGTATATCACCTTGGGGTTCTGTAGTTTTCTTATTAATAAAACTCACATAAAGTTGTGTTCATGTGTTAATTACCATAAATTTAACCAAATGACAGTTAAGAGTTGATATCCAATCTCATGAATTAATTAAATTTTTTACCAAATTATAGATGTATTTGTATTTTCCAATATTGATATGATATTAGGTTATCGTAGTTTGTTTGTGAAAACTTATGATATACCATGACCTTTTTAATAAATAGTTATGGTTTCTATGAGTTCATTGCGATGTAGTTTTGGTTGAAAAACACTCCTTTTGTTTTTTTTTGGGTTTTGATGAAAAAACATATTTCACTTTTTCCTTAATCAATTTTTGGTAATCTTTGTTTATTACAACTCAGTGTACTCCCTGAATCTTGATGCTCATTACCAATATCTTGACATCATTTGAGTATACTGTATGATAATCGGTTGTATGAAAAGTTATTTAGGTGTCATTTCTAGATTGACAAGGTATATTTCATAGGTTACATCATCTCAAAATAAAATTCATTTTTTGACCCTAAAAGGTCCAATTAGTTGTTTCATGGAAAAATACAAAAAAAATTATGATATCTAAATCTCTTTGGGTTATCCATGTTTCTACTGAATGTTCATCAAATACATTTCTCACTTGGTAGTGCCACTCTTGAAACTGGAAAATAATGGTATAATGTTTGAATATACAATTCATGTGATAATGAATTCAAATATCTAAAGTTTTATTTGACCACTGAACTGATTTTAATCTTACCCGAGATGGGGGAGGAGTATTTATTATTTTTGTGATGTTTTTGGGATCAAACATGGAGAAATTTTTATGCAAGGATATCAAGTAATAGCTTATCTATCATGACAATTGAGGACACATTAATAAAATTACCACACAGACGATCTAAATTTTTTCATCTTTATCCATGCCTTAAAATATAAGATGCATTATCTCCTTGGTGAGTAGTTTATGTTGTATACTAACCAAACGTTCCTAAAATATATCTGTTTTTAGGTGATATTTAAATCTATGGTGGCATAGGTGGGTTGAGTATATGAAGTTTTATGATATTCAGTTGTACTGTACACAAGTGAAATCAAATAGATTTCTTGATTCCTTAAGTCAGAAGACTCAAACTCAGGCGATTTATGAGTTTATTTATGGTTTTAATATGATGGCCTTATTTATTTATATGTAAATAGGTGTTCATGAGGATCGGGAATAGATGACACTCATTTATTTTTTGGTTGGTCCCAAATCTCCTAAATAGGTTAAGGAGGAGGTAGTATGAGGATCCATAGTTCCAATAATTAAGGGAAATGTCTGAAAATGGAGAGCTACAACCTATTTAGACCATTGATGGTGATGATATTATCTATTTCATGGCCATTTCTGTGTTCCTAATTGTATACCGGAGGAGATAGTGTGTGGGTTTCATGATTTGAATTTGGAGGTGAACCACATTTTGACCAAAATATATCTTTATCATTGTAGATAGTACCAGTGTATATGAATGAAAAATGACATTTTAGGTTTATTACATGAGGTTTCACCTATCAGCAGGTGAATTTCAATAATTGGAAATCTTCCATATGTTTACAAGAGTTTTTCATTTTTGAAAGGAATTTGTATGATCTTACCATGGATTATATAGTGGGCCTTGTGAGGTCTCCTCATAAGAATGGTGTTATGTGGGGGATTGTGGTTTCATTGAAAGTGGATACCCATTTTATACCTATTTAAGATACTTTCACTGTTGATCATTTAAGCGAAATAAATATTCAAGAGATAATATATTTTCATCGGGTACCTGGAAGGTCATGTTGAGGGCGTGCATCCTCAATTTTTTTGGAACTTGAGAAAAGCACCTATCACTTGTATCGTTCACCTATAATAACATTTATCTAGAGATTTTTCATATATAACCATATGAATAACTATATATAAGTCAATTTCATTTACCTTTATATTGGATGGAAGTGTGAGAATCGGAGTTATTAGGGTTGAGTCTTGTGCAAGATACATCGGAGTAAGATTAGTGTATTAAAAAATGTATAGACAAAGAATAGAGTAGAAATAATTCTTATTTGGATCGATTTCATTTACCAATTGATTTTATAGTTGGTAACCAAGTGGTTCTTCATGTTTCATCGATATTGGGTCTCCATCGAATTCAATGTAACGTAAGTTAACTCCTATATATGTTGGGTCATTTGAGATTGTAGAGAAAATCATACCAGTGTCATTTAAATTTTATATTCCATAGTGATATGGTGATATGAATAAAATATTTCATGTGAAAAAACTCTGTGGTATCACCACAACCCCTATCATTTCGTCGATGTTAATTATGTTGAGCTAGAGGCTGATGCATCCTTTGAGGAACATATAATTTGTATTATAGATATTAGTGAGAAAAATAATCTGGTTAAGTATGTGCCTTTTGGACAAGTGTTCTAGAATCATGGATGTGTTCAGAATGAGTCTTGGGAGACAGAAGCCGATATGTGGTCCAAGTGTCCAAAACATTTTACATTAGAGACTTTGAGACGCTTGGGAGAGAGGCTCAAAGTTAAGTTGTTATATGGTGGTGTGGTTATAGGATACCAATCCTTTGATGAGGTATGTTTTTATTTAATTTGAGCTAAAATACTTTTAAAATTGTTATTGGAATTCCTCCTTGTTGTAAGGAATGTATCAGGAGTATCATGGGAGTTAGACACACAGAAAAGGGAGGAAGGGCTATACTGCACATGGAAAATAGTTATTACTAACTATACGCCATGAATATTTGGCATGAAGGAGGGAGTATAAAAGTTTAAAAACAATAATTGTGGCCTATGAGACCATGTGACATTAGTCCCCTCAGACATAGGAATCTACAAGGCTATGACATTGTTTTTTCAAACTATGTGGGTGTCCTAGAAAAACTGTGTGGCACAGATTCCACATGGACAAAAGATAATGCATGGTTGGTGACCAATTTTCCAAACTATGTTCCATAACCATGTGGAAATTCAAAAGTATAAAATTGATATTTTTACCTCATGATTCTTATACAATTTAACCATATTTTCACACACATTTCTACCCCAATAGCTGACGGTGTGAAAAGAAATCTACCACCTCTTCCAAGAGTGGTTCTCCTCCAATTATATTGAATTTGAGGTTTTTTTCATGTGATTAAAAGATCTGAGTAAGTCTTATGCTTCATTTACTTCAATTTTATGTATGAATATTTGTTTGGATAACCCTATTCATTGAATTCTAATTAACCCTATTTCTTGGGAGTTCTTTACCTTATGATTTGAGGCCATTTTAAATTTAATCGAGTGTTAAGGTTGGATGAGTGGTTATCTACAAGCATAAGGTAGGTGATAAATAATATTTATCATATAGTATTGATGTTTTTATTGTTTATTTTCTTGTATTAATGTGATTTTGTGGTGAGTTTTTTTGTATCTCTTATTAAGAATAGTAAATTGGGTTTTTAAATGATATGTTATACCTTTCATTGATCTTGTTAGGTCTATTGATGATTAAGATACCATATATAAGGAAAACTAGGGGTGTCTTAATCCCATAAAAAATGTTAAATTTGTTGGAAATGAGTAAATAAAGGGTTTAGAATATTAAACCTATTTAACATGTAGTTTGAACAAGTTATCAATACATAAGGGTTTTTTTCACTAAATGATAATGTAAAGGTGTTATGAAAAGGAAAGGGAAATAAATAGTAAATGTTTAGTAGGTATTTCATATTATTTTAAATGGTTTTAAATAACATTAATGTTATTCATAAATTTATAAATGATTAAATGGTTTAATTATGTATTTTGGTTAAAGATGTTGAATGATATATACCACATAAATAATGGCGAATTTAAGAGTTTCATTATAGATGTTTTGATGACTTGAAAAGTCCAAGTGTGTCAGACCTTGAAAATTGGGGATTGATGAAATAGTTAGAGATAATGGAAATTACTATTCCCACCCATGGGTAAGGATTACATACATGGTTCTCCTTATCTTTGATTTAGGATGGCTAGACAAGACACTCAGCATCCTAAACCTGATATAACAGATATAGTGTTCCTTATTCTTGGAAGGGGTGATGACATGATGATTCAAGCAATAATGGAATTTCAAATCTTACTAGAAATTTAAATTATGCACCTTGGTACGTGAAATTAAAATGATTAATGAATTACCCATTGGTATAAAATTTCTAACCCCTTTATTGATGGCTCATACTTCCTACATGGGGAGAAATAAGTTATATTAGCTCGTGTGTCACCTGGAAATCAGGATTCTAAAGTGGTTAATTGAAATTTTTTTAAATTATAAAATAATATTCATTTAATTGATTCACTATTATTCATTTGTTCTTCTTTATACATAATTATCAGAATTTATGTTACATTATAAATCATGGTTGATGGCCTACTGAGTCGTAATCATACCATGCTCGGCTTGCCATTAGTACCTGAGCAGATTTCATTGTTGGAAGTAAACATAAGGTAAAATTATCTATGATATATGGATTATTTATGGTTTTGGGATGGGATAGGAATAAAGGGAATGGGATAATATCGGGGCATTTTAGGGTATATTCATAGTGTATTCATTTTGGGTTTCCTTGGGTATATGAAACTATTATAAATGGGAATATTAACTGTATTTGTTTTTGGGAACTTACCCAGTTTTTGAATAATGTCAAGGGATTAATTTTTATCATTTCTTAATGATCCTTATTACTCTAGTTATTTTTTATTGTTTTTTGTCTTACTCTATTAAAGAGTGTATAGCCTCCCCACATTCCTTATTAGACCATCACCAGTAGTTGGAATCTAATGGTGTATAGGGAAGAACTCCAAAGTTCATGTAACAAACCAGATCAAGGAATCCATTTAGTGGAATATGATCCAATACATTATAGTTATGCTCTTAGGGATATGAAAAAGATCGTATGCATGCAGTTGGTAACAGTTTTGGAGCGAAGGGACAACGTAATGATTTTTTTATCATTATTCCTAATTTTATTAATTTATATTATTAATTATAAATTATTATAATTAATTATTCATTTCATGTGGTGTGGGTTAAGATCCTAGGTTGTGGTATGAGAAAGGATGTGGCATTAACAGGCATGTTAGATTATGAGAAAATCTTGGTTAGTTGTTAAATATGGTACCAAGGTAGGTGTCCCCAATGATAAATTGAATATGGTTTTTATGTATGACTATTCATTCATGAAAAATACTTGTAATTTGGGATAGAAAGTTATTTATATAGAGTGCCTTTGAGAAATAGTTAAAATGGTGTTGGGAATCCTATGCTTAGAATAAATACTCTTTAAAAAATTGGGTAACTATGATTTCCAATAGACTATTTCTCCAAGGGTAAGAAGTGCCTATTAGTTTAGTATGAGGTATTGGGTTGTGTTTCATAGCCATGATAAAATGTGGGATAGGATATGTGTGGTTCCTAGATCTAGTGGAATAGAATTAGAGCCTTGGTTATGAGAGATTATGGGAAATATGGTCATACATTTCTCAAGTGACCTGGAGATCCATTATGTTGTCGAAGGAGAATCTCGTAATGTGTCAAGAGTGGAATGAATCATTATAGACTGGAAAAGTGTGATGGATAAGGTTTTCATTTGGGTAATGGGTTGAGATATCCCGCTTAAGAGATATGTTTTATGCCCTAAATGAGGAACATGAAGTGATATTTTAATTAGTTTAGGACTAGGATTGATATTGGTGTATGGAAGAGCCTACGGGATATGAATCTACTATGAGGTGATGAATATGTAGTGGTGTAAGTGAGAAGAGAGTGGGATAAGTTTTTGGGACCCCAGTTGATTCTCTTATGGGTTAGTTGAAAATATTTTGAGGGTCAGAATGTTGTAAATAGACGAATAAACATGTTTTAGTTGGGAGGATAAGTACCAAGTGACAACTTCCCTTTGGAAAGCTATGTTCCGATCAGATTAACTTTGAGGATTATTATTATTTCATGTGGGCATATTTCACGCGCCTCACCCAGAGTGAGAGGGTGTGTAGGTATGTATTAGACACTACCCTAAGTGAGAGAGTAGTGTTCATGATGTATTTACATAACCTAAATGATAGGATATTCATAGGGACCACCTATGTGAGATAGTATTTCTCCATTTGTCTATGTGAGACCCACCCTGGAAGAGGGGACTAGTTATGTTGTGAACTCATACTAAGTGAGGGGGAAGTGGGACATACACATGACCAGTCCTGAGTGAGAGAGTTTGTTTAATATGGATGTGATGTGTGATGTTTATGGTGGACCTTTTATTTAGAGATACAGTGGGTGTCAGGATATGGACGGATTACATTGAATAAGAAGAAATTTAAAGGACCTCCATCAGTGAGATGGTGATCTTAGAACATGGATGTGAGACCTTTCTCTACACCTTCAGTTAGTGATTAAAATTTAGTAGTTCCATACATTGAAAATTTGAGTATGTCCTGGGATACAAACTGCATGGAATGTGGTGAAAATGGTATTTTGGACTGGAAAATCACCAGTTTTTTGTGGGTATCATGGTAGTCCAGATAGAACAAGATAACTTAGTGTGTGTGTGTGTGCACACTCAGACACACATTTATGTGTACCAAGATTACAATTGTGGTCTCATATTTATCATATGATATCCTATTGAGCATGTTTATTTATTAATTTAATTTCAACATTCATAAAATTTCATGCGATGGTGTATAAAAGAGTTTCTTGGTGAGACCCTATATAGTAATATTCTTTTATGATACAGAGGTATGGTGGTGCACTTGCTGACCTACATTGTGTTACAGGTCAGATCATAGGACATTTTACAAATTGGGGTGGAGTATCTCAAGTTAATATGGAATGTAGGATTGTAGAGTTATATGTGGATGTAATTATAACCCTTGTGTATTTTTTGGTTTATTTTTTATTGTGTTCATCCATGTGAATTGATAGTTGGATTATTATCTTAATTGAAAGGATCATGTGGTTATGGTATATTATTGTCATTGATTAGTAAAATTATAGTTATGTTTTGTGGATTTTTGGTTATTTTTTTCTTTTTTATCACTATTTTTAGGGTATATTATCCCCATTATATTTATTATACCCCCACCACTAATTTAAATCCTTTGGAATACGAGGTGGTGTTCCTAAGGCCAACTAACACACTAGGAAAATACACAGTTGAATGGTCTATTGACTGGGCAGTTAAAAAGTGGTATCTAATGATTTTTGTATTGTTTAATATTTAGGGATATGGAAGATTAGTGTTCTATGACTGTTTCGAGGCCTGTGATGGACATTGAACTAGTACATTGAAAAACCCTTTTTGATGGTATATATAGGTTACCATGGTGACAAGATTTGTTTTTGTTTTGGATTATATAGTTGGGACATAGATTCACACATGATGTATGTATTTGAGATAATTAATGAGGTTTTTTCATATTGACCTATGGATTAAAGATCCATCATACAAGCATCATGGATGGAATTTTCAACTCACATGGAATACACATTCTTGTATATAACTCGGTTTTACTAATGATAGGTCTCTTTGTATAATTTTTCAATAATAACCTATATGGTGTTTTACTATATTTATTTGTTGTGTAGTTATACTCCACTAAACCTTGGTATTTATTTTTATTTTTGTTCATGTGTATCAATAAAAGGGGTTCCTTTTCCATGGCTATACAATACTTTTGGGGATGTATAAGAAACTCTTGAAGGGTTTTTTCAGGCATTAAATTTCATAAAGGTGACTCATTGATGGTGGAGTATGTCTGAGTGATGATTTTAATATATGGTTTTGGTTACTTAATGTGTAAATAAAAATAAATATTTTTATTTCCTATATATCTTCTCGGAGGAACACTTCCCAAAAAATCTAGGAGCAACTGTAGATATCCATGTGAGTGCTGAGAAAAGGCATATAAATACCATATGCTCATAATGTTGAAGGTGTGAGATGCATGATTCTTGGTATCACGGTTAAATGGTTGAATGGTATTAATATTATTCCTTGTCCTATTTATTCTATAAAATATTTTGGGTGGTTTGGTGGGAGAATGGGTAGACACATATGGTTTTAGAATGACACGTGGGTTGTAGTTGAATACATAGTTATCCATTTAATGAATGATATTCACTAGTTTTTTAACACCCACTATCTCATTAGTACATTGTATTTTTAGATGTTTCATTATTTTTATTTATTTTTGGAGTTTTTTAGATCAAGTGTTGAAACGTTAAAATGTTTTGAAAAACAGTCTTTGGTGTATAGTCAGTGTAAACCACGAACCAACACATGTGAAAGGGGGTGAGTATTCCAATTTAATTTTTCATGGTTATCGAATGGTTTTTCAAAGCATGAGGAAAACCCAACACAACTATTTGGATAGATTTTCCATGGTTGTGACCCATATAATTCACATTGGGTTTCCCTAACCACACAGCGAAACTAAGAAGCCTTCATATAAAAACTAAAAATGTGAATTAATAAAATTAGCCTTGTCTCATTTTTATACCCAAACTCTTTATTTTCACCCCATTGTTTGACCAAACATAATTCCCATTTGAGGCATCCCTTCCCAACTATATTTTTGTGTTATTCCACTAAGATCTTTTATATTTAATTTAAGTTATTAATTTTTTCTTTTTTTTGTTTCTTTATTATCGTTACACCTATTCCCAACTATTATATTCTTTCCCCTATCATATAAAAATAACTACCATGGATGAATAAACATAATATTTAGGATAAGGTTTAGAAGAGATTATTCACATTTTTGGTTCATGAGGGTCCATTCTCTTAATCCATTAAAGGTTTTTAAAATCCAACAATTATATATTGAATCAATGTAGGTATCATTATTGAACATGATTTTATCAAAAGAATACCTATTTTTATAGATATTTTCCTCAGTTAAATAATAAAAGTTTAATTTAAAGTAATATTTGAGGGTTGTTTCATGTAGTTAATGATTCATTTGACTTTTAGTGGCATAAATGCCAGTTTCTCATGGTTTTTCATTGAAAATGGGTTTTATACCTTCCAATACTTTATAAGAAAGTTTCAAAATAAATTTTGTTAATAAATTATTTTTAATGTGGTTTTAAAATTGGTTTTGGATTAAATTATATTTTCTTAATTATGGACCTTCTTTCATTGTTGTGGGGGTTATTAAGGTAAAATTTGTGATTTTGGAAGGAACATGGGGGGAATTAGTTAAGTGTAGGATTTGATGGTTAACTCCCTAACTTTAGGCATGAGCTATCTTTGAGTAATTTTTTATGATGCATCATGAGAACCTAAGATAACTTACCATTCTCAGATAATAGAGGCCAACATAATTTTTTATGATCATTTTCTAATTACATTTGAAACCTATATATTATATCACTACTATAAATTATTCTTATATAGTTATTTAGTTGATGTATGAAATTTATTCCCACTCCCATTATATTTATGATTATGTGATTATAGTTCACTTTATCATTTATCTTAAATAGATTATTTACTCTCATAAATAAGGAATATTTTTTCGATAAAATCAAAGAAATTGAAAAGTTATTATTTTATAAAAAAAATTATTTCAAGGAATATTTTATTTTTAAAACTAGAACCAATGATTTGAATTAATAATATTATCATAAAGAGTTATGGTGTTATCCTATGGGGATTTTTTTCACACCCTCTATATGCCTTTGTGTGTATCAATATTTGTTAACTACTAATACTAGAAAGGGTGGTAGAACCACATCTTCTAAAAAAGGACTCTTGTTATGTCATCCCATCCATGGAATAGGTTTGGTGGTGGCTAACGGATACATAAAGATAGATTGACTATAAATTTTGGGATCCACAACTCTTGCGTTCATGAATTGTGATTAGGAATCAACCTAACTAGCTTTGGGAATATTTTTTGGGACATGTATTTATTTGTATGATGGTGTAGCTTATCACTTTGTTTTTTTTATATTTTTATAGGTTATAGTTTAAGTTTTTTTCTATTATGATATGATTATCATTTATTATGGGGATCATTTTACTTATTAGCTTTATCATCAAAAATTTGGATGGTCCAGGCCAAATTCCTAAGAGGGACTTCATGTTTTGATTATTCATATTACGGATGAAATCATTCTCACTTTTTAGTTTTGATAAAGGGATTTTTTTCACCATCCCATTGAATTTTTCAACACACATTGAGCCTAGTGATGAGATAGTTTGGGTTACATGGTAAGTAGGCATTGGTCAGTTCACAAAAAAATTATATCAAAGTTGTCTTGTAAATAGGGGAGTAAAGGTGGAATGGGATAGATCCATCGAAGCTTTAGATCTATATATGGGAGACTTCATGGATAACTCTTCTTTCGATTGAACTGTGGGCTACCTATGGTGTTTATGAGAATTTTATTTAAATTAATCACACATTAATGTTTTTTTATGATATTTTATTTTTTTTATTATTGATTTTTAGGTTTAGAAAGAAAACATGTTTTTTTTAATCTTATTTGATATGGGGATGTAAATAAATGTCACATGGTTTGGGTCAATGGATAGGAGAACCATGTGGTACACATGTAATGAGGTATGAATCTTCTTTTAATATCAAATGCACTGTTGGTTCAAGGATTTCCAAACTATTTAACCAAACCATGTATAGTGTCTAAGTTTTTCGATATTAATTTTTCAACCCTTTAAAGAATGGAATTGTTGTTATTCATGTTGTTACTTATTTATATGTATTAGAATAGGTTTTATAATTAAATTAAAGTGTTTGAGAAGAATATTTTATATTGATTGTGATTTTTTACCTTCTGCTATATAGATTATTCCATCCAAAAAGGCCTTTACACATCAAAAATAGGGATATATGGAGAATATTCTATAGGATAATACTCATATAGATCCCCATATCTTTGAATTAGTGATTTAAACCATTTATTACTTATTCTATTGTAGTTAGGTAGGTAAATCGTAGAAAATGGACCATACCCAAGAGTTCACTAAGTAGAATACACCTTTATTCTGAGGTGATTGTGGACATCAACAACCCAAAGAGTGGATTTTGACGATCAATCATATATCTCATTTTTTTCATACCCTGAAAACATCTAAGGTGGGATTTTTCAAATATGTGTTAGAGGGGATCAATGGAAATGGAGAGACTATATCATGTTGGAAAAGAACCACGAAGACATTTCTTAAATTAAATTTAAAAAATTGTCAAACTAGTAATTTTTTACATAGATATTATGATTAGAAATGTTAGGGACATTATGTTGCCCGAGTTGAAAGACCACTCTTTTATAGAATATACCACTCAGTTTTAAAATTATGTTTGTCTATCAACTTATATTCTAAATAATTAATATTCGAAAGATTTCTGTTAGGGTTTAAATAGGGATTCTAGTTTTGAATCATCCGAGTTTGTCATATAACATACATAAAAGTAGTGGAAAAGGTTTCAATTCTAAGGGAAGTCATAAAAATTTTAAAAACTATGAGTGCTTATATTATTGTAATAAGAGATTTTGTGTTTCTTTTTTTGTTTAATATTAGGAAACATTAATAGGGTCAACGGTCTAATGGTAATAGTGTATATTTTTCTAACCCTTTTTCCTAGGTATTCTTTGGATGGAATTTCGTTGTATATAATCATTGCGAGAAGAAAATACACAGTAATAAAGTCTGTCAGGAGGATCTAAATAATTTCCATCAGTGTAGGATCTTCGTTAATCATTATTATTATTATATATTCCCTCACTATGGTAGTAATATAGGCTCTTCTAACACCCAAGGTTCTCATGTGTGTTAATACTCATCAAAGGGAGTGGTATCTCTCCTTATGGAAAAAAGACTAATTATTATAGGAATATATAGGGGGATCCTTAATAAAGGATATTGTATAATACATACCATGATCTAATAGATATATAGTATTTTAAAGTAATATATCTATGTATGGTGTGTGTGGATAATTTTATGGATCTTATTTTTTTTAATATATGTCTATATATTTCAATCATATCATTCAAACTAATTGATTCCTTGGTAATATGGTTGGATTTGATTCCTAATTTAATGGACCATCCCAATCCCTTGGGTAGGTGGAAAAATAAATTATTTAAGTTCTCTAAATTCTATGAGGTTTTCTAATACATTAGGGTCATTTGGGATGTCTATGGGCTTAATATGGTGATATTTAATAATATTTATGTCATGGATTCTATGGTTAGTGTCAAAGATCAAATGTTATACTATCATTAATAATAAATGTTCCTTATAATTGATTGGAACACTCACATAGTCAATAGATAGTCATTATAGTTATAAGGTCTTTCTATAATTATATATCTATAAATATTTTAGGCATCGTACAAAAAAACTCAAATGATCATATTTTTTTGTGGTCAATATGTATCCCAAGGTATTTTCAAATGATTTATATGGTTTTTATCCCTAGTGGTACGTATATATTATAATTTATCTTCTCCACAGGATTAGTATCTTCACTTTACTATCTTATCATATGGATCCTTCTGAATTGAAAGATAAAAATAATCGGTTGGATGATCTAAATGAGAAGTTTTTTATTTAAACCATTGTATCTCCATTGACATCGCTGGTTTTTTCAATAAGAAGTTTTATTTAATATTATGAATCTATATTAATTTCCAAAAGCCCAAAAATCATGAACATTAATAATAAATACTTTTTCCCCTAAATAAATGACTTGTTTGATCAGCTCTAGGGAATAATCCATTCATAAAGATCATTCTAAGGTTTATAAACCATTAGTTAATATCTCAGAAAGTATAAGTTCCTAAGAGAACTTTCAGGAATATGTATTTCCATTATTATTATTTGGTTTTTTCATTTGGACTTACCAATCACCCTATGATTTCTATTCCGATAATGAATTGAATATTCCACTAGTGACTTGACTCCTCTATGTTGGTGTTTTTTGAGGATATATTTGTTTAATCTAAGATATGGGAAGACTATAAAGTCAATTTGATAATTTCATTAAGAACATAAAGAGGTAAATTATTATATAAAATATTGTCTAAATACTAGATTTATATTTCGGAATTGAAGTTCCTAGGACATATGGTATCTCAAATGTGTGTTATGGTGTACCCATAGAAGATCCATGTAGTGATATCCAATTAGAAAACATGGAATGTTTTTAATAACATATGTTTCTTATGTGTGGAAGGTCATTATATGAATGTTTTAATGGAATTAATCAAGATATTTTCATATTTTATTGCAATAATAAATATTATTATAATGTTATATTTAGATGAAATGTTACAGAGGTAATTTTAGGATTTTAAATAAAGGTCAAAAACAACTCCACTATTGGTTTTCCCCGATCTATGGGAGGGGTTTTTTGTGTTATGTGATGAATCAGGTATGATGTTGTGGTGCATGTTGATACAAGGAGATAATGTCAAATAATTCTTTTCCCATAAGTTAGATCCTCATGATAAATCATACCCTGCACCTGACCTAAAATAAAAAGTTTTGATGCATTTAAAAAATACATGGCTCTATTATCTATATGAGTGTAAATTTACCATATACTCTTTCCAAAAACAATTCGGTGTATTTTCACCTATATGGATCAAAATATTATAAAAATATGATTGTTGGACTACCACCCAACATTTTAATTTGACATACTGTATACCCCCGAGTAAAGGAAATATTTTTGTAGAAACTTTGAGTAGGAAGCTACTAATACAAAGACATACTGAGTGAGAAGAGGAATTTAATTTTATTTAACTATCTGTAGAATTTATTTTGAAAATTCCAGAGGATGATAAGAATGTTTTTATGACTACTTTTTTTGTCTCATCCCCTTTTTATGAATGATTATTACATTAGAAGTTTGGGGATCCTGATTTTAGTGGATATATAGAACATTAAATACTGGGGATACGTTCAATTATTTATCTTGGTCTCATGTTGGTACTATCTATTCTAAAAATTGATAGTGGTTCTTATATATATAAAGAAAAATATAATGAAAATTGTACATCAATCTAGTTAAAATTTTCAACCGAGGTATAAATAAAATAATTTCATCTAATGAACCGATACTAGTGGCCCAATATGAATAGATACATTGAATATTTTTTTTGATTATGCATCACATGTTATAGATTTAATGTAGGGAACCAGAATATGATTTTTTATTATAATCTACTTCTATTCTTTTGTTGAAGTGGGATATGATCCCTATAGATTTAGCCATCGTCTTATCCCTATATATTAGTGGTAAGGATTTAATTAGGGAATTTATTTATTTTTAATGACATTGAAATATTTCCTTCCCATTAACGAATTGATAAACATCGAGGATCTTAGATTTCACTAAATCCAATAGATTATGAATTTATATTTAGTGCCTTTAGTGATTGTTTTTTACCGAGGACCAAATTTTACTTCTACATTTTTTAATGGGATCTGGGAAGTATTAGATTCTTATATGAGCTTGAGTAAGTCCAACCAAATATAGATATATGGTAATATTTAGAATACTCTCTAGATTCATGAGGATATTATTCAGTCATGTTTTCTTGAATTTATGGAACTTGGGGGAATCAATTTTCATTGGATGAATTTATTAATAATAAAATTAGCAATTCTTAAAAAAAATGAATCCCTTTTAATAAATGTATGGATAATCATTTTCATCCCTATTGTGTTACAATGAATTTTAAGAACTCTATTTGTTTGTACTAGGTATTATTCAAGATATGAATACTGAAGTTTAGATGATCTAATAAGATTAGAGATGGAATAGAGTTCCAGAAAATCCAATGGTGATTATCATCAAATATTGTTAGAATTGTCCCTAGGTATCATGGATCAAAAAAAAAGTTTTACTTATAAACTTTATTCCTTTAGTCTGTATGTTATGGTAGTGTGGTCAGGATAGACATGATTAATTGATCCATGTGGATTTTATTAGAGACTAGTGGACTCACTTATTTTCAAATATGATTAATTGTGTACTTTAGGGGGTTATAATTAGCATGATTTCAAGTATTGTAAAACCCACCATGTCACTAGGAAATTTTATTTTTATCCTCTTATTCTTTTTTATTTATTTTTGGATTATCTAGTGATTGGTGTTTAAATATTAAAATTTTAAGGGAATCGCGCCTGGGATCATGTTTATAACATGGTTTGGGAAAACCTACCACTTATCCATGGGAGAGGAGTTGTGTGATTATAGTGGCATTTTTCACAATTACCACATGATTTGGATATTTGTAACTATTTATCTAACCATGTGTCTAGTTTGGGTATGGTGAGTGACCCATGTGGTTGGAATGTGGTTTTTCTAATCTAGAGGTCAAACCACACAACATTCTTAGAAATCATAAAATTTTAAATTTATATAATTCAATTTATTTATTTTTAATCCCAAAACAAATCATTATATCCCCTTGTTCAACTATACACCACTCCAAATTTTAAACTCCCTTCTCCCCAAAATGTTGGTATTCTTTCTAAAAGATTATGTATATTCTTTAAAGTTAGTTAATTTTATCTTTAGTTTCATTATTATCCTTACACTTCATCAATGTTCATCTATTCATTCTCATTTCCTCTATCCCTAATGACCTATGATGATCAAACCTA
Source organism: Viscum album (assembly GCA_963277665.1). Lineage (NCBI taxonomy): Eukaryota > Viridiplantae > Streptophyta > Magnoliopsida > Santalales > Viscaceae > Viscum > Viscum album. Next base: position 2,002,991,188 of record OY728164.1, on the reverse strand, counting down.
TTGTTTAGGATGGTTCTTTACTGGTATTATTCATATTATAGGGTTTTCAAGGTCCCTTCTCTTCATCTTTGATTTATTTTAAAAACATTAAAAGTTTACATTGAATAAAAGGTAGGTCTATTTACATGACATGAGGTTTTCATTATCATACCCAGTGTTATTTTGATTTCCCTTGGTTTATTAATGAAATTTTAATTGGATATAATTGATGAGGTTTATTTTGTGTGGCTATTGTTTTTATTGGATTATTATGGCATAAATATTAGTTTTTTTCATTGAAAAATATATTTGATGCCAACAAAGTGTTAATAGAAATATTTTTAGTGCATGGGAGATCATAATTTAGCAGGTTAATGGATAGGAGATTACAATGATTTATGCATCAGATAACATGGGTCCATTTCCAATTAGGCCTCACAAGGACCAATTTTAAATTACTTTTTTATGAACATATAGTTTGGGGAGTTTTCAGGAGAAATTCAAAGTTACTATTAAAATATAAAATTTGGGTATCCCAACATATTTCTTATATTACATAATTTTGATGTATTTTATTTATTCCCATTATCATTATTTTCTGATGATGTGATTATAGTTTTTTAATATCATTCATTTTAATGGTTTTTCCTTCTCTCATAAATAGATATTGTTGTTTTTCATTTAGAAAACAAAAGAAATTGAAAAGTTTTTATTTCTGAAATAACATTTCATTTCGATGAATTTTGTCTTCTTAAAACAATAAAAAAAGTTTTTCATTGTGAAGTGTGTCATATAGATTCAAGGGGGGTAAACTATTGGGAATTTTTTCAACCCCACAAAGGACTTGGGTCACATTAAGATTTAGTTTTTTTTAATAAAGATTACGGTAGAATAGATGGAACTTATAAAGGATCCTCTTGAGATATAGTCACCAAATGTGGTATAGGGTTTTCGGTGGATAAAGGTTTCATGGAGAAAGTATGACTGATATTTATTTGATCCCAAGATTTTGGGTTCTTTTATTTTTTTGAGAACCATCCTAAACTTCCTTAGGCACATTATTTAAGACATTATATTATTTTTACGATACTGTATCTTTTTTTTATATTTGTTAGTTATAGAATACTATTTTGATGTGTTCTAATTTTTTATATGGTAATATATTACTCTTTCATGATTTCTAATTATCATGAACATCAAATATATTTTTAGGGCATTCTAGATTCTCAAGTGGAACTTCATGTTTTGATTATTAGGATTTGAGGGTGAAATAATTTCCACTTTGTTAGTTTTGATACCCTGGTGCTTTTCTATAGCCCATAGAGATTGAGAATACACCTATGTCCTTGTATAGATCTAGTTTGAGTGATGCGGATGATTAACCTCAGTTAATTCTTCTCCAGATTCTAGGATGAGAATGACCAGCATGAGAGAAAAGGTTTATCATTTGGGAATTTGAGGCAAGGTTTGATGAGCCATGAATCATGTCTTTGTGAGTCTAACTATAAAACCATGAATTACAAGATCATATACCTATTGGTTTGGATGAGACTTATGTAAATTAGGAGTAAAACTTTATTATAAGATTTTTGATGGATCACTCTACCCTTAGAGGTGGAGAGTGCATTTTCTGTTGATTTTAGGTAAAATAAACGATGTGATAGTGAAGTTTTATGCAAGTTAAATATGTTTCTCATTATTCATTTATTTGTGAATAATTGTGTGTGAACTGAGGACTGATGTTCTTTTGAGATGGATGATGGCATAGTAGATAGGCAGTTGGATGAGAAGAAAGATATTGTCCCAAAAACATATGGTAACATCATGGATATACAATGTTAAGGATTGATATGATAGGAGATCATGGATCGAGAAGAGTGACTCACATGTTATTATGGACCCATTAATTTGTGAATCTAGGAGTCTTATAAGGGAATATATATGATGGGGATAACACAACTAGTTATTTGAGGGTGTGAACCACTTGTGTATAGTTTTTAGTGATGTTGAGGGTGACCTTCCTAGTGACCCTCAAATATATGGAGATTTGTGTTTCAAGTTTCCATTCAAGTATGATGGTATAACCATAATAAATCCCTAATTATGGAAATATAAGTATTATGGGTCATGGATATTGGGTTAGTTCTTAGTAGGGTGATGATAGTAACACTCCAATCATGGGGATCATTTATCAATTAAGGTTGTATGAACCTCATGTTGGTATGTTCATGGAATTGATTAGACCGGTTTGTGGACGGTGAAGGTAGCACTAATATTCTAGTGTGTGGATGGATATGATGTGATCTTGTCTCTAAATTAATTACATATTCGAGATTTTCATGTGGTTTTAGATAGAGTCAGTGCTTTGGCATTGAGATCGAGATAGAGATGAGGTGGTTCGAGAGTTTGTTATGTTACAACTATGTTAGTGCTCAGGGTTAGAGCATTATGGATGGAGTGGTTGGTTTATGATCCAATCATGGAATTTCAATGAGGTTTAGTTTCAAACTTTTTTTGGGGGTTTTAGTAAATTCTTCTAGGAATTCATGAGTTAAATTAGCATGATCATACAAGGTTGTGTGATGATTAACTGGTTGGTGAGGATGGTTTTTATTTTGGTAGAGGTAATCTAGGGAAGGATTGACGAGTGATTTTTCATATAATTTGATGTGGTTATTTGAAAACTACATTGTGAGTAACATTGTACCATTGTAAGTGTGTTTTTTCTATGTAATTCCTTTATAAGGGAGCACCATGGCCCAAAATTGGCCTTTTTGGGAAACTTGCAATGGTGGGGAACACTATAATACATGAAATGAATTTTTTTTAGATTATATGGAGACTTGGGATATTATTATTGGTCAATAAATATCTTGTTCATGGTTGTGGTAATGTGAATATCACTTATTTCTTGGTGACTAGTGCACTATAATGTTGGACTGGAACAAAAAAGAATTATTGGGTTTCAAGTATGAAATATATTGATCGGGAGTTGAATTGATGACTGGGATAGGTCTTGATTAATGGTTGGAGGCTTGTTAGGGAATATAATGATGATAAGTGTTATAGCAGAGAGTTTGTAAAGACACATGGATTTCAGGGTCATTGCACTTTGTAGTGAATTTTAATTTTTTTTCAAAAGATATACAAAATTTTTTTAATTCATATTTGAATCAGGAATAAGATTAGTGGGACATCTATGAGAAAATTTTGGATGTGGGAAGAGGCCTTGATGGTTGTTTGGGTGCTAATGTGGACATCGGAATATGGTTCGGGTAGCCATTACCTAATATTTTTTGTGTAGGCATACACCAAATTTTGGAAACTAAGTTCGATGGAATGGTATCTTGAGGATAGGAAGGCCATGGTTCTATGGTGAAATTATATATCATAGTAGTGTATATTGGGAAAGAAAAACTCTATAACCAATAGGACATTTCATTGGGATCTCAAGGAGTGGGTTCCCTGAAGCATGACCCTTAGTAGACATGTCACATATGGGTTATTGGTATTTGTCCCTTCAACCATTCATAGGGGTTTTCAATACAACCTGAGGAAAAAATTGTAGTGTAGTCATTTCGGTGATCACTACTCAACAGACCTAGGGCATCTTCATAGTAGAGGTTCCCTATGAGGCAAGGCCATCAAAATGTCCCTCAGGTTGGGTTGTGTCACAACCCAGGGGCCATGCCATAGTGTAGCCTCAGTCAAAGGAAACAACAGTACATCTGATAAATTATATGTCATTGTCATGGACTTTGAGGTCAACACTACTATATTTTTCAGTATGACTATGCCATGGATGTGTAGTCCATGCTAAATAATGGTTTGGAAATGAAGTGTCATTCTATGGTCCATATAACCATGTCTTGGTCTATATAATTAGTGTGTTTTTAACATGGTTAAATAATTAATTTATTTGTTATAACCTCTCATCTTTTAGGCGTATATAGATATTTATAAGATACAATTTTATCCTACCTCTCTCTTATACTTCCCTTGTTGATTCCCTATGGATTGTGGTGGTTTTGGGTAAAGATTCACCTTGATTATGGGTATATTCCTCGTATTCTTTCTTTCATTCTGATTTATAATTGAATCCCTCTATTTTTGGGAAATTTTGGTTCACGTTTAAAGATTATTTCTACTATATCGTGGTCTTAATCATCAAGGATGATGGATTTTATTGTATAAAATTGATAGAGGACACCCCATAGTAATAATGATAAGTCATTGCTCATCATTTCATTGAAATTATGATGATTTATAAATTTATTTCTAGTTTTATACTAAATTAAATAAAATTTATGATTAGACGTGTACCATGTGATAGGTATTTTATCCATGATGGTTTATGGGGTATGTTATAGACCTTCCACATGTGGTTGTTCATATCCGCCAAACAACCCCATGAGAATCTCACCATCACTCAACATACTCTTAGGGAATTAAATTGTACAATAAAGGGATATGTACCTAGACTCTAATATAATGAATTTATATATTCTATTTACAATTAAATAATTATTATATTTATTCTATTTTTATAATTACTTTTTAAATAATTAAATAATAAGTTTAATAAAAAAATGATTTTGATAAGATGAAATTTTTTATTTTCGATAAATATATAGTATCAATAAAGACACTATATTTTAATGAATTTGAGAATTTTTTAAATAAATAATATTATTAAATATTATTTTAAAAATATAAATGATAATATATTTTTTTTAAATCAAAAGTATAAGGGAAAGAAAAATGTTATTGTCATAAATTCTAATATATTTCATTAAATATGGATTTTTTATTTAAAAATATAATTTAATTTTATTAGTGAATTATTTGGATAAAATAAATATTACTTTTGATATCAACTCATCAAAATTATCCAAAAGTGACATTTTCTTAATTTTCAGAGACTATATAATTTTTGGGTTAAAGTTAAATGTAGTATGAATATAAAGTGTGTATTATGACATCATAAAATTACCAAAGTGATATAATAAAATATATAAAAAGTATAAATGGACGAAATAAACCCATAATGAAACCTCAGAAACATATATTAAATATTAATATTTTAAAATAAATTCATTATAAACATGACTAACTTCCACATCACTAAGGGTATTATTTTAATGAGTTATGTTCTTAGACATATGAGATAATTAAACCCAATCCTCTTCATAAGATGTTTATTTTATGATAAATAGGACACTTTGTATGATATTATACTCAACACGCAACAACAGGTTTCTTTGAAATCTTACATTGCACACAACTTCAAGTTATACCAAAAAATTATATAATAATATTATTATTTTAAATAGTATTTAATGCCTAGTCGTTGTATTGGTGGGAATGAACATAAATATCTAAAATATTATTAAACATGTCTTTTAAATGTTTTTACTTTTATCCTATAAATTTTAGAAGCTTAAAATAAGAATGAATCCAATTTTAAGCATGAAAAATTCTAATATTTTTAAAAAGTCATTTTATCGCCTTTTGACAGAGAGCCCTTTTTAAATCTAGTTTTTGTAACTTTTATATGATCCATTTGAAAAAACTAAACTTTTTATTCAGAATTGAGACATCAAATTTGTCATTGTGTAAATTTCTCGTATGTTTCTGATGAAGTTCATTTTTTAATGAATAGTAAAAACTACTGCATTTTCTGTCAGAACTATCTTTTTATATAATTTATTTATATTGTTATATTTTACTTTTAATTGGTTTTAAACCTTAATTGGATTATATTTTCATCATTTAATTCAATTTTTTTAATTTTACGTAATTTCACTTTGAAATTGGACATAAACATATGTTAATCTTTCGGTAGTTTTTACTGCTTAAAAACGCATTTTTTGGTTTTGACAACATAAATTAATTTTAAATTTATTTCTGAAACTTATATGTTTTGAATTTGGAAAAATGGATTCCATATTTGGAATCAGGATGTACAATTTTTATAAATAGGTATCTTTTAGTTTTAGACATCATGAATAGTAACTTTTGTAAATATTTTATTTATAATGTTTAAAGGGTAAATCTGGTAAATAGGGGTAAAACATAATATTATAATAATATTAAATTACCCTAACACATATTATAACCCTATTGGATGATACATTTATGACCATGGGCTTCCTTGGGTCAAATTTGGGACCTCATAGAGCCACTTGTAAGTGAAAATGACATTTTATAAAAATTAATTTCAAGTTAAGGAAAATGTAACATAAAAATATATCTTTTACTAAAAAAAATTTAATATGGTGTTATATAAGTAATATTTTTGACTATAAATAATAATTATCAATTTAAAATATCTCCTAATTCATGGTATTTTATTTATAATTTTTATACATCAAATAAATAAATTTATTTTTTACACAATGGTGATGTAGTGATTACCATATTAATGAATGAATAAAATAAATAAGATTATAAATATTCAAATAAAGTTATTTTGAAACTTTTTCTTTTTCATACAATAATTTTATGGATTATTATTACTTTTTATATTTTAATTAATGATGTTTTTTTAGAAATAATCAAGTTGTTATGGATTTTTTTTAAAGTCATGATATGAATAGTATATAAATTGACATAAATGAGTTTTTAAAACAAATAATATTTTATTAAATGATATAGTAGTCCGAAAAATATAATATTAGGCCAAATAAAATAGATAAAGTTTAAAATGTCATTAATGAACCACTTTATGTTTGATTGGAATTTTATAGTAATTATATTAGCCATATAGTATGAATATATAAAAAGACATTATAAAAGTTAAATTAGTTAACTAAGGGTTAAAGCTAAAAGATAATGTTAATTTTATAACCTAAACAATTATAAAACCCATTTTATTAGATGATTTAAAACCATAATCATCTAATATTTTAAATATATCACTTTTTTGTTATTATAATTCAAAAATCAATTAATTATAAAATAATATTTTCAAACAATCCTGAAGTGCCCCTCCGCCCTCTTATAAAAGGGCACCACCTCTATCCCTTACTCACACCTCTCAAGACCCCTTGTCTTGTCAAACCTTTGTGAACATAATCTCTTAAAACCACTATCTTCATCCTATAAGCCTTATATAATGAAGAATGAAATTAAATAAGGCCTTTTAGAATAAATCAAAATGAGTAACCTGATTTGAGGTAATGTATTCTCTCATGATTCTTTCATTTATTTTCTTTCTCAAACCCCCTAGACTCTCTTTAATCAATTATTTTATAAAAACACAGTATATTAAATATACTAGTCTATTTTATGATATGGATTCTAACTACACTTACACACACCTCCATCTAATTGGTATGGAACAAACTGATCTGTGGATGGCGAACTACTGCCTCACGAAATGATGATTATTCAATATTATCCTAACACCTCTCATGGTGTCCATTATGATGGAACTATAATAATATATGATATATTTTATATGTAATTTATATCTATGCATCTATAATTATCATTTAGAACATACCTCTATTCTATTCATGTTGTACAAATATGATAATTTCATTTGAAGAAGTGCAGACTGTCACTCCCTGAAAATGATATGACTAGTTCATGCGATACATGGAATGTATAAAGGATGAAATTAATGAAATTATGTAACATATATAACATATAAATTTACTAGAATTATAATATACTTATGTATCATTTATTTTTCATTCCTTAAAATATGAAAAAGAAATGAAAGTTGAGTTCATGCGTACGTGCGGCTTACCATCTCGATGAATGGTGCATTTCATTTCTTATATCCAAATGTTATTGACTATTCTAAATACAAATATACTAGATATATATGAAATATATGATATATAAATCATTAATATCATTCGGAAGATAAAATAATTTTTACCACATGGAAAAATTTTAATTATAACAAGTTAATTTTTGACTCAAGTTCTGAACATCGACAAAATGTATGATATGGACTCAAATAATTAACTAATTGTTATACAAAGGTAATAAGTGATATAAAAGGTATAATAAACTTTAAAAAAGTTTATTAATCAAGTATAAATTAAATTATTTTTATTATTAAGGATGAATAAGGAACATATGAGATAAGTCAGACTCGAGGTATGGGACTTCATCCCAATCTTCTTTCATTTCGACATATCTGGATGTTATGTACCTATATTATCATATAAAGTGTATATACAACCATTTTACTCATTATTTCATTAATTAGTATATTATCATGATATTTAGAGTATTTATTAATGTTAATCCTTAATTATTTTTATTTAAGTGTTTCTCAAGTTGAAATGGTCTCTTTAACTAAAATACAGTTTTTAATGTTTTAAATATTAATACATTTAAAACCTTCAATTTTGGGTCCATGATTTCAGAATGGATTTTAATAATTTATTTATATCTAAATTAATGTTTTAAAATTAAAATTCATTTCAAACGTTTCAAAGTGGTATGGGACACTTTTGATTCAAATCCTATTTATTTAATGTTTTAAATGGTTTTGGAAATGGGTTGAATATTTCAATATATTCAAATGATCTCTTATGGTTGGCGTTTGGAAATGTTATTTTTCTTCAATGCCTTTTTTATGTGTTATGATTATTAAATGGTACTTCGACATTTGACGGGTGGTTACGTGATAAACCAATGACAAGTGGTAACGTGATAAACCAAATGATGCGTGGATCTGTGATAAACCAAGGACGGGTGGTTACGTTATAACCTCCAATGCATTGGCTATGGAAGTTGGTTGTATGGATATTACATTTGTTAGAATTATTTGTGGAAGTAGAATGTATGGTTATTCCATTTAAGTATGATTATGTCCCATGTTTACCTTTATATGCTATATGTTGCTTTCTATGGGATTTATAGTAATATTTTGGTTACAAAAAGGGTGGGAAATGATATTATATTCAGTGAAGTGTTTTTTATACTTTTTAAGGTAAAAATTATTAAATTATGATAATGTATTCATGGTTTTAATTTTTATTTTTAAAACTAATAGTCTTCTTTATTTGTGTATCCCTTTCTAAAATTTTATGATCATCCCATGTTTTTTATAAAAAAAAAGTTATAGGACTTAAGGTGGAATAGGATCAAGGATGGGATCAAGGAAAATTCATGATATTTAAAACATGGAAATAAAAATGTTTGTTTTATTTTAAAAGTTTTTATTTTATGAAGAAAATATATTTTGAGTATAGGTGTGCACATATAATATTCAAGTTATTTTGTATAAGTTATAACCTAATTCTCTAAATACCTAAACTTGAAATTATCTTCAATGTGAATTATTAACATAATTAAATATTAGGTAATGTTTAAGGCTGGGAACTTATAGTAGATATGAGAGGTTAATTTAGATAACTTTAGAGTTTAGGGTGTTATTTAAGAATAAGTGACATAACCATAATGGTTAGCATATTATAAAGATTCAGAGTATTTTAGATAAATTTAATGGGTTTAAGATAACATGAATAAGTATATATTAGTGTTTACCCTCCTCATAAGATATCATATGATGATTTTGCTGATATACTCACACTGAAATTTTTGGTTTTAGTAAATGATTGGATCTAGCAAGAACCAAATTAACAATTGATGAAAAGAAATCTATGATGGTTTTCTAAATAAGAAACCAAATGAAATGGGATCATCAAAGATAAATCTTGTGGTTTTTCTCAATCAACTATCTTGAGTCATGATTGACCACTGGAACCTTGGTCATTTTTATAAGGAATCATATATGCATGAAACAAAACCCTATGGAAGTTCTGGAAATAATAATAAAGGTAAGTATATTGAAAAACCTATGTGTCAATTATGTGTAATTAAGCCCCTAAAAATTAATCAATGGGATAGGAAGATGTTTCAAATGTGGTAATGAAGGTCATAAAGCAAGAACATTCAATGGAAAAAGGAAGAAACTAGTTGAATCTATGAAAGGGAGTGAAATTCTTTATGAGGGGTCAATTGAATGTTTTAAATGTGGTGGGAATGGTCATTATACAAATATATGTCCTACGAATAATGTTTGGGAATGGGATCATAAGTACCATACAAATATATGTTTACTACTACCTAATTTCATTCCAATTGAAGATGAGGAAACTGAAAATGGCCTATGAATGGTATACATTATTTCATAGCTCATGTTTTTACATTACTAAAATATTAGAACATTATGCATTATTTTTTTGTAGGAAAGAATTATAAAATAATAAGAAGGAAAAACAAGGATAAAGGATCATGAAGAATGTTCGATGATTAAGAAGTATACATTTTAGGAATTGAAGAGTGATGTTAGATATATGGTTGATGATATGTTTAAATGTATTGATAATAGGATTAATTTGGAAGACTTTTTCTAGTATGTGTAAACTTGAAATTTTATATGTGAAAATTTTATTCGAGGAAGAATTGTCTTTTAATATTTGGATATATCTATAAAGAACCATTTGGATTTACAGGATCCTTGAATTTGAGTTAATTATAGGATACTAATTTTGGGATGAAAATGATAGGTATGAAATAACATTTGTGGTTAAAATATGTTATGGTAATTTTTTAGGAATTTATCTCATTTTTATGGGAATTTTATAAAATTATATAGTTTTTGAAAATGGACAACACACAGGCTCTGTGACAACCCGTCTCATTAGATAAATCTATGAGAATCTAACCTACAACCAAAGTGTGATCGGGATTTATCACCTACCACTGGACTACGTGAATTCCTTGGTTAGTATGAATTATTCTTTTTTAGTTAAGTGATTTTAAGGATCAAAAATAATTTGATTCTGGGAACTTTTGTTTTATCAAATGGGTATCCTTATTATAAGAAAATTATTTGGTGATTAAGTGATAAAGGTTATTTTGGGATACATTCTCTCTTTTGGGAACACTATATACTCAAGGAAAATATAATCCTATAGGATCTCATTTATGAAGTAATGATTAAAATTTTATTTTACAAGAATATTTGTTTTTATTATTGAAATATGGTGATATGGGTTATTTATGGAAATGATTAACCTATCATATAGAATATATGATTATGTTAATTACACTTTTGATTGAGACTTTATGGGTAGTATATGTTATTTGGAGATAAATATCAAGATTTACTTTGGAAGAATATTTGATTAAAACCTTGTGAGTTTTGGGTTTCAATATTACTTTGGATTACTTTGAATAATTTAAAGAATAGTTGTTTATTGAATGGTATTTGTTGAACTTTTGGTGTTGTTTGTCAAATTTTGGAGAATAAGAGTAGTTTTTCTTTTTATAAAGTATTGTCCTTTTAGGGATTATCTTCTCTTGTACTAACCATTTTGGTTTTTGTTATTGTATAGTTTATATTTTTAGATTAAGTTATTCTCTATAAGTTGATTTTAACACTTTTTATGTGACTAAGTCATCCTGAATACTCATCGTTTAGAGAAAATATGAGTTTGTGGTAGAAATTTTGTAAAGGAAGAAAGTATAAATGAAAAGTAAGTATGTTTCCTTATGTCCTTAGTGAGTCTGATAAATAAATTCCAAAACATTATGAAAAGAAACTTAAAACATAAACTTTTTCCATTTAATTTTTCTACTGGGTAATCAAGGACCATTTAACCCATCACCTATTTGTGATTTTCTGGTGGTTAACTTTATCCTAATCATTTTTTCTACCACTCTCCATCATGACTTGATAATTATTTTCTCATTCATATCCATGTTTTATTACATGGAATCCTAATATGTGTTATCTAGGGTTCCCTTTATACTTATCTTTATTTATTTTAAAGTGATATTTTTATTTAATCATTTTCCAATGTGGTACTTTCAGTGAAGTTTCCAAGACCAATTTTAAAATTACTAGGACACAATTTCCAAAATGGGGGAAGGATGTAACGACCCATGTATTTATAGAATAATACTTTTTCATATATATTAATAATTATGAATAATATATTAATTTTATGTTGAATATTACCCTTTGTACAATAGCTTTTTGACACACAACAACGGGTTTCATTGAAATCATATGTCGCACACAACTTCGAGTTATACTGAAAAATAATATATTATTATTATTATTTTAAATGGTAGTTAACGCCTAACCATTGTGTTGGTGGGAATGAACAGAACTAACTACAATGTGATTACACATGTTTTTTAAATGTTTTTGATTTCATCCAATATATTTTAGATGCTTAAAATAAGAATGAATCCAATTTTAAGCATGAAAAACTCTAATATTTTTTAAAAGCTATTTTACTGCATTTTAATGGGGAACCCTTTTTAAATATATTTTTTGTCAATTTTATTTTCTCTATTTTAAAAAATAAACTTCTTCTTTAATATTGGGATATAAAAATTTACTTTGGGTAATTTTTTGTTATTTTTCTGATAAAGTGTATATTTGATGAATAGTAAAAAATATAACATTTTCAATTAAAACTGTCTTTTCATATAAGTTATTTATAGGGTTATATTTTACTTTTAATTGATTTTAAAGTTTAATTAGATTATATTTTTATAATATAATCCATTTTTGGTCATTTTATGTAATTTAACTTTGAAATTGGACATAAACACATGTCAATATTTTGGTAGTTTTTACTTCTTAAAAACACGATTTTTGGTTTTGATAACAGGAATTAATTTTAAACAAATTTCTACAACTTCTATGTTTTGAATTTGAAAAAAATATTCCATATTTGAAATAAGGAGGTCCAAATTTTTAAAAATTTTATTTTTTATTTTTATAATTTAATGAATAATAACTTCAGTAAATCTTTTATTTCCCATGGGTAAAGGGTAAATCTAGTAAGTAAGGGTAAAAATAATATTATAATAATATTACATTACCCTAACACATGTCCTAATCTGATTGGATGATAAAATTATGACCATGGGCTTCATTGGGTCTATTTTGGGACCCCATGGAACCACTTGTAAGTTAAAAAGACATTTTATAAAAATTAAATTAAATTTGAGGAAAATGTGACATTAACATATATCTTTTAGTGAAAATTTTTTTATATGGGGTTATATAAGAAATATTTTCTACTATAAATATTAATGATAAATATAAAAATATTTATTACATCATTGTATTTTATTTATAATTTTTTTACGTCAAATAAATAAATTTATTTATGACACAATGGTGATGTAGTGATTACCTTATTAATGAATGATTTAAATAAATGAGATTATAAATATTAAAATAAATTTATATTGAAACATTTTATTTTATACACATATTTTATGGATGATTATTACTTATTATATTTTAATTAATTAAGTTTTTTCAATAAAATCATGTTTTTATGGATTTTTTTTAAAGTCATGATATGAATAGTATCTATATTGACAAAAATGCGTTTTTAAAACAAATAATATTTAATTAAATGATATAATAGTCCTAAGAATATAATATTTGTCCAAATGACATATATAAAGTTTAAAATATTATTAATTAACCACTTGAGGTTCAATTTTCATTTTATAGTAACTATATTAACCATATTGTCATAATATACAAGAAGAAATGGTAAACGTTAAATTAGTTAACTAAGGGTTAAAGCTAAATGATATGGTTACTTTTAAACCCTAAACTTGTCTAAAACCCATTTTTGAGATTATTTAGTCCCATTATCATATTATATTAAAAATATATCAATTTGGTGTTATTATAATTTTAAAATCAATTAATAATAAAATAATATTTTCCAACTTTCTGAAAGTGCCCCTCCTCCCTCTTGTAAAAGGACACCACCTCTATCCCTTACTCATACCTCTCAAATCCCCTTGTCTCATCCAGACTCAGCCCAAATAAGCTCCCAAAAACCCTATATTCCTCATATAATCCTTACTTTGTTCATAATAAAATCAAATGAGTCGTTTTAGCTTAAATAAAAAGGAGTTGCCCAATTTAAGGTAATGTCTTCTCTCATGATTCTTTCATTTATTTTCTTTCAATCACCCCCTAAACTCTCTTTATTCAATTATTTTATAAAAAATAATGTATATTAAATATAAAAGGTTTTTTTATGATATGTATTCAAACTACACTTACACACACCTCCTTCTAATGGGTGTAGAACATACTGTTTCTGTGGACGGAAAACTACTACCTCATGAAACGATGATTGTTCTCATACCACCTCTAATGAAGTCTATTATGATGGAACTATAATTAAATATGATATTTATGATATTTATTTTATCTCTATGATTATTTAATTCTTATTTATAACATACATTTATGGTTTTCAAGTTGTATAAATATGATAATTTTATTTGACGAAGTGCGGACTACCACCCCCTCAAAGTGATATGACTCATTCTTTCTATACATGGAACGTATAAAGGATGTAATTAATTAAATTATGTAACATATATAACATATATATTATACTATAATTATTATATACCTATTTTTCATTTATTTATCATTCATTTAAATATAAAAAATAAATGAAAGTAGTGTTCATGCGTACGTATGTCTTGCCGTCTCCATGAACAGTGCATTTGATTTATTATATCCAAATGTTATGGAATATTATAAATACATATATAATGTATATATATTATATATATGATATCTAAATCATTAATATCATTCTGCAGATAATATACTTCTGACCACATAGACAATTTGTAATTATAACAAGTTCATTTTTTACTCATGTTCTGAACATCGACAAAATGTCTGATATAAACTCAAATAATTAAATAATTGTTATAGCAAGGTAACAAGTGATATAAAAGGAATAATAAACTTGAAAAAAAAAATCATCAATTAAAAGTTAATTTATTTTTATTATTCAGTAATAATAAGGAAAATATGATACAAGTCGGACTTGAGGTAAGGGAATTCGTCTCAATCTTCTTTCATTGAGACATATCTTGAAGTTTTGTACCTTTATTATCCTATAAAGTGTATATAAAACTTTTTAACTCATTATATCATGAATTACTATATTATAATGATATTTGAAGTTTTTATTAATTTTAAACCTTAATTATTTTTATTCAAGGGTTTCTCAAGTGGAAAAGGACTCTTTAACTAAAACTTCATTTTTAATGTTTTAAGGATTTATTAATTTAAAACTATCTATTTTGTGTCCATGATTTAAAAAAAATTAAGAATTTATTTTTATATTCATTAATGTTTTAAAATGATAATTTATTTTAAAAGTTTCAATGTGGTATGGAACACCTTTATTCAAATTATCTTTATTAAATGTTTTAAATTGTTTTGAAAATGGGTTGAATATTTCTATATATTAAAATAATATCTTGTGGTTGTAGTGTCGAAATTTTATTTTTCCTTTATTATTGTTTTATGTGTTATGATTATTAAAGGGTACTTAGAAATTTTACAGGTGGTTACATGATAAAAAAATGATGGGTGGTTCTGTGATAAACCAAAAACAGTTGGTTACGTTATAACTTCCAATGCATTGGGTATGGAAGTCGGTTGTATGTATATTCCATTTATAAGAATTGTATGTAGAATTTGACCATATGGTTATTCTATTTATGTATTTTTATGTTCCAATTTTACCTTTATAAGATATATGTTTCTTTATATGGGTTTTATAGGAATTTTTTTGTTACAAAAAGGGTGGGCAATGAGATAATTTTTAGTGAAGTGTTTTTTATACTTCTTTAAGATGAAAATTATTACTTCATGATAAATTATTCATGGTTTACATATTATTTTGAAAACTAACATTTTTCCTTCTTTGTGTATCCCTTACTGATCTTTTTATGCTCATCCCATGTTTTGGAAATGTTTTTCATAGGACTTAAGTTAGAATAGCGTCAAGTATTTGATAAAGAAAAAGTTATCCAATTTAAAACATGAAACTAGACATGTTTTTTTTCTTTTCAGAGTTTTTATTTTATGTAAAAATGGATATTCAGTAGAGGTGTCTACAAGTAATATTCAAGTTACTTTGTATAAGTTATGACATAATTCTCCAAAGCTCTAAACCTGAAAAGATACTCAATGTGAATTATTAACTTAATTCATGATTACATAATGTCTAAGTCTAGCTCCTTATAATTTCTATGGTTATTTCAATCCCTTAGTCACATAGAAATGGATCAAATCTATTTAAAATATCTTCTATATATTTAAATTCTCTTAGTAATAGAATGTCGTGATTTATGTTTACCATATTGAGGGAGAATCTAATCAATGGTGTAGATTGGTAAAAAAAATATGAACACCGATGAGGTGATTGAATTTATAGTGTGAAAGGAATTATAGAAAAAAATTAAACTAACATTTTACACACATAATTAAAATAAAAATGGATAGGGACTTACTTACCCTCAAGAAAAAGGATAACAAATATATTAGGGAATACAGATAAAACCTCAAAATACATGCATGATAAGCCATCATCATTTTCATTTTCCCAAAAAGTAAATTTGAAATCTTCTTTGGTGGGATAGATCTGAATCTAAGAAAATCCTTATCCATTCGGGATGTTGAAATCTATGAGGAAATATTTTGATGTACCATCAAAGTCAGAATAAATATTTATAAATCTCAAGTTTCTCTTTGAACTAGAAATAAGAAGAAGAGAATGGATTTTAATTTTGATGTTGAGATAGAAAAATATCATGGGGGTAAGAAATTCCATCATCCCACTTTTCAATAGTGTGGGAAGAGGCAACCCAAAATTTTCATAAAGGTGACAAGAAAATAATTTAAGTGTAGGATGGAATGTCACCTTGCTAAATATTGATGATGGGAGAAACCAAATAAAGTGATGGGAGAAAGGAATTCA
This sequence comes from Viscum album, assembly GCA_963277665.1. NCBI lineage: Eukaryota > Viridiplantae > Streptophyta > Magnoliopsida > Santalales > Viscaceae > Viscum > Viscum album. The sequence goes on along the minus strand of OY728164.1, from coordinate 2,002,974,392 downwards.
CAAACTAACTCTCATAATATCTTCCAATGTTTCAACTACAAGAGATACATACACTATATTAATTAATACCCTAATCCATGGGTTGTCGATGATAACTAACAAAAACAACCTCCAAGGCCAATATAGCAATCATGAGCTTATGAAATCAAAACTACTAGGGTGGATCTTGATAATGAAATAGTGAAAGGAATTGTAGTTATTAATTCATTAATATTGAATATAATATTTGATTCTGGTTGTACACATTCTTTCAAATCATGAAATTTTAGTAGAACTATTCCAAAACCACCTCAAAAAACAAAATTGAATTTATAAGTGAAGATAATGGATGGGTAAATTCTTTCATCGAAAGTATATAACTCAAACCCTATTCATATTTATGGTATGAACATCCCAAAAAAAATTTCATACAAACTTTATATGAATTTTAGGTAATTATACTCATGGATTTTCTTTCCTTTTATAGACAACATAAATTTCCAAGAGAAGTAAATCACCCTCTATATCCTAAATTATCCTATGATTCTATACTAGTGGGAGGAGGACAAAGAATCTCATTTATTATTATTATCCCTATCATTGATATTATTTCTATTTGATTAAGTGGGTCTTGATCTCTTGATTTAGACAAAGGAAAAATCATCCTTGACTATAATCCCATTATGAGGGAATTTGTTGATGTTTTTTCAAAATAATTTTCTTATCTTACTCCTATCCATTAGGTTTATATTTATATCAAAAATATACCTATATCTTTAAAAAAAATATACATTAATATATATTAAATGAATTCTCCTGAACATGAGGATATAAAGAAGCAGCTATATGAGAATTTTTATAGAGGTTTTATACGCTCATGTGATTCACCGTGGGGTGCACCGGTCTGATTAATAAATAATAAGGATAGATAAATGTGCCTATCTATTAATTATCGTGATCTAAACTAGATAATTATAATATAAAAATATGTTATTATAGGTATTTATGACTTGTACGATCAACTACATGGATAATAATACTTATCTGAGGTTGATATTATCAAGTAATGGTGAAGAATGAGTATCTTACCAAGACTAAATTCCATGTATGGTACGGGCACTATAAATTCATAATTATTCCATTGGAACTCACTAATTTTCCTGAAATCATTATTCAAATGATGAATATTTTATGTAGTGATTACCTAGACAATGTTTTGGTATTATTTACAGATGATATTCTTTTCTACTTTAAAAGAAACGAGGAACCTAAGAATAATTTTAATTTTTTGATGAAAACATTGTGAGAGGAAAATTTATTTGAGTATTATAGTAAATATGATTTCAAGATAGTGGAATTAACATTCTTGGGGAATTTTATAACCCAAAAAGTGATATTTATGAATCTTTAAAAAATATAGGCAATCAAAGAATGGAAAATAATAACATCTATGATTAAAATACAAGGTTTACATACATTATCTCAGTACTATCATTTATTTGTAAGAAAATTCTTGAAATTTTGAAGCCCAAAAACCAATATTACTTGTATCAGATTCAATGCTTTTTTACTAGTTAATATGAATAAATATTTAAAGAGATGAGTAATAAGCTTATCATTACACCTATTCTCACATTACCCATATGTGGGGAAGGATTTGTGATCTATAGTGATTCTTAAAAAAAGGCATTGGGTCTTGTAATAATGAAAGGGGAAAACGTTATAGCCTATGCCTCCCACTAATTAAATATCTAAGAAAATAACTATCCAAAGCAAGATCTAAAATTGGTTGTTGTGATCATTACATTAAAAATTTGGTGAAATTTTCTCTATTAAGATAAGTTTGACATATTTAAAGACCATAAAATCCTAGAATATATATTCACACAAAAGGATTTTAATATGAACAAGTAAATGTAGTTATATCTATTCAAGGGTTATGATTGTTTGATCCATTACCATCCTATAAATTCAAACAATGTGGAAGATTCTCTGAGTATAAAGGATCACGGAGCCCTATCCGTGATGAGGATTAAAAGGGATCTAATATTCTTGGACGTTCAATGGATGGAAATTAGAATTATAAAAGGATATTTATATTAATTTTTTCAAATAAATAATAGACCATCCATTCATAAAAGGATAAAGGAGGCTTGGACATATGATGATTTTATATAGAAAAAGGAAGAAGATATTCAAAATTTCTTCCGTGTTGAAGATGGAGATATAATTAAGGTTTGGAACCTAGAGATGTGTCCCATAAAATCCCTAACTAAAGAGGAATATTTTTTATAATGAACATAGATCACCCTTTTCTATTCATTCAGAAATAACTAAGATATATAATTATTTGAAGAAAATATTCTAGTGGGATAAAATAAAGAGAGGTATTGTGATGTTTGTATCTCAATTCTTGGTATTCTAACAAGTTAAGGGAAAAATAAAAAATCCTTATAGTGTTATGATACTATTTACCATACCAGTATGGAAATGGGTAAACAGGACAATAAATTTTTTTATAGGAATCTACAAGACACAAAAACAAAATAACGCCATATGGTTAGTAGTTGATATCCTTACCAAGTCTGTGCATTTAATTACTATCAAGGAAGAAATATCTCCTGACTAGCATTAAAATATATATATTTAACGTAAGAGGTGTGACTTCATGTAGTTCCACTATCTGTTTTATCTTATTGAGGTCTAAGGTTTACCTCAAGGTTTTGCATAATCCATTAGAAAGTGTTGGACATAGAACTAAGATTCAACACTTCTAATACCCCTCTTGTGGATGCTCAGTCGAAAAGAACCATTCAAAATCTAGTGGGTATACTGAGACCAATTTCAATTGATTTGCAAGGATTTAGGATCAAAACCTTTCCCTATTGGAGTTATCTTATAACTATAGTCTCCATTCTAAATTTCCAATAAAACCTTATGAGGCTTTCTTTGGGAATATGTATTGAACTCCAACATTCTATGATAAATTTGTAGAGCATAATCTTATGGTACTTGATCTTATTGAATAAATTATAGAGAAGTTTTTAACCATTTATAATCCATTGAAATCCACACAAATTTGAAAAAAAAGATACACTGACAATCATCGTTGAGTCAAGGAGATTGACGTCAGAGATAGATTGTTTCATCATATATCCCCAAGGAATAAATTCATTATGTTTGGGGAAGAGGTAAATCTTAGTCCTATATAAAATGTACCCATTTATATCCTTGATCACATCATAGAAATGGATTTTCGACTATCAATCCTTCTTAAACTATCTCAAGTACATGATAAATTCCATGTTTCCTCATTGAGGAAGTACATACCAAACCCATCACATGTATTGAATCCAATGGTCGTACTATTGGAGAAATATCCATCATATGAGGAGCATTTGGTGAAGATATTGTCTTTTAGAGATAGGGTTCCATGAAATAAGATAGCTCACCTGGTCAAAGTGTTATGGCGGAACCACAAATTTGAGGAAGTTGTTTGCGAACCACAATAGGCGATGAAATAGAAGTATCATAGTCTACTTTAGTGTTTTAAATGATAATTTTGGGGGTCAAATCTCATAATGGGTAAGTATGTAACAACCCAGACATTTTTAAAATTAAATTCCCTTTTTGAATGAATAAATTCATTGTTTTGTAATCTTGATATAGAAAACACATGCATTACTTTAGTTATTTTATACCATTATAAGTTATAACCTATCATAATTAAAAGACTATTAAGAAGCATAAACATTGATAATATAGCTATTTTAAAGTGACCATTAAGATTAGTATATTAAGGAATTTTATAAATTCCATTTGAAATAGAAAAATGAAGCAATGGGATTAAACAGTAGAAATATACCCTACGATGCCCATTTATTATATATTCTGAGGGATATGAAATGACTAATATTTTCCCTTGACTAATTCTAAGATTATATTCAACAACTAAAGTTTGATTGAAACTATTTAAATGTAAAGTTCAGTCTCTTAGAGATCATGGCCCAAACCATGTTAGTTGAACCACCCCATGAAAATCTCACCATCGCACACCATTATCTTAAGGAATTCACTAGTGTAATATAGTGCTATGTATCTAGGCCCTAATAGTATTACTTTTTATAATATTTTTCTATAAAATAATTTTTTATTTATGCAATTATTATTATAGAATTTTAAATTATTAAATAATGAGTTTGATAAAAATTATATTTCGATAGGATGAAAAGAAAATTGTATTTTTCTAAAAAATATAGTTTCAATCAAAAGGCTATATTTTAATGAGTTCGAGTATTTTTTAAAAAAATTATATTTTTATAACATATTAATATAAAATAATATTCATTAAATATAAATGATGATATAATTTTATGAAGTCAAAAATAATTTTATAAGGTTCTGAATGATATATTGTCAAAAAAACTAGTATTTTTTATTAAATGTGTTTTCTAATTAAATATTATAAATTATCATTCATATATATCAATCTTTATACAAAAATTGAAATCATCCCATTAAAATTAGTATTGGGTTTTGTTAATAATTTTTGGAGACAAACAAATCTGTTAGTCAAATTAAATATGGTATAAATATATGGTGTTTAATATGAAATCATTTAATCCAAAAATTGATGTAATAAATAATATATGGAGTGTAAAAATCAAAAATTATGTTTTACCATTAAAATAATGTGTTTTAGGTTATTTTTTTGGTTTTATAAACCCATAATGAATCATCCAAAACAGATTATATATTTTAATGTTTTAAAACCAATTCTTTATAAACATTACTTAGTTCCACATCACTAGGGGTATTATTTTAATGATTTATATTATTAACATTATATAATAATCAAAACCACTCCTATTTTGTTGAAACCATGGAATGGTTTAGGTTTTTTTATTACTTTATTATATAGATTCCAAAATATATGATTGGAAATTAATTAAGAATTAACCTCTCTTTTTCTATATAAAACCTTCCCAACTCACATTTATCTTAACATAAAACCCTTAGACCATGAAATTACTATACCTTTTCCTCTATATATGTCTCTCAAGGTTCCCCAAAGATCTTAATAATCTCTTCCTAGTCTTTTATAATCACCCACTCAAGGTAATGTATCCTCTCCTTCTCCTCATTATTTGAAAACCTTATTTTTATTTTTTCCCTTAATTTCCAATTGTTCAAGTTTATTTATGTTATTTCAGGCCTAAAATAAATTAATAATTCTTTCCAAGTGGTTATTGTCTCATTTAACCATAATTAATGAATTCTATTAACCTTTATGTACCATCGTTATGATGCAAAAATTATTTTATGGTTTTTCTTACTAAAAAGTTGTATAGGGAACACCCATCCCCATTTCCACTCATGTTTATTCACCTTGATGTACCTATCCTTTATTTATTGTGGACATACATATATGTATCTCAATATTTTTAATTATTGGATTAAATTTGGTTAAATTCAATCTAATGATTTACGATTTTTGTGGCACACTCATGCTTCTACCTGATATGAAAGTGACGGGTGGGCTCAAAAATATATAGGACTACAATGTATTGGGTAATATTTTTATCTCATAAGATGCCATGGGTGGTTCTTGAGTGGTTATCCAAAGCACAATATGTTATTTTTTCTTTAAATTTATCCTTGACTTATGTTCATGATTCCTTGATTTATGTTGTTTCTACATTCTCATGTTTCCTTTATTCTATTAAGTTATATCATGTCTCATTATTAAATATGATGATTCTCACCCCTGTTATAATAATTTAATATACCTCTTGTTTTATGTGTACTTATTATCATTATTCTACGCTTTTCTTATAACCTTACTAGGATTTATAGATCACCCATTTCTTATGTTCATCTGCAGGTTATCATGTCCAATTTTATAATATCCAGGGAATATAGACGCATAATATGGAGTTTTTAAAAAATGATTTTTTTGTAAGTTGTTATGTTATGTACTTAATTACCCAAATACACTAGGCCCTAGTATCTTATGGGGTTGTATTTATTGTATCATTATGTAATAAATCATGAATTAAGTTGTAATAAAATTCAGGATGTCATAAAAACTATGGGGTATCTAAGGAGAAAAGTAGTGAGATCAGTCATTCCATTAAAGAAAGAGGGGGAATGAACAATTTGGGGGAGGGGTTTTAAATCCCAACTTGGAAAAATATTAATTTTATTATTTCTAAATTTTCTCATGAATAACACACAACATTAAAAATAGTGCACCATCAATGGTGTTTCACTTCCAAAAATAGACATCTCTCAGGGTTTGGGTTCAAGATTTACAAAACCATGTGCCAATAATTAAAATCACTATTGTAAAAAAAATTAGGTTTTATTGAGTTTCTATGAAACTGTGTGTCATACCAGTAGAAAAATCATCCCACAAATTTTGATCTAAAAATCACACAGTTTTCTCTAATCCATGAACTAACCACTTGAGAAACTCTTCTAGGAAGAAAATTAACTAAAAACCTCTCCACTCATAAGGTGTAGAATGTTTTTACAAAACTGTACACACTAAAAAATGAATAAAGGAAAAACCCCTCCAAAAACCCTAACTTCTTTATAAATATCATGAGAGACACCAAAGAATATGAAGATCCTAACAAGACTCTATCCAAATCCAAATTTATCTTCATTGGATGCTCCAACTCAAGGATTTCTAATCTGATTGTATGTTATCAATTAAATTAATCCCTAGAAAAAAATCAAAATCCTTTTAGAAATTACAAGATGAAATGGAATGGGGTTTAATAATGTAAATGGAGATAAAAAATGTATGGATAACAATATACCTTTCTCAAATGATTAATAAATCATTTATCATGTATAGGATTAAGAAATCTCAAAGGTATGGTGTGGAGATCAAAAATAAGGTGGAAGAAAAAGAAGGGGAATTCATCAGAGTTCAACATTAATAAACAAGGAAGTTTAAGATTTAGGACATGATTATGTTTATAATGAGAGACACAAATAATGAAGGATGTATTATTTGATTCTCATATCTCAATATTATATATCTAACCAAGGAGAATAATTATGTAAAAATATATTTGAGAGCTATTATAGTGTGAAAATATGAAGAAAATGATTATGGAATATACATCAAAGTGCTTTGTATACCAACTTGTTATGATATAATAACAAAATTGCAAGGGTATAATGTAACCATTACCTATAAAAAAAATATAAATTAGAGAAAAACACCATATATTTTGTTAATATTATTATAAATGAAACAAAAGGGAGCAATTCCATATGTTTTTATGGACTTTTATACAAATATTTCTCAAATTAACACAATTATAGAAGGATTATCACTCAATAATTGTAAAAGGATATACAAAAGATAAGTGGTGATAAAATATGAAGCACCTCTATCAATTGTATCTGATTATGATTTTATGTTTACCTCCATATTCTGAATAAATATTTAATATGACTTGAAAATAGTGTGGAACCCCACTTCACCTTATGAACCAAGACCAATGTTTACTCTAAAATGACTATTTTGAAACTTAGGGATATACTGAGATTAATTTATGATCTACAAAAGAGTTTATTATCAATATATTACTCTATTATATTTATTATACAAAAATAATTCCCTTTCCAAAATCCAGATGGATCCTTATGAATCCCTCTATCTGAATAATTACATAACTCCAACATGTTGGGATGAATTTGGACACTCTATTATATTGGGACCATAACAAGATGAAGAAATGGAAGATAAGTTTAAATTTATTTATCAATACATTAGTTTATCTTATAGTTGGAAGAATAGTTATTCTAACAATCTTCAATGAGACCAATATTTTGAGGTTTGAGATAATTTATTCCTTTGTATATCTCTATATAAGAGAATTCTGAGGATTAGAGGGAAGGAAATATAGTATCTAACATAAATTATCCCCTTTTAGATCCATGATAACATAGTAGTTGTTCCTTATCAACTATCACTCCCACAGAAAACTATCTAATTTAAAGTATATATTCTATATATCAATCTTGAGGAAGTACATATAAGATCCATTATATATAAAAAATCTTGAGGTTGTTTAGTTTGACCATAATTTTTCTATCAAGGATCACCCAGTAAATATACTATATCCTTCATCCATTATTCTTAATAATAAAGAATCTAATCATGTTAAATTACTATATAGAAACTATTAGTATAATGTGAACAAATGGTATTTTGATGATGTGTTAAAGTATAAGTATCGATATCTAATTTCATATTATAATACGAATTGATGTTTTGAGAATAAAAACTATAAAGGTGGAAATGTAATGACAAAAAAATCTTATACTAAATTTACATCTTTAATATTCATGTGAGTCAAATTTCAATATAATATATAGTATAAAACACATGAACACCAAAAATAATTAACATTATTTGATTTATAAATATATAAAATTACATATAATAGATAAATATTCTCCATAAAATTGATAATTTAAAAATAAGACAATGAACATAAGAATATAAAAATTGAACATGAAATTAAAGTCTAACGTGGTCTCCCATATTTATCAAAACCAAAATAAAATTATAAAAAATGTATAAGACATTATAAATATAATCAAAATTTTATAAATGAAAAATAGATAAACTTGATAATAATTATATTGAATAATGAACGGAGATATTTCTAATATGAACATTTCAATAATAAGATGAATATTAGAAAAATAAATTAATTATTAGAATAGTATATTGACTTTTCAGATGCCCAAAATAACTAATGCAGGCATCTGAGGGGGGGGTTTAATTAAATTGTTTCATTTTTTTTCAAAATTCAAAACTATCCGACAACACCTTTAGAATTTAACCTCTAGTTTTATTTAGTTCATATTCATATGTTGATATTTTACCAATAAATTATCATCTATATGCATGAAAGTAAATAAATAAAGAGGAATAATTTATATTTACGAGGATTGAAATAAATACCTCCTCATTTCCTCAATTAGTTGTTTGGACCAATCAAGGATTTTATATTATAATATTATTTTTAATATAGTGGGTGGTGTTTCTCATACATACATGGGTAGTTTTTCACTAGACGTAAAATTCATGTTTCATATAGGACTTCCTTCAAAATCACCTCACAGTATTCATAGAGTTTCACTTGATCTTTCATCAAGATCTCAGATGCATAGGTTTTAAGGATTCCCACTATATATATTGATATTTTTCATTAAAGTTTTTTATGTATGTATTTCATGGTATATACATAAAAAATAGATATCCTTATTCTCAATATATGCTTATTTTAATTCTATAAAATCTTCAATAATAATCTATAACTCGTTCGCTGCTCATAGCACAGATTCATAAAACCCATTTGTAATATTATCTTATGTTTTTTTTACACAATAATATCCTATGATATTCACACTGAGTAGATACTCTACATTATTAATTTACTTTTACATAAATAGATGAAAATTTAAATATAAGGTCAACCTTACTCTATATTCTTATTACCAAACTTTTGCAACCATGGGTGTCATGGGAAGATTTTTTCTTTAGATTTTAAACCTATATGATCTAACTCGTCATCATATACATAAATTGTTCTTATTTTCTTTTTTTAGAGAGTTTTTTAAAATATCATACAGCTCATATCTCTATGTTTCTCCAACTCATGAACTCACTCACTCATTTTCCTTTTATACGTAGGTCACCAGGAAATTATTTTTCAATTTTTAAACACCATACATCACCAATATAATTATTTTTAAAATATGCCATTTATTTTTAATCTATATTTTACACTTTTTCATATATATTTTTCATCTTAAGATCATATTATTCATTTTTAGTTGGCCTTAATAATTCCACATCACCTTCTCAAGAACTCACTAAACTATGAAGCATCAATTATTTAAAATTACAATTGAAAAATTGTACAAAAAAATTGTGATGTGTTTTTTATCATCTTTACTACTGGTAAAACATGGTATTTCTTTTGTACAACTCATCCTCTTCAAATTATTGTATATTACTCAAATATAACTTTGTCAACATTTGTATCAAGAGAAAACCAATTAGATCTTTGTAATACACTCATTTCCTATAGCTTGATAGATTTAATGAATAATAATGTAGACATTAGAATGGTGTGGGAATTCGGATAGTAGCTCAGCATAATCTCTATGACTCAGTCAATATTGGATCGCATTCTTCGTTAAGATATATAGAACAGTACAGATTATCCATAAGATTTTTATCATTATATTCTTTTTTAGTTTTCAAATAACAAAAATAATATCTTCATGATTTATTTTATTCCAAAAAAATCATTTTTTATAATTCTATTCATACTGGATTCGATAATATATCGGAATATTATAATGATTTTTTAAAAAATAGGAATATCATCATAGAAAATATATTATTTCCACTATATTCATGTAAATATTTTTTAAATCGATATTTAAATTTCCTTTAACACAACTTACCTTGATTTTCATTTAATCACCATGATGTTCCTTACTCTCAGTTTCAAAGAATTTATCTTGTTAGGTTTGTTATGTTTTTATCATTGTAAAACAACTCAATCAACATCGGATTAAATTTCCTCTTCATATGTAGCATATATATATCTCATTTTTTTAGTTTGAAGAAATATCCATTTTTTACTATGAGCTAGATTTTCCACATGTTGAATTAGAAAATAAACCATGAGTGCATCAACCCCATAAAGTATTGGGATCGACAACATCAAGTGATGTCACTATGTATTACAATTTTGTAAATTCTTAATTTAATATCAAGTCTCTTTTAGAAAATTACTAGACCCTCTAAAACACCTTTGGGATTTTATGAGACACGTTAAACTCTTTCACACTCTTCACAGGTACATGAAACATATAAACTCAACCTTGGGTATATTTAAGAACTTCACTACTTTTAAACTCTAAACATTATAAAACTATCACAAAAGTATTTTACACATTAATTTACATACTCCTCTATAGAAGAAAACTATAATGGTATTCTCCAAATTATTGGGTATTAAAAATATCCAATTAGTTATCCTTTTAAACACTTTTAATACAATACTAACAAGTAATTCACTATAGGTAGAACATCTTGTATTCCAAACTGCTATAAATGGTATCGAAACTCCTCCTTCAACATTTATTATGTTATATCCACGAATAGAATTTCTTTCAATCCTAATATTTTTTATAAACCCTTAAAACCTATATATCTAGGTGTTCCAATGAATTTTTCACTTCCAAATTAATTTTCCAACATGTTACACACACTTTTCATTTCCAATGGTAGTACCTTCAAACTTCTTTTTTCTCACAGTTTATATTTATTGCCTTCTTTTTGTTGTGGGTGGATACTCAATCCATCACCCAAGTATATGTGACAACTATTGACATGAAAATTAAAAACACGCCAACACAATCCAAATAGAACATCATTATACTAATTATATTTTTTATAAATTCTTTGAAACTCTAAAAACCTTATATTCATGTCAACATCCATTACAATTTCACTTTTCATTTCCCCCATTAAGGATAATAAACACAAATGAAGGGAAAAAATTATCACATCTAATATTAGAGTTATCAAATACATTGGAAATACTAAATTTGAAACCCTATGATTTTTTAATATCTTTATAGTTGATAAAAAACTATAGATTTCATCATAATTATCCATAAGAAAATTATTCTGTGACTACTTAGGGAAAGTCTATGTATACAGAAATAATTTTAAACTAAGAAATCAATGTTTTCATTTACATTTCTCAATGTATTACCACTAAAAATATCATTTTTCAAGGGTTATATATATATATATTAGATTTTCAAAATTTTATATAGACATTCAGTCATATTAATAAAAACATAACAATGTTCAAGTGAAAGTAAATTAATTCCATTTTTTCAGAAAAATATTCCCCTGATAAGTACAACAATTATTGACCATAAAAAAGGAACAGTTAACACCATAACACCAACCACAGTAATACTGGGGTTATCCAGATTATTGATTATCAAAAAATTAAAAATTTCTAGAATATTTTGATATATGAGTTTCTCCCCCTCAATAGGTGTATTACATATTACATTTAGATATAATATCTAATTGTTCCTAAATATTCTAATTAGATCATATCATTGAATTAATGAGGTTCTCTAGATATATAAATCAATTTGTGAACATAATCTTTAGGATGTATCTCTATATATCCCCCTTTTACCATCACCGTGGGTGTTTTTTGGTTATAAATAACCTCAAATAAAATATTATACAAGTAGAAAACATGATAAGGATTAAAAAATGAATACCAATTGAAATTTCACAAAATGCGGTTTTAATTTTTTATCTATATCAGAATCACATCACTCCTTCAGAACAACCCTTCAATCCCAATAATTGGAACCCAATAAAATTTAGTTTTTTTATAATTCATTGTCTTAGATGTCTATGTCTCCATCCTAGTATTAAACATTCATTCATGTTGTTATATTTGCATCTTGGAGATCCTTTTACATCTAGAGGACATGTCTGGTGCTGTGTGGAATGGTGAAAATTGTGTTTCATGTCTTTCAACTCTAGTTGGGTGGGGTAGGGAAATATTTGGTGTCTTTTTAAAACCCTATTTTTTTGCATTTCATCCATTTTCTTATTTTATTTATTTATTTATTTATTTATTCATTTACTATTGTCCCAGTTTTAATTATTCAATGATAAAGGGAATATCACATGTGCATTCACTTGTTTTGATAGAAATTTATTGATACCACCATTAGGGGTATCCTATTGAGAATAATTTTCTTACCCCATATGTGTGCACCTTTGGGAATGTGAAGACCTTATGTATACTTTTAAACTGAGCATGGGATGTAAGGTGGATCGAGTAGAGGCATAGTGTTTCATGATCGAGGGTGAATTCGAAAACACCCTGACCCCAGTTACCCAAAGTCGGTGCATTATTACGTAACATTGGCATGATCACAAAAGATCAATTCTCGAACGACTGATTAGTTTAGTAACCTTGGAAACACTATATACATTCATAAATGTAACATTACATCATAAAGTGAAAGAATACAGTAACATAGTCTCCATAGTCCACACCCATATCTCCTTCAGACTATCCCTATAGGTTAGTCACAAAATATTTCTTCACATCCTAGGAAAATAAAACATTGAAAGGGGTGAGCTCAGATGCTCTGTAAGGATAACAATATATCAGAAACTTTCACAAATAAACATAAACATTTAAGGAAATTTATAACTAAAACAAAAGCCTTTAAAACATGAACTTCAGTATAATATGGAAAAATTAAAATTAAATAATGCCATTTACTTATTCACATGGATATTATACTAGTCAATTAATCACAAGCAATGTCAAAAACCACTTCCATAATGATGGAATGCATAATTCCAGACTATCATAACCACGTAGCCAAGGCCTCATGCCAAGACTACAAATATGATTTTGGCAAGGCCTCATGCCAAGACACTAGTTTGTCTCATGAGACCTACCGATGCATCGAGGAGATATAGAGGGCTCCACCTGTCACTTATTAAGTCCAATTCATTCCTCATATAAATAGTTTTAAACATATCATCAACCATAACATTATCGTATCACATAAAACATGCATAAAGGAAACATAACATTTTCACATTTCAATAATAAGATATCAATAAAACACATTAATATAATAAAAACATTATGAAAACTATTTTCAATACCAAAATAAAATAAAATTAAAACTTGGTATTTATTTTTCATTTAAAAAAAGTTATGGCTTGTAGAGGAAGCCGAAACTGAAATAATGGTCACGGCGGCGGAGAAGTGGTTTTCACCACATACGTACGACAAAAAAACATACCCTTCTATCATTTAGTAAAACTATTCTTATAAAAAATATTCCTTTTTAAATAAACATAAACTTCAAAGGGTTTTATACACCATATAAAAGAATGTTGTGTATAAAACAAAATATGCCTCAATGAAAGGAGATTGAGACGAATTCCCTTACCTCGTGTCTGACTTGACTCGATCATTCTTTAATCTCATGAATAATAAACTAGAGTTAATTTATACTTTCTTAAGAATATTTTTCAAGTTCATCATTCCTTTTATGTCACTTATTACCAAGTTATTAACATTATGTAATTATTTAAGTTAATAACGTCTGTTTTGTCGATCTTTGGTACATGAGTCAAAAATAAACTTATTATAATTACAAGCTGTTCATGAGGTAAAATATCCATTATATCCAGAATTATATTCATTATGTAGATATCATATATATCATATATATCCAGTATATATATGAATTTATAATATTACATAACATTTAGAGGTAAGAAATGAAATGCACCGTTCATGGAGAAGGAAAGCCGTACGTACGCATGAACGCTACTTTCATTTTTGATACATATTTAATGGAATGAAATCATAATAATATAAAGGTATATTATAATTCCAGTATAATATCATATATAATATCATTAACTCCATCCTTTATACATCCCACATATGGCATTAACGATTCAAATCACTTTGAGGAGGCCGTAGTCCGCACTTCCTAAAATGAAATTATGGCATTTACCCATAATGGAAATCATAAAGGCATGCCATAAGTGAAAAATACAGAACAATAAAGTAAAAATAAAAATAATATATATAATAAATAAATATAGTGACATCTTAATGGCCACCATGAAAGGTGTTAAAAGAAGATTGAATAATCATCGTTTTGTGAGGTAGTAATTCACCACCCATAGAAACAGTATGGTATTTAACCGTTGGACGAAGGTGTGTGTAAGTGTAAGTCAAATATTTCTCATAAAAACATCATAGAATATTGAAGATACTGATTTTTTTACAAAAGAAATTAATTAAAATACTTTAAGGGGTTGGAGAAGCAAAATAAAACAAAAGAACATAAGAGAATACATTACCTTAAAATCAGGTAACTCTTTTTGATTTGAGACAAAGGCTTCCTTGGGAAGACTTCTGCCCAAATTTTGGCTTCTAGGAGTAATATATGGTAGTTTATAGAGTATTTTTACCCATTTTGGCCGATCCAAATTTCTTTGAAGGTGTGAATAAAGTGGTAGAGGTGGGGGCCTTTTATAATAGGAGAGGAGGGGCACTCTTGGAAAAGTCATGAAATGTTACTTTATTATGAAATTATTTTCGGATTTTAAAGGTCCCACAATGAAATATTTAGAGGATAATGTTATAATGGTTATAAATATACCCATACAATAGGTTTTAGAAAAGTTTATGTTTTATATTTTACCTTATCTTTTCATTTTATTTAAATTGTTCATTAATGAGGTAGTCGCTGCATCATCATGGTGTCATAAATAAATTTAATTATTTAATTCATATAAATTATAAAAAAATTACCATGATGTAGGAAATATTTTTATCTTTCCAATTAATATTTATTGTAAAAAAGGTAACTTATATAACCCCATGTAATAATTTTTTTAGTAAAACAACACATGTTTGTGACAATTTTATTTTTACTTTAAATAAAAAGCTATTACTGTCATTTTCTTACCCAAGTGGCTCCATGGGGTCCCCAAGTTGACCCATGGATTTTCTTGGTCGGCCATAACTCATCCAATAAGGGTAGGACAAGTTTAAAAGTAATTTCATATTATTATAACATTATATTTACCTTAAATTACACTAATTACATTTAATCGTGATTAATAAAACTTAAAAGTTACTATTCAGCAAAAATTATTTTCAACCCATTAAACCACATTTTAATTGAAAATGACAACCATGTATGTCGGATTTTTAAAATTCAACTCACAGAAGTGTTAAATATTCATTTAAACGAAAAAATTAATTTTTTAACTAACACTTAGTGGTTCCACGATTCATCAAAAAATGATGTTTTTCAGAAAAAATAACAAAAATTAACCATAAGATATATTTGATATTCATAATTAAAAAATTATGTCTATTTTGAAAAATTCAAAACATATAATTTGAATTAATTAATTTAATAATTAATTCCTGATGTCACAACAAATAGCGTGTTTTTAAGAAACAATATTTATCAAAAGATTGTCAATTGTTTATGTCCAATTTCAAAGTGAAATTAATTCTAATGACCACCATTGGATGAAACGGTTAAAATATATTCTAATTATACTTTAAAACCACTCAATTGTATAATTTATCACTATAAATTATTTTGATTAAAAAAGTTGTTTTTAATTATTTTTCACTATTCATCGAAAATTGGAAGTTCTCAGAAAAATACCCAAAAATTCAACATACGCTAATTTAGATATTCCGAATCCAAAAATGAAGTCAATTTTGAAATATAAAATTTATATAATTTCAAAAGGTGGGTATTAATATTCATAACGGCTATTTTGATTGGTCACGGTGTGTTGGTATCTCGAACTTGCGTACAATTCATGCCATTGCATTATTGAAAGAGAAGCGTATCGTGGAAGCTTGGGGTGTTACAAATTCTCTAATAGAATTTGATAATTTGGTTAGTGTAGTTAAACATTTATGGCTAAGTGAGTTTGATGTACGAATTGTGGAAAGTAGTGGTTTTTTATGTGTTATATTTTTTTTATGTTTAATATGTGATTGGACTAGTGGAAAATTAGTTGTTGTGTTCTAGATTTATCGTGATACTATATGTTTCATTCTATTTTTATATCATATTTATTTTTGTACTTAAAATGCATACTCTAATTTTTATTGATTTGTATATGTGTCTCTATTATCCTATTGTTATTTCACTCAAATATGAGGATATAGTATCCCCATGATATCACTTTATACCCTCACCACAATTTAGAATCCTCTGGAATGGGGGTACAAATTCATGAGACCTTATTATGAGATGGATCAGGCAATCTGTCAAGTAGAATCGGACTAGTTCATGAAAAAATGATATAAAATAATTTCATTTTCACTTATTATATGGTTTATGGTCAAAATGTGGTCTAGTAATGTGTTTTATCTTATGATAAACCTTTGAATAAATCTCTATGAAGCTCATTTCTTGATTAAAATTCTAGGTTACTATGGGAATAATATTTCTATTCATGTTTTTTACTATAAAAGGTGTGTGATTTAACAAATTGTGATGCATAAGGGTTTTGGATTTTGGTATTATGTTTTATTGGTTTCTTGTACATGGTGCATTGAAAAAACTCTTATGTATATGATTCACTCTAAGAATTTATCATTCACATGACATTATCATGTTTGTGCTTGATTTCACAGATTTTGAATTTTAAATGTTTAAAAGTTTCCACAATAACCTATATGGTGTCATCCCGCCCAACTTCTTGGTGGAATTATTCTCAACTAAATAATGGGTATTTTTATTCTGATGATATTCCATGTAGATCTTTCTATTATATGTTCTATGGTGATGAAAATGTGGTCCCATAGTAGATAAATCCATAGATACCATAGTAGGCCAATAATGGATTCGAACACCATGGTGCTGAATTTATGGGGGAAATGATTCATGGGAGTTTTTTAGATAAGGATCAAGTTTCCTTGAGCCTATGGTTTCTATGAGAATGATTTTGGTAAGACATGTGGATTCATTGGGTTATAGAGGTAGAGTAATGGGATTACTCTGGGATTGGGTTTTGGTTAAGAGGTAATGTTTTATTGGAAGTATGTCCATATTGGATATATTGTAATTGGTTGTGTTTCTTGTGGGGAGGTGGGAGCAAGGGTATATTCCTGTGGTTTTAGAATGATATACCAATGGTGTGTGGTTGTGTGGTTGTCCTTAGAATGTGTGAGATTCTTCAATTTTTAAGTTGGATTTTATAGTGCTCTAGACAGATTTAACTAACCTATGATAGGATTGCGGCCATTGGTTTGGGTACATTATCCTAAGTTTACAGAGGTGTGTCTTGTCTGATCATAAGTTGGGTTTTTTATTTAGGTCACATGGGAGTGTGTGATTTTTGTGTTCTAATTTGTCCTGGTATGATGAGGAATGAGAACCTGTAAGTATTTCTTTGAGATTCTATCACACATAAAGAGGATATTGCTGGTTGTTATGGATTTTTTTGGATAATCCTTGGTATTTAAAGGTAATTGGCCACTATTTAAACATTGTTTCTTCTAGTTAATTTTTTATTGGTGTATTTTTCATGGACTTATTGAGGTTAGTTTTAGAGGAGTGGTGTGAGGGTATCTATATAGAGGGAACCCCACCATTTTCCATAAGACGTCATCATAATTGTTATAAGTGATTTTTTTGTTAAGAAGGATGTCATTATCAATGAGCTAGAAAAGGGTAGCAGTTGGGGATTCATGTTGGTGTATAGGTGGGAGCGATTCAACCCCATCTATCTATAACATTAGATAGTGTATGAATCATGGGTCATAGTGGATGGTAATTGGTTTCAGGGTGATGATAAAGATACTCTTATGATGGAGAGTGTTGTATTTGTCACAGATGAATGGTCCTTATATTGGAATGTTCAAAGGAGTGTGAGACCAATCACCTAATGGTTAAGGGAGAATTTTCATTCAATGCACCTATAGAATCCTGTTGCCTCCAGTTCCATGGGAAGTGTTAGATTTTGGTTTTTAATTTTTGGTTTTGGTAACATTCATAGGGTGAATATTATTTTATCGAAGGGTTAGTCATATCATATTTCCATTAGTGGTAAGGTTGAGAGCATGACCTCTAGTTGCATATTGAGGATTATAAAGGGAAATAATAAGTATGGTGGAGAGATTGTAACAACCCACATTGTTAAAGGTTGAGAAAACTATTGTAAATTCTAATTTTTTCCGCTGGTGGTTATGAGGGGAAAATGTTTTATTACCACTAGGATATGACCTTGGAATAATTTTCTGATTACTCCATTAGTCTTAGAATATAGTGTTTAACCTTGGGTTGGAGTATGATGGAATTATATTCTATTCATTTTATAATAAAATTTTAATATTTAATTAATTATATATTATTTTTACCCATGTGGTTGGTTATGGATATCTCTTAAATAGAATCTCTCATTGAAATTGTGACTTCTTAGTTGAGTACTGAATGGGTATTTTACCAAGGTGAGGTGTAAACTCACTTCATATTTTTTGAATCATATTAGGAAATTTAAGTTGTCATTTTATTTTCTTTTCACATTCATTTCATTTTATTTTCTTTTTATTTCTCCTCCTACACCTATATTTTTTTTAATCCAAGAGGGATGGTTCCTCTCTAATTTTAGGTGATCACTGAGAGAGAAAGGATGGAGAGGATAGGGGATATCTCCTTGATCTACATTTCATGAGATAGATGGAGAAGTTGCCTCTCCATGGCGTGGATCCATGGCTAATGCTTCGGCAATTTCAGCATGAGGTAGTTTATATAATTATTTTTCAATTCATTCCCTATATAATTATAATTTATAGATTTTAAATCATTATTTATGCTACCAGAAATTTCATGAGGGCCTCAGTGATGTTTTTTGTATAACTGAAGGTATTTATTGATTTTAAAGAGGTTTTGGTTTAGTAAAACTCAATAAAATGGTATGTGGTTAAATGAAACACACACCGTGTTTTATTTGTGTTGAATAATAGTGGAATCAGTGACTAAAATGTGTGATGTGTGTGTGTTTGTGTGTTTGGGACATGCTATCTAAGGTCACTTTTGGTACACTTGGGTACTCATCTAGACACCTCGTGTAGGGGAACATGGTCTTGTATGGTACAATGTTAGACCTTGTTTTATGGATACGACCAGTGTCCATCTATGGTAAATGGATAGAGGCCATGTTGGGTACATTGATAGGTAACCTAGGTGGGGAACATGTCATTTAGGTGTATTATACACCCTTTACATAAGAAGTACATGATAAAATGTCTAGGGTATATGAACATGGAGAATGTTTGGGGGTACACATCATGAACATGAAGTATATGTATTATACTTCCCTCTTAAATGGATTTAGTGAATTTTTTCATCCTATAAAAAGAATTGGGCTTGTTTGTAGTCCCTTATTTTTGTTTTTCCATGTAGAAAAATGTATCAAGTACCCAATTGTATTTATTGTCATCACCAAGTAGTATGAGGTATTATGAGGATCAGACAGTGGATCTTATTGAGGGTGTATGTTGAGAGTTCTTTAAAGAACATATATTTTGAGACTCATGTAAGAGTTTTGGGATTGGTGGAAAACTATGGTTGGGAATTCCATGGTTTTTTCTATGAAATTTCTCATAATTTGGGATCAAGTAGTGGTTTTAATTACCTTTTTTGGATGTTTATTTGATTTCATGACTAGTTAGTTGTGGTTTGATTGTATAGGTTGTCGATTGGTTTCTGAAGGTTTATTTCAGATATGTACTTTGGTCTAGTTATTATTATGTGGGGTGTTAAAGATGATTGGGTGTCATTGAGTAGAGCTAGATATATTTCAGAGTGACCCTTGAGGATTCCCTTATGAGAGATGTTACTTTGGAGGATGGATATATGAGGGATGCACAGTTTATATAACCTTATTTCTCTGATTTTCAGGAGACCATTGAGGGTTCCTCATGTTGTGTTGACCCTGTGAGCGTTAGTGTTTAGTTTTTGTGTTTTCAACCATGTGTTTCACCTTGGAACCCAGTGTTCAGTGGCATGATCCCTTTTTCCTAAGATGAGTATTATGGGGTGTTCACTAAATGACCCTTATTCTTGGATAATGTATTATGATATGGAAGTTTGAGGATACTTCTTGTTGATGTATTAGTGTCAAGGAGGATATTTATGGACGTTATGGGTTTTGGTGTTGGACCTGATATTCTTGGATGCTAACCTGTGTTGGTAGCTGTTAATAAAAAATAAGAAGATAATAGTAAATCTAGATGAGTGAAAACCTTCTAGATTCGATTAATGACTGACTATAGGTTTCGTTTCCATGGTTTAAGATGTTGGATGGACATGAGGTGGGTATTTGGCTCCGTAATGGTAATTATAAGTCCTGGTTAGTTCTGTAGGACTACATGGGTGTGGAAATGTTATCTCTATCTCAACCAAGAGTTCATGTCATCGGTTCAAATCATGTTATTATAGTCCCATATCCTAGTAGTTGTGTATGTTGTTGTCTTTTACAACTATGGTGAGATCCTAGGGTCTTGTATCCTGTTCAGTTGTTTGTTTTTCATATTGTATATCCCTTATGGTATGGAATATGCACTTAGTGTTGTGTGGAATGATAATCCATGTATTCAGGGGATTTCAACTTGAGAAAAGGTATAGTGTACTAACCTTGGGTGACTCATTATATCCTATGGTTTATTGAAGTCTTATCTATATGTTTTTCTATTTATTTTTTTATTTAGTAAATTAATATTTTAATGATTGTCAATATTTATCTAGGTTGGAAATATCACATGTTCATGTACATTTT
The DNA here is from genome assembly GCA_963277665.1 of Viscum album. NCBI lineage: Eukaryota > Viridiplantae > Streptophyta > Magnoliopsida > Santalales > Viscaceae > Viscum > Viscum album. The sequence continues at coordinate 2,002,952,953 of OY728164.1, read as the reverse complement.
ATTATAGAAAATGTTAGGTACCATCGTTGGGGGTAACCAAATTAGAATTATTTTATCATTCATTATGTGTAAAAATAGATGTTTATTCACACGTTATTTCTATGTTTGATATAGCATGATAGGAAAAGTTTCTTGGGAAGATACCCAGAGTTTAATGATCAAACTAGTCTTCTTAGATGAATTCTGATAATTGGGGTAAAGCAGCTCAACATTTTTTGGAGTTGTATTTTGAGGTGAAACTCAGGGATGGTAGTGGATAAAAATGTATTTTATTTTTTTTGGTTTATGTTTTATATGTCATCAACTAAATGGGTGGTATATTTTTTGTGTTCTATAATAATTTTGAGTCTGTATACTGCATTATATTAATTATATCATCTTTTGGTTCTAATTAAATATGTGTACTATAATATTAATGGATGTGTAAGTGTTTAGTTATTTTCTCATAGTTAGGGCACTATGATATAAGGGTATAGTCTCTCTATAGTATATTCTTATACCCTCATCACTAGTTTCAATCCTATGGAATATGGGGAGGCATGTTTGAGGCCTTGTTGTGAATCAAATTTAGATACATGTTAGGTTGATCCTGACCATTTCATGACACACTTCATATTAATTGTATAAGACATATCCCTAGTCATTTTGTGTCTTTAATCTAGGATGAGTATTTAATATTTTTTGAAAAAAAATTAATTGTATAAACTTAAGTGATGTAGTGTAATTGGATAGAAGTCATGGAACTCTACTAAAACTAATTGAGTGGTCACTCTAGAGGTTTCATTATATTTTAGAATTCCATTGTGTGTGTGGGATTCCTTATCCTAACCATGGATTGGATAAGGATGCTGAACTTTCTATAACAAATCACGCATGGATAAGATCACGGTGTCTCTAGTATTAGTTGAGTGGTTTAGCTCTATTATTAGGGAATGGGATAAGTTCTTCAATTCCAGTGAGATGGTACATCAATTAAATTATGGGACTTCTCATAGGATGATGTAGAATCTAAAGATGAATGGAATCTTAGCGCATTAATTAAGTTATCGAATTCACTAGTTATAGGGTAACTCTATCAAGAATCACGAATTATGGTGATATTTTATCAATGATGTTCAATGTTGGTGGTATATAACATAATGATTTCATCAAAAACAAGTATTACACAAGAGATAGAACTATTGGGGTGTAATGAGTGCATATTGTATTAAACTAAGTGGGAGAAAGAAAAAACATAGAAATATAGTACTCAAGGAGTATCAATAATTATATTCAAATGGTGTGGAGAACACTAGTGATTTCTTGATGGTAAAATCCTCAACTGTGATAAATGTAGTAAGTTTAAAAAATTATGAATTGGAAATATATAAACCAGACTTCATTGAGGTTTTGTGTAGATTATTGGGTGTGAGAGGGTCAGTCATGTATGGTTTATATATTCATTAACTAGATTAATGTGTGATTTAAAAATTGAATTATAATATGACTAGGTAATTTACTGACTTATTATGTCGATGACTAATATATAGATAATTTTTAAACTAGGTCGATGTGGTGCTCTGGATAATAGATCATCAATGATTATTATATATTGGTTTCAAAGAGAATTATACATTATAAAACCTTTGTATGGGGACTTCGGTGTAGTTATATTGGAATGTTTTGATTGAAAATATTTAGTACTGATATTCATTAGATATAAGATATCAAGGAACTAATCATTGGTTGGGTGAGTTATGGAGATATAAAGATTAGTGATGGTAGAAACCATTGCTGGATGAATATTGAAAATTCAGTTTAAATGTTTGGTTATTTATTGGTTGAGTTATATTTAGATTATATAAAAAAACTAGATTTTAGTATTTTTTATGATATTTGGTGAGATCCAGTTCCTTTGGTAACTGACATGGCATGAAATTCAATAAATTTACTAAGTATGATTTGAGATTCATGGATATTTGTATTCTAAAAAATACTATGAAGGTGACCTTTCTAAATTTAGGAGTCAATCCATATAATTTATCATGAAGGTAGGTTGGAAGACAGTGAAAATGGTAAGATGAATTTTCAATGTCAATGATGTTAAGATATCATGGTCATGATGGTTATTTTATTCATCAATGAATAGGGTCATGTTATTTTCATAGGCAGATAGTGAGGTGAAGATTCAGTATCGGATAAATGGAAATGATATTGGTACTAGGTATGTTTAAAAATTATGGTAATTATTATATATCAATATAATTTGTATATTAATAAAAAAAATATGGTGGGATCAGATATGTATGCATTATGAATAATTCTTGTTTGGAATCAGTTAATATATGTGGAATCAGAATCTAATGGATGAACTATAGGTTAACAGATTTGAATAAATACTTCTTAGGTGTGAGAATTCATATAGTGGGTAGTTTATAAAAACCCACATCATTACAAGTTATTATAATGGTGTCATACTTCACTCTCATGGATACATTGAAGATGAAGTTATGAAATTACAGATTCATAATGAGTTTCTAAGGTTGAAATGTTATTTTTAGAAAGATATTATATGTGTTGTGGGTTTAAATGTAATTTTGAATAATACGTGGATAGATGTTACTAGAGGTAAACTAGCTTTTTTTATTATTTATATGATCGATTAATCTGTTAGGGGATACTAGGTACTAAGTGGGGAATAAAGGAGGGTAATTCATCCAAGGGGTTCATTAGATATTCGGGGAACACCCACTAGGGGGTCAATAAACAATCAAGTAAACAATGTTCTATGGCCCATTTTTAGTTTTTCATTTAATTAATAATATATAAAACATTATTAAACCCTTCACGCCTGATTTAGACCTCCCACAAACAAGTAGTTTCTTCACTTTTGTTTTCTTCTCCTTATACCTGATCTTCATCTTCCTCGTGATGATCTATTTCTCACTCAATCAGTATTTCATCAATGATAGTGGATTTCTATGAGAAATGTTAGGGTAAGACACATGGTTTCAATAACTATTCCATCTAGATCACAATAATTCATACCAAAATAACTTAATTGAAACGTTTTATCTTTTTATCTGACTTCATGAAAAGAAATAAAAATCAACTGATCATACAATGTGAGTTAACTCTTAAAATCATGAGGTAGGTGGTTCTGTAAATTTTAGGAAACATATCACATGTTTTCTATGAAATTATGAATGTATAAATTGGGTTTTGTATATAGAAAAAAAATATTTGGAAATAGGTTTATAATATGAGAGATAAATTTGGAATAGTCTCCTAGTATTGAAACAAATTTTTTGCTCTTCTTCAGGGGATTTTGTAATCTCATGGAGACCACATCACCATGGGGTGTCTGAATTTACCATATATGTTGGACCCTAAATGGATCTCAGATATGGTTAGATATAACAACCCATTATTTTCATATTTATGCATTAAATATTTTTTAGGAACATTCACTACATTATACAAACACACTCCTAAGGATTGTAAAGGTATATTATATTTGGAAACATGGAAACATAAAAAACTAGTTTTTAAGATTTATTAATCATCTCGCACTTATTTTCTTATTACTAGAACCATTATTAGACATATCACACGTAATACCTATCATCATAACAGGATAAAAATAAACATAAGAAAGGAGTAGCTTAGATCCTCAATAACGGTTAACATGGGAAGTTTGAAAACATAACAAGAGAATAAGGGTTTCATAACATGAGCATGACATATGGAAATCTTACCCAACATATCAATGATAAAAATATTAAGTCATGGAATAAATATTGTAGGTTCATAATACATTAATCCTAAGGAAATAAAATAACATGATCTATGAGAGCATAACTTTGACATAATACATGGAATTGTGGCATACAAATAAATAGAAAATTTTATTTTCATAGTACTAAAGGATCATTTTAAATTCTTTAATATTGGATGGTTCTACTCCCCAAACCATAATAGTAGTCAAGGTTCACTCCCAAGACTATCACAGTAGATAAATCCCCTAACTGAACTGGGTTCACTCCCAAGACTATCACCGTTTTGGCCTTAACCACAATAATTACATTTTTTACTATTTGTTCAAATAATTATTGTCAAAAATTAAGTTTAAATAATTATATAATATTAAATATTTATGAACCTAAATATTTAATTCATTTTCCCAAGTTCTATTCCATTATTTTGAAATGTTATGTTAAAATTAAACCCACATCCTTGATGAAAATTGTTTTTCCAAAGAAAAAATCTTCAAAACTTTAAAAATTATTAATATTAAAAGTAAATTTGAGATTGATTTCAATGAAGTTTATTTGATTAATAAATATATAATTTAACTAATAATGGAATAAAAATATTTTGAAAACAATTTTTATGTTTTAAAATTCATTAAAATAAAATAAAATTCTTAATAAAAACGCGTATTTTTCACAATCGGATGAAAATTTTATCTTCTTAGAAAATTATAAAAAATTCACACTAAAATAATTTGGACATATTGCATTCAAAAATTTTGTTCATCTTTTAAAATAAATTTATTAAAAGTATAAAAAAATTAATTTTATTATTTTTTTCACAAAAAGTTACAAAATCATTTTTTGAGAAAACCGAACTTTTAAAATTTATAAATACTTTACAAAATTTTATTTACTTTTCAAGAAATTTGTTTTAATTATATAAAACCATTATACTTAACATTTAAAATGTTTTTATTCCATTTTATACCACCATGTTTAATGGAATGGTCCTAATGGTCATGTTAATACTAATATAAATAGTATATTGAGTTTTGTTATAACTCGGTGTTACGGGTAGCACAAGTTATCAAAGAAATTAAATTTATTCAAAACATATGTTTAATAAAATATTTGGGTTTTATATGATACACCCTTATATTTTAATTTCTACCATGAAATATTTACACTTTGGTTCATACAATTGAGGATGTGTCTGCCTCATTACATCCTCGGATTCCCACGTAGCTTTCTCAAAATGGTTGTTTTTCAATAAAACATTGACCAAGGGAGTGGTCTTACTTCAATGAACATTATCTCTACAATCTAGGATCTTCAACGGTTGTTCCTCATATGAAAGATATTTCTCTATTAGTATGACCTATGAGTTTAATACATCTAAAGGGTTAGTTTTGTACTTTCTTTGGATAGATACATGCAACACATTGTGTAATTTGGGGAGGTTTGGTGGAAGAACCAACAAATAATTTATTATCTATATATGATCAATACTTTCTAAGGGACTAATATATATAGGGATTATTTTTTCCTTATTTAGAAATATCATTACCTTCTTCCATGGGGAAATTTTTAGAACAACCTTGTCACCAAATTCAAATTATAGACAATATTGAAAATTATCAACAAAACTTTTTTGTCCTATTTTTACTGCCCTAATTTTTTTAATGACTCTAGACATCACTACTATTTTTTCAAAAATATCATGTCCTAACAACTATCTTTCACTAACTTCATTCTGGATCATTGTATCTATAAACTTCTTTCAATAGAGGGATTTATAAGGATCCATCTCAATACTTGTGAGAACCATATTTTTTGTATGAAAAATAAAATAGATGATTATATGTAGTGCTGAAACTAGACTGGTCTCAAGATCTTGCTGAAGACCCTTCCAGAACTTTAAGGTAGACCAAAAATCCCAATCAAACGCAATATAATGTGGTAGTCCATAAAAATTTACCACTTCTTTAAGTTATATTCTGTAAAGCTGATACAAGGATAAATATTCTCAAATAGCATTGATGTGTGCTAAATTTGTAAGGTGGTCAACTATAATCCATTCACCATTGTTCCCTTTAGACATTTTGGGGAGTTAGATGAAATAATATATGGATATTTATTCCCATTTCAATTATGGTATGGTTAATGTATGTAACATACCCTTATACATTTATCTCTCAGTATTAACCTGATTACATATCAAGAATCTTGATACAAACTATGTGATATCTCTATACATGTTATCCATCCAAAAATAATCATTCATTTCTATATACATATTTATACTTCTTAGATGAATAAAGAAATAATAACTATAATCCTCCTCTAACAACTCCTTTTACAAATCTGGTGTGGGTATAACAAAAGCACAATTCTTAAACCTTATCATTCCATCACAATAAAGGTTAATCATAGGAATATTTCTCAAAGTCTTCCTCAACTATATATCATAATTTTATGCCCCTTTATTTTTAACTATGATATATTTTTGAACATTCATTTGATAATGATATTATTTCTCCCCTTCCTTCAATATTTCCATATCCATCCTTTGAAAATTAAAAAATATTGGATAATATTTTATCCAAGTCATGGATAGATTGCAAGAGTCTTTCAACTCAAAGAATCAGAGTACATGTTCTCATTCCTAGGGTGGTTTTATGTTGATAATTATTAATATTTAATCATCTTTAATCATCTCATATGTTTCATGTTCAACTCCTTATGTTGGAATATATACTTAAATTTTTTAGGATAAGTATATACAAAGTACAATGGATCCTTTTTAAGTTAACTTAGTGACTATATTAGATAGTCGAGAGAAATTCTAAAGAAACCATTGATAATATCCCACCAAACAAGAAAACATTGTATCTCATTCATTTTTTTTGGTCTGGACCAACATTCTATATCCTCCATTTTTTATGGATCCAATGATATAAACTCTGTTGAGATTATATAATCCAAATGTGAAAATATTTCTAGATAAAAGTCACACTTTTTAAATTTTTCATTCATCTTATCCTTATTATGGGTCTTCAATACAATTATCAAGTGATATTCATGCTCTTCCTTACACTTTAAATAAATAACAATATCATAAATATATACTTCCATAAACTGATCAAGGTAATCTCTAAATTATATATTCATTAAATCCATAATGGAAGTGGGGGAATTAGTAAGACCAAATGGAATTACTATATACTCATAGAGTCCATACCAAGTATGGAAATTTGTCTTGGGTATATCCTTCTTCTTAACCCTCAATTGATGATATCCAGAAATAATTTACATATCAAAAAAGCATTGAGTTCCATACAGTTGATCAAATAATTCATCAATACGGAGTAATGGATACTTATTATTGATTGGGATATTGTTCGACTCCATATAATCAATTAAAATCCACATCCATCCAAATTTATTTTTGACAAAGAGAATGGGTATAACCCAAGGTGACAAATTTTTATAAATGAATCCCATTTAAATATTATATTAGGGATTCTTCTTCAATTCATACAACTCAATCATGGACATTTTATATGGATTCATTGGAAAAGATGTGGCACTAGTTTTGAGTTATATTGAAAACTCAAATTCATTATTTTGAAGAAAATTAATAAACTCTTCATAAAAGACATCAATAAACTTTTGAATAATAGGTATATCATCAATGTTGAGTGTCCATTTAACCATCTAAGACAAATTTCAAATGTTAATACGAATGAAAACTTATACATTGGGTTTTATTTCCATGATAAGTTAATATTTTACATCGTACAAGAAGAAGATGATAAATTGGTTTGGAACATGAAATATGAATTCCCTTCCTTCACAATTAATGTCGGATTTATGTAGTGAAATTAAATCCATGACTAACTTATCATCAAATTCAAATAGATGATGAATGGTATGATTTTAAGGGAGAACATTCCAAAAAACCTAAACTAAAGTTTAATCGCATACTTCAGATGAAATAATACTGCCATTATGGTTTTTCAATGCAAATTATAAATCAAATATGTTTGGTGGAATCTTCAAACCCTTAAAAAATTCTTCATGTATGAAATAATTGGTAGATACAAATTCAAATGAGACATTAGGAGTTCTATATAGGATGTTCATTGTACCTTTCACCATGTTGTTATCACACCCTTTATCATAAATAATGATATTAAGATATTTCCCTTGTCCCCCGGAATAAGAGGTTTTCTACATCGATCATCATCATTAACCGTCAAATTTTTTCACTGTTTAACATTGTTCCATACTCCTTTATTTTGAAACGCTAAGGTGTGGGTGGTGCATTCTATTGATATTTAACTCTATTCACATTATTACTTAACATCCCCTCATCACTTCTGCATTTGATTTCCTGAGGACCATCTCTTCTAAAAATAAAACATTTACCATTTCCCTTAAGAGAGTTTCCTCCATGTGTCCCTCCACACTTAGAGCATGAAAGAAATTTCAACTTATTCTCTCCAGGGTGCTTTTTTCCCATCAACTCTGTTTTCATTTCTCATAGAAACCATGTGAAGATCGGTAACACCAATAACCATTTCCACCTTGATAGAACATCAAAACATTTCTTTAAAGCTACTAAAGTGCATTATTGATAATATATTTCTTAGACTTTGTTTTAATTAACTAGAGGATTTATCAATATTACTTTTAGTATGGATGATAGTTATAGGAGTTTACCTCACATGTATTGAAAATTGTGGCTCATAGGTACCAAAATATTCCTCATCCATATGATTTATATCTCAGAATTCTTTCTAAATTTTTGTATGAATAATGTGGGGGAATTAATTCTTGAAAAATAAAATCTTAAAATTTTCCCACCCTATATAGTCAATTTCATCTTTTTGACTCATATTATTGATTTGAGTCCACCATTGATCCACATTGCCTTCCAAAATATAGACAATATAAATTAATTTTTCATGTTTAAAGCACTGAATAATGAAAAATATCATTTTTGTGGTACAAAAACACTATTTAGTTACTATCGAATCATCAGAACCACTATAATATGGTGGATATTGCCTTAGGAAGGACTCAACAAAATAATTTTCACTTCTTTTCTTGTTTGGAAGTTTAGAATGATTTATATCGTTAGAAATTTTTGTGATGATAGAATTAATATTTTTCATTACATCTCCCATATCATTCAGTTTCTCATGAGAACATTCATTTCATTTTCCATTTAATACTAAATTAACATAGTTCTTTTGGGTTCCATCCATTATCTAAAACCAAATAGCAAAGTGTATGCAATAATAATCAAAGTGGGGAAAATAAATAGTCATAAAAAATAATTTATAGGATGTCTGAATAAATACACCTTCTTTTAAATCAATTATTCCAATGTTTTAACATAGGATTCTCATTGTAATAATATATTCAAATCCTTAATGATGGTTTCTAAAGAAAATATATATTCACAAAAGAATATCCCTAGTGAGTGTCAAAGAAGGTTTACAGTAAGGGTCATTATCTTGTACCTAGAAATTCTCTATTCAAGACCAATAATATTTTTCTTGATTTACTACACCAAGGAACATTTTTTCAAGAACCACATCCACTTTTATTATCCAGATTGGTATTAATTTCTATATAAACCACATAATCTCTTCTATATGAAAACTCTATGATGTTACCATATACATAGTTTTATCCAAAGGGTTCTCCATAAAATACAAAATATTATGAAATATATTCAATAAAATATTTTCCAATTCATTCAATAAGTTTTATATGAAAAAAAATAAAAATAAATTCAATTTTAAAAATAAAAATCTCTTTTTTTTTAAAGTAAGTTTTGTCGCCTTTTAATGAAATACATCTATTAAAACTAAATTTTGAAACTTTTGATAATTTTATTTGAAAAGATAAAATTATTTTTTTAGGATTAATATTAAAAATTACTTTGGGTGAATATTTAGTATATTTTTGAGAACTTTTATATTTTTATGAATAGTGAATGACAACGAATTACAATTGAATTTTTCATTTTTATTCTAATTTATTTATATAATTAAATTATATTTAAAAAGTTTTTTATGGATTATTAGGTAAATTTTACATCAATAAATCCAATTTTTGTCATTGAAATCAATTCCACATTGGAATCAATTTCACACTGAAATATAATAAAAAACATTTCAAACTTTTGGACTTTTTACTTTAAAAACATGTTATTTTGTCTCATCTACAGGATCAATTTTTAAATTAAATACTAAATCATATATGATTTTAATTTGTAAAAATGGTTTCCATAGTTGGAATTAGAATAATTTATAAATTCTATAAATTTAAACATAGCTTGTGACTAAAAATATTAGAGAAATAAATTAAAATTAATTACATGATTATGGTAAAATGAGTTTACTTAGTGGATAAAAATTTATCTTAAGTGTAAAAATTATCTATAAACATTTCTAAAAACAATTCTGGTAATATATCAACCCATATAACATTAATCTATATTAATATGATTTCTTGGGAATACTATTCAATGAAATTTTCTGATATTATTTTTTAAGAAAATAAAATGACAAAACAATGTGCCTTTCTTCCTTTCATTTTCTATAAATATTTGGGGATAGGGAAAAAATATATAAGGTTTGGTTATAAATATTATTTTGAAAGTTAAATAATTTTTTTATCATAATAATTTATATCTAAATTTTATAGTTGATATACCAACATTAAATATTTGAGAAATGACAACGAATGGATTATTTAGTAAATAATCTAAATAAAAATAAACGATACTAATAATATAAAATGTAAGATAAATAGAAAGAATGTTTGTGTTTCATTATTATATTGAAAAAAATAAAATTTTATAAATCTTTTAAAATAATATATTTGAATTCAATTTTTTTCATTATATACTTTAAATTTAATTAAATATACAATGTCCAAACTGACATTAATTTTATTTTATAATAAATGATATTTTATTAAATGATTTAAAATTACAAAAAAATATTATATTTTTTAAAGTTATTTTTAAATTATAATAAAAAATATATAGTCTATTTATGGAAAAATTATAGTTTTATAATGAACATATTAACCGAGAAATAATACAAATTATGGTTGACATAGTTGGGGTTAAAGCAGTATTTTTGTGCATTACATGCACTTCTGTTAAATTTAATTAATAAAACACAAAATATTTTTATATTATAAATTTTTTATCTGTATTTGAAATTAGTGGTAATAGATTTTATAACAATTATCACTTTAATTTAGTCTTAATGTATGAATTAAATAGGTCATCAAACTAGCTACCTTAATGTAAAACCAAAATGAGTAAAATAAGAAAACATAGGTGTTATGGAATAAAATTTAAAAAAATATTTTATTTTTTGTTTTGTTAGTTTTTATAGACCATAATTCCCCTATACTCAATTATTTCACAATTTTGGAATCACATTAGGTAAGGTAGATCTCCCAATTGTTTTTTCTTTTTGGTATTTACAAGAATGTCACTCCACCTCCACTATAAAAAGGCACTCACTCTCTCCTCATATTCACACCTATAAAACATTTTTTCTATTCAAAACCCTAAAAAAATAAACTCTTAACATCCCTCCTCCAATCATAGAAACTTTAATTTCGGAAAAAATCAAATTTAAGAATTCCTTTGGTGCAAACTAAAAGTAGTTATTCGAAGAAGAGGTAAGGTTCTTCAATGACGACTTTTGTTTTATTTTCATTCTCAACACCCTTAAATTAATATTATTCCATTATTATGTAATAACATTAGTATCATAAATATAATTACCTTTTTATTTTAGGGGTTATCCCAACACCTACATACACTATTATAAAATGGGTAATGAAATCATCATTCGTGTGTACAGTGGATTACAGTCTCTCAAAATGATATTATTCTTTTTTCCCTCACCACCACTCGTGGTTGGGAATTATGATGGTGATACTATTTTTATATTATATATATTATATTTATGATGTATTTATGTTTCTTTAATTATTAAACAATACATTACTTCATTCTTTTCATTTTCTAGGGATACAATAAAATCGATTGTGGAGGTGGGGACTACAGCCTCTTCAAAGTCATGTGATACATTCATGATTTACATTGAATGTATTAAAGATGGGTTAAAAAATATATATGATATAAATTAAATATTTATTATATTAATTAAATAATTATATATCTTTACATATAACATATAATTTTCTTATTTCTATCTCACACATTGAAAATATGATAATGTCATTCGTGGATGTGTGGACTACCACCTCCTAAAAGTGATGTGATTATTATTTTTTCATCAACACATCACAAGAATGATATATATATATAAGTATATTTAGTTAAATAATGTGCTATTTATTATATAATTATAATTATATAAATATAAACATTACTTATCTTCTTTCAATAAGTATTATTGAAAAATGAGAACATTACTCATGATTACGTACGGCCTACTTATTCCATTATCAAAATATTGGTTCATTTTTCATAAACATATTTACCTTTTGATTTTAGAAGTAAAATTGATGTAAAAATGTGATAATTATATATCTGTTATTATTATAGAGATTTTTAAATAATGACCTCATTGACTATAGTCGACCTATCAAAGTCTGTTATGACACATAAGTTGAATGTATCAAAACATTCAACTTAAAACTAATTGATTAATTAATTATATATAACTTTTTTATAATTTTAATAAATTTAACATTAAACTTTTAAAATTTTCTTAAGAAAATAAATAAAAAACATAAGTTTATTACTCAAAAAGATAGAGGACAATCACAACCAACCAGAATCAAGGTGGTGGATTTTCGTCCGCCTTTTACATCTGTTAGATAAGTGTCATAATCACCACTTAATTATTGTATATGGTGTATATACTACACATTTTTATATATTATATCATTAATTGTTTTATATTCATGGTATTTAAATTTTTTAGTTAATGATTATTAATTTTCTGGTTTCTGATTCAGATATAACCACAGTTTTAAGTCTTAATTTAATTTCCATTGAGACTTATTTGTTATTATTCTACTATGTTATTTTATATAGTGTATATACTACCAATGAATGTATTTTATTAATATTATACATAAATTTATGGGGTTTTATATACCCATTTTATTTTTTATCTTTCATTAGGTTTACCTTTTCAAAAGTTACAAAAGTGGTAATGGATATTTGTCACAATTTTTATTCTTCGTGACGTTTGTTATGTTATACACCTATCTTATTTTATGATGTGTATATATATCCCCTTAGAAATATAATATAATGAATTTATTTATTCTAATTTTATTTAATATTTTGTTAAATTTTATTCCTCCGTGGGTCTTATGATTCAGACGTTTCGAAGTGGTAGGGGACACTTTGAATGTTTAGGGATTATTTTCCTCAACAATGTTTTAAATATATTTTACTAGAATTTTCATTCATAAGAATCAACAAAACTTGTTGTTACATATCCTAAACTATGTATATTCTGTATTGATATCATCTTAGTTATTTCATTGGATGGATTATGATTTATTTAAATATATTGCTACATAACCCATTTCTTTTTCATGGGTTAACCATGTTTCAAAGATATCATTTAGGAATCTATTTCTTTTCAACTGGATAATATTTTTTAAACAATACCAAATAATGAAGCGATTATAGGGGATTTGTTTAGCTTAGAAGAGGTCATAACCCCTTCTAAACACATTAGCGGTGGTTATAACAAGATGTCTCTAATGTGCTTACCTACACTTTTTAGTGGCGGTTTTGAGGAACTGTTGGTAAAGTGATGCCAAATTTAGAGATGGTTACATTAGAGGTGGATGAAATCCCCTATAATGTTATGACATAATCCTATTTTGAAGGGGGTTTTAACCCCCTCTAATATATAAACAAAATTTGTGTTGGTTTCCAACCACCTCTAAGTGAGTTATATGTTATGTATTAGGGGATTTTCTCAGAACTGCCTTTATTTATGGCGCAAATATAGGTGGTTTCATTGAACCGCCTCTAACTATTTATTTAATTTTTTATTAAATCAACAAAACCCTTCCCCCGCTTGTGCTTCAGTTCTATTCTTACACCCTCTCCCTCCTTCCAGTCCCGCCCCCCCCTCAAGTTTCTCATCTGCAGCGCACCCTCCCCTCATTTTCCCGTGCTCCAGTTCCCTCCCCATCACCCTCCTCCCCTCATGTTCTCGCACTCCAGTTTCATTCCCAATGCATGTTATTGCACCCTACCCACATGTTCCCTTCCCCCATTCACATGCCCCCCCTCAGGTTCCCTTCCCAATTTCTCTAACTCGCCTTTATCCCTCTGTTAAAACGTATTGGGAGGGATTTAAAACCCTCACCTCCGCAAAAAATCAGAGGGACTCTTCCACTAAGCTAATGTATTTCAGTTATTATTTATAGACATTTGTATACATACATATATATATACACACATATCTGTGTGTGTATTAGTTTTCTAATTAAATTAGTATTATTTGAGTAAATATTTATATACATATAAAGAAATAACTTGCATATATATTTATATGAATTAAATAATATATTTTTATATTATATTTTTATATATTTATATTATAATAAATTTATATTATATTCAATCTTTACATTTATACAAACTATATGTTTTATATGTGTATTTTCTTACATTTAACTAAATATATTTTATAATTCTATTTATGTTATGTATATACACATATATTTATATATTTATGTAAATTATTTATATTCTTAAATACATATTTAAATATTATATACATGTTTATTTATAATATATATATATAAGTATTTATTTAATATATTTATATAATGTCTTTAAAAAAATATTCATATAATGTATTTCAATACATATACTTTTTATTACAAACATTAATATATATTTATTTGCATAAATTGTATAATATTATATATTATTTATATATAATATATATAGGTAATATGTAATTTTTATATTATTAATATTATATGAATGCATATATGTGAAATAAAATTTAAACAAATATTTATATCATATATAATTATTATTATGTGAAATAGAAATTATGCAAATAATATATATGAAATAAAAATTATACAAATATTTAATTAATGATATATGAAACCTAATTTAGAGAAGTATTTATATAATGTATTTCAAAACATATATTTATTATTATGCACATTAATATATATCTATTTCAATAAATATAATTGTATAATATTACGCACATTAATATATATGTATTTCAGTAAATATAGTTGTATAATATTGTGTGCATTAATATACATTTATTTTTATAAAATTTTATCACATAATATTAATTATACATAATATAAAAGCATAAAAATATTATTTGGAAATATGTTTATTATTATTTTAATATAAATCATAAAAACTACAAGATTGAGTTTTTAGATGATATATTTTTTAAATAAATTATATTTATGTATATATTTATATAATATTTTTATTCTTTTATGTTATACATATTTAATATTATATGAAATACAATTTATAAAAACAAATATATATATAAATATGTATATAAAATTATTCAATTATATTTTTGTATAAATATAAATACAATTAAATACAACCATATAATTGGAAATATATAATATAATTAAGTGATATATATATATATACTAAATTAATTTATTATTAATATGGTATACTAAAATGTATATAAAATAAATATATATTATATATAAATTTATATATAATAAAATCTTTATATTAATATATATTTAATATAAATATATAATATTTATATTTATTTTTAATTTTAATTTTATCTATATTATATTTATTTCTATAAAAAATATAATATAATTGTATTTATATGTAAATATACAATAAAAATTTATTTAATATAATATATGTATAATATAAATCATAATATAAATGTATAGTATTTATAAAAAGATATGTAAATTTTGTATATTTTTATAAAAATATGTATAAATAAATTTTTTATGTATACCAGTATTTATATATGTATACATTTCTTTTATATGTGTAAGTATTTATTTAAAGTATTTATATAATATCTTTATTTATGTTTGTGTTTTTATGATGCATTTAAATTCATTTATCTAATGCGTTTATGTAATATATATATATATATAGACACACACATGCACACCCACACATATATATTACAAAATTTAAATTTAAATTATATTTATTTTAAAAAGAAATAAAAATTTAGCTGGGGTTAAAACCCCCTCTAATCAAAGGGATTAGTGGCGGTTCATGAACCCCCTCTAATGTCATAAATTATAGGGGGGATAAAAACCCCTCTAATGTCATATATTAGAGTGGGTTCACAACCCCCTCTAATTAATTAAATTAGAAAGGGTTCAAAATCCCCTCTAATTAATGTGATTAATGACAGTTCATGAACCCCCTTTAATTTAAGATATTTGAGGGGGTTATGAACCCCCACTATTTCCTTTAAAAAAAGAATTTTCATGTTATATATATAGCCTCTAATATCCATATTAAAATTATATATATATAGTGCCACTAAAATCCAACCAAACATATAAAACCACTAATTGTTCAATTAGCATTGGTTTTGACACAACTGCCTCTAAAATCCAACCAAATATAAAAAATAAAAAATGATAAAAAAAATAGAGGTGGTTGTGCATAACCTTGCTAAAATTAATTTAGAGGGGGTGGTGAAACCCCCCTTCTAAAAAACCATTTCTAATCTATTTTTTTAGTGCATTTATTTTATTGTGTAAGCCATTTATTCTCCACGGGATAACCATATTTCAAGGAGATTTTCATTGAAACCTTTTCTTTTCCATTGGACAACCATGTTTCAATGATATTTTCATGGAACTAATCATTTCATAGGTGAATATTATTTCAAAGAGATTTTTATGGAACCCATTTAATTTTCATGGGTTAATCATGGTCTAAATATAGTGTTATGGAACCCATTTATTTTCCATGAGATAACCTTATTTCAAAGAGATTATTTTGGAACCCATTTCTTTTTGATGAGTGAAATTATGTATAAAATAGATTGATATGAAACCCTTTTATTTTAAATTATTTTATCATGTTTTTATTATTTTTATGATAAAATGATTTTATTCATGGTACATTATCATTACATGAAATGGGTGATCCCGATATATCTTCTACGAAGGGTTGAGGCCCATTATAGCTCATGGAAAATGGATGATCTTGATATATATTTAATAAAGGATTATCCCATTATAGATCTCCAATGCATTGGGTAATGATAATATTGTAAGTCAGACACATGGAAATTCCAATTAAAAGGGTTTTGAATGGGTTTTTAAAGGGTTTGTAAAGGTTTTTATGAAAGTGATTCTCCATGTCAACAAAAAAAAATTAAATTGTATGTTATGAGTTTATAATGTTTCTACTGATCAAGATTGATATCACATATATTTTGATTATTTATTTCGATAAATATTTACTTTTTCATGTTTTTGTAATTGATGATCAACGTATTAATGGTTATGAGTTATTTTATTATCTACTCATGCACTTGAATTGTTTCATCGTACCCTTAGAAACTCTTAATCTCATTGATGAAATTCATGTGTTAATGCTTATGTTTTCCATTACTGATCATTTAAAATCACCCTTATTGTGTTTCCTTTTACATAGGTTTTAAATAATGATTTTGAATGACTTATATCTACAAAGTATTTCCCAATAATGATATTGATGACTTATTGTGAAATAATAAAAGCCATGTTAAATGGGAGAAATGTTCTTTTGATAACTTCTACATTATTTATTTAGGAGTTTTTCCTAACTATCTAAAACTCTAAACCTAAAATTTCCTCCAGAATATAAGTGATCCATTTTTTTCTCTTGATGTTCTAATGTTTTATGGAAAACAAATTCACAATTATCAGTATCAAAGTCAAAAATGTAAAGTTATGGATTCCTTCATGTGATCTAAGAGTGTGGGTTTGGGATTGTCACACTTTGACTTGACTGATTTGTCATTTTTAAATACATTAATTCTTATTTTAGGTTTCAAACAATTTTATACTCTTTCACGGTCATCCTGCGTGATTCGGAGTAACTGTATGGTGCCTGCATGGATGCGAGAGGGTAACAGACACTACTAGAAATGGTGGTTTTCCCAAAGGATATATACCAATGGTTTGAATAAACTGTTGGTATACTGTAAAAAACCCACATTTTCCAATGTTTTTCTCAAACCGTTAGCAAATGTGTTAATATAGTTAAGCTTTCCCATCGGTTTGAAAAAACTGTGTCGAAAGCTTTAGTTACTATAACATATACCAATGGTTTTACTAAACCTTTGGTAAATATAGGCTTTCCCAACGATTTTTAAAAACTGTTGGGAATGTTTTCCCCCAAATATCCATCACCCCAACTCCAACTCAGCCCAATTACAGACCTATTCTAGAGCTCCTCCTGAAGTCTTCTCGACCAAAAAACTCCTTCAAGTCATATATCCTTCTTCAATCAAACAAATATTTATTTCTACACTTCAAATTAGTATGTGTTACTTTAATTTTAGTGTTGTTCCTCTTTTTTTCTATTTGTTGTTTTGACATCAGCTAAATTAAAGTTATTAATATCTTTGGAGTACCAAACCCTTTTGTTTTTTCTATGTTTATTTGTCTACACTTCAAACATAGTAAAGGGTTTGTTTTGTGGGGTTTGTTTAGTGTAGGGGGGTAAATGGTTTGTTTTTTGTTTTTTGAACATTACTTTTTTAGTTGAAAATTGGATTTGGATTTTGTTGTTGGTTGGATGATGGATTGGAATTCTGAACAACCCCCACACCCACCTCCATGGACACCTCCCACCCTCCTAGATAGCCCCCCACCCCCTATACACCCCCCATTGGGCAGCCCCCCACCCCACCTACACCCCCACCCACCTACACCCCCACCCCCCTGGACACCCCCAACCTCACCCTCCCTGGACACCCCTCACCTCGCATGGATAGCCCACCCCCTTGGACAACCCCCCCCCCCACCCCCAACCCTTTGGAAACCCCCACCCTTTGGATAGCCCCCTCCCCCAACCCCCCTGGACACCCCCCACCCTTTGGATAGCCCCCTCCCCCCACCCCACCTGGACACCCCCACCCCCACCCTCTCTGGACACCCCTCACTCCCCATGGACACCCCCCCCCCACCCCCTTGGACACCCCCCCCCACCACCACCTCCACCACACCTAGACATCTGCACCACCCCTAGACACCCCCACCCTCCACCCCCATGGACACCCCCCACCTCACCCCCTTAGACATCCCCCCAAGGACACCACCACAAGGAGGTGTGTGGGATCTCCAGGGGGTCATAGTGGGGTGTCCAGGTGGGGGAGGTGGTGTGGGGTGTCCAGGGAGGGGGGTGGGATGTCTAGGTGGGGGGGTGGGGACTGTCTAGGTGCGGGGTGGGGGATGTCTAGGTGGGGGTGGGCTGTCTAGGTGGGGGTGGGTTGTCCAGGTGGGGGCTGTCTAGGTGGGGGGCTCTAGGGGAGGGGGTGTGGGCTATCTAGGGAGGGGGTGGTTTGTCCTGGGGGGGCTATCCAGGTGAGGGAGGGGGTATGGGTTGTCCAAGGAGGGGGTGTCAAGTGGGGGGTGGGGGATGTCCAAGTGGGGGGGGCTATCCAAGGGGGTTGTTGGGGGGGGGGGCTGTAGTGAAGGTGGTGTGGGATTTCTAGGGAGGGGGGGTTGTCCATGGGTGGTGGTGGGTGGGATACCCAGGTGGGGGAGGGGTGTGGGCTGTTAAGGGGGTGTGTGCTATCCAAGGGAGGTGGGGGTGGGTTTTCCAGGTGGGGGAGGGGGTGTTTGTTGTCTAGGGAGTAGAGGGTGGTTTGTACAGGTGTGGTGGGGGCTGTCTAGGTGGGGTGGGTGGCCTATCAGGGTGGGGGTGCAGAGGGTAGGGGGCTGTAGGGGTGTGGGGGGTGGGCTGTCCAGGGAGGGGGGTGGGTTGTCCACTCCGATACTCTATAAGAAAAACTTTTAATTAAATATAACCAATGTATAGTTGATTTCACATGTTAAGACTTTTCTAGAAGTTCCATACCAACACTCACTCTTACCCATCCAAGAAAAAGTGATATCTGCAACGAAATATCACTTAGGTTCTTAACCACTATCCATATTGATCTCATACAAATTTAACATTTGTACAACTCCATATCACCTAATGATATAACAAGTCTCATACTCCTTTGAGTAGTGTCCCATCGAAATATGGATCATAAAATCTGATCCACGTATGATATTTCGTGGTATGTTTACAATTGGGTGTGTTGTGATTTATATGTATGATATTCACGGTTTACCCCAATAGTCTTCTTGGTCATCTATAATAGGTTTGAAATCATGCTACAATTGGATTAAGATTGGATTTTACAACCCTAGTTTAGGGGTGGACACCCCCACCCCTTGGACCGCCCCCACCCCCTTGGACACCCACCTGGACACCCCCAACCCCCTGAAGAGCCATGCCATCCCCATGGATAGCCCGTCCAACCCTGTGGACACCCCCCCCCCCCCCCCCCCGTGGATAGAACGCCCACCCCCTGGACACCTTGTACCCCCTGGACAGCCCCACCACCCCCGTGGATAGCCTGCCCACCGACCTCGTACCCCCCTAGACAGCCTTGCAATCCCTAGATAGCCCACCCAGCCCTTGGAAACCTTGTGCCCCCGGGACAGCCCCATCACCCACGGAAATCCCCCCCATGGACCCCCTAGACAGCCTCGTCACCCTCGTGGACAGCCCGCCCACTCCCCTGAACACCCCATATCCCCTGGTGACCCCCCCCCCACCCCAACCCCCACGGACATCTCGCCCACCCCCTAGACACCCTGTACCCCTGAATAGGCATGCCACCCTCGTGGACAGGCCGCCCGCCCACCCTATACCCCCTGGACAGCCTAGCCACCCCCTGGACAACTCGCCCACCCCCTGGACTGTGACGCCCCAGGTTTTATGAACTGGTTTATGTAAGAAGTGTTATGTCCTTATTAATGTCTCTTGTTTTATTCGTTTTGCTAATAAGGAATTAGAAATGAAA
Source organism: Viscum album (assembly GCA_963277665.1). Lineage (NCBI taxonomy): Eukaryota > Viridiplantae > Streptophyta > Magnoliopsida > Santalales > Viscaceae > Viscum > Viscum album. The sequence continues at coordinate 2,002,932,105 of OY728164.1, read as the reverse complement.
TAAAACATAGAGAATAAGGTAAACTGACATTTATTAAAACATTAAAACAAGACCCATCTAATTAAAAGTACCCTGCACAAGACCTAACACGGCCACAGCAAGACTACAAAGAACCAGAACACGGGCAATCGGATAGTCGTCATCTTCAGGATCCAACAGTGTGAAAAGTATAATCGCCAGAATCACCGCGCACGCACTCAGCACCAGGGGTATGAGGAGAGCCATCCGCCAAGGGTCCAGTGTTTTCAAATTATAAAACAACCTACCCCTTGCTTTTATAATGGACCTCTAAAAGGAATATGACCGTTTTTTTTTTGGACCGTTGGGTTCCAAGGGATAAAGTGCTTTTTTTATTAAAATTGGTCTTTATTATGCTTTTATAATATTATGGTATTACAATATTTTAATAAGTACAAAATATTAGAGTTATATCTTCAATTATTAAAATAAAATATTATTTTTACAAATGAATCTATTATGATCATGAAGATATTTATAAGATGGAAAACTTGGTCGAACATCAAGTCTACAGCGGTATCAGCAATAATTGGAAAAAAAATGTATTTTTTTTCGGATCTCTAAAACTGTGTGTTTTGAATTAGAAAAAAAACTACGTGTATTTTAAACATAATTCTATAAATCAACAAGTTATGCATGTTATAAATTGGATTTCAATGTTTATAAGATCATAGTGGTTATAAAAGTGTTGTATTAAAAAAATATATATATATTTTTTTTAAAAAGGAAAATAATAGATATATCAAATAGTATCATTTGTATACTTAAACTAAAATGGATTTTTGGATTTGGAAATTATGAGTTAAAAGTACTTAATATGTTTTATACAAATTCCAAATTTACCGGTTATATATATATATATATATTGCGAAGTATTATAAATTCCAATTTAGCATTTATTAAACTTTTTTTTTCTTTCACACTGTTTATACCCGGAGAGGCAGTTGCTGGCCGCGCGACGGTCTCCACCGTCTGATCTCAGCAGGGCAAATCTCGGCCGTTGTTGTGTTTTAAAAATGCTCGAAGCATCGCAGCCGTCCGATCACGCCCTGATCGAATCCGAGCCATCGCGTTTTTTTTACTGCTTCTCCGCGTCCTCTCCTACCTCGCGACGGGGACCCGCGAACCAGTACCTGGTTTGCCCGAGACGCCTCTTTCACCACTGCTCACGTTGACCCTCGCACACCCCCACCTCCATAGGACACCATAGGCTCGGCCTAACCTCCCTCGGACCGTCTTCCTTTAAGAACTGAGAAACCCCACTGTAAACAGGGACCTCCGGAGCCAACCCGCACCAGCCTCGCCACTGCCTCGCCGTCGCCTCGCCACCACGAACCACCTCCAGTTTCGCACCTCACCCCGTGCACGACCACACTAGTTCTGGCGCTACGCTGCTGGACACCAGGCCGACGCCTCGCAGCGTCTCCAAGTGGCCGCAACCTCTCCGGCCACCAAAGCTCCTCCCGATTTCTCCAGCTGAACCAGTAGGCCTCTCTGAGTCGGAGTGTCCTCCACAGCAAGGTAAGGGTGCCACGGTTATGTGTTTTTTTTTCCACCCCTAGTTCTCGGTTCAAGCTTTTATATACATGAGTTTATATATAAATACACACCTAATGGTTAAAGGTATATATATAAAACGTTATATACATATATATTCCATGCAAACCATACAGAATTAAGTTTCTAAGATTTCCTTATAATTCAGTATTTTATGATAAGAATTATACCTTTGAAAGGAGTATTTTAAAACAAGTCCAAACATGTACAATATTTATGTAAGCCTTATATATATGTAATTATATAATTTTATTAGTTATTTATTTCAATGAAAATCAGTTTTTTTTATTTTTACTTTGTCTATGAATAATATTAGATGCGAACCAGGTCTTTGTTTTAAGTGCAAACATGTAATAGTTGAAGTCGATGTTATATATATATTTACAGTTTCTTGAACACTAAAAACCCATAAGGTTTTGTTCCTTTTTTTAAAAAATAAATAAATGACAGATTGTTAGGGGTTTTAGTTTTCAAGTGAACCATGTTTAATTCATGAGAAACCCTATTATATACTTTGTGTATATATAACCCTATGTATGTATGTGTTTTTAAGATTTATATCTGAAAACCCTAGTTTCAAGAAATGGTTATGCATGTAGAATTTAAGTACCTGTCTATGCTGTTTTATATTTCTATGACTAAGGGTACTCCAATGAACTTGATTAAAGTCTCCCTTGAAATGATTTGTCTTTTTTTCAAAAGGATATGCCCTTGACTGTTTTAAACTTGCATTAAAAGGATATGGATTTAAGGGTTATGTTAATGTGTAGAAATCCTCTATTATTTTTATACCAAACTCGTTGCAATGATTTTTAGTGGGCAAAGTGTAACATCAAATTCTATGACTAGAGAAGAATAATAATTAATGAAAGGTATTATTTTTAAAGTGGTTTATTTCCAAGTATCGGAATTTTAAAGATTGCAAGTGTTTACTATTTTTATACCAAGTATGTCGCAGTAATTATTAGCGGATGGAGATTTGTTGCAAGAACTATGACCTGTGAAGTACAATATTTAATGCCAAGTAGTTCTTTTCCACGCACTGGAATTTTAGAAACTCATCATTTAATAACCCTTGGGAGAAATTCTCTCACATTCATCATTTTATGTGCTTAAATAATAGTTCTACACACATAGTATGCTTGCTTAACCATGCCTTCTTTTATTCCATATTTTCATGTTTATCTGTCACATCATGTATTTGTAAACCAGTTATGTAATTGTTACCTTATTAATATTATTCATGCATATGACTCAACATGAAGAGGAACTAAGAACTAATTACCCAAAGTGGTATGGGACACATTGGGTAATGAAGGATTTCAGTAAAGCATGAACGATGTGGCTCACATGATAATAAAGGCAAATTTAAGGGTGTGCCCTGATAGCGCTCCAATGCATTGGGTAATGATGTAACCACTAGAGATTATAATTTTCACGATACCATGGTGAATAACCTTGGTAATTTTCAAATGACACCTTGGGGATGGACCTTGGTGAAACGAAACGATTGTCAATATTAAATGTTGATGCCACATAATTCAAGTTATATAACAAGTTTTTTTTCCAAGATAAAGTTCTTTCATGACTGATGCCTTTAAGGTTTGTATAAAGTTCATAATTCCCTAGTTTGAAGTTTGAAGCATGCCTAGTGTTATCACTTAATAGAATAGTAACCAGCATATGAACGTTTAGTTGTTTCCTTGTGCGCAACTCTGATTATGCATTACTTTTAACTGTTTAAATTTTATGCTCAAGTAAATCACATGTAGTACTTGTTTATATCAACCATTATCACTCCTTCAAGAATTAACGTATTCGTTTCATGTTTGTCGTGAAAACTTTGATTAAAGCATTGTTATGTTTGTTGTGTTAAAATCTTTCTTAGTGGACGCTCAAACTCTTTTAAAAGAATGTTTTCAAATGTTACTGTATTTTAAATTCTTTTTAAAACCCCCTTACTGAGTATTTCAATGCTCACCCTATGTTTTGGTTTAAAATTTTCAGGTGTCAGCTTTTGTAAGATGGATGGTTTCAGAAGTTTCTGGTTTCCCAGAACCCGAACCGCACACGATCCTCTGTATGGGACATGATGTGTTGCAAACAAAGTGTATTTTATTTTAAGATAACACATCATGTTCAGAAGGCACCGGCTCCTATAGTTATCTGGGGTCGGGGTCTCTACAGTTGGTATCAGAGGTTCGGTTTGGATAACTCTGGAAAGCCAGAAACTGAAACAAAAATATATATGTATATGTATTTCAATTTTATTAAAAACTTGGTTTTCTTAATTTTCAGATGGAAAATGAAGGCACAAATCTCTTATCTCTCCCCACAGAGGCCCTAGAGACCATTGTGTCTTTAGCAAGCCGTGAGGACTTTCTAAACTATGCCCATATCCGTATGACATGCAAATACCTTTACGATGTATCGAACTCACCTCGAGTGCTTAGTCTGCACCAAGGGTTGGGATTGGATTACCTCCTTATGATAATAACCCAATTTCCCTCTTATGTACGTCGAGGAAGGTACTACGAGGGACTTTTCCGGATTTTCACGGCGGGTGAAAACTTTGGCACTATGCTTGATAACCCCTTTCAAGAAGCTGCTGCTGACGGAGACCTCTGAGCGGGCTACCTTTGTCAGATTTTAAACTATGGCTTCTGGGGTCAGTTGTTAGACTTCGGATGGTTAGAAGACGAGTCCACCCGATTGTCTTACAGACGACAAGTGTATGAAGATGTCTCTCAACTTCATGTCCCCCATGCTAGACTCACAAGACGTCATAGGTGTCCTCACGAGTTTTTCCCTGAATGCTCGGCCTGTGTTTGGTTCGAAGAGTTAGGGAGTTTTGCTTCTCTGTGTGGAGTTCGTTTAGTCAATGAGTAAGGGAAACTCAAGCACTAATAATAATGAACGTATGTTTATTGAAATGTTATCTTTCTCCTTTCCTTGTCCTTACCTTGTTTTTGCCCTTGTATGATTTTCAAGTAATGGAACTCCTGTCTTAAAACTTTCAGATGGAAGGACAAACCCACCTGTTATCTCTTCCCACCGAGATTTTGGAAATCATTGCGATCAAAACGTGTGAGGATGAGTATGACCCCTTCGCAAATTTGCGAAGAACGTGCAAGCAATGGTTTGAGATAACAAACGGTCCGGAGATTCTCCGCACCTGCCAGGGGAATGCCTCCATCTATTACCGCATTGGCTCTGCTCAGCTAGCCGGACGTGAACGACGAGGAAGTTACCACGAAGGGCTCTTTCTTTGTTTCACCCTAGGCCGAAACTTCACGGCCAGAGTGAAATTCCAGGAGGCTGCGTTGGAGGGAAATCTTTATGCAGCTTATATGCTCCAACTTCTCAGCTTTAGCCTGTTTGACCATATCTATGGCTTCGATATCCTCGACCGAGACATAATTCGGAAAGTTCTTCGAACGTTGGTCTGCAAAGACATTTCAGAACTTTGTACGGTTCGAGCTTCCCATTGGAGGCCTGAAAGCCCGGAACATAAGTGCTACCCCTCCTGTCTTAGGTGTGTGTGGATCAGGGAGCTGGAAGAAGTGAGCTTCGCTACGGGGATCCCTCTAAATACGCCTGTTGACCCTTTTTGTTGGTGGAGGTGGTAGGAACGTTTCTGAACCTTGTAGTGTCGTGAAATAAATTGCGAGGACGTAATTTTCTAAAGGGGGGGATAATGTGACGCCCCAGGTTTTATGAACTGGTTTATGTAAGAAGTGTTATGTCCTTATTAATGTCTCTTGTTTTATTCGTTTTGCTAATAAAGAATTAGAAATGAAATAAAACATAGAGAATAAGGTAAACTGACATTTATTAAAACATTAAAACAAGACCCATCTAATTAAAAGTACCCTGCACAAGACCTAACACGGCCACAGCAAGACTACAAAGAACCACAACACAGGCAATCGGATAGTCGTCATCTTCAGGATCCAACAGTGTGAAAAGTATAATCGCCAGAATCACCGCGCATGCACTCAGCACCAGGGGTATGAGGAGAGCCATCCGCCAAGGGTCCGGTGTTTTGAAATTATAAAACAACCTACCCCTTGCTTTTATAATGGACCTCTAAAAGGAATATGACCGTTTTTTTTGGACCGTTGGGTTCCAAGGGATAAAGTGTTTTTTTTATTAAAATTGGTCTTTATTACGCTTTTATAATATTATGGTATTACAATATTTTAATAAGTACAAAATATTAGAGTTATATCTTCAATTATTAAAATAAAATATTATTTTTACAAATGAATCTATTATGATCATGAAGATATTTATATGATGGAAAACTTGGTCGAACATCAAGTCTACAGCGGTATCAGCAATAATTGGAAAAAAAATGTATTTTTTCGGATCTCTAAAACTGTGTGTTTTGAATTAGATAAAAACTACGTGTCTTTTAAACGTAATTTTATAAATCAACAAGTTAAGCATGTTATAAATTGGATTTTAATGGTTATAAGATCATAGTGGTTATAAAAGTGTTGTATTAAAAAAAAAAATATATATATTTTTTAAAAAGGAAAATAATAGATATATCAAATAGTATCATTTGTATACTTAAACTAAAATGGATTTTTGGATTTGGAAATTATGAGTTAAAAGTACTTAATATGTTTTATTCAAATTCAAAATTTACCGGTTATATATATATATATTGCGAAGTATTATAAATTCTAATTTAGCATTTATTAAACTTTTTTTTTCTTTCACACTGTTTATACCCGGAGAGGCAGCTGTTGGCCGCGCGACGGTCTCCACCGTCTGATCTCAGCAGGGAAAATCCCGGCCGTTGTTGTGTTTTAAAAATGCTCGAAGCATCGCAGCCGTCTGATCACGCCCTGATCGAATCCGAGCCATCGCGTTTTTTTTACTGCTTCTCCGCGTCTTCTCCTACCTCGCGACGGGGACCCGCGAACCAGTACCTGGTTTTCCCGAGACGCCTCCTTCACCACTGCTCACGTTGACCCTCGCACACCCCCACCTCCATAGGACACCATAGGCTTTGCCTAACCTCCCTCGGACCGTCTTCCTTTAAGAACCGAGAAACCCCACTGTAAACAGGGACCTCTGGAGCCAACCCGCACCAGCCTCGCCACTGCCTCGCCGTCGCCTCGCCACCACGAACCACCTCCAGTTTCGCACCTCACCCCGTGCACGACCACACTAGTTCCGGCGCTACGCTGCTGGACACCAGGCCGACGCCTCGCAGCGTCTCCAAGTGGCCGCAACCTCTCCGGCCACCAAAGCTCCTCCCGATTTCTCCAGCTGAACCAGTAGGCCTCTCTGAGTCGGAGTGTCCTCCACAGCAAGGTAAGGGTGCCACGGTTATGTGTTTTTTTTTTCACCCCTAGTTCTCGGTTCAAGCTTTTATATACATGAGTTTATATATAAATAAACACCTAATGGTTAAAGGTATATATATAAAACTTTATATACATATATATTCCATGCAAACCATACAGAATTAAGTTTCTAAGATTTCCTTATAATTCAGTATTTTATGATAAGAATTATACCTTTGAAAGGAGTATTTTAAAACAAGTCCAAACATGTACAATATTTATGTAAGCCTTATATATATGTAATTATATAATTTTATTAGTTATGTATTTCAATGAAAATCAGTTTTTTTGATTTTTACTTTGTCTATGAATAATATTAGATGCGAACCAGGTCTTTGTTTTAAGTGAAAACATGTAATAGTTGAAGTCGATGTTATATATATATTTACAGTTTCTTGAACACTAAAAACCCATAAGGTTTTGTTCCTTTTTTTAAAAAATAAATAAATGACAGATTGTTAGGGGTTTTAGTTTTCAAGTGAACCATGTTTAATTCATGAGAAACCCTATTATATACTTTGTGTATATATAACCCTATGTATGTATGTGTTTTTAAGATTTATATCTGAAAACCCTAGTTTCAAGATATGGTTATGCATGTAGAATTTAAGTACCTGTCTATGCTGTTTTATATTTCTGTGACTAAGGGTACTCTAATGAACTTGATTAAAGTCGCCCTTGAAATGATTTGTCTTTTTTTCAAAAGGATATGCCCTTGACTGTTTTAAACTTGCATTAAAAGGATATGGATTTAAGGGTTATGTTAATGTGTAGAAATCCTCTATTATTTTTATACCAAACTCGTTGCAATGATTTTTAGTGGGCAAAGTGTAACATCAAATTCTATGACCAGAGAAGAATAATAATTAATGAAAGGTATTATTTTTAAAGTGGTTTATTTCCAAGTATCGGAATTTTAAAGATTGCAAGTGTTTATTATTTTTATAACAAGTATGTCGTAGTAATTATTAGCGGATGGATATTTGTTGCAAGAACTATAACCTGTGAAGTACAATATTTAATGCCAAGTAGTTCTTTTCAACGCACTGCAATTTTAGAAACTCATCATTTAATAACCCTTGGGAGAAAGTCTCTCACATTCATCATTTTATGTGCTTAAATAATTGTTCTACACACATAGTATGCTTGCTTAACCATGCCTTCTTTTATTCCATATTTTCATGTTTATCTGTCATATCATGTATTTGTAAACCAGTTATGTAATTGTTACCTTATTAATATTATTCATGAATATGACTCAACATGAAGAGGAACTAAGAACTAATTACCCAAAGTGGTATGGGACACCTTGGGTAATGAATGATTTCAGTAAAGCATGAACGATGTGGCTCACATGATAATAAAGGCAAATTTAAGGGTGCGCCCTGATAGCGCTCCAATGCATTGGGTAATGATGTAACCACTAGAGATTACAATTTTCACGATACCATGGTGAATAACCTTGGTAATTTTCAAATGACACCTTGGGGATGGACCTTGGTGAAACGAAACGATTGTCAATATTAAATGTTGATGCCACATAATTCAAGTTATATAACAAGTTTTTTTTTCCAAGATAAAGTTCTTTCATGACTGATTCCTTTAAGGTTTGTATAAAGTTCATAATTCCCTAGTTTGAAGTTTGAAGCATGCCTAGTGTTATCACTTAATAGAATAGTAACCAGCATATGAACGTTTAGTTGTTTCCTTGTGCGCAACTCTGATTATGCATTACTTTTAACTGTTTAAATTTTATGCTCAAGTAAATCACATGTAGTACTTGTTTATATCAACCATTATCACTCCTTCAAGAATTAACGTATTCGTTTCATGTTTGTCGTGAAAACTTTGATTAAAGCATTGTTATGTTTGTTGTGTTAAAATCTTTCTTAGTGGACGCTCAAACTCTTTTAAAAGAATGTTTTCAAATGTTACTGTATTTTAAATTCTTTTTAAAACCCCCTTACTGAGTATTTCAATGCTCACCCTATGTATTGGTTTAAAATTTTCAGGTGTCAGCTTTTGTAAGATGGATGGTTTCAGAAGTTTCCGGTTTCCCAGAACCCGAACCGCACACGATCCTCTGTATGGGACATGATGTGTTGCAAACAAAGTGTATTTTATTTTAAGATAACACATCATGTTCAGAAGGCACCGGCTCCTATAGTTATCTGGGGTCGGGGTCTCTACATGGACCACCCCAACCCCTAGAAATCACCCCACCCCTAGACACCCCTGATCCCCCTCGACAGCCCTACCACCCCTGTGGATAGCCTGTGCACCTCAATGGACACCCCTCCCCCATGGACAGCCCCCCCCCCCCCCCGGACACCTTCCCACCCCCCCTCAGACACCCCCCATCCCCCTCGGACACCCCCACCCCCTAGACACCCTTGACCCCACTGGACAACCCCTCCACCCCCATGGAAAGCCAGACCCGCCCCTATGGATAGCCTGCCCACCCCCCTGGACACCCTGTACCCCCCGGGACAGCCCCACCACCCCCCTGGAGATCCCTCCCACACCTTGGGCACCTCATACCTCTGAACACCTCATACATCTGGACACCCCCCCCCCACCCCACCCCCCTTGGAAATCCCCCCCCCCCACCCTCCCCCTGGACAACCCTGACCCCCCAAGATAGCCCTGACACCTTCGTGGACATCACGCCCACCCCCATGGATAGCTTGTACCCCCTAGACAGCCCCCCCCCACCCAACCACCCCCATGGACAACCCTCCCCCCTGGACACCCACCCAACAACCCTCCAGATACCCTCATCCCCCTAGACTCCCCCCCCCCCTTAGAAAGACCCCCCCCCCCCCCCGACACCCCCGACCCCACCGGACAATCATTCCACCCTCGTGGACAGCCCAACCACCCCCCGTAGATAGCCTGCCCACCCAGCCTGGACACCTTGTACCCTCTGTACAGCCCCACCCACCCCCGAGACACCCCTCTCACCCCCCTGGACACCATGTACCCCCTATATATCCCCCCCCCATCACACACACACCCCTAGAAATCCCCCCACCACTCTGGACACCCTTGACCCCCTTAGACAACCTCACCACCCATGTGGACAGCCCGCCCACCCACTAGACACCCCGTACCCCCTAGATAGCCCCCACCCCTATGGACAGCCCACCCAAATGGACACCCCGACCCTCCTAGATATCCTCCCACCCCCTGGACACCTTCGACCCCCCTGGACAGCCCTGCCACCCCCCCTGGGCACCCCGTACCCCCCTAGACACCCCCATCCCCTTGGGAAATGTATTTTATCACTCAAATTATCTACTAAAATATAAAATTTCTTTGATCTAAAATTTAATCAAATACTTAATAATTCTTATCCGCATGTGTACATGATCTTGTACACTAATTTATAGTTCTTCAAAGATATTTTGTCATAAATATAGTATTTTATTGTGTTTTATATTATGATTCTCATATAGAGTAGTGTGTCAATTGTGGTTTAATATAAAGTGAAAAATTCTCATTTACTTAAATATATTTTTGATGAAACTTCAATCATATTGAATTTCTTTTGATGAAATGGCTTATAATAAAAAAAATTAAAGAATGGATATAAGTTGTATGTATGAAACTGATTGGATCTCAAGATATTTTCAAAACAATTTGGAGAGCATTTTAGATTTTTCATTTCACAATGCTTCAGATAGTTTTCACACACACTAACCCTGTTACAAGTGTGCTGGGAGACCTTGGTTGAGCCATGAAGAAGTCAGCTACCACATAACCAAATTTGGTTTTCAAGAAAACTACTCTATGTGGTATCACAATGGGGATAAAATTAGATCCCAAATTGCTGATGATCCAAATGAGAGGACTGGATTAAATAATGTATTATATGACCAGTTTCCATTTATTAATCATCATTAAAAAAAAGGATTCTGACCCAATAAGATTTTGATATGAGCACAATGATGAGTCTAATGAAAATGATGATGTTTTCAGGGTGAAAAAATTGAATGATTCTACCACAACTCCAGTATATCGACAATGTAGTAAAATGAAAAAGTTGGAATTTTTAATATGATTGTTTTATGGGAAAACTATGTATGGGATTTATAATACTTCCATCGATTAAATTCTTACCTTTTTGAAGGACTTACTTCTATATGATACAGATATTCCATCAAACCACTATATGGATTGGAAGTTAGTTGAGGAACATGGATTTTCAAGAAACAAAATTCATGCTTAACTAAAAGATTGAAATTTATTCTACGAGGAAAATACTGAACTGAATGATTTTATAAAATGTGGCACATCATGCTGGAAGCCAAAAGCTGATGGAACACCATCTTGTGTGCCACAGAAAGTAATGTGGCACATTCCATTGATCCACAGACTCCAGAATCTTTTTATGTCTGATGAAATATCAATAAAAATGTGATGGAATGATACCGATAGAAAGAAGAATAATGATGAGTTGGTTCACCCTGCAGATGGATTTTCATGGTAGAGATTTGATGCTCGATATCCTGATTTTGTAGCTGACGTGCGTAATATGAGGTTAGGTCTTTCATGTGATGGTTTTAATCTATTTGGGAAGATGTTTATGTCGCACATCACATGGAAGATTTTTATACACATTTATAATCTTCCCCCATAGTTGTGTATGAAAAAACCTTTCACTTTCATGAGTATACCCATATATGGCCCTTCTGATCCCAGCAATGATATAGACGTATACATGAAACCATTAATAAAAGAGTTGAATGTTCTTTGGGATGTGGGTGTGTGCACATACGATGCATGTTCGAAAGAAATATTCCAGATGCGTGCAGAGCTTATGTGGATGATCAATGACGTTCATGCTTATGAAATGATGTATGGATGGAGCATGAAGGGAAAAATATCATATCTTGTTTTTATGAAGAATAAATGATCCAGAATACTGAAACATCATTGTAGTTTCAGTTTCATGGGACATCGATGATTCTTGCCAGTGGACCATCCATATAGAAATAATCATCAAGGATTTGATAATTCCAGGGAGAACGATGATCCACCTCAGCGTATATCTGGAACTAATGTTCTTAATGAATTGAAAGATTTCAGTTTTTCATATGGGACAGGTCAAATGAAATCTAGAAAGAGAAAAAAATGTTTCTATTAAAACCTATTACAATTGGAAGAAGAGAAGTATCTTCTTTGATTTTCCTTATTGGTCAACCAATTTTTTACGTCATTTATTAAACGTAATGCACATTGAAAAAAATATATGTGAAATGTTGCTTTTGATTTTCTAAATGTTAAGGGAAAGACAAAAGATGATTTATAGTCTCGGTGTGACTTGGTGGATTGGGGAATTAGACTGGAATTGCATCATGTGTGTATTAGTGAAAATAAATGGAAACTTTCATGTGCTTCTTATGTGATGAAACCTACAGTAAAAAAAGAAATTTCTGGAAGTACTAGAGACTATTAAAGTCCCTAATGTCTATTCATGCAACATATCCAAACAGGTCAATAGAAGAGAGTTGAAGCTAAAATCTTTGAAGACTCATGATTATCACATCATTCTACATGAGTTGATTCTAATAGAAATTTTGCCATATTTTTTCCAATAATATAAGGATGGATGTTATTCGGTTGTTCCATTTGTTTAGAGATCTTTGTGCTAATAATTTTTCCAAGTCTTTCTCGTAAAAAATGTTGGTAGATGCCCCATTAATTTTTTTTGAGTTAGAGAAAATATTTACTCCATCATTTTTCACATGCATTTTCCATGTGACTGTCCATATTCCAACTAAAATACTTCTCATATGACCTATTTCTTTTTTTTATGTATCCAACTGAAATAAATATGTACACATTAATGTCTTATGTTCATAACAGGAATCATCCCGAAGGTTTTATTGTGAACGGTTACTTGGCTCAAAAATGTATAGATTTCCTCTCTATGTATTTTTCTGATCATACTACAAGAAAGAAAATACCAATGAGAAATAAAGAAGAATAGTATGAGAAAATTGAACCCATTTTTCCATCCCTTCCACAAATAGGATGAATTCTTGGATCATATACATTGACGACATTAAGCCTTGAAGAGTGGGAGATGGCACATCGCACTGTTTTGTTCGACTGTGACTTGTTTGATGACTATATATTATAAGTAAATTTTATATTTATATCTTATATATATATATATATATTAAACTATTCCTATTTTTATCTACAAGAAACATAAAGTGATGATAAATAGAAATTATCATTCTTTATCTTTGAGAAGGAGGGAGACTTTGCATAGCAATGAGTTTTCTGCTTGGTTAAAATTGAAGGTAATAATATTTATATTTAAAACAATTAAAACAATAATTAATTAAGTTTAATATTGATTTATATTTCAGTTATTGTGTTTCCTTGCTGACTCTGTCTCTGAAGAAATAAGAGCTTTGGCTTTTGGTCCTATTACCGTGGTTCATGACTGTAAACCAATTGTTATCAATGGGTACAGATTTATTATCACTGAACGAGAAAAGAACAAGATAACACAACATGATGGTGTTATGGTTACTTCCACAATAGACTATTATGCTAGTGCATCATATAGTAGACCCTGATTTGAAAATGTAGGTTATTACGGAGTCGTTGAAAAAATTATAATATTGGATTATTATTCTCATGGACGAGTCACGCTGATGAAATATAAGAGGATGGATTCGATGAAGAGGCAGGGAACATTTATTGATGATTGTGGATTTCGAGTAATTTATATGACTCGCACTCTTGATACTGATGAACAATATTTATTGGCATAAATGATGAAACAAATTTGTTATGTCAAAGACCATCTTCGACCAGAATTTTGTGTCATTATTGAAGTAATTCCAAGACATATTTTTGTTGATTTTGATGATGGAATTGACACTATACCTACTTCCATTAGAAATGATCCACTTATTACTTTTTATGACTCCAATAGCTCAATTTTCAGAGTTGACAGTGAACCTGAAGTTGTGGTGGGAAATATATAAAATCATCTATTCATGTTCTCAATTCTTTTGGTTTACCTCGACTTGGGCTGTTAAGGTTGGTACTATTCCAATTGATTTAATATTGATTAAAAATATGTTATATCTGACTTGACCGTTACATCTTGTATGATTTATTGACTTCATTCTCTATTTTTTCAAGCCCACCTAAAATAATGGTTAGTTAAATTTTCCATGAATACCCCTATTCCCTCTCATTTATTTTGTTTTTTGGGTTAAACATTAGTTATCATTTTCTATTTAATTCCATATATGTTTTCAAATGTAGGAAATGAAACCAATTGAAGAGAGGTGACAAAAACAGATTATGAACAAAAATCGTCGCATGACTGAGCTGGGCATTCCACCACTAGTTCTGGTGGTGAGTATTTTATTTCAAATATATATATTTAAATAATATAAACTGTCATGTGATTAATTTTTTTTTAACATTTTTTCTGGATCCAACTATTAGAGAATAGTTATTAGATGAGAAGCCTAGTAGTGGTTCTAGTACTCATGGTGTTCATATGAGGGGGGTGGTACGAGAGCTAGATGATCTGGTCAGCATACCCGATTAGACCCCGCCCCTCCCACTCACATACCATCCATCCCACATGATAATCCCAGTGTGTCATTAGGGTCACCTAGGATATTTAGGCCTCCCATTTTTTCACCATTGTTTACATCTGGACCACTCCACCCATCTATACTATATCCGATGATGATTCCCACTACCCATCTAGCATTCTTCCATCTATCCCTGCCATTTTCTTTTACTTCTGCTTCCTTCTCTCTGATCTTTTATATTCCATCTGTTTAGAATCCTTATCCTATAAGGTTTGTCCCAATGGAGAATATATTGGGACCCACTCCATCTGTACAGGGTGTTCCTTCAGTTTCTACAGATCCAATGGCGTCCATTGATCAGACTACCGCAGGTATACTTGTATAACCCAAACAAATTTGTACATCATTTTTTATTTTCATTATAACATTTATTGATAAAATATATTTTTTTCTTTCATAAAATATACATATACTAATATTAGGTGGGGGAAGGGGTGTAAACACATGTGTGCGGTGTGGAACTGTCGCACGTAGTTAATGGTGGAGTATAATGAAGATAGTCAGATGATTGAAAAATCAGGGAAACAATGTCGGAGTTTTTTTGTGAGGCTTTCCAAATACTCCGACATCATTTATGTCATCCCTCCATCATAGAGACAGCTACCAAATGAAGTCAAGGATAAATCTTGGACAAATATATGGGTAAAAAAATATGTTGTATTTAATGCAAAATATTAATTTTTGTAATTATATGAATTAATATTTTGGTGTCAGTTGTGGTTTAATTTCCCTGATGGTGAGGGTGCACGGCCTACACATCTAAAGGATTTAGGTGAGATTTGAAGATCTTATAAGCATGAGTTGTACATTGGATAGCATTCTAGAGTGGGCACAGAGTTAGAGGCGGTTCCTATCATGGATTATTTTCCATTGGAACAGTATTGACAGATGATTACTTATTGGGTGACTAGAAAATTTACTGTATTAATCAAATTAGAGGTATTTAAATGAAAATTTTCATGTTTTTTTTAATACTAATTATTGAATTTTAATTAGGATTCATTTGGAATAAATAAAAAACATTTATGCTATGAAATAAATCCACACATTGGGACGTATTACGATGCCAGATCATGAGAGGCAGCAGTTATGACAATTTATAATCTTTCTTTATGACTTTCACTTTCTATTTATTCCTCCATAATTTATTCGATTTCTAAAGTTGTTATATAATTTTAGTTATGAAAGTACTGTTTTTTTTTGTATCCTATTTTTAACTATGGTTTCCTATATTCAATGTCATTGTAGAGGCATAAATAGAATATAGAAGGATGTGTGCCTCGAGAAAAACTGTTTTTCTTGAGTAGAAAGAATAAAGAGGGAAGTGCGGCTAATGAACCGACTCAGCAATAGATTGTAAGTTTTACTTTATAAATTTTAAATTTTAATATCTATTTTGTAACTTAATAATCTATTTATATTTGTAACATGCTGCTTTAGAGGCCCTTGATTCCCAAGAACTTGAAAATTTTGGGCCAAACGATCACTTACATCGGGTGTTGGGAGATGAGCACCCTGGTAGAGTACGTTGTTGACCTGGGAGGAGTATAGTTTGGATGAGGTATTAGCCCTCCTTAGGTATGAGTTGTAGTGCCATCGAGTTGCAGCAGGTTAGGGCATAGGAATAATAGGCTGAAAAAAGGGCTATAGAGATAGCATAATAGTCTCCTAAGGAACACACTATATTTATGAAACTGATGGAAGTTTTACATCCAACACTTCTACCATAGGTCAGAACTACTTGTGATAGATGTATATAAATGATGTGTTCTATATATGGTGCATCAGGTGGAATTTCTAGTGGTGTTCGAGATGATGGTGAGGAGGAGGCCGAGGCAAAGGAGGGCAAGGAGGAGGGCGAGGAGGAAGACAAGGCGGAAGAGGAGGGCGATGAGGAGGTCAAGGCTGAGTACGAGGGAAAGGAGGAGGGTGGGGATGATGATGGGGAAAATGATGAGGACGAGGGTGAGGGTGATTATGATGGTGATGATAGTGATGGGATGAAGGAAAGACTGATACGTTACATTTTTGACTCATATTACTAACCATTGATGAGTATTGATTAGTTGTTCCTGAATATATGTGTGATTAGGTAGGTCACATTATCTTTATTTTTTTATCTATAAATAATAAAACATGACTTGATGATTTTTTGTGACTGAATCACCCCTCCTCTAGATAGCCCCCCCCCCCACTCCTGGACACCCTGTATCCCCTTGGATAGCCCCACCACCCCCGTGGACAGCCCGCCCACCCCCTGGAAAGTCCCTCCCCGTGTCAACATCCCCCCCCCCCCACCCCCCTAGAAACCCCCTACACCCATGTACAGCCCCGACCACCCCTGTGGACAGCCAGACCACCCCCCCTGGAGATGTCGGCCTCCCCTGGACACCCTTACCCCCCGGGGATGGCCCACCCCCCCCCCTGGACAACCCGCCCACCCCCCCCCCCCCGAGACACCCTCTACCCCTTGGACAGCCCACCCACCCCCATCGACCGCCCGCCCAACCCCCTAGAAAACCCATGATAAGGTCAGGATCTTACACACTGAAAAGGGGAGGGGAAAAATCAATGATATTTTTTTCTTTAATTATCTATTCTATTGAAACAATCTTTGCCTCATGTTAAATAATTATCACTTTTCTAAAACAAAAAAAAATCACACTTCCACATGAACTAAATTATTTAAATGGTTCACTACTCAACAAGAATAGTTGCATCCATGTTATGGTTTCAAAATAATGCAATACCACACAATTCATAAGAAAAAATATTTTAATGTGGATAAAATCAAGTTTTATATACACTTACAGTTATGTATATATATGATAAATACAAATTTTCATGTGATTATTTTAGAAAAGTGGTGTTAGACATGTTTTTGTAACTTGTTATGAACCTTTCACTAATTTATTTAAAATATGTTACTCTTATTTTTTTTACTTTCACTTTTGATAACTCTCGAAAAAATACTTCACTCCCGTGGATAGCCCACCCACCCCCCCCCCTGGACACCCCCTACACCCGAGATAGCCTAGACACCCCCATGGATAGCCCGCCCACCCCCCTGGACACCCCCACCCCCCTGGACACCCCTCACCCTCTGGAAACCGCCACCCCAAGAAAGCCCCCTACCCCCTGGACACCCCCCCCCCTAAGACACCACCATGCCCCTTAGACACCCCCTAAACAGTCCCCCTCCCTATACGAACACCACCCCACCCCCCCCCCCCACCCCCCACCCCCTCGGACACCCCCATAGATAGCTCCCCCCCCCCCCACACACACACACACACCATGGACACCTCGTACCCCCTAGACAGCCCAATGACCCTCGTGGATAGCTTTCCCACCCCCCTGGATAGCCCCTCCTCTTGTAGATATCCTCCCCACCCCCTGGACACCCCGTAACCCCCCCCCCCCCCCCCCCCGGACAGCCCCTCCCACCCCCTAGACACCCCATACCCCCTTGACAGCCCCGTCCACCCCCATGGATAGCCCCGCCCACCCCCTAGACAGCCCCGGCCACCCCCTGGACAGCCCCGCCCACCCCCTGGACAGCACCACCCACCTTCCTAGACACTCCTACCCCCCGTGGATAGCCCCGCCCACCACCTGGACATCTCTACCCCCCGTAGACAACCCACCCACCCCCATGGGAACCTCATACCCCACTGATATCCCCCCACCCCCGTGGACACCCCCTACCCCCTGGATAGCCCCCCACCCCCATGGACAACCCCTCCCACCCCCTAGACACCCCTGACCCCCTAGACAACCATGACACCCCTATGGACCGCCCCCACCCCCTAGATATCACCCACCCTCGTGGACACCACCCCACCCCCCCCTTGGACAGCCCCCCAACCCCTGGACCGCCCCCACCCCCCTGGACACCACCCCACCCCTTAGACCCCCCCCCTACAATTCCCCCCCAACCCACTGGACACCCCCATGGATAGCCCCACCACCCCATTGGATATCCCCCCCTCCCCCCACCAGCACCCTAGACAGCCCACCCACCCCCCCCCCACTCCCCCACCCCCATCCCCCTGGACACCCCCACCCCTCTAGACACCCCTAACCCCTTGGACAGCCACCCAAAACCCATGAACAGCCCCCCGACCGCCTGAATTCTGAATTGAATTCTTTATGTATTTAATTAACTTTTGAATTATGTGTTAATGGTGTATGGGTATACTTGTTTAATGTGTATACTTTCTATATTTCCCTTATGAATTATGTGTTAATTCAGTATGTGTGTAGAGGGTAATTAAATACATAATTGGAGGTATTCAGATTTATGTTTGATTTGTGTGTTGGATGGATTTTGTATGAATTCATACAAAAATCTGAAAGAATTTATACATAATTCAGTATGAATTCAGACAGAATTCTATATGTATTATTAAAGGTATACTTGTTAATGGGGTATTGTGTTACTTGTTGTATGTGTATATATTATGTATATATTCTATTTTCTATGAATTTTTCAGCCCTGCTAGTGGAATTGATGCAGCTCCATAGGGGGGCTGCTAGTGGAATTGATGCAGCTGCACAGGGGAGGCCAGCAAGCCATCTTGCTACTGCAGGTATCAAGCCATCTTGCTACTGCAGGTATAAAAAAGATATTCCAATGGTTCACAACCATTGGTATATGTGTAAAACCAGAACTTATACAAACGGTTTCCATAAAACCATTGGTAAAAGAATATTCCAATGGTTTGTAAATCATTGGCATAGATAATTTTACTCGAGCTTTACCAACGGTTTTCCACAAACCATTGGTAAAAGTCTATACCAACGGTTTCCATAACCGTTGGTATAGAGATACTTCATGCTATTAATCATGGTTTAAAACTGTTGGCAAACATATATACCAACGGTTTATTGGAACCATTGGTATATACTGATTTTTTCAGACATACCCCAACAGTCTATCCCGACGACTCAAGACCCAATGGTTTGGACAACCGTTGGTATAGTTTATACCAATGGTTTTCCGTCCTTTACCAACGGTTTTAAATCATTGGCAATGCTAATATTTACAGTAGTGTGAGTTATGGTGCGCGACTCAAGAACAATTTATAGAACCGCACAACAAGCGCGCAATGTGACCCTACAAGCGAGTAGTACTAGCTGGCACAGTTTGGGCGCAGTTTGCTCAACCGTGCATCGGACTATAAGCGAGCAATTCAACTACCCCGATTTTTGAAATAAATAAATGAATTAATTTAAATGGTAAATGTAAAAAAACAAAGTAGGTTAAATTAAATTAAACAGAATTTTATTAAAATTTTAATAATGTTGACCACGAAAAACGCATCCCAAAAGTTTTCCAAATTCTCCCATAGATTATTCCAGAGCGTATCCCATTCTTCAAGATTCAATTTGACTGGTCGTGGAGCCCAAACGGAGTTATGGATCAGAAGTTATGGTTGTTCCAAGTCGGGCTATTGGAAATGGACATCCAGAACTGTTTTGGGGCGATGTATGGATTTGCCCGTAAAAAAGGAGTCTCGCAGGGAAACCTATTTGCACACTCGGAATATTACACGCCCATCCTTGCGCATGCGGAATATTATGTGCCCATCTTTGCGCGTGTGGAATTTTACACACACTGCCTTGCGCGCGTGGAATTTTACGCGCCCCGCCTGGCCTGCTGAAAACCCTCGGTGCGCGCGAAATTTTACACGCACCGACTCCTGGGTTTCTGCCTATAAATACAAGTTCACCCCCGCCCCCCTTCTTCCAGAGTACCCTAGGTGTCGGCTGCTGCTCTGATGTGCATAAGTCTGAATATTTCTCACCCGCGTGTGAAACCCCCCATCGGGAGCGCAAAACAACCCTTTTGCGCGTAAGAGGGCCACTGATCCCAATTTTGCACACAAAGCATAATTTTTGCGCGCAATAGTGCCGTTGGGCCAAATTTTTCATGCACTGGTGTTGCACCCATATCACACACCATTCCTTCCCTATTGCATGCTCAGTGCCACTATTGCACGCCCGCGACCGGTATTGCACACCTGGTACCACTATTGCACGCCCGTGTTCGGTATTGCGCGCCCGCCTCCCCTTTTGCATACCCGTATCTTGTTTTGCGTGCCCATCTCCCCTATTTCGCGTCGACCCAATGTTTTCCGCGCAACAGCCTCAGTTGCGCGCACGCCTGCCCTATTTACGCACAATAGTGTCCAGGCCTACACCCGTTGGTCCATACCACAGGGCATGCGGCCCCGCACCCCCGCTTCGGGTCAGTTCCGGGCTACGGTCTCGAACCTATGAGTCAGTCCCTTCACCACCATCACTGATCCAATTGAAAAATGGAGAGTCGCAGCGTGAACTTTTCGAGCTGGGACGTTGGGATTTTCCATTGCGCCCTTATGCACACCCAACTTCCACCTATGGAATACCATGATTCCAGATACTCCTTCACACACCATGAAACACCTTGAGTAGACGTATTCCTCTTGGTTTATTTCCCATGTCGTGAGTTGAGATTCTCATCATTTATTCCCTTGATTCCCTTGAGTCAAATCATTCCTCAACCAACTCATCCAAACTCCATTACCTGACTTCTATGCCAGGTCAAACCATAACGGCCACCCTTGCATAAGACCCAACACCATCCATTGTTAGGTGCCTTATGCCTAACAGTCCTATCTACATGACCTTAAACTGTAGTAATCCCTATCATTTAATAATTTGATGCCTCTTGTTCCAAATAAGGGATGCCTTATGTGAAAAGGATAAGATGCCTCATGTTGTGATGGCAGTGGCATAATTTCAAGAGGGTTGGAATTCGTTCAAACATTCCATCACTCCACCTCATGCTTTGTGTGTCCTTCATTCAGATATTTGTCCACTTTCATATCTAAAGGGACCCCCTAAAGGCCTGGTCCCATGCCGCATCGGCTCACCTACGATCCTGGTCCAACACCCTGGAAGACTTTGGACAACACTTCGAGTCGGGTTCTGTGTTTCGAACACAGTCAGCAGTCGACCCTCATTTTTTTGTCCCCATTTCAGGCTAACGCAATATGGATGCTATGTTTTGAACATGGTCAACTGTTATCCTCTATCGTCATGCCACCCTCATTGTGTTCCAAATGTCAGTCATGTGATTCACACTTTTTATCTCCCTTTGTTCCGACTGATTCAAATTCCCTTGGCGTTATCCCGCTTGTGCACTAGCACATAGGTGAATGCCTCAACCCACCAGTGGTTTGGGATGCCCTCTTGGCCAGACATGAAGAAGAAATCACGAGCAGCATCCTTGTGTAAGCCCCATCCACCATTACCGCTCCATAGCGGCACCCAGGCAGCTTCAAAGTGTAAGCCCCATCCACCATTTTTGCTCCATAGCGGCACCCAGTAAGCTTCCTTGCGTAAGCCCCATTCACCACCATTCATGGACTCACCTCTGCGTTGTGATCCTCAGGTCTATGCTACCTATTATTTCTCACACCAAGAACGAATCACGTGGTCTTAGAGTGAGCACCGACCATGACTAACCACCATGTTTTTCCTCATAGTGTAAGCCCCATACAACCATGGGCCGCCTAAGAGTGTAAGCCTCATACCACCATGGTCCGCCACAGAGTGTAAGACACATACCACCGTTGGCCACCTCAATGTGTAAGCCCCATACCACAATATGCCACCTCAAAATGTAAGCCCCATACCACAATGGGCTACCTCAGAGGGTAAGCCTCATACCACCATGGGCCGTCTCAGAGTGTAAGCCCCAAACCTCATCCCGAACTATGGGGACTTTGATCCTTCTCAAGGAAAGGTACGTAGGAAGCCTCCACGATGTTCAAGCCCACACCTGGTTGTTTTGACCATCAGTTCACCAATACCTTGGGTCGTCTCAGAGCATAAGAACCAAACCCCATACCAAACTACGAGGACTTTGATCCATGTCAAGGCATGGTACGTAGGAATCCTCCACGAGGTTCAAGCCCACCATCCATCAGGTCCCCAGGTCCACCTTCACGTTTGTTTACCAACACCATGGGCCACCTCAAATAATAATCCCTCAATGCCACTGAACTATGTGGAATTTTATTCCCTACCATAGGGATACGTAAGAAGCCTCCATGAGGTTCAATCCCATCACTCATGTCTCATCATGATCTCTTTCTTGAGCCTATGTGTCTCGGGAAGCTCATTCCCCAACCCAGAGGTTCCATTTCTTCTAGGTCCCAACCATGCGTTCATTCTCATGAGTCACCTCCTCAGGTGTCCCATCATCCCACCGAACTACACATATTTTTATTCCCTACCATAGGGATACATAGGAGGTCTCTTCGAGGCTCAAGCCCAACTTCATTGTCTCCCTAGTGATGGTCATATTTCATTCCCTCTCCACTTCATTCATTCATCCATCACCCATCCCGATTCTTACCCGGGAGGCCACATTCCAGTGAGATCATGCCATTCATCCCAGTTTCTCTCATTACGGTGCCCAGGTAGCTAACCATGCCTAAGCCCCAGCATGTCTTTGGGTCGTTGTCATTTTTGTACACCCCAAATCATCACCCCTTAGAACTACGTGGGTTTTGATCCTTGTCCTCTACACAGGGTACGTAGGAAACCTCCATGAGGCTCAATCCTATCCAATGGTAAACATCGGTGTCCCACATTATGGGGTGACCTCTCCCTGATCCACCATCAGTGGTGTTCAGATCAGCCATTACGGTGTGACATCTCCCCTACATGGGGTGCACCACCTTGGATCTGTCCTCATTGGGCGTTCTGATCCATTCAACTTCCAGGTGTTCCCTCCTTGGGATGTACCAATATGATCTATCTCTATGGGACGTTCTGATCACTCTCATTCCATCTCCGTAAGACGTTAAACTCACGACCTACATCGTGTTAAACATGAGATGCCTGTGGAAAACCTTAGAAGACACGCCCTTGGCGTAACCATCTCTGGTGGATGTTAAACTCGCAGTATACCCTGTGTTAAACATGGGAAGTTGAGGAAAACCTCATATACATGCCTATGGAATATGATTCCCTGTATTCGACGTGGGATGCCTCGTCTTATACACCCTTTAGATGCCCACTTATGAGTAAGAATATAGGTTCTCCAATGTCCACGCATCCAGAGATGCCCCAGCATGCCTAATGTTGTCATCTACTCCGATCGAAGGTTTCTACCATGTCTGGACCCCATGGAATGTGCTGACAGAAGTATTGTAATTGACCGGAATCCATGAAGACATGGCAACAGGAACGAGATTCATGAACCACGACTTAATCTATAATGGAGACCCGAACAAGGTGACAATCTCCGAGGAGGAATTCACGGAAGGAAGAACTGACATCCCATAATCCCGTTTTGATGAAGGAGCAGACATCCTTGAATAAGGAGCGGATGTCTCCCGTCTTTGGAATGCGGGAATGCGGGGCTAAAGCAGCACATCCTCTGTGTGACGGATGCGTGTGCCCCAGCGAAAGCATCAGAAATAAATAATAATAATAATAATAATAACAATAATTTGATTTTAAATTTTAATAATAATAATAATAATAATAATAATATTATTATTATTATTACATTAAACGAAAAAAAAGGGAAAAATCCTAATTCTCGGGCGAGCGTGGAAGGGAGAGCAAAAAAGCGGGAGCCGGGTGCGAGTGGTGGGGCGAGGCGTCCAGTCGGAGAAGTGGCGTGGCTGGAGCGGGAGAAGGCCAAAGGGGGGATGGGGATCCGGTTGCGTGAAGGCGGACGAAGGGGAGGGGGAAGGCATCTTGTTCATGGTACTAGGAAAGGGGTGACTTTAATTATTATTTTGGGTTTTAGAATATTTTCCATTGTTGCACGGTTATCCTGTGAAATTAGGACTAACTGCACGGCGCCTTCATGGACTCTCTGGTGAGAGGGAGTTATGGAACATGATTCTTGTGTAGTTTATAGAATTGCGTGGTAAGCGCGCGATGTGACCCTGCAACCAGATAGTACTGGGTGGCGTGATTCGGGCGTAGTTTTCTCAATCGTGCGTTGGACTGCAGGCGAGCAATGCAACTACCCTGGTTTTTGAAAAAAATTAATTAATTATTTTAAATGGTAAATGAAAAAAAACTAAGTAGGTTAAAGTAAATTAAACTGAATTTTATAAAAAATTTACTAATAATAATAACAATAACATGATTTTTTATAATAATATTGTTATTATTATTATTATTATTATTATTATTATTATTATTATTATTATTATGACATAAAACGAAAAAAAGGAGTGAAACCCTAATTCTTGGCCATCCCCCCACCCCCCTCCCTAAACCCTGTGCGAGCCACCCTCCCCCCCCCCATCCACCTACATGCTCCCAGAGCCCCGGCCCCCCTCAGGCCTTCTCCCGCACCAACCATGCCGCGCCTCGGGCCGGCAGCCTCACCCCACCGCATGCACCCGGTTCCTGCCTCCATGCTCACCCCTACGCGCTTTCCTGAGACCCCGTACACCCTACCATCTTCGGTGCTCACCGCCCAGCTGGCCTCCATCTGTCATGGCCCTCATCAGGTGCAACCTCTCCCCTCTTATTCAAGCGCAACCTCCCCCGTCTGGTCAGCTTCCGATCGCCGCCCTCCCCCTCCCCCCACCCCCAGTTGTCTCGCGCTCTAGCTAAGCCCCACATGCCTCCCGCTTGACCGACCTGCGTGAACCCCTCCTTCAACAGTAGTGTCTCCTCCAGCTGTTTCCCCCACCATGTGGATAGGTTCTCCCTCTCGTAACTATTCCTCCAACATAGAGGTTTTCACACTTAGATTTCATTTTTTGGTCCAACCCGAATTATTAGGGTTGAGGTGCATCTTTTTTTTACATTAGGGTGTGAGAAAGGACCACAAGTCTCGACTCATCCATCCGTTAAATGTTTCGTCACTTTAGCATATGTTTGAGTTAGGTGTTACCTTGATTTTCCTTTCCGATTCAATTTATTTGATGCTTTGGTGTTTTAATAAAAGGATATATATATAGTTTTCATAATGGTGTTGCATGTCATTTGATTTGTTATTGTGTTTTTATGAAAGTTGGATTTGATAAAGATAGTTTTAAATCAATTATTTATTTTTTTCATATACACTTTCACTTGTCTTAACAAATTTATGGGCATTTTTTACACGTTTAATATGATAAAGAGTTTTTACTAAAGTTGGAAAATTCTTGTTTGATAAACTCTTGGGGAAGTTGAGTTTCACATGACTTTAGAAACATTTTGGAAATTTCTTTGGAAAGTGTATTTTGGGAAAGTTTTGTTTAGTGTGTGGACCTTAAGAAATGTGTGTTTGGTTGGTTGTTTGAAAATGGATGTGGGTGTGTGTTTGGCATAAAGGGTTTTTGGCACTTTTCATAGGGTGACATGTTTTACTCAATACTGAAATGAAAAAAATGTTTTAAAGGGGAATGTCGTCTGAAACTTTGAAATGATTTGAAAGGCAAAAAAGTAATTTTCAAGGGTTTGAGTATTCAGTTCATTTTAAAGTGGGATCCACATGTAAAATTGGTGAAATTGTGATGAAATACTTTGTCATATTATTTTAAAATCTTTTGTTGTTTGGGTAAATGATTTATTAAATTATTCTTAGAATGTAAACCATGGGTGCAAGGTTTGTTTATGTATGTCTAGGATTGGTTTCAAAGTGAATGGTAACTTTGTGAAAATGGTCCATCTTTTCTAAATTATGTTTGGGTCCCTTTGTATGATTTATTGGTCTGGTTATAATATATTCATTAAAACTTTTTTTTATTTGAAATGTGATTTTCTGTGAGTTTGAGGAAGTTAAAAGCTTGTTTGATATGGTATACTTGGAAATGGTTTCAGAAATGATTTGAAACTATTTTTGTAAATGTATTTGGGTGTGTAAACTTGACGGTCCATGTGGCGTTGTACTTCTGAAGGTGATTCCTTGTGGTGATTTTTGAAAAGAATGTGATTCAAAAAATGTGAATGCCCGGTTGGAAACTTAAGGTGTTTTAAAAGATGGGTTGAATGCTTATGTGATATGACGGCCTGGTTGACACTTTGTTAATGTGTAATGATTGAATGTGTATTTGGGGGTCCTCCTGTCTAGGGTAAGCCTCTATGGGTGAATGCACATGTTGCGTCCGTGTTTGGGGAAGGCAAGTGTAGTGAGATGAGTCACGCATGTGAGGGCCTTCTTACTTACACAGTATTATTGTAACCACCATGGGTTCTTGGGCATCTTATAGTTGATCGAGTGATGGTTTCTTATCAGCCCTGATTAGACGGGTTGGTACCCACTAATAGGTGTATAAGCCATATGGGGAGGTCCGCTGGTTTTTATTTTCGTGAGGGCGGCCAGTTAGTTATAGACTTAGGATTTTCACCATACACCGGTAGGTGGTTCTGAACCAAGTGCATCCAGGGGTCTTCTATGGATGTTCAGTATCACCCTTGGTTACTGGATTATTTACATTTTCTGTTTACTTTCCGTTGCACTAGTTTTTTTCATTTTACACTTTTACTTGTTTTACTCTAGCCTAGCTCTTGTATATTCTATTTTGGATTTTATTTATAAAATGACAAATGATTTTTGAAATGATATGTAGAATGTGTTGGGTATTTAAATGGAAAAAACATGTTTCTTATTTTCAAATGTGAAAACCCTACTTTTGTATTTGTATTCCAAACTTGTGTCATTGGAGTTTTTTTGGGAATGGTGATGCCTGGATTCTGTTGTTATATTTAGCATCCCTACTAAGCATCTCGGTGCTCATGCCTATCATATTGTTTCAGTTGTAGGTTCAGTTCTTTTTCAGGATCTTCGTTTAGGTGCTCTATGATTGAGCAGGCTTGACTCTGAGTTGGGTGGTGACCTAGAAGGTCACAATGAGGTATGTTCAGGTTTTTTTCTTCTTCTTCTCGCTAAAAGTTTACATTTTTATCATCAGTTTTTTATCTCTTTATCTATTTTTCATAGTCCAAATCATTCCCAATGGTTAAATTTTGATTCCTGACACTGGTTTCTAGCCCCTGGGGATCAGAAACGCCCTTTGGTCTATGTCCCGGACTGGCTTGGGTGACCGGATCAGGGTCAACCCGGGTTGGTTAGTGACAAAATGGTATCAGAAAGAGTCCCTTGTTATTTGGGGTGTCTGGTAGATAGAGACTCAGACTTCCGGGACTTGAGAGGTAGGTACAGGAAAGATGTCAGGAACCCTCACCCATTATGAACCTCGAGTTTCTAGGAGTAGTTTGGGTTTTGAGTCTTCTTCTTTTGTTTTGGGATTGAGGCATGAAAAATGGAGGTGGACCAGTGTCATTTCATGACCTCACATGGAGTAGTGACCCACATAGAGTTTGATTGTACGGTTGATCTTCTCCTATTCGTTTACATTTTTTGGGTGTGGCTCACTACCATGTCTCCATATTAAGTGTAACTACTAGTTCCTCGTCCCGGAGGTTTTTTTGTAAGTTGGGATTTGTTTTTCTTTTGATTGATTTTGGTGTGTTTTGAAAATGAAAAGGGGAAATGATATTTGTATAATTGAATTTGGTTTGAAAAGTGGGTTTTGTGTTTGGAAAGTGGCCTTGAAGGATGGCGGTTTTGAAATCTAAAATGGAAAGGGGCTTTTTGAAGAGTAATTTTTTAGTTTTGTTTGAATTTTCGTGTTTCTTTTGAGCTGGTTGTTTTGGATGAAGGCACTTTATTTGATGTTGTTTCAACTTGATATCAGTTTTGGCTCTATGTTTTATATGTTGTTCATAAAATGTCGCCCAGATATTTTGCCATGGTTTTAAATAATTAATGCCTAGTTTTTGGTCCTTATAGACACTACCTGACCTTCACAGTGATCGGGGTCCATTAAAGGAAATAGAGTGGATTGAAGAGCTCAAGCGTGTCTTCTGGGTATTGGGAACTCCCGAAGCTTTCAGAGTGTGTTCTATTTTGGGTCTGTTTGGAGGTTCAACTTTGGAAGAATGGGAATTTTTCACCCCACCATCACTGAAATTTGGGATGATGTGGGATGTATTTAAATCCGTCTTCTTATGATGGTTTATACCTGAAGAGGTTAAGAAGAAGAAAATGGAAGAAATCGTGCGTATTCAACAAGGAAAACAGACGGTGAAGACATATGTTGACCATTTTAAGGATCTTGTGTAATTTTTACCAGAATCAGTGTTTTAGGAATCTATAAAGACTTCCCACTTCATAGGGGGTCTTCGTCAAGAGATTCAGGAGTGGGTTCTCCCTTCTAGGGACCATAGTTTTGAGAAGTTTTTGGATGATTCATTTTTATATGAGTTGATCTCCGGAGTGTATATGTTTGGAAATACAGTGTTTCTGGTTTCTTGTAAAGGCTCCCCATCTAGTGAGAAGGGTGTGCCAGAGGAACCTATTTCTAAAGAGACCTCTGAAGTTTTTCTAACTTCCAGTTCTTTGGACCGTTCAGTGGTGTGCCACTAGTGTGGCTGGTTTGGGCATGTGAAACCATCATGTCTCATTCCTCCAAAGACATTTTATTGTTGCGGATGTCTGGGTCACTTGGAGAAGTTTTGTAGGAAGCGTCACCTGAAGAAGACGTTGTGACCAGAGGAATTCTAGTGCCTGATTGTGAGGCAGGAGATACTTCAACCATTAGAGCCCCAGCCCCAGTTCTTGGGGTGAAGCTCACGCACAGTCGGGAGTTTCAGGGTTTATGATCCCTCGATTTGGGTTTTGTGTTCCATGTTGGCAGTAGAACATTTAATGTCTTTTTGTTCTCATTTTTCTATTTTTAATGTTTTGAAATCATCGTAAGTTCATTGTTTTATTTTGGGTTATGATAGACATGTTCTATTGTAATCCAAAGAGTTTTGATTGTCTGATTGGGGCTCTTTTAATCTTGTGATTTTCTTAAGAGTGTGTTTGACCCTCATATGGGTTGATCTTGGTTTGGAGGTGTCTTTTTGGTGATGTATGTGTCTACAGAAAAGTCAAGACTTGTAGTTATGCTTGAATTTTCCATTGGGATTAGGTTTATCTCAGATATATTTCTCTAGTATTTGGGGATTTTGGTCTGGGACGAGAGTTCGAAGTTTCAATAAAGGTGTTGTTTCTCTTGTGCTATAGAAATTATTTTAGATCGGTTGGGAGTTCTCATGTCATCCCCCCTTCCTACGGTGGTATGTTTGGGTGTTAAATTTCTTCCCAAATTGAGTTCTTATGGTGAGGAGAACCCCTTCTTGTTCTCCCCTCAACCTGGGGCTTTAGTTTTCTCTTGAATCGGTCTTGTGGGACCTATTTAGAGTAAGGTTATCCCGAGATTCCTAGTTTTCCTTGGTTCTTCTTGTTCTGTTCAGGCATGGACTAAATTCTTCATAAACGTACGGCTTCATGACTTTCTGGGCGTAGAAAGTGTCTGTGGTGGGGGGAATTTTTACACCCCGACCTGATAGATTTTTCATTTTTAATTACTTTAATTATTATTTTGGGTTTTAAAATAATTTCTACACTATTTCAAGGCCATCCCACATGGTTAGGAGTAATTGCACGGGGTTCGCATGAATGCCTAGGTGTGACAGAGTTACGACGCGAGACTCGTGCGCAGTTCACAGAACAGTGTGGAAAGCGCGTGACATGACCCTGTAAGCGGGATGTACCGGGTGGCATGGTTCGGGAAAAGTTTTCTCAGCCATGTGTCAGACTGCAAGTGAGCAATGAAACTACCCTAGTTTTTAAAATAAATGAATCAATTTAAATGGAAAATGAAAAAATAGGTTAAATTAAATTAAACTGAATTTTAAAAAAAAATTAATAATAATAAAAACAATAATATGATTTTTAATAATAATAGTGCTATTATTATTATTTTTATTATTATTATTATAACATAAAATGAAATAAAAAGAAAAAAACCCTAATTCTTAGCCAGCCACCCCCCCCACTTTCCACGTACCCTGCGTGAGCCTCCCTCCCCCTCTCCTTCGTCTTCCTGCACGCACCCGGAGCCCCAGCCCTCCTCTGGCCTTCTCCCGTTCCAGCCACGCCGTGCCTCCGGCCGGCCGCCTCTCCCCACCGCTCACACCCATCTTTCGCCTCCCTGCTCTCCACTCCACGCTCGCCTGGAACCCCTCACCCCCTGTCGTCACTGGTGCCCACCGCCTAACTGGCCCAGCCAGCCTCCGTCTGGCACCGCCTCTATTCGACGTGACCTCCCCCCTCCTAGTCTAGAATAGACTCCTTCATTCGATTGGCTTCTGACCGCTGCCCCCCCCCCCCGCTATCCTTCATTCCGGCTAAGCCTCTCCGGCCTCCCGCTGGACTGACCAGTGCGAACCCCTCCTTCGCCTGCAGAATCTCCTCCAGCTTCTAACCCCGCCGCGTGGCTAGGTTCTCCCACTAGTAAGGAATCCTCCATCACAGAGGTTTTCCCAGTTTGGTTTCATTGTTTGGTCCAACCCTAATTAATAGGGTTGATGTTCATCTTGTTATTATTGGACTTCAGGGTGTTAGAAGGGACCAAGAGGCTCGAATCATCCTTCTGTTGAAGGTTTCATCACTTTTGAATGTTTTTGAGGTAAATGTTTCCTTGATTTTCATTTCTGAATCAATTTATTTGATGCTTGGTAATTTTATTAAAAAAATGTATATATAGTCTGCATACTAGTATTGAACTTCATATGATTGTTATGGTATTTTTATGGAATTTGGGTGAATTTGATTTAGTGTGTGGACCTTAAGGAACGTGTGTTTGGTTGGTTGTATGAAAATGGTTTTGGGTGTGTGTTTGGCATAGGGGATTTTTGGAAATTTTCATAGAGTGAAATGTTTTACTCAAAGTTGGAATGAAAAAAATATTTTAAAGGGGATTTTCGTCTGAAACATTGAAATTCTATGAAAGGTGCGAAAGTAATTTTGAAGGGTTTGAGTATGCAGTTGATTTTAAAGTGGTATCCTCATTTGAAATTGGTGAAATTGTGATGAAATACATTGTTTTATTATTTTAAAACCTTTTATTTGTTGTTTAAATGATTTATTAAAAGTTTATTGGAATGTAAATCATGGGTTAAAGGTGTATTGGTGTACGTTTAGGTTTGGTTTTAAATTGGATGGTAACTTTGTGAAAATGGTCCTTGTTTTCTAAATGATGTTTGGTTCCCTTTGTATGATTTATTGGTATGGTTTTAATGTGTTCATTAAAACGTGGTTTTTCGTCTTTGAAACATGTTTTGGTGTGAGTTTAAGAAAGTTAAAGGCATGTTTGATATGGAATACTTGGAAATGGTTTTAGAAATTATTTTAAACTATTCTGGTAAATGTATTTGGGTGTGTAAACATGAATACCCATGTGGCATTGTACTTATAAAGGTGATGACTTGTGGTGATTTTGTAAAATAATGTGATTCGAAAATGTGAATGCCCAAATGGAAGCTTAAGGAATTTTAAAAGATGGTTTGAATGCTTATGTGATGTGACGGATTGGTTGGCACATTATTAATGTGTAATGATTGAATGTGTATTTGGGGGCACTCCATTCTAGGGTAACCCTCTATGGGTGAACGCATAGGAAGCGTCTGTGTTTGGGGATGGAAAGTGCAGTGAGATGAGTCACGCGTGCGAGGGAATTCATACTTACATGGTATTATTGTAACCAACATTGGTTTCTGGGAATCTTATAGTTGATCGAGTGATGATTTCTTATCAGCCCTGATTAGACAGGTTGGTACCCACTGGTAGGTGTATAGGCCAGACAGGGAGTACTGCTGGTTTCTATTGTCGTGAGGGCGGCTAGTAGGTTATAGACTTATGAGTTTCACCATACACCGGAATGTGTTTCCAAACCGAGTACATCCAAGGGTCTTCTAGGTATGTTCAGGATAATCCATGGTTACTAGATTATTTACATTTCTTGTTTACTTTTCGTTGTACTATTTTTTTCTGTTTTCACTTTTACTTGTTTTACTCTAGCCTAACTCTGGTATATTCTATTTTGGATTTTATTTATAAAATGACAAAAGATTTTGGAAATGGTATGTATCATGTTTTGGGTTTTTAAATCAGAAAAATATGTTGCTTATTTTCAAATTTGAAAACCCTACTTTTATATTAGTATTTCAAACTAGTGTCATGGGATTGTTTTTGGTAAAGGGATTGCTCGGATTCCGTGGTTATATTTGGCATCCCTACTAAGTATCTTGATGCTCACGCATGTTATATTCTTTAAGTTGCAGGTTCAGTTCTTGTTCAGGTTCCTGGTTCTTGGTTCAGCTGCTTACTTTTGGAGTAGTCTTGGGTCTGAGTTGGGTGGTGACCTAGAAGGTCACAAGGAGGTATGTTCGGTTTTTTTTCTTCTTCCCGTTGCTATTTTTCATTTTTATCATCAGTTTTTTTATCTTTTTATCTATTTTTCATGGTCCAAATCCTTCCCAACATAACAATTTTGATGCCCGACACTGGTTTCCATCCCATAGAGATCGAGAACACCCTTTGGGCCATGTCATAGACCAGCTCAGGTGATTGGTTCAGGGTCGACACGGGTTAGTTTGTGATAGCGATATTATAGATGGTATCAATGGCTGGTTTAAAGAACTATGTAGATTATATTTTTTTATTATGCTATTATCTTAAGATTTATGGAAATCATCATAAAACTATAGATGGTATCAATGGATGGTTTTGAGAAGTTGGTGGATGATTCATTTTTAGATGATTTGGTCTCCAGAGTGTAGATAGTTGGAAATCCAGTGTTTCTGGTTTCTTGTAAAGGCTCCCCATCCGGTGAGCAGGGTGTGCCAGAGGAACCTATTTCCAAAGAGTCCTCTGAAGTTGTTCTAACTTCCAGTTCTTCGGACCGTTCAGTGGTGTGCCACCAGTGTGGCTGGTTTGGGCACGTGAAACCATCATGTCGCATTCCTCCAAATACATTTCATCGTTGCGGATATTTGGGTCACTTGGAGATGTTTTGTAGGAAGCGTCACCTGAAGAAGACGTTGTGACCAGAGGAATTCTAGTGCCTGATTGTGAGGTAGGAGATACTTCAACCATTAGAGCCCAGCCCCAGTTCTTGGGGTGAAGCTCACACACAGTCAGGAGTTGCTGGGGTTATGAAGCCTCGGTTCGGGTTTTGTGTTCCATGTTGGCAGTAGAACATTTAAAGTCTCTTACTTCTCATTTTTCTATTGTTAAATTTTTGACATCATCGTAAGTTCATTGTTTTATTTTGAGGTTATGATGGACATGTTCTATTGTAATCCAAAGAGTTTTGATTGTCTGATTGGGGATCTTTGAATCTTGTGCTTTTCTTAAGATTGTGTTTGACCCTCTTATGGGTTGAGCTTGGATTGTAGGTGTTTGTTTGGTGATGTAAGTGTCTACAGAAAAGTCAAAACTTGTAGTTATGCTTGAATTTTCCACTAGGATCATGTTTATCTCAGATATATTTCTCTAGTATTTGGGGATTTTGGTCTGGGATGAGAGTTCGAAGTTTCAACAAAGGTGTTGTTTCTCTTGTGCTATAAAAATTAGTTTAGATTGGTTGGGAGTTCTCATGTCATCCCTCCTTCCTTCGGTGGTATGTTTGGGTGTTAAATTTCAGCCCTAATTGAGTTCTTGTGGTGGGGAGAACCCCTTCTTGTTCTCCCCTCAAACTCGGGCTTTAGTTTTCTCTTGAATCAGTCTTGTGTGACCTATGTAGAGTAAGGTCATCCCGAGATTCCCAGTTTCTGTTCGGGCATGGACTAAATTCCTCATCAACGTACAGCTTCATGACTTTCGCGGTGCAGAAAGTGTATGTGGTGGGGAGAATTTTTACACCCTGACCTGACAGATTTTTCATTTTTAATTACTATAATTTTTATTTTGGGTTTCAAAAAATTTTCTACTATTTCACGTCCATCCCACATGGTTAGGAGTAATTGCACGGGGTTCGAATGAATGCCCAGGTGTGATAGAGTTACGACGCGAGACTCGTGCACAGTTCACAGAACAGTGTGTCAAGCGCGTGACATGACCCTGTAAGTGGGAAGTACCGGGTGGCATGGTTCGGGAAAATTTTTCTCAGCCATGTGTTAGACTGCAGGTGAGCAATGCAACTACCTTGGTTTTTAAAATAAACGAATTAATTTAAATGGTAAATGAAAAAAATAGGTTAAATTAAATTAAACTGAATTTTAAAAAAAAATTAATAATAATAAAAACAATAATATGATTTTTAATAATAATAGTGTTGTTATTATTATTTTTATTATTATTATTATAACAGAAAATGAAATAAAAGGAACAAAACCCTAATTCTCAGCCAGCCATCCCCCCCCCCACTTTCCACATACCCTGCGTGAGCCTCCCTCCCCCTCTCCTTCGTCTTCCTGCACGCACCCGGAGCCCCGGCCCTCCTCTGGCCTTCTCTCATTCCAGCCACGCCGTTACTCCAGCTGGCCGCCTCGCCCCACCGCTCAGACCCATCTTTCGCCTCCCTGCTCTCCACTTCGTGCTCGCCTGGAACCCCGCACCCCCTGTCGTCTCTGGTGCCCACCGCCTAACTGGCCCAGGCGGCCTCCGTTCGACGTGACCTCCCCCCTCATAGTCTGGCATAGACTCCCTCGTTCGATTGGCTTCTGATCGCTACCCCCCCCGCTATCCTTCGTTCGGGCCATGCCTTTCTGGCCTCCCGCTTGACTGACCAGTGTGAACCCCTCCTTCGCCTGAAGCATCTCCTCCAGCTTCTACCCCCGCCGTGTGTCTAGATTCTCCATCTAGTAAGGATTCCTCCATCAGAGAGGTTTTCCCACTTTGGTTTCATTGTTTGGTCCAACCCTAATTAATAGGCTTGATGTTCATCTTGTTCTTCTTGGACTTAAGGGTGTTAGAAGGGACCAAGAGGCTCAAATTATCCTTCTGTTGAAGGTTTCATCACTTTCAAATGTGTTTGAGGTAAATGATTCCTTGATTTTCTTTTTTGAATCAATTTATTTGATAATTGGGCATTTTATTAAAAAAATGTATATATAGTCTGCATACTATTGTTTCACTTCATATGATTGTTATGGTGTTTTTATGGAAGTTGGATTTGCTAAAGACAAATTTAAATCAATTAATTATTTGTGAATATACACTTTCACTTGTCGTAAAAAATTTATAGACATGTTTTACATGTGTTATAAAATAGATCATTTTTAATAAAGTTTGAAAACTCTTGTTTGATAAAATCTTGGGGAAGTAGAGTTTCACATGACTTTAGAAACATTTTGGAAATGTCTTTGGTAAGTGAATTTTGGGTGAATTTGATTTAGTGTGTGGACCTTAAGGAACGTCTGTTTGTTTGGTTGTCTGAAAATAGTTTTGGGTGTGTGTTTGGCATATGGTCTTTTTGGAACTTTTCATAGAGTGAAATGTTTTACTCAAAGCTGGAATGAGAAATATGTTTTAAAGGGTAATGTCGTCTGAAACATTCAAATGCTTTGAAAGGTGCGAAAGTAATTTTGAAGGGTTTGAGTATGCAGTTGATTTTAAAGTGGTATCCTCATGTGAAATTGGTGAAATTGTGATGAAATACTTTGTTGTATTATTTTAAAACCTTTTATTTGTTGTTTAAATGATTTATTGAAAGTTTATTGGAATGTAAATCATGGGTGCAAGGTGTATTGGTGTACATTTAGGTTTGGTTTTAAATTGGATGGTAACTTTGTGAAAATGGTCCTTGTTTTCTAAATAATGTTTGGGTCCCTTTGTATGATTTATCGGTATGGTTTTAATGTGTTCATTAGAACTTGGTTGTTCGGATTTGAAACATGTTTTGGCGTGCGTTTAAGAAAGTTAAAGGCATGTTTGATATGGTATACTTGGAAATGGTTTTAGAAATTATTTTAAACTATTCTGGTAAATGTATTTGGGTGTGTAAACATGAAGACCAATGTCGCATTGTACTTATAAAGGTGATGACTTGTGGTGATTTTGTAAAATAATGTGATTCGAAAATGTGAATTCCCCAATGGAAACTTAAGGAATTTTAAAAGATGGTTTGAATGCTTATTGGATGTGATGGCCTGGTTGGCACATTGTTAATGTGTAATGATTGAATGTGTATTTTGGGGTGCTTCATTCTAGTGTAACCCTCTATGGGTGAATGCATAGGAAGCATCCGTGTTTGGGGATGGCAAGTGCAGTGAGATGAGTCACGCGTGCAAGGGAATTCCTACTTACATGGTATTATTGTAACCATCATTGGTTTCTGGGAATCTTATAGTTGATCGAGTGATGATTTCTTATTAGCCCCGATTAGACGGGTTGGTACCCACTGGTAGGTGTATAGGCCAGACGGGGAGTACTGCTGGTTTCTATTGTCGTGAGGGTGGCTAGTTGGTTATAGACTTATGATTTTAACCATACACCGGAATGTGGTTCCGAACTGAGTACATCCAAGGGTCTTCTAAGGATGTTCAGGATAATCCAGTGTTACTAGATTATTTATATTGCTTGTTTACTTTTCATTGTAATATTTTTTCAGTTTTCACTTTTACTTGTTTTACTCTAGCCCAGCTCTGGTATATTCTATTTTGGATTTTATTTATAAAGTGACAAAAGATTTTGGAAATGGTATGTAGCATGTTTTGGGTTTTTAAATGGGAAAATCATGTTGCTTATTTTCAAATTTTAAAACCCT
This sequence comes from Viscum album, assembly GCA_963277665.1. NCBI lineage: Eukaryota > Viridiplantae > Streptophyta > Magnoliopsida > Santalales > Viscaceae > Viscum > Viscum album. The sequence goes on along the minus strand of OY728164.1, from coordinate 2,002,894,914 downwards.
AATTTTATATTAGTATTTCAAACTTGTGTCATTGGATTGTTTTTGGGAAAGGGATTACTTGGATTCCATGGTTATATTTGGCATCCATACTAAGTATCTCGATGCTCACGCATGTTATATTATTTAAGTTGCAGGTTCAATTCTTGTTCAGGATCCTGGTTCTTGGTTCAGCTACTTACTGTTGGAGTAGTTTTGAGTCTGAGTTGGATGGTGACCTAGAAAGTCACAAGAAGGTATGTTCGGTTTTTTTCTTCTTCCCGTTTCTATTTTTCATTTTTATCGTCAGTTTTTTTATCTTTTTATCTATTTTTCGTGGTCCAAATACTTCCCAACAGTACAATTTTGATGCCCGCCACTGGTTTCCATCCCATAGAGATCGAGAACACCCTTTAGTCCATGTCACAGACCAGCTCAGGTGATTGACTCAGGGTCAACGCGGGTTAGTTCGTGACAGTGATATTATAGATCGTATCAAAGGCTGGTTTATAGAACTATGTAGATTATATTTTTCTATTATGATACTATCTTAAGATTTATGGACATCATCATAAAACTATAATCATTATATGGATCATAATTTCAAGAAACCCCATTTGAAGTTTATAAGTAGAAAAAAATTTGACGTTATAAATGATGTTTTTGGAGATTTTTTTAAGGTATTTTTAACACCTAGGATCAATATCAAGTATTTTTAAGGGGTATTTATTTTTCAATATTAAATAAAAAATGGGGACAACTGGTATGCAGGGTGACAACCCAATGCATTTGGAAAGGTTGTGGGGCATTAACGAGTAATTTAAGGGATAAAAGGGTTTACTTTTTACCACTAGCCTTTGAGATGTCTTCGTTAGTATTAAAAAATTTATAGGTTAGTATTAAGTTAATTTATGGAACAAATGGTATTTTATTTAATGGATAACGATTTATTTATCTTGCAAGAATATATCATAAAATCCTTCTATTCTTTGGGTTGACAACTTAGCCAGGAAATATTTTGATGAGTTTTATGGATAGATATTTCTTGAATGAATAAGTTTTATCTTTGGGTATTACTTTTTAATTTTGAAGATTATTTTATCTTATGAAATTTTATTAATTTTTGGGATTATCATACCACCTGATAACCATTTTGGAAGTGGTTAATGTTTAAAGATAGATGGAATTTTTTATTATCCCATTTATGATTATTTGGTATTTAAAATTTTTTCATTACTACTTCAGCTGTAAAAACATTCATCTGGAATACTCATCCTCTGGAGAAAAGATGAGATTGTGGTAAAGGATGAAATTCACCTATCATGTAAGTATATTTATTTAATTTTTCAAGCTAAGTGGTGAAATAAATCATTTAAATTTATGAAAATGATATTGATAGAAAATAATTTCCAATTATAAAATTTTTTGATGATATAAATAACCTTTTCCACATATACTTGACTTTTGGTTTTGTTTCTATTGACTTCTTTTTTACCATGTTCTCTATCACTCCCTATTAGTCCATGGAAATTGGTTTTACTTTCCAAATCCAACTTTTAATTTACCACCAACATTGTCTATATGTATATCATAGTTATTTGTATCTTCATGTGACCGGTATGCTTCCCAAATTTCCTTTTTAATTGATGTTTTCTTTATTTCATCTATAGGATGTGGGTTTCAATAAATGAATTATAAAAATGTTAATCCTTTGATAACCCAGATGAATTTTGAGGGAAAATCATTTTAAGGGGGGTAGGATGTAACATCACTAAATTTTATAAAATAAATTCTATAAAATATTCTTGAAATTCATTATACAAGTTTTATAGGCATAAAATAATAATAAATCCAATTTTATGAATAAAGACCATATTTTTCTGAAAGGCGGTTTTGTCACCTTTTAATGGAAGGCCTGTTTTAAAATTAAATTTGTACACACTTATAAACTTTTTTGAAAAAATAAAATTCATTTTTGAAATTTTAATATCAAAATTTTATTTGGGTTAATTTTTCTTATTTTACTAAGAACATTCATATTTTTATGAATACTGAATGACGCCGAATTTTAATTAAAACCTTCATTTTTGTTTAATTTATATATATATTTAAATTATATTTTAAATCAATTTTAATGTCTAATTAGTTAAATTATACCTCAAAAAATCCAATTTATTTCATTGGAAAAAATTTCACAATGAAATTTGATGTAAAAACATTTCACACTTTTGAAATTTTTACTTTAAAAACCTGTTGTTTCATCCCGTCTGCAATATCAATTCTCCAATTAAATTCTGCCACTAATATGATTGGAATCTGGATAAATGGATTCGATATATGGAATAATAATAATTTATAATTTTTACTAAGTTAAACATAGTTTTGTACCAATACAGTTAGTGAAAAAAATTAAAATTAATTACTATGATTATGGTGAAAGTGAGTTTACTTGGTGGCTAAACATTAATATTGAGGGTCCAAAGGATCTATAAACTTTTATAAAAACCCATTATATGTTAATATATCTACCTATATGGAATTATTCCTTATTTATATGAGTTATTTGTTTTAATTTTCAATGCAATTGACACATATAATAAGTTAAAAAAAAGAAAAAGACAAAAAAAAATACCATTATTCTTTTTATTTCAAATAAATCTTTGCATATATGGAAGAACTCTATAAGGTTTGGTTATAACTATTATATTGAAATATAAATGAATTTATTTATCATAATAATTTGTATCTAATTTTTAGAGATTATATAACTACATTAAATGTTTAAGAAACATGAACCCATGGATTATTTATTTAATAATTAAATAAAATAAATCATAATAAAAATATTACAATTAAGGAAAATCAAATGAATAACTATTTTCAATTATTTTTTTAGTTGAATATATCGAGATAAACATTTTTTCTCTTAATAAATTTTAATTTCATTTTTTGGATATTTTTTAATTATACTTAATTATATAATGTCAAAATTGAAATTATAGATATTCAATAATAAATGATATTTTATTAAATGATTTTAAGTTAAAACAATATCCTATATTTTTTTAAATATATTTTTAAATGTTAAAAAATATAGAATATTTTTCTTTCATGGACCAATTGATCTTTTATACTAAACATATTTACCCTTAAATAAAAAAAATCCTTTTTGGAACAGTTAGGGTTAAAGTGGTATTTTTCACATTACATGTGCTTCTGTTAAATTTAATTTCCCACACACATGGGATTTTTATTTTATAAATTTTATCCCTCATTAAAAATCAATGGATATAAATTTTATATTAAGTTCACATTAATTTATTCTTAATGGATGAAATAAATAAATGATAAAACTAGTTACCTTAATGAAACCCCCAAAAAAAGGAAACTTATCAGTTAAAGAATAAAATGTTTAAGTAAATGACTTTCATTTGTGTGGTGTGAGTTTTTATCAACAATAATTTCTTTCGAGTCCATTATTTTTAATTTTTTAGGGACATGATGTAATGGAGACCTCCCAATGGTGATTTATTTTTGGTATTTATAAGAATTCCACTCTCCCTCCACTATAAAAAGGCTCTCACTCTCCTTGCTTATTCAAACCTATCAAGACTTTTGTATTTTCCAAACCCTGACCAAATATACTCCCAAAATCCCTCCTATAATTCTATAAGTATAACTCTGGGAAGAAAGAAAACCAAGTATGTCCTTTGGTGCATAGAAAAAGGTGTAACCATAAGAAGTGGTATCATTATTCAACAACCACTTTTGTTTTATTTCCTTCTCAAAACCCAGAAAGTATTATTATTCCATGATTATATAACAACATAGGTATCCAAAATATACTAATATTTAGTTATTTTAAGTTTAATTCAAACACCTACATGCACTTGGAATAAACGGGTAATGGAATCATCATTCGTTTATATGTCGGACTATCACCTCACAAAATGATGTCACTTTTTTCCCTTTATTGCCTCTCGTGGTGGGTAATTATGATGTACATAATTCATTTATATTATTTTTAAGATATTTATGATGTAATTATGTTTTTTTAATTTTTATATAACACATACCTTCATGCTTTCCCTTTTGTGTGAATATGATAACATCGTTTGTACATGTGTGGACTACCGTCTCCTAAAAGTGATGTGATTCATTTACACTTTACCTAGAAATTATTAAGAATGAGTTTAATAAAAAATATTATATAAATGAAATATTTATGATATTTATGAAATAATTATATACTTATACATATAATATATCATTTTATTCTTTTCATTTCATGAACTGAAAGAGTGATAATGTCGTTTGTGGACGTGTGGACTACCACCTCCTCAAAGCGATGTGATTCTTCTTTTTTCATCACCACATCACAAGAATGATGTATATAAGTTAATATAAATAAATTAAATGGTATTTATGATATAATTTACATTATGTAAATATAAACTTTACTTACCTTCCTTCTATAATGATCATTAAAAAATGGAAACATTACTCATGTGTACGTATGGCCTACCATCTCAATGATCAGAACATTGGCTCATTTTTCATAAACATATTTACTATATAATTTTAAAAGTATAATTGATATAAAAATAAGATAATTATTTCATGGTTATTATTCTATATATGTTTAAATAATAACTTCATTGGCCATAATTGGCCCCTCAGTATCAGTTATAACATCCTACTTAAACCTTATTGATTAAGTAATTATATAAAACTTGTTTATAAGTGAACTAAAATTAATAATAAAAAATTAAAGGGTTATGAAGAAATTAAATAATTGACATAATTTTATTATTAATCATTTTAATGGAAAAGTATGACAAATCACACTCAAGGTATTGGAATTTCATCTCACTTTTTACATCTATGAGATAAATGTAATATTAACCACTTATTTGTTTTGTGTGGTGTATCTATTGAAAATTTTGATATATTATATCATTTATTTTTTTATATTCATGGTATTTTAAACTTTTATTTTATGATTATTACTTTTTGGGTTTTTGATTCAGATGTTACCACAGTTGTACGTGGTTTCATCCAATTTACATTCCAATGAGAATTATTTATTATTATGCACCTATCTTATTTTATAGAGTATATATACTACACATTAATTTATTATATTATTATTATACTTTAATCTATTGGGTTTTTCATATCCATTTGAGTATTTATCTTTCAAGTCATTTATGGTTTCAATAGTTACCAAACTGGTAAGGGGCTTTTGTCACAATTCGCATTCTTTGTGATGTTTGTTATGTTATACACCTATATTATTTTATGTGGTATCTATATATCCCCATTGACATATCATATAATTAATTTAATTATTTTAATTTTATTTAATGTTTTGTTAAATTTTATTCCTTCATGGGGCTTATTATTAAAACATTTAAAACTGGTATGGGACTCTATAAATGTTTAATGATTATTTTCCTCAATGCTATTTTTAATTATCTTTAATGGTAATTTTAATTAATCAACAAAAAAACCTTTTTTACTTATCCTTTATTGTGGTTATTTTTTATTGATACCATCCTCATTATTTATTTAGATGTATTCTGATTTTTCTAATGAGATTTTTATTGAACTCGTTTATTTTCCACATTTTAATATTCCTTCAATGATATAATTATGTGACCCGTTTTTTCACAGGATAACCATGTTTTAGTTAGATTTTTGTGGAAATCATTTATTTTCCACAATATAACCATGTTTTGAGGATATTGTTATGGAACTCAGTTCTTTTTAAGTGGTTAATCTTGTTTCAAAGTGATTTTTATAGAAACTATTTATTTTCCATTTTTCAATCATTTTCCAAAGATAATATTATAGAACACATTTATTTTCCAAGGGATAACAATGTTTTAAACATATTTTTAAGGAACCCATTTATTTTCCATGAGTCAATTATTTTTAAAAGAATCCCATATGAAAACCATTTTTTATGAATTTCTCATGTTTTTTTTGGTGAAATTTTTTATACGTGGTACTTGAGCATTATATGAAATTGGTGTGCTTGATATAGATTATGCAAATGGTTGAGCACTATTATAGATCATGGAAAATCAGTTAACCTGATATATATTATACAAAATATTTTCCCCATTATAGATCTCCAATTAATTAGGTAATGATAATTTTACAAGTCTTTCATATACTAATTCAAATTAATAATATTTTTAAAGGGTATTAAAAAAGTTATAAAAGTGATGTTATATATTACCAAAATGAGTTTTGATTTCTAATTATGAGTTTATAATGTTTCTAATGATCGATATTGGTATCACATATATTTTGAATATTTAATTTGATAAGTCTTTCCTTTTACATGTTTTTATATTTTATGATCATAGTATTGAAGGGTTTGAGTTCTTTTATGATTCTATCATGCACTTTTCATTATACCCTTATGCACTCTTATGCTCATTGATAACATTCATTTATTAATGATTATGTTTTCCCCTACCGAGTTTTTAAGCTAAACATTATTATGTTTTCTTCTCCTCGGGTTTTAAATAATGTAGTTGAACAATTTATGTCTTTAAAGTATTTCACAAGGACGATGTTTATGAACTGTTTTGAAGTATTAAAATCAAGGTTAAATAGAAGAAATATGCTTTTGATTACTTATGAATTATTAATATAGGAGTTTGTATAAATTATCTAAAACTATATTCGAAAATGGTCCAGTATAATTTAAGTGATACATATTTTCCTTTTGATGTTGTAAGTTTTATAGTGAACAAAATTGGGAAACAATTATCAGTATAAAATCCAGAAATTTTAAGTTATGGATCTCAGCATAGGATCTGGCTCTATGTGTTCTGGGCTATTATATTCTCACTAAATTAATCTCATCCTGGATTCTAGAGGCTAACTCAACTTATCCTATGAATCCAAATATTATAAACCATTATTTCATACATAGATAAAACATATTTTTTACAATCATTCATTACATTACAAAAACACACATCATAAGATCATAAAGGTATAGTGACTTTAGAAACTTGTAAACATAAACAATTGGTTTATAAGAATTCTACATCACTCAAACATATTTACCCATAACTATTACCCATACTAGGCATATCACATGAAATATATATCATCATTACATGGGAAAAAACATAATAAAGGGTGATCTCATAGTCCAAGTATGGGTAAACAAGGGATATACATAAATATAATGTCAGCATAAGGTTATAAAAACATTATAACAAGTTATGAAACCATATTATTCATATCAAAGATCAAAATCTAGAGTCATGGAATAAATATTGGTAGTTCTGAATACATGAATCATAAGTAAATCAAATAATATGATCCATGAAAACATAACATTGATATAAGACATGGAATTTTGGCATACACTTAAACATAGAAAATCAATTCCATAATAGTCAAGGTTTATTTACAAGGATATAATAGTGGAATTTTTTCACCACCCAAACCATCATAGTAGTCACGTTTCATTCTCATTCCTATCATAGTGTAATAAATCCCTTACAAAACCCAATTCAGCACCCATTCTAGTCATGTTTATCACCTAAGATTTCAATATTTAACCAATTCATTGGAGGGATATATAGGTCCAACCCATTTTAAAATTAAAACCATAAAAGTTCGTTCCATAATATCCTAAAAATCCATTATTGTAGAACCCATGAAAAGAAATGGGTTTCATAAGCATTACATCATGGCATAACCCATGGAAAATAAATGGGTTTTTGATACATTTCATCATAGAATAACCCATGGAAATGAAATCAGTTTCATGAAAACCTCTTCATCATAACCATAATCCATATTTAGATAGAATATGTATGGTTAAAATGCATCATATCCCCCGTAAAACATAATAATCTCCAAAGGTTATTGAAATTGATGAATAGAAATTCCATTAAAAAATTCTTGACTAAAATATCCTTTACATTTTGAAAAAAAATTATTTAAAATATAAAAACATCCCAAATACTAAATAAAAAATTTTATTGAAAAATAATATTGGTAACTTGTAAGTGAAACATTAAAACAATGGGAGGTCCTGGTGGCAAAAAAACATTCATGCCGTGTACTTTAAAAAAATTATTCCTTTCACATTTTTGGTAAATGTCAAAAGTGCCTCATTCAGAAAATGGAAAGAAGATAACTTTTAAAAAAAATATAATGTTATAAAAGTGTATAAATAAATTTAAAAAATATTATTATATTCATATAAATTATGTTTAAAACATTTTATGAATACATGGATAAGGAAGAAAATTTATTTTCGACTGAAGAGAGAAATTAAATGTACTTTTCTTAAAAACATATTTTTGACCACTTGATTACTTAAAGAGAAAAATGAAAAGAAAAAATGTATTCTTAAGAAATAATCATAGTATAATAAGATTCATTATTTTATTTAAATATAAATCATAATGTTTCATAATTGGTAACATAATCGAAAATAATCTCGATCGATGATGAGATGGTATCATAAAATATATACCAATTTGGTATATTTCGTATCATAAGGACCATTAAAGATCAAAATAAAATGAAAATTTAAATATAATTAAAATAATTATATTCATGATATACCATTTCAAATTATACTATATGCACCTTATAAAATAAGATAGGTTCATAATATATCTTATGTCTAAAATAATGCAATTTGGGACATAAATCCCCCACCGTAAGTCTCAACTTCCATCATACATTTTAAAACAACATAAATAAATATAAGTTTATTATAAATATATTTTATAAATATAATCATGTCTATAATACCATATATGATTTACTTATGACTTTTTATTACCTCTTTATCGACAATTCCTTGTTAAAATCTGGTTTCTGGAAATAACTGCTTCATTTTTTCATGTATGTTTTGGTTTAGTATTTGGGAAAATATTACTTTGATCTTGATCTTGGTTACATCATATTTATAATGTTTACCATGATATAAATATAATATATATTAATTATATATGTATTTAATATAATCAATTACTTTTAGATATAAAAAATAAGTTCAACCGTTCAGGGATACGGTAAGCTGTACGTACACATTAATGTTGTTTCCATTTTCTCGATGGACCAAAAGAAATGAAGTTAAATAATAAAGAACCTTTAATATTTGTTATTATTTCATATATATATCACATATATTAATTAAATTTATCCTTATTACATTAAATATAAATTATTATTGAAAAATGAGTCATGTTGATTCTCGGGGTGGTAGTCCCCCATCACATAGATGACGTTATCATTTATTTAACGGTTGGTAAGGAAACAAATTATATGAGATAATTAGATTATATATTATTAATATATCATTAATTTAATATATAAATAACTATTTAATCCTCATTTCCTTCCAAGTAAAATTAATCTAAAAAACAAATTTCATCGCTTCGTGAGGCGGTCGTCTGCCGTACACAGGAGCAACGTTATCGTATTCAATAAAGAATGAAAGGTAGGAATTTATGTGTGATATTATAATTAAATATGTAAAATTATATCTTAAATATTATATATAATCATTATATACATCATTATATCCATCCCTAATACGTGGTGACAAAAATGAATTACGTAGGTTCCCAAGGAGGTCGTTGTCACACACACAATCAACAGTTCAATTTTAAAATTTGAGAGAGAAGGAGATGGTTTTAGGTTATTCACTTAAAATAAAACATATAATTATATTTAATATATTTTTATAATTAAATTATAATTTTATAAAATTATTTTAAGGAGGTTGAAGGAGAAATAAAATAAAACTCTCAGTTAAGGATTTCACCTCTTCTTTGGACAACTTCATTATGTTTAGAAAAAATTACATTCTAAGATGTATTTATGATCAAAAAGGATTCTAGGAATAGGGGAGTGAATTAAAGAAGATAATTTTTCAGTATTTTTCTAAAACAATGGGTTTTTTAATTTTTCAAAGGAGAAGAGATTGTATGTCTTTTAATATGAGGGAGAGGACACATAAAGAATTTTTGAAAAGAATAATGTGTATCAATACTTGTTACATTAAAAAAGATCCAAAATGGGTCATTATCAAACATTATATGTGATGAGGTTGGTATATTTCCATAAATGTGTTTTAAAACAAGTTTCTATGTAATTATAAACCTTATTGTTTTATTTTAACCCTAGGTAAACTCGTTTTAGCCTTAACCATGGTAATTAATTTTTTTACTCTTTTTACTATTCATTATGGTCAAAATTTAATTTTAAATGATTAAATAATATTAATTATTCTTATTCCATAAATTTATTACATTTTTTCAAATTAAATTCATATAATTAGACAATTTTAATTTAAAATTAAACCTGCAAATGTAACGAAAAAAGATTTTTCCAAAGTGAATATATTCGAAGTTTTAAAAGGTTTTAATATCAAAATTCAATATTAAATTGATTCAAATTTATTGAATTTGATTAATAAATATATAATTAAACTACTTTTAATTCTATAACCATATTGAAAAAATATTATTAAATGATTTTTAAGAAATGAAACTCTTAATAAAAAACATTATTTATCTCTATTCAAATAAAAATTTAACTTATTGGAAAATTATGAAAAAATTAAACCTAAGATAATTTTGAAATATTTATTCAGAAATGGAATTTATTTTCTTGAAATAAATTTTATAAAATAATAATAAAATAATTTTACTATTTTTTCACATAAAGTAATAAAATCATTTTTAAAAAATAGAATTTTCAAAACATATAAAGACTTTCCCAAAAATTATGTACTTTTTTATAAATATGTTTTATTTAAATAAAACTATTATAATTTATATTTAATATGTGGTTATTCTCATTCATAGTTCCTTCCATAATTTTTATTTCATAATGACCCATGTTAAATAGTAATATAAATTGTATATTGTGGTTCTTTAGAATATTGTGTTGTGTATAGTACAATATATCAATGAAATTAAATTTATTCAAAAAAAAAATATTTCATAAAATCTTAGAGTGAAATATAATAAATTAGAATTGGTCTATAATTAACTCTCATTAGTTATATAGTGGAGTCTAGTGTGTCTAGGAATGGTGTTATTGTTTCTGTGATGGATTCTCCATGTGTGTTGTTGGTTAAATGAAATAAATATATCTTATGATTTTGATATTCCCCTTATTGATATATTTGGGATTTAGGTATTTTATATCATTAATATCCCTGATAATATGGGGTTTTTCAAATAAATATCTCCTTTTAGTTCCTTCTTCGGGAGTCGTGTTTGATAAATGTATATCCTTAAGGATGCCATCAAAAGAATGTGAGAGAATGAGATTATTGGGAATATAATTATCATTTATCAAATATATTAAGTGTAATATAGATTTTCCTTTGAGATAAAATTCTTGTATGGATAGGTATGTAAATTAATTTAATCTACCTCATATTACATTGAAATTTTGACTTGGAATTTTATTTTACAATGGTAATAGTGTAAGGGTTGATGTTGAGTAATGCCCTCTAGAATAGTAATCACTATAGTATAAGCTATAATTTATGTCAAAGCAATATACTGAATTATTTTATAGATTATGGACTTGTTATCAATTATAAAATCAGTTTATTTTTGAAACATATGATGAGTAGTTCATGATATTTGACCGAAATAAGAATTTTTCATCCTAGATTTATGAGATTTAGAGTTTATGTCTTAAATCTATTATAAATCTTGATAATCTTATAACTATGAGAAGGTTTTTTAGAAGAAATATGAAGATTTTATATTTTTATATCTTAAATAATACATGGTATTATTAAAATACCTTGTCATAATACATGAAAATTATATAATAATTAGACAATAGGATGCATGGGTTACACATAGTGAAGGAATAATGAATCAAGGAATTTTTAGAGTTTTATAATATATAATGTGACAACCCAATTATTTTTAATAAAAACAATTTTTTATTGTTATCCATGTTATTAATTTATTTATATTCAAGAAATATTTATTTTATAAATTATTTCATGTCCAAAAATGATTCATATAATCAATTAGATACAAATGATATATTTCAATTTATTATTCTTACTTTAGGAAAAAATGAATATAAATTTATTTTCCTTTCCCCATTTCTTACATTGATATATTTAATGAATTATATAATTAATAGATATATTATAAATGTATATTCAGGTTAATTATATGAATTAATATTTCTTATTTTCTATTTCCTTATTTATTACTAAAGTTTAATGTTCCTTTATAAACTCAATTTCCTTTAATTGAGTTATAATGTTTCTTCTTAAACCCTATTTTTATAATTTGGGTATATTTTACCCCATTTTTGTATTATATTTTATTTCATTTCTTTTTAACGAAAATATTTACTAAATCATATACTATTATTATAGATTTTGTAAATATACTTATGATTAATTATATTGATAAAAGGGGATTTATCTAGAGAGTTACTTTATTTAATTTGATTCCCCTTTTATCTCCATCGATAATCATGTTATGTTTTTTATAAATGTTTTATATTTTTCATGTTCATGTTGCACACATATTCTTGATGTATGATGATTTTATGGGTGGTCAGAAATTTTATATCCCCCCAATAGATGTGTTTATAAGGGTCCCATTTGGGGATAAATTTTTGGGGCATATTGAAATATTTTAATATATAATCAAATAGTTTTTTCGTGGTGTACAAATTATGTTTTTTATTTGAAAAGTATGTTTCTTAACATGTAAATTTTTTACTAACTATAAAAATCTATAAACCTATAAATTATTACATATGTAACTAATTTGATATATTTTATAAATCATGTACTTAAGGGATGTTTATGTTTAGTGCATTAATGTAAGTATCTTAGTAGATTTTAGATAACCTTAGGGGTTATGATGTTATCACTTGAGTATAATTTGTGAGTTATTGATATCATCATGGGTAAATATGTTTATTATAATCATAAATTCTAAGTCATATATGTCATTTTTATAAAATTTTTTATTTTATTTAGGTGTATATGAAATTTAGTTTTATCATGAAATAAAGATAATTACAGTTTTAAAAAAAGATTATAATGTTTTTGGAAAAATATGTTAAAAAATATAAATAATCCTTTGGATTGAAAAGTGATCTGGTGACAAGTTGATTCCAGTTATTTTGAAGAAGTTTACTATTTTTTAGAACATTACATGATAAGGTATATATAGAAACTATTAGATAATACCAGATTTTAATTAAAGTTGGTAAATATTATTTAGTGGAGGGAGATTGAGTTTATTACAATGATCATATAAGATCGATGTAATATTGATTTATTGGTTTATAAATTTTGTAAGAAATATTTTATTGTTTTTGAGATTCAATAATTTTTTAGAAAATCTTATGTTGATTTTTAGGAAAACTTTTGATCAAGGTTTTCATGAATTTTATGGTTTCAATTTCATGCATATATTATTTTAAAGTATTTTTTTATTTAATATTTTATCCTCCATTTTCATGTTCCTTATTACCAAAAATGTTTTTATTTCTTATTTTTAAAGACGAAAATGTATCATATTTTAAACACATCATATTTTACATTATCTCTATTCTAAATAAAATGTTATATTTCATTTATTTAGGTTTATTTACCTAAAACCATTTATAAAGATAAAAGTTATTTATTTTCATATTTGTTTATTTTTCCTATATTTCAATAAAAATTTATTATTTTTAAAAAAAAATTCCTTTCTAGGTTCAATTATTGAGGATTATTTTGATATTATTATTTTTTATGTTTTTTTATACCTTGAAATGGATTATTAAAATGTTTCAATTCATTTGTTCACATCATCAACCCATTATCATGGGTACCTAAACAATAATGTAAATTGGGGATTCTAGTAAAGTAGTTAAATTTTTCAGGATACAACTTAATAAAGGTGGAGAATGTGAAAAAAAAGTAATTATAATAAAAAAACATTTTTTTATTAACATTCATGTTTTGAATTTATATCCAATAAAGGATTATTTATTTTAAAAACGATTTCATGTCAAAAAAATGATATTATATAATCAATTATATACCAATGATACATTTAAAATTATTGTACTTACTTCATGAAAAAAAAAATTATTTTCTTAACAGGATTTCATACTTTGATCTATCTAAAGGATGATGTAGTTATACGATATGTTATAAGTGGATATCCACATTAATTATATGAATTAATATATTTATTTTTTAGAATTATTTTCTTATGAATAATTTTACCAAGGTATGAAATAAAAATACAATTCTTCATTTGAAAGAAAAATATTTTTTACTCTAAATGTTTTGTTTTATTGTGTATTATATGATTTTATCATAAATCTAAATTTAACTTATTTGGTGTAATAAATTTATTAATAAAATTAATATATATATATATATATATTAACATTTAGGTAAAAATTATCAACTAGTTATAAATAATAATAAAAAATTTCATGTAAAAATACATATTTTTTAAATAATTTTGTTTTATGTTTTTTATATTTTTATCTTAATAAATTAAATAGATAACTTTTAAATAATTATTCAAATAAAATTTTCAATTAAAAAATATATTAAAAATAATTTAATTATTTATTTATATAAAATATAAGCAAAAAAATTTAAATCTTCAAAGACATTTTTCTATAAAAAATAATTTATTTTTATTTTATTTTCATTTAAAAGATAAATTTATAAATTTTATAAATTTTATTTCATAAAATGAATTCATTTTTTTAATCATCCCATTAAATTTATCTTAAAGTGAATTTTTGGGATATTTATGAATAAGTTTATTATTCAATTAATGGAAAAAAATATAAAGTTTTTTACAAATATCGTACATTTTACGACATCATCATGCATAAATATGAATATAAAAATTATAATACACTTTTCACAAACAAAATTTTATTTAAGTACTATAATAATGTATTATATTTAATAAGTGGAATTTATAAATCTATTCTTTACATTTTAGAACCTAAGTTATATGTTATTCTAATAAAGAACTTTGTTTATTTATTTTCCTTAAATGAATTTTTAAAAAGATTTCATTCACCATAATTTTTTAATCATATACCATTAAATTTCATGGAATTAAATGTTATTTGTCCTAAATAAG
Source organism: Viscum album (assembly GCA_963277665.1). NCBI lineage: Eukaryota > Viridiplantae > Streptophyta > Magnoliopsida > Santalales > Viscaceae > Viscum > Viscum album. Next base: position 2,002,879,777 of record OY728164.1, on the reverse strand, counting down.
TGAAAATTAAATTTTATGTATAAAACATTTTCCAAAAAATCATCTTCATTTCATTATAAATATATATATTAAAATAAATTTTTATCATCCTTATAATATAAATTCAGTAAAATAGATTTAATATTTGAAATAAGAATATAAAATTTAGGTAATAATATTAATTTCATTTCTATTAAATAAAATAAGTAATCAACGTAACAGTTAGCAACCACGGTAAATGATAAAATGTAGAAAAAGGGAAAAATTAATGGATCAAGTTACAAAATATAACAAAAAACAAATCTATAGGTGTATAGTTGAGGTTATTCTTGACCTTCCAATCTCATATCCCCATTAAATATTAATTTTGGATCCAATTTCTTTTAATATGACAATCCTTTATATTAAGAAATTGCTATGTAAAAAATGTCACTACTCTCACTTATAGAAGACCCCTCCACCACTATTTTGAATGCACACCAAATATTTTAATTCAAATCTATAATATTCTATATTAACATAAATAATAATCCTCTACTACATTGATTAGATTCTGATCTCATGAGAATTCCCCAATTCCTTCATAACATATAAGGCTTCCAAGAGAAGTCACTCTTTCTTATTTGTAAGAAATGACTTCTTAATCTTCACTTTCATTTATCTTTTTATTATAAGTCTAATTGATTTGTATTAATCACCTAAACAACATATAAATAATAATATCACAACCCTTTGATAAATATATTTCAAGAAACCACTATATAATCATCCTCATTCTTTGATTATAACATGTTCAAGTTTAGGTCGATTTAACCACCTATATAGATGATGTTATAAAATTTTATCATAGATGGTCATAAAAAAATAATTAATGATAATATATGATATTAATAAATAAATAGTTTTGTTTTTCCTATATAATTTAAATATTAATATTTAACTCAATATTATTCATTACAAGTTACTAAAATAACCATGATATAGGTTTCATCTTCATAATTAAAACATGAAACACCCATGGATATAACCTAGAGATTCAAAAATATTTAAGTAACTTATGTTCCAGTGCCTTAACTATTGTTTAGGTGATGAACTCAGGAACATTTAATGATAACCAAAACCATTATATCGAAAAAGGCAAGGAACGGTTGAAACTACTAATAATTGATGATCTATATAAACTAAAAATATGTAATAAATATATAATAATTGTATATAAATGGTAAATATAAGGGGTAATAAAAAATTAAAAGGATTTTAATATTTTTATCAATGATTATTTTTTTATTATATAAGATGTTAAATTGTGTCTAATTAAGTAAAAATATAATATAAGGTATCTTTGTCGAAACTTTAATTCTTTAAGACATGAATTATATTTTGAATAGTGTTTTATTGTATATGGTATAATTATTTACCTATTATTTATATGTATAATAAAAATCTTATATTTCATGATATTTTAAATTCCATATTTTTGTCTCCCTTGTTCTTTTCATTCATACAATACCAAATCTCTAAGGGTTTCTTGCCTTAAATTACATTCTTTATGACATGATTTTTATTACGCACCTATTTTAATTAATATGGTATATATACTACCAATTTTATGTATTATATCTTAATTATATTTATATTCATGTTATTTAATGTTCCATTTCACTTTATCTCTCTCACTTTCAATTTCCATAATCATCTTCAAAATTTTATGTGTTTTATTAACTTAATTTCTATTTATTGAGTTCTAATGTTTCTTATTTAGCTCCATTATTCAAAGTTGGTTGAATTATATATTATATTTGTATTATATTTTAATGTATATTTTTTCTAAATAAAAAATTATCCAATATATATACCATTATTTTATATTATGTAAATTCCATTACGCTTCACTATATTTATTGCAGGGTATTTAATTATAGAGTTTCCTTGTTTCTATAGTGTATTGGTTTTATCTTAAAGAGTAATCATGTTATGATTTTTTATTGATTTATAATTTTTTTCATTATTCATGAGGTTCACATATGCATGATTTTTTATGATGGTATGGGTGGGGATGAAACTATATAGTTATCAAATCAATTGGAAAATGTTTTATATCTCATTTGATGACATATAAGGGACTAGTGAGTAAACCCAATCAACTATGGGACTTAGTCCACTAGGTGATGACCATTATGTAAGTGATAATTATCATAAGATATAATTTTCTGTTATTATTTATTTTTTCATTTTCTTATTCCATATTCTTATTCCAATTCAATTTTTCATGGATCTTAATTTTTTACTCATGATCCCATGCTCATATATTCCATTTCTTAATTTATACAAAAATCCTTGTACTGTGAGTCATGATTTTCTATCAATGTTTTATCAGTTATTATTATCTTATGTGATGTTAATAAACTTATATTAAGTTATCTAACTAACAATTTTATATTATACCCACTTATTATCTTCAATTGATATCACTTACGTTTACCCCTAGTGAGTGTTTAATCTCAACCATTCTAATGTTTCCAATCTCAAGATAAATAAAGAAGATTATTATGTTTTTTCTGGAATGGTGTCATGTATGGATAATTTTTTGGGGGTTTTGAATAATAATTTTTTATCATTAAATATTTTTGGTTTGGTGGGAGAAATTATTTTAATTGTAAATGTTTGGATTTTACTATGTAATCTGAACCCAGATTATTTAAAACTGTAAACCTAAAAACTCTTGGGTATGTAAGTAGTGAAATATTTTCTATAAATAAAATTATTATAAGATTTTTATGTTCATGGAATTACACATAAAATAGTTTTATATCATTGGACGTATTGGTTATAGAATCCATTGAATGACTTATAAGGGATTTAAAAAGTGAGATATATTTTGGAGAATGTAATTTCATAATATAGGAATGATTATTAAGAAAATTTTATAAAAATGATTATTCTGATTTTTTAAAGTATCACATGATGTTTGAGAAATGTCATAGGAGCATGGAGTCGTGTAGAGAGAATTTTGGGATGATATATGATTTGAATAAATTTTTTTATTTTGGGTAGACATTCATATTTATTTTGTTTTTTTGAAAGTAATACCACAAATTATATTAGAGTTTGTATATTTTTATGAAATTTTGAGCTTGATATTAAATCTTGGAAATTAAAAATAAATTTAATTAAAAAAATTACCTTCTATGAATAAATTTTTATGGTAGATCTTTTTATATTTTGTGTGTTAAAAAATGTAGGGTATCTATCTTGGGAAGAAAAAATTATCAAATTAATTGGTTGTTGAAAAATTCATGGGTTACCCAAAGATTACATTGGGATATTAATGTATATTTCATAGGATGAAGATAATATACCACTTCTCTAACATAGTCTCACAATTTTTACATTATAAGGAACTAGTATTCCAAGGATAGTTATAATAGACTAAGAAAATCCATCTACTCATATATAGCCTCATGAAGATGCCCTGAGGATGTTCCAAAATTTAAATATATTCTCATAGTGGAACATGACATTAAATAAATCCCAAAAAACATTGTGCTGACTACCCCATACTATAAACTCTTAATAACTCTTTCTCAAGAACTAATGCATATGACATACTTATTGAAAAATAAAACACATTTTGACACTGTACTTTTTTGGAATTCAAAAATCTAGAAAAATGAGGATAAATTCAAAACCGAATATAACCCATTTTAAACTTCAAGTATGAATTCTCAATACAACATAATATTGAGTAGAAACACGAGATAAATTACTAGTCCAACATAATTAAGTCTAATTCATCTATAGACTGTGTTTTTGAGAAAATTCATTATTGGGTTGTAATGTAGGATTCTTTCAATCCAATGGATGCATGGTGATCAAATTGTAGAAGAATTTTTATTTAAACATGGAAGATTTTAGAACAATTATATAAGTGTTCATTAATACCTAAAATGATAAAAAAATCTTAATTACACAATTAAAAAGTAGTCAATTTAATCTAAAAAATGTATACCATTTATTGAAGGATTTATTATATTGAGAACACGTAAAACTTTTGGGGACCAAGGGAATCCATTTACAATTATATCTAACCAAATTTGGAAACACTTAAAATTTAATTCAATGTAAAAAATATCATGGGGAGATTTGAAAGATAAAAACAATTATTTAGGGAGAAGGAATTAAAGATACCATGTTGATTTTATCCAAGAAACCAAATCCATATGTTCAAATATAAAAATTTGTTCCCGGTAGAATCACCCAAATCATGTATAATAAGAGGAAAATATAATATGGGGGGATGGATCCTAATAAAATCAAAGGTATTCTTCCAAGATAGAATAAGTTAAACTAAGGCTATAGATACTTCTACTAAAAGTTGAATCAAGGAGTAGATTCATCATGACTAGGAGGAGGGTTCATATATCTCTATAGTGTCTTGGTGAAAATATTTCTCCCTATCCAAATTTGGTACTTTATTGTGTGATTACTAGGTAAAAATGGAAATTTATTTTTAGATTAATTTACTTTTTTAAATTGTTGGTATTCTTTTGTCCTTCAAATAACCATTATAAATTCATTCCTATTTTGTAGTAGTAGTATGATTCCCAATGTGGGTGTGTTAATAAAAATGGTTGAGATTAACTTCAGAAAATATGGGAATAATATGGTTATTAGATTTTGAATTTATAGGGTAATAAATAATAAAATAATTATCTTACTCTTTCCATATTGGGATATATCATTTTCAACATAGTAAGGGAGTGATGTAAGTAACTCCTAAAAACTTTTAATTGAAAACCACTCTAGTTAGGTCTTGAAAAATTCTAACTATAATCTTAAAATAATATATGTAGTGGAATCATTTTATATAATATAGCGGGAATAAATAAAGATTCTAATTAAATATACATTGTAATTTCTTCTAGGATCTATAGCTAAATTATATTGTCCTTAGGATGTTACGATAGATAATTTTAATGCACTGGATGATGAATTCTCATTGCATTTTTATGACGACATGGAAGATTTGTGTACTTTGAACTAATTTTTATCTCCCTTATATGTGTTTACCACTACGAGTAGAGAAATTATTGTAGTTTTTAATCTAGATTAGGTATTTTATATCACTTATTGTCTACCTATAACACTAATATCTTTTCAAAACCACCTATTTTTATTAATTTTTTTAGCATCCCACAATTTACACTAGTAACACCAGTCCTTTAATAGTGAATAGAAATAACCTCGTAGTTACTGGTATTATGATACACAAAATTTCGGAACATCTATTTTAACAATGATATATTTATAATATCCAATGGATAAAACCATGACCTTATAAATATGATTCTACAATGGTTTTCTCAATTAAATTTTCCTACTATAAGTGATATATATTTTATTCCATGAAGGTTATTATTATTTCATGATTAGTGATGTGTTGGATTGAAAAAATAAAATACATGATATAGTATTTTATGTTACAAGTAAATAATGATGTTGTAATCAAAATTAAAAATAAAAAAAAGTTCATACTAACATGGAATCACATTGCAATGTTTATATATTGTGTTATAATTCTTACTACGTTCTATTGGAAAAATAATATGATGTATTATTTTGTTTTTCAACTAAGTTATAAGAGGAATACTTGAGCAGAATTTTGTTTGTGATTTTTTATGACTGAGGGATTACATTGAAAATATTTCCATAATATAGAGGATTACAAATCATCTCCCAATAAAAACTAATAGTGAGTTTGTAATGTAGTTTCGGGATATAAATCATAAGTCTTTTTATTAAGGCTCTGAGATCACAATGTAACTTAATGCTAATGTTTATTAAAAAATAAAAAATTCGGTGGTATAATTTTTATTACACTAAAATGAATATATCTAAAGGTTTAAAATTAATTGATAATCCACAATTTTTTATACAATGATGTATTATAAATATGTAACATTTATATAGATATGTAATTTAAATTCATTACACTGTAACACACACTGTTAATCAAATGTTTGAATTATATACAAATAATTTTTATATTTAAATTCCATGTGTAAATCAAAGGTCATGTATTAATTTTAAAGAAAATACCTCAACATTTTTGGATGGTTCTGACCACATATTGATGGGAGGGTCACATGTAATGGAGATGGATGAATAGAGAGGAGAAATATAATTTAACATTACTAAAATATATTGACTATTGAGAAATAGATATATTAAAGAAGAACTTTACAGACCTATTTCATATTAGATAATTTGAATGATACATGAGAAATTATTGGTATATCATGTTTTTTTTGGATAAGTTTTTAATAGTATGAAGTGTTTTTGGATGTTCATTATATCAACTCTCTAAATAGGGATTTTTTTTCATCTGGATTACAGAGTAATGTGGCTGAAGGTGGATTAAATAATCCCATCAAATGTTGTTTTTATTAATGAAAATCACATTTGTATATAATACTTAATTTGAAGTTGATTTTATTTATATAAACCAATCTATATCCATATTAAAGCATTTTATTAGGAGACTATTGTAGGAAGTTACCTTTTGGTAAAATGTTAGTGGTCCTTAGAAATTTTTATAAAGGAATTGTATCTTTTAGTGGAGTTTCCATCACCTAGAAATTTAACCCACAAAACATTATGTCATATCAGATTTTAGTACATCAATAATTAACCATAATTATTTCCTTGGGAAAAATAAATAAATCTTTATAAGATTTGTATTTTTAATTATCATTTTATATTCATTATGGTATCATTTAATTAGTTAAAAGTCATTCCTACTAGAATGGGAACTTGATACCCATATGGGTAAGGGTAAAATGAATTACAATGGTTAACACTAATATGTATTCCCCCAACACACACAAACTAATGTTATCATTGGACTCACATTATAATTTTTTAATCCAAAAAAATATTGGTTATTAATAATGGTAAGTGTCTATTTAAGACCATAAATGATAAATTTGAATGTTCACCTAGTGTAACAAAGAATCTAATCAATTAAAATTTTAAAAAATTATGAGTCGGTTTAGTTTTACTACATTAGCCTACATAGAAATTGGTTGGAGTGGTTAAAATAGTTATAGTGGACATATTTATAGATGATCGATCCAAGGGATAGAAGTGAGGATTTAGAATCATTGATAATGTTGGTTTTTAACTATGAGATAATATATAGGCTATGTATTCCATATAAAATTTCCATTACCATGGATTTGATGTGTTATTGTATTTCTATATATAGATTCTTCTCTCCCAATAATAGTTTGGATACTAGAGTTAGTAGTTGTCCATGATACTTTATAAGTTTTTCTTCCAAAGGTTTTGGGTTTCTATATGATAACTCTTATGATTTGGATATAAGGTTTCCTCTTATAGAGTTGGATCTTTATAAACCCTCTTCCTTTATCAATATGCACTTGTAAAGATATTGGATCACTATAGACCATTTTCCATGATTTATATGAACTATCTAAATTTACACCTGATGGTTAGACCGATTAGATTTTGTGACACCATAAATATATACTTTTATATATGTTCATTGGTAGATTGATTAGAATTAGGGATAATATATGGGTTTTTATTGTAGTATAACTCATGAGATTAACCATTAATATGCAAATCAAGTTGGTTTGAGTGTCAAGGTGGCACAGTCAGTGCATGATAACACATCTTGGTTGTAGAACGTTTGGATGAATTACTTTTAAATTAACCCATATAAATAGGAACCTTATAAATTATATTATATATTTGGGGTCCTATAAGTGGTTCTTGAAATATTTTTTACACACATTTTTCCTTTTCACCTTGATATATGTATAGACCTTACAATTGGTATAGATGTTAAGACATAGGATGTGAAAGTGATCTGGATGGGGTAACTTTATGGGATTTTAGATATTAGACAATGGAGATGAAATGGATTTTTGATCCAGGTCGAGATACTTATTTTGGTTTCTTATATTTATATTATATATATAATTGAATAATTGATACAACCTGCTGGTGCATGTATATTTCACTTCCAATGGTTCATAATTTCATATCATGTTAGCTATTTTAATGTATGGATTTATTTTTTCTATAAATTGATTTTTATAATTTATAATTTTACTGAGGATAATATTTTTATTATTTATCTTATATTGTATGATTCTGACATTGAGATTTTAGTCACCCCAATGTCACTATAAAACCTCTTCACAAGATGATATCCCCTATTAAATAGAGAGTTCTATATATTTTTAGTGGCTCTCTTACTCGATCTTGGAAAATCGATATGGGGTGTTAAAGTGTGTGATAACATGTATCCTTTTGTGTGTTTATGTACATTTGATTCTTTGAGTATGTCGTTATATATAGGTGTGTGATTATAAGTGAATTATGAATTTTTAATCTATGTCTGTGTTTTTATTGATACCATGGTATGATTTCAAACAATTTTAATTGTGTATACGAGTGATAGATGAATATGAAGTAGATTTCCCACGCAATAATCTATAAAAAATCACACAAAATACTTTCTGATATATTTAAAAAATATTATTTTTAGGATATTGTAAGTTCATTATAATAAAATTAATAACTTTAATAATGAATCTAACCTAAAATATAACCAGACTATTTAGTGGCCTCCTCTTCCCACACATCATACCCACATAGTAATATTTATCATTAATGATTTTTAATATTATTTTGAATATTTCCAACAAGTAATTAGGTTATTTTAATAACCTTACTTAGTGAAATGGAAACTGGAAGATGATGGTATAATTAGTGGTATTAAGGTAATGCTCCATCTATTTCAAGGTAAAATAATATCCAATGAATTAATGGAGTGTTATATAGGAAATGGGTTATTAATCAATTATGAATCCTATTTAAAGATGAAAATTTAAAATATTTATTTAATTGAGTTTTTTGTTATGTTATGGTTTGGTGGGGCCAATTGACAAATGGGAGGGTTTGATGTGATGGGACTCCTATAAATTCATGGAATAAAATAAATTTTTCAACACTAAATTATTTGTTCATTCATTCTATCATATATTATATAATAAAAAATACTTAAATTTATTACCTAATAAATAAATATTATCCCAGATTTCAGTAAAGTGATCCAAATTTCAATAATATAATAAAATGATAAGGGAGACCTAGAGGTGAACATAAATAGTTTTTATATGTAACTAGTCATAAAAAATATTATAATTTTAAGATGTACCACAATGAAAAAATACCAAATATAAACATCTAAGTCACAAATATTGAGAAAGAAATTAAATGGGTCACCTTTTTGAGGAATCCTACTACTGAATTCACATCATGTATAAATATGAATAAAAATACTAAAAACACATAAAATCTAAAGTAAATTACTAATTTAATTTAAATATATCTATCTCCATAATAAAATGTAATATTAATTATAACCCATAAAAATTATTGATATTTGTCATCAAGATTGTAAAGGAAGAGGACATGTCACTAGTGTGTTGCAAAATTGATAGATTATGACTATCAAATGATTTAACAAATGGGATACAGATGAGGATACCTCTAATGATAATAATTATTTTTCTATAAAAAATATAATTGGGATTTATAAAAATAAAGTGATCTCATTATCACAAATAGAGTTCTTAGTTCGAAAAAGGTAACTGTAGAAAGGGAGAAGTATGAGAGAAAATTTTATAAATGGTTCCAGATTAAAGGGAAGTTATATAAGTTTATTATCAATTAAGTGAATTTTTATTAATATTTTAGGCACCAAGTTGGTGTAGATATTCGTACTTCCAATATTGAATCACCAAATCCCCTACCAATTATAATGTTAAAAGTATTGAGAATGGATGAAGGTAACATTCAAATGAAGGTTTCTCCACCATAGGTATGTATAAGGATTTGGTATTATGTAATGTTATATCAGAGAATGAATGTGATTTTCCACTTTTTAATCTATAGAATCTTGATCATCATGTGACTCGTGATGTTTTTAAAAATATTACTCTTTTTTACTTTATGTGGTCCCTATAACACTACAGGTATTTTACAAATTTATTCAAGAAGAATATAATTTAAGATAAAAGAAAATAATTTGTGATTATAAAAAAGTAGAGTTAAAATGAAAAAAATGAGAACTATAAAATATAATATAATGGGGAAATAAGAAGAATAGGGTCTAAAATAAAAAAAAAAGATAATGAAAGTGAATAAGAATAAAAAAGTGACAACTGAAATAATATTAAGGTCAAGAAATCGTTTATTTCATGGAAAATATTATAGTAAATATATACAAAGAGTTGATATTAAACCCATGTAATTTAACATAAAATTTTTGTAATGTTATTGACTTGTTTTTTCAGGATTATGAGATATGTTTCTGAATGTCTGTCCTTTATATTTCCACAAATTAGGTGTATAATGCATCAAATTGTCCTAATATCCAGATTATTCATGCCAAATCATTTTATCTATCACACCAACCTAGAGGATATAAAATAAATTAAATGGAAGGTTCAAAAAATTACATGGAATATATAAATTAAATTTATTTAATTTTTGTATTGTTTGTATCACTAGTTCTAAAAAGATTCAAAAATGAAGGATATGTGTCATTTTAGGATCCATCAACAACATCATTATGTGGTATCTCAATATTATCCCTAGGTTAGATTTTATTATTGATGAGTTAAATGGTTAAAAATATTATCTAAAATTTACTAGTTATCACTATATAATAATGAATTTTTGAAATTATATGAAAAAATGTTATTAAAACTGAACATGTTTTTTATGAATCAATAATTATTCCATTTTTTTTTGAAAAATATCTTAGGGGATTAATTTGAATAATTAATCATGTATTACTTTCATCCAATGGAAACAAAATTATCATCTTATTTTATAAAATTATTATATATAATAAAATTTTCATGGACATGTAGATCATTTAAAAAAATCCAAAATGTGTTCAGAAAGGAAAATTTGTTTGGAAATATTATAAAAATTAAATTGTTTTATATAATTTTTTTAAAGGGATTTTTTATTATCATTTATGGAGTTTATTAATATATATATATAGGATAAAATCTATTCATAAGTGTAAAAATATAAACTTTATAAGATTTTCCTAAATCACTAATGGCTATTTTTATTTTATAGTATATTTTTGATCAATTTTAACACATATTTACAACCCTTAATTATTTTGAAAAAAGATAAATTTACTTTTAATTTTGGGAAGATCATAAAATAAATTTTTAGGATCTCAAATAAATAATCCCCACACTCTACTACTAGAAATTATACATTTTGGTATGACTTTTTTAATTAAATATATTTAAATATTAATTATCATTGGTGGAGTACTCGTGAATGTAGGTATGAATAATTTTTATTTTGATGAAAATTCACAGGAACCAAATCTAAACTATGATATCTATTAAAAATGGTCATATAAATTTCAAGGTATTATAAACACATTAACATTATAATTGGAAAAAAAATTCATGATATATTTTAAACAAGATGCACTTAAAAACATTAGCCGCAAAAAAAATTTATAATGGATTCTTCCTTCATGGTTGGAATATGTTGAGTTATTCTCATGTGTCGTAAATAATAAGAAAGTTATGGGAAACATATTTTCAACTCACCTTCATGGAGATATAATATTTGATCCTTAGGTATTATAAATTTATTTATTTTTAATTCATTAAAAATTATGCCAATTGAAACGAATTTTTTGTAAATTTTAACTATAATTAATATGGAAAATAGTTTTGTAAAATTTTAGTTAGATATATAATTTAGTATATTCTGATTTAAATTATGTTGTAAATTGAAATATTTATGTAATTTTATTAAAATGGGAATATCTTTTCAAAATAATTAGGGTATTTTATCATTCGTAAATCATTATGTTCTACAGGTGAAAATTTTAGTTATAGAATTATATATAGGGATATAAAAATTTCTATGGGAAATTTCATTTTTACTAATATAGACAAATATAAATTGAATTATTTTAGATTAAATATTTCATTTTTATCCCCAAAAATCCAATAGAGATAAAATATTTAGAATTAATTATAATTTTAATAAGGAACTAGATGTCAAATGATCCTACCTTCATTGAAGAGGATGGTTCTTAATATTAATGAAATATTTTATTCCCTATAAAAAATTATGGCAACACTAACATTTATTGATTATTCCATATAAGAAAAATTTTATCATTACAGAATGTCTAGGATAATTTTCTTGAATCCACGGATCAAATTATATAAATATATTTAAAATAATTATAAAACAATTTGGATAAATATTTATTTTTCTTTCCCACGAGTCATTCTATAAATGGTGGTCATATAAATGAGGTGAATAACACACCATTTTTAATTTTTTTATTGATTTTCAAAAATATTATAAACAATTCAAAGAAATACCAATTTTACATGGAGTTTTAAAAAATTTCAAAAAATATATTACTCAATTTTATGTATTTAAATGTTCTAAACGATTTATCAGGGTTTTATATATTAATATACTCACATTAAATTTATATATATCTAAAGATTTTTTAGAGAAATATATCATTTAATTAGTTAGAGAATACAAGAAATTGATAATAAAAATATTCAATAAATAATATAAAATACAAGAATAATGGAAATAAGGATTTCAATCAGTTTACATATTATCCAACTCATTATTTATGGCCTCAACTAATATTATTACGTTTTTCCAAAAAAAATAAAAAATTAATGTCATATTAATATAGTACCTTTTTATTTCTAGGGATAATTAATCAAAATGATTAAAATACTTATTTTATATATGAATTTGATTTTGTTATCAAATTTATTGATCTAGAACAATATCCATATTTTGATGTAAAGGATACATATTTTATGATAATTCCATTTCAAAAGATGGGGGTGATGAAATTCTATCTAAAAACAGAAACTATGATGTTAGTTCCAAATACAAATGAATATTGGAGGAATAAAAAAGGATTTGAGATATATTATAATCTCATAATTTCTCTTTTAAAATATTAATACACCTTCCTTTTAAAGGAGGTGAAAATGGGATTATATTATCATGTATTCAAGTTTATCTTTGACTTAAAATATCAATGACTTTTGGAATCGTATATTATTAAGTGAAAATCCTATAATGTATTATAAAAAGTTAGAATATATGATGTAAATTTCATGTATGGTTGTTTATGGAAACAATGTCAAAACCCAAGGGTAGAAATTTTGGTTAAAAATTTATAAATGCAAATACTTTATTTTATTTCATTAAAAAATGTTCATTATATTTTAAATTTTTTAAATAAATGGGATAAGTATTTTCTTAATTTATATGTTCTTAAAAATAAAACATTAACCATCCATTCACACCTTGGATATACAAATTCATTGTTCTGAAACATTTAATGTATTTAGGTTTATATTATTTCAACTATATAGGTTTGTTCTCTCACCACTCTAATGATCATGTTTTTCATTCACAATCTCTTATTAATTATTTTCCTTTCAAAATATAAGTTATATTGATGATAAAAAATCAAAAATCTCCTATGTGACAACCCAATGAAATATTTGTTTATTTTTATATCACCATATTATTAATTATGTAGAATTTTTAGGATTTTTGGATTAGAAATTTATGCATTTTGAAAATTTTATAGGTCCCATTATTAGAACATGGTTAGTGAGGTATTAAAACTAAATGTGAAAGATATTATTTTTTAGTGTGAATATCATTTCAATTTTAGTTCAAGGTTAGTTCATGTTTGGGAGTAACCATGCAGACTAATCTTATGTAGTGTGAAACCACATATTAGTAGCTCCCATAGGGTTTACACAAGTTTATGACTAACCATGTGGAATAATTCAATATATAATAAAGTTTGTTTATAATTTTTATTGAATGGAAGGAATATGGGTGTGGAAAAATCATTCAATATTTCCAAAAATTAAAATTTGATATGCTCATTTTATCACTTATTGGAAACTTTTCCTATATATCATTAAACTAACATAGGATGGTCCTGTAGTGTTATACTATATTATTATTTATGTATTTTTGTCTTCATAATTTTATTTTATTATGTATTTCCAATGTATACCCTTCTTTTCAATCCTTTTCCTCTTATCCTCTTTTGAATTTGTATACCTCTTATATTTCTCTTCTCTTATTCAAATAGTAATAGTTGTCGTATCTATTTACACACCTAGGGTTTTTTCTGAAATTATTATTTATTAGTATATAAGGATAGTTAAGTGTACTTTTTGACCTAATATAATATTTTTAATAAAATCTGGAACTCATTTACTCCCTTTAGGTAAGTTTTTTTTGTGAAATTCTCTTCATTGGTCTTATCATGAGATGCTTGGGATTTTTAAACATATATTATCCCAAATTTATACCAATAAAAGAAATAAAATATGGTGTTATAACTATTTTATAATTTATTTAATGTTTTTTAGACTTGAAATAAAGTTATACCCATAGGTACCTTGTTTTTGTATTTTAAAACATTTACATATGTATACTATGTGTTTCTAAATGACAATGGGGACCTTTTCTGTGAATTTGGCAACCAAAAAAGGGGTTTTTACTCTCAACTAATTTCTAAAGGGGGTAAACTGTATTTTAATAAATTATTTTTCATGTAATGATGTGTTATAAATTCCCTAACTATTCTTATAGGTTAATTTATTACCTCTAAATTTTATTCCCATACCTATATGATGATTTGAATTTAATTTTTATTAGAAAATGTATTTGTTTTATGTTATGTTATCCTTGAGATTTTCTATAACTTGTGATGTATTATCCGATTTATATCATTGTAATATTATATATTAATTCGAATAATTTTATAATGGGAGTGTTTATTCTAAAAATATTTCATGGTGATATTTTTTAACTGGGTTTTTTCGTAGAAGTTTAAAAGGTCTATTAGAAAATTTATATAAAAAATTTGGTCACACATATGAAAGCATTGTTTGAGGACCTATTTATTATGATATATATGTTTTTATAGTAAATGTGATAATAATTCTATTATTATTTAATGTGTGTGTGTGTGAAAGGGGTTGTTACTCTGAAGGTTTCTTGGAGGTGATATGGTGGATTTCATCACGTGTTGTATTATTGATTTGGGTTGATGGTATGGTCATTTTTTTCCTCACATCTATTTATTTTATTTCAATGGAAACCAAGTTAACAAAGTTTCTGATCCTGATTAATGCTACACAAGTTTATATTATTCACCATCCTTTATCCCATAGTCATGATTTCTCTTTGTCTAGGGGATTTCCCCACACATTTCTAGTTGTGAGTAATTTCTGTGGTAATTTTTTGAGGAATGAAACATTGTCTTGAATATTATTCCACCCTAGTATGTCTATGATTATGTCATTAATACCTTGTGAGTTTCCTATAATACTCTTTTAAGTAGATTTTGATTTTACCAAATGATATATAACTTATAAATTTACTTTATCTCCCTATTATTACATTAAGTTTATCATATTACTTGAAATTCCATAATATTGTTTCCTAATTATTATATTTGTTAGATAGAATTATATTTAATTCTTACACTTTGTTTTATCTCTTATTATGGTGTATTTTTAATAATTACTTGTCTTTTGAGAATATTATTAATGTAAAATATTAAAAAAATGTATATAATTATTTTCCACTTTTATAAACATATAATTATTTCTTTTCAAAATAACAAAATACATTTATTTCTAAATAAAATATATACTTTTGGTATCTATAAGAATTATAATACTTTATTAAAAGGTTGAAGTGGCGTTATTTATTTTATTATAATTCTAAAAATGATAAATAAAATATTTTCTAATTATATTTCAAATGAGAATTTATTAAATTCCTTATAAAAGGAATGGTATGTATCTTTCCATAAATCCTACCAGGAATATGTAGATCACATAATTTATATACATCTAAGAGTCAAAATAGCTTTTATGATTCTCATAGGTACTTAGGGTATGTACTCATGTTTATTTGGTCAGTTTGGTCATATTTATAGGGTTTTGGGATTGAAGGTGGCCTTGGGTAAAATGATGGTGATCAAATAATGGTTTGGGATCAGTGTTTTGTCATAGGTTTCTCATGTATTATCCATTACATCCTTCCTTTATACTTTAGTTTCTATTATATCAGTTATTATTGTGTAACTCTCTTGTTGATATATATTTTACGATGTTATATTGTGTTTTTTTAGTTATCCCCTATTTGGTTTTTGATTTCATTTGAAACTTGTTATTTTGATATGCATGGAAATCTATTTTTGGAGGAACCATTTTTTATTCTTATAAAGGATAAATTACATTTTAATTAATATTTTGGGGGTGAAACCATTCCCAAATTGTTATTTTTATACCCCTAATTCTAATCACCTACCCATGGTGATTGTGAGTACACTTATGGATAGTTATCGAGATGACTCTAGTGACATGGAAGGTTAACTCTAGTTAATTCATTACACCCCACCTCATTACTAATATCATTAATTTCATTGTATAAACTATATTATTATTTTTGAGTTTCCATTTAAATAAAATGTTCTTCTATTTAGAATTAATTTTCATCAATGAACTCGAGTTAGTTCAAATTTTTGGAATTTTCATTGAGGATATCCAATAATTCAACACAAATATTGAGTAATTTTCAAAAAAATGATAGGTTTATGAAATTTTTAAAATAAAAGGGATGAAACATTGAGAAATAAATATTATCTAGATTTATCTTCAAATAGAAATTCATGGTTTCAAAAGTGAAAGGAATAAAGAAAATATTAATGTTTATATTTTGAAAAAATAATTGAATTTATCAAATTTTTATAAGAAACAAAGAGATTAAAAATATTATTTTGAATCATATGTTTTATAATAAAATAAATTAGAGATCATGAAAAAAATCATAATTACACGAAAATAAGGTTTCAAAATATATGTACGAAATAACATGTCATAGATATAGATGTGTATATGTAATAATGGGGGTATGTTCTAAATTAAATGAAAATATAATAACCAAATTATAATTACACACACTATGTCTTCTTTTATTATGAATAAATAAAATTAAACAGACATTTAAAATCATTTTTCATAGTCTAAAATGGTATTATATAGAACAAATTTTTCTTAAGGAAGTATTTTCTTTTTAGTTCAAGTGGTTGTCATATTAAAATATTCATAAATATAAAATTAAAATAGTTCCTCTAGAATTGAATCATTAGATAAAGGTTTGATTTACAATATAATTTTATTATATTTAAATAAGAGTTTAGGGTTTTTTCAAAATAAAAAATTGTATCAACAAAAATTTTATCTACTTTGGAGTGGTAATCATTATGCATAAGTTTGTAAAATTATATATAGGGGAAATGTGCATAGAGGAAGCTTTCAGAAAGGTCATTTGAGTATAAAAAAATAGGAAAAAAATATAACATTATAAAGAATTCATTTTTATAAAAAAAAATAGGACTAATTAATATACATACTCCAAATATTATGTCTAAAGATAAACAAAATATTGAATATTTTATTTATGATCATAATGGGAGTTATAATACTTAATGTAATAACTACCTTAAAATAGTAAATAAAAAAATATATTTAAACAAATATATGTATATGGAATCCATATAATCTTGTATATTTTCAAATGAAATATCTCTTATACCGAGAAATGATGAATTATTTTTAAAATTGTGGAGACAAATTAATAAATATTTAAAAGGAACTCAATATATTATCAAAAATACTAAAGAAGACTTTATAATATTTTATGCAAAAGAAATTATTTAGAATAGTCATTAAAAATTATTTAATTCCCTTGATGAATTCAATAAATTTAAAAAAAATTGATACAAATATCAATAAATGATAGATTTTTAAGGGTCCAATTTTAATGAGGGGAATTATGATATATTTTCGAAAATTCATCTCGTATGTGAGTATAGGATTATATGATTATATTGGTTTATGGAGTCTTTATTGAATTAATTAACTCTAGATTCCAAAAAATCTTAAAATATAAATTTAACTAAACCCAAAATAATATGTTAGGTTATTGAGGGAACGTACCTTATTATAGGTTTACATCATTTGTTTTAAAAAAACTATTATAATCTGTAAATAGTAACCACTTGTAGATTAAAATGTTCTCGATAATATTATATCAAGTGTTTTTGTGGGAAGAACATATATATACTATGATATTAGTATTTAAAAATATACTAATCTAGAAATTATTCCTTAAAAATAATACTATATTGGATATAGTTAACTGTAAAATGGAATATCTCATGTATGAGTGTTGAGTTAATTTAATAACGTTTCAGAATCATTACCCAAATATTTGAACAAAAAGAAACATATATCTATTGAATAATGAGTAATAAAATATTATATCTTTCTTGAAAATACAATTATATGACTAAAACATAATATTTATAAAATTTATATCATTTTAAGAGATTAAACATTTCAATTAACCACTAAAGCACACTCTCAAACCACAAAGGTCGATTGTATTTGGAGATTAGTTATATAATAATCATGTCTTATAATATAAAAAATATTACAAAAAAAAATTTCATTCATGATTTCCTTATATAGATATAAAACATAATATACATTTTTATTTTCTGAGGAAATTCAAAACATAAGAAAATGTTGATGTCAAATACTCAATATAGGGAAATACGTATCAGTGATTCATAGAGGATTTATCCTTAGGAAAAATACATGTGAAAAAAAATATCATTGGATAAATGGTATGATTAATGTAATAAGATCACATAATCATAGTAAGTTATCATAAGTAATCATAAGATAATCATATATCATGGCATAAAAATGTTTAACTATAGAAGAATAATTGTGAAATCATGAGATATAACATGCCATAAGAATGTCATATCATAAATATTAAAAGATTGTTTCATAGAATAAGAATATGGTACATTCAAAAGAAAATAAAATCATAACATATGATTAGTATCTCTACCAACACCATCATAAAAGAATGGAAAAATCTAACAGCATCATGTTTATCTGTTTAATAGTTGACTAGGATAATATCTCATGTCCCAATTATTTCATCTCAAAATATATAAACATTACCCAATGCATTATAAGAGTATATAATTATGGGTATACCAATCACATAAGGATATAACCATAAAAATATTTTCTATACAAAAAAAATTATATATGTTAAAATCTTATCATGATTATCCTATGGAAATAAAATGGGTTACATAACATTTTCATGATATATGTTATAAAAAGAAAATAAAATTTTTATTAGATAAATAATGATATCATAAATGAATTTAATGGTTGATATAAAAAGATAAATATCCATAGATGAAAGATGTTTCAGAAAATTATATTAAAATGGTATATAAATTTGGAAAATATTTTTATTACAATTTTGAATTATTAACATGATAAAAAAGATAAAAATAACAATTAAAATAATTTTAGAACTAAAAAATATTGAATTTTAAAACATTAGTTTAAAAAATAAAATATCCTAATAAAGAAAAATAGAGATAAAATAAGATAAAAGTTGAAGAAACATGAAGAAAAATATATGAAATGGTATATAAGCTGAAAAAAATACTTTTATCATTTTTTAAATGATATCAAGTAACCCACATAAATTAAAGGGTAAAAAAATTTATATTAATTAGAATTATATAGAATTATGAGAGGTAAAAAAATTATCTTCAAGAAATAAAATTGGATTTACTCGTAAGAAATATTATGGATAAAGGAGAAAAACATCCAAAATATAGAGTGGAAATTATACTCTATGATGTTGTTTTTTTTGAGGTAAGAATAAATATAAGTGGAAATTATTATAAGGAATTATAAATTTTAAAATAAAAACATTGATATACAGTATGAGTCACTAAAAAAGGAAAATATTCCCAATATTGAATGATATATCTAATAAGAATGAATATAACTCAACAAAAGGAAATTGAGTATAAAAAAACCTTACCTTATATTATCATTTCCCAAATACACTAAAAATCCATGTAAAATTGTCATATTTTTATTATTAATCTATATAAGAGACTTATTTATATATATTGTTCATAATATCACTTATTTTTATTTTTCATAACTAATTTATTAATCATTCATTGTCTATATTAAATATTATGTGTTAATTAATATATTTGTTCCATGTATTCTTTCATATAATTTTATCAATCATTTTTACTTGATCATGTGTTAATATCTACTATAAAGGACTTAGAAATTATATAGATGTGGTTGATGGAATTTTTGATTCACAATATTGTAAATACCAACAGATTTAATGCCCATTTCTTATTTGAGGGAATTCTAATTTTTTATCCCAAAGCAAGGGATGTTTAGTGAATTGGGATTATAATAAATAATTTTAGCATTATAACATATTATTAAGATGTTTTTGGACAAAAAATGATGCTCAGTTACTAGTTTGGGTGCTCAAATGGATTTTAAATAAGGGTTGGGGAGACCCATATCTGAAATTTTAGATGTAGGTAGCCAGTACTACATGGAGACTAATGGTTATAACATGGAATCTTGAACAAAGTAAGACTAAAAAAAGATATAAAGGGATACATTTTGGTGGTGTCTGGGGGAAATAACATGTTGTGGAACAAAGCTTGTGTCGTATGATGATTTTTTGGTATATTTCCATTGGAATTCTCAATAAGGGTCACATCGTTGAGGGATTGATTGGGTTTGGTCCCTCTGCTCCTTCATGGGAAGTTTCCCATTAACCTAGAGACCTTATTATAGTGTTGTCCAAGTGAGAGAAAACCACACCACAACCTAATGGGGGATTCATTATAGAGGTTCTCTAAGAGCAAGGTCCATCGGGCTCATCCCAGGGGTGGGTTACACTATAACCCAAGCAAGAAACAGAAACATAAACCTAGTCGAATAAAACCATAGTACAGCCCAAAGGGGACAGATAATGGTGGGGTTTTATAGGGTCAACCCTATACCTTTTGGGGTTGACCACATAATAGTTTTGTGGAATATTCGATAGGGGTATTCTAGTAACTTCCCATCAACCCCCATCATGTTTTATGGGACCAGGGACATTAGGAGGATTACATTTTTGTTAGTATCTCCCTTACCTTTCTCCTATTTAATTACCCATGTCAGAGTTTGGTTTTCATGTTATTTCACAATAATTTTGGGTATGATACACCTTTTATTTCCTCTGTTTTCATTTATCATTGTATCCCCGTAATTTGTAGTTATTTTATTTGAGATTTATTAATTACTTACATTAAGGAATTGTTGATATAATTTGGGATGATCAGTATTTGGAATGAGATGGATAAAATATGTATAATGGTGAATATCCCATATTTTTACTCACTATTTCATTAAAGGTATGTCAACAGGTAAATTTATTTAGGATTTCTAGCTGAATTAGATGAAGTTAATGATATATCAGGTATCATATGATAAGTATTTTTTTGTGATTTAGAGATCCTAATACTTTTATGAGGTATTTTTTAAATAAATTTGATAAAAACATTTTAAAATAGTTAATGGCATGCCTCCCATGAGTAAGAAAGGTATCAAGAGTGTCCCAAGAGTTTGGGACATGAAAATGGGGAGAAAAGGGTCATATTTTTCATGGAACATAGTTATTACTAACTATGAACCATGACTATTCAGTATAGATAATTGAGTATAATGTATTAAATACTAGGCATGATAACATATGAGACCATGTAGTTTGAGCCCCCTTAGATAGAGACAATCGCATGGCTACCGCGTGATTTTTCAAACAATGTGGGTCACCCAAACAAATAGTGTGGCTTAGTTTCCCTATGTATAGAGGATACCACGCGTTTGGTACATGTTTTTCCAAACCATGTGACCTAACCATTAAACCTTTTAAAAATGGAAAATTGAATATTTTATCATCTTTATCATTATATGATCTAACACAATCTTCACCCCCAATTCTTCTCCAGCATTCTACGGCATGAATAAAAAGCTCTCACCTCTTCAAATAGTGGTTATGATTCAATTTTAGATAAATTCAGGTTACATTTAGTTTAATTCAAATATCTGGGTAATTATTAGACTCTATTCCCATTTTAGATTGTAAAATTGGTTGTCTATGATCATAATGTGGGTGTTCTATAAGATTTATTCCATATTCATTATGTTTTTCTCCTTTGTGTTGTTGTGTTATTGAATTTTCAAGATTTTTTTTTGTATCTTACTAAGATGAGTAAATTGGTCCTTTAAATGATATGATATACCTCTCATAATCCCTTTACATCCACTTATGTTTAGAATATAGGGCTTAAAGACACCCAAGTGTGTGTTAATTCCTTGAAAAAGGAAAATGGGTTGTAAATGAAGAAATAGAGACTTTACATGATTAAACTAGTTTCACTTGTTGTTTGAACAATTCAGCTTGAAATGAGGGGTAGTTCAACATTATCATGAATTAAATGTTTTAGTAAATGGAAAGGGATATAAAGGCTATACATAACACTTTTCATCCTTCACTTGATATGATGGGAATGCCATTCCTTATTATTGGCTAGGGTTTTGTATAGAAGATCTGAGCACAAATAGAATTCTACATGGAATGGGTAGTTTCACTAATTCACCTCAGTATGTGCAATTGAAATGATTAGTGAATTTACTTTTTTTAGAAAAATTTAACCACTTTATTGACGGATCAAACTTCTATAATGGGTCGAATAAGATCATATTGTCTTCTGTATCACTTGTAAACTGAGAATCTAAAGTGGTTAATTGATAATTGTTAAAATTATAAAACCCATTTCAGTTTATATATTGAAAATTATTCATTTTTACACCTAAATACAATGTTATTAGATGGTATATTTCTATATCCACCACTAGTAGATCCTTAATGAGTTTTACTTACACCATGCTTATGCTATTATTGGTACCTGAGGAGATTTCAGGGTTGTAGGTTTGGATAAGTGTAAAGTCTCTAAGAGAGATGGGTGAGTTAGGATTTTGAGATGGGTCTTGGATAAGGTGATGGTGGTGATATTAGGACTCATTTTTGGGATTGTTACCATGTATCTATTTTGGTTTTCCTTGGTAACATGACACTATTATGAAATGAAATTTTACTGTATTGGTTTGAGATCACTTACATAATTTTGGGATCCTATTATAGGATGCATGATTATCATTGGTAATTAAACCTTTTTTTTTGTTTATTTTGATTTATTCTATTCACTTACTCAATTAAATATGGTATAGTCTTCCTAAATACCATACTAAACCCTAACTACTTTCCAATAGCCTCTAATGTATAGGGATGCATGCCGAAGGTCATGTAAAAACTGGCTCGGGGCACCCATTTAGTGGCACTCGGGTTGAGATATTACAATGTAGTATCATATTGTGTTTTATTTTCTATTTTATTACTATTTTGGAAAGGTATATGTGATACATGGATGTTTTTTACCTTGTTGTAACACATTTATATTTCAAAAAAATGAATATATTCTCAATAATGTATAAGACACACAACATCAAGCTTAAAGGAATGATGAAATAATTTTATTTTAAATAATAAAATTATAACCTAGATAATAAATTAGTGAGTATAAATAATATTATCAAATTTATTAAACATATATAAAAATTTCATACTCAATGTAAATTTATTTCCAAATTTTTAATAAATAATTAATCAATTTTTAATAAAGTGATTTCATTCATCAAAAAATAAGTTTTCTTCAAAACTAATTTTAATTTATTTTTTGTGAGAAAATATTATAATAAATTTATAAATATTTTAGAAAATATATCTGAATAAATTAAGTCACTATCTTAGGGTGAAATTTTTTATTCTTCAAGAAATATTTATTTTTGGTGATTAGTGAAAGGTACTGATTTTTGTAAAAATGTCATTTGTTTTCAATAATTTAACTAATATCAAATTCCATTTCTATTTTTAATATTATTTCAAGAAACATAATTTATCTTTATTTATATTTAATACACTTAATTACTTCTTAATATTTTTTATATTGTATTTCAGTATAAGTTAATTTTTGTGTTTTAAAATGTGATTTTTATGAAAACTGTTTTAAAGTGCACAATGTTTCTCCATTTTAATTAATTAAAATAAAAAATAATTATGATTGATTTAAATTAAATTTATGTATTATATATCTATACATGTTAATTTAAATTCAGAAAATGATTATTTTCAGTCATATATTAAATATAAAATCATTTTTTCATGAAAAAACACACTTCTTGAAAACCCTATTTTTCGTCGTGTCTCTGGGTCTAATTTTAAATTAAATTATACAAATTATCTGAATTTAATTTTCTGAAATGGATTACATATTTTTAATCAGCATAAATTATTCTATCTAATAAGTTCAATTTAATATTTTTCATAATAAATAGTGAAAATAGAAATAAAAAACTTTTACTGTAGTTAAGGTTAAAATAGACTTACCATGGGGTTAAACTAATATGATAATATTTAAAATGTCCTAAAAATTATAGAAAATATATTTTGGGATATAATTTGATCTTATATTTTTTAACCATTGATAATGGAACATTTTGGATCTTTTGCCATGTCAATAATGTCGGTATAACTTTTTCTTCTCAAAAATCACAAATGTGACACTACCTCACTTACAAAAGGTCACCACATATCCTCTCATATCCACATATTCAAAACCTTTTGGTTCAAAAAATAAATAAACAAATAATTTTATTAATTCAGTCACTAGATACTATAATCCTTGGTCTTATTATAAATCCATTCTTGGAATGATTTTAGTCATAACCTAAAGAGGTTATCCGAAGAAGAGGTATTGTGGTTAACTAAGTGTTTTTTTATTTCTTTTACTAGAACCTTAAAAACAACTTCAATTATGATTATATTATATAAAAATTACCTATCGTATATTGATATTTTATTATGTTAATTGATTAAACTAAATAAATATCATCTACTATGAATTAGAAAATGAGACCATCATTTGTGTGTACAGTGGACTACCACCTCAGTAATCGATGTAATTCACATTCATCATCACCTCTCAGGTATTGTAACAATAATGGACTTAAATTATATATTACATATTTTAATGATAATTATAATTCTATAAGTATTATATCATGTATACCTTTTTTAATTATGTTTTATGTGTGATATGATAACATCTCTCATGTGTACAGTGGACTACCGCCTCGTCAAGCGATGTGATTTGTTTTTCACTAATGATTCACATGGAAGGTAATAAGGATAAAGCTAATGAAAATATGGGATATATATATTAAATATTTATTATATTAATGAAATATTTATCATTAAGAAAATATAATATTTATTTTTCTTTCTTACCTTTCCACTCACTGAAAAATGATAACATCGTTTGTTCATACTTGTGGACTACCGCCTCAACGAAGTGATATAATTATTTTTTCATAACCATATCACATGGATGACATATATAAGTATATTTAATGAAATAATAAAATATTTATAATATTATTATAATTATTCAATGATAAAATAATACTTAGCATATTTCCATAAATATTTTTTCCAAATTGGAAATTCTACTCATTTGTACATACGATCAACCGTTCCCATGATTGTATCATTGTTCATTTTTTAATAATTTTATTTAATGATTGGTTTTAAATTTTTACATTATATTTAAAAATTATAATTACATCATTATTATTATTATCAATATTGGGAAATAATCACACCACTAACAATGGTCAACATAACAAAGGTGTTTTGAAAATATGGATCGAACATCCTCAAAAACACCCAACATGAACTTACCAGATTAAATATGTAATTAAAATAAATAAAATAATTTATTTAAAAATAAATTATTAAACTTTTAAAATTGTATTAATAAATCAAATAATTTATATGTGTTTATTATTATAAATATATAGCATGAAATATTACATAATATTGAGGGCTAAGTCAAGAATTTATTCTTTATCATTTTATCTTTTTTTAGGTTTACTATTTTCGAGAATTTGGCTATAAATCATACATAAAAAACCATAAATTACAATTTGGAAACATCTAATTTGTATCCATTTTTTATATCATATAAAACTTTTAAAATAATGAATTATTTATTTCCATGAAAAATCACCCCAACTTTTAACTTTAATTCTTCCTTTCCATTACCCTTCCTTAAACCCAATGTAAAAAATTCAAAAAAATGGGGTGATCACAAAAAAATCAGTAAGGGGCCTAAAAAAGGAAGTGTGTTAGTCCAGTGAAAGACATGAAAACTCATGAAAAACCCTTTCATGAAAACATATTTTTTTCTATGAAAGGGAATTGTTTTTCTTTTTTAATAAATTTTATTATATTTCATTTTTAAATCAAATAACTCTTGAGGAAATTCACTAAAATTACAAAAAATAAATATAGGTTCATTGGGACATCATCTCATATAACCCTTATAGAACCCTTAAAATTTTGAATAACTATATAGATAATTTCCAAAATAATTCTCCATAGAACATAATCATTACCCAATGAAGTTTAGTGTTATCTACGTTCACCCATCCTATAATTTATAATGGGCTCACCCATGAGCTATAATGGGGCTCAACCCTTCGTACATAATGTCAAAAGACCATATCATGAATAAAACATTTTATTCATTCACCTTTCATAATAAAATTTTCTAAATATTCCTTTAAACACATATTAAAATCACTTATGAAAAATAAAATACTTTTTTCTTTTAAAACCCCATTTTCAATACCAAAATACCCTTTTCTTTTAAACCCCCATTTTTAATAACAAAATACCCAGAAAATGGAAGGATGGTAAAAATGTATGTGCAAAATAATAACTCCAGAAGTATAAATATGTAATAAACATCATATATATATATATATATATCAATACCATCATTACAATAATCTATGAGAGGCAATGATAGAAAATGAATGACATCGATTCGTAAGGTGATAGTCCACCATACACATGAATTATGATTTCAAATTACATTTGATTAAAGAGGAAAAGGTTTTAGGATATTAAATTGACATAATATAATCTAAATATATGGTATAAACTGGTGTTATAATATAATAATAAATTAATAATATTTAAATTAGTTTCAAGAAGAAATAAAATAAAGACTCTTGGTTAAGCATGATGCCTCTTCATCATGAAATCTCCTTAGGTAAGCACCAAAATACATAGATTATATTTATAATGTATTAAACACTATATATTATATTGTATTATTTAGTTATTATTCAAAGATTTGTTTTCATGTATCATTATTCTTATTAGATCAATTTTTATTACCTCCTGTGTTACTTTTATCTTACGCCTTGTTTAGTCTTCTTGTTATAATTAAACTACTTATTTTATTGCATGAGCATACAATGTATCAAAAGATCATTCGGGATTATTGGGTGGTAATTTTAGTTAATTTATTTATTCATTGGGTTAAATAATTCTCATCGGTTTTTATTTGATTCCTAGGTTCTTGTTACTAACCTAAGCAGATCAAAAAGACCCCTTGAATCATGTCACGGGACAAATTCAAAGCCTTGTCCAGGGGTGGTCAATATTGGTTAATGGAAAAATGTTAACAATTCCATGTTATTAAGAGGTAATAATCTCTATATTTTCCATTTCTATTTTGGGTTTTTGGGAGACAGAATCGGTGATCATTAGAATTCAATTGTTTGGAAACAAGTATATTCCCGGTCACCACCTTTCTTATAAAACATGGGTTACTAGTGTAGTCTGATATAATTATATCTCTAATTACAGAAATAATTCATTAGTGTTTTAAAAAACATTTGGTCTTTATTAGATTATTTTTTATATTATGTCAATAATTTTTTTGTTACATTTGATAAAAAAATATGTTTGGGCACACTCCCCAACCAATCATATTAGTCAAGGTTAACTACTAAGACTATCATAGTGGAAAATCACATTACTGAACTATGTTCACTCCCCATTACATTTAATTTTATCTCAAAATCTTTTAATATATACCTAATACATTTGAGGGAGATAATGGTACCACCAACCACAAAATGAAAATCATAAAAAAGTTTTCTATAAGATTATAACAAAATCAACATATCAAAACACATTAAAAGAAATGTTTTTCATAACCATTACAGCATAGAATGACCCATGGAAAATAAATAGGTATATTATACATTTCAATATATAATAACCCACGGAAAAGAAATTGATTTCAAAAAAATATCTTCATTAGAATCATAAACCATCCTAAGAAAGAATAAAGATGGTAAAACTGGATCATATCCCTAGTAAAACATAGAGACATTAAATTTTATTTTTGTTTATAAATATAAATTCAACTAAAACATTCTTAAAAAAATTATCCTTTCTATTTTTAAAACACTTCTTAAAAATCTAAAAAAATTGTAAATATTAAAGAAAACAATTCCTTTCAAAATAAACCTAGAGATCTGTAATATAATCATTAAAATATTGGGATTTCCTGATGGTAGAAAATCCTACTCATTATATATACCGTAAAACAAATATTCCTTTCACATTTTTAGTAAAAGTCAAAAACACCTTATTAAGAAAACTAAAATAAAATTATTTTTAAAAAAATAAAAATTCAAACAACTGTAGAAATCAATTTTACAAATCTTATTAAATTTAATAAAACATATTTAAAACATTTTTTTGAAAACATGGTTATAGAACAAAAATCATTTTCGATTGAGGAGAGAAATAAAATAAATTTTTATTAAATAATTATTTTTTATACCGTGAGTACATAAAAAATAGGAAAATTAAAATAAAAATTGATTCTAAAAAAAGAGGATAAGAAAATACATGAGTTTCTTGATATATAGATCATATGTTTTATTCATTGGAAAAATAATCAGAAAAAAAATCTTGATAAATGATTATATTGTAACTTAAAAATTTTTCCACTTTAATTTATTTCAAATCGTAAACACCATTAAAGATCAAAATAAAATGAAATATTAGAAATAAGGAAAATAATTATATTTATTACATAAATTTTCAAAATTTATTATATATATCTTATAAACGAATATAGGTGTTTAACATATCTAATGTTCTAAAGAAAGAAGTTTGAGAAAAAAGCCCTTACCTTAAGTCTCAAATTATTCTAACATGTTTGAATATCCTATATAAATATAAGTTAAATATAAATCTATTACATAGCCATGATCTTATATATCATACCATCTATGATTTACTTATGACATTTTATTGCCTCTTTATCAATAATTCCTTGTCAAAATCATGTTTCGGGTAATGACTATTTAATTTTTTATATAAGTTTGGATTTGGTATTTTTAATCCCATTACTTTGATCATAGTTAAATAATATATATAATTTTAAAAATGATATTAATATCATATATGTTCATTATAAAGGTATATATCATAATCCATTAAACATATAAATAGAAAATGAGTTACACTAGTCATGAAGATGGTAGGTCATACATACACATGAACGATGTTTCCATTTTATTGATGGATTGAAAAAATGGAATGTAAATAATATATCAACATTAAATAGTTATTATAACATCATATTCATCACTTATATTCAGTAAATTTATCCTCTTTAACTTCTATGTAAAGAGTTTGTGAAAAATGAATCACATCGTTTTTTTAGGCGGTAGTCCTCTATACACATGAACAACGATATCATTTATTAAATGGATGGAAAGGTAATAAATTATATGATATATTGATTTTTTAGAATTATTAATATGTCATTAATATCATATATCAACATGAAATTAATCTTTATTATCTTTCATGTAAATCGTAAGTGAAAAAAAATCGCATCGCTTCGTGAGGCTCTAGTCCACCATACACATGAGTGACGTTATTGTATTCCCCACAGAATGGAACATAAGAAGTTATATATGATATTATTTTTAAAAAAATATAATTAAATAAAATATATATATATATATAATTACATACATTATTATATCAATCCATAATAAGTGGTTATGGAAAGCAATTTACGTCGGTTCGTGAGGTGGTTGTCCTCCGTACACACAACCAACGGTTTTGTTTTCCATTTTTAGGAAGAGGGGATTGTTTTAGGTCAATAATACAGATAAAAAAATTTCAGTATATAGAAGATAACAAGGTTATTATTTCATCCTCATTTTATAACATTTTAAGTGGGTATGAGGATAAATGAAATAAAAATATTAGTTATGGATGTTACCACTTCTTCGGACAACTTCATTGGGTTTGCACCAAATTTCATTACCAGATATATTTATGATCAAAGCATGGATTATGGATGAGATGAGGTAATTAAATAAGTTATTTGGCAAGGTATTTGATGAAATAGTGGTTTTTGGAAGTTTGTAGATTAGAGAAGATGGTGTGGCCTCTTATAAGTGGGGACGTTGACACACATGGAATTTAGAATAAAGTAAACCCGCATTTTTAACATGACCCAAGGATTAAAAATGGTACATTATAGAACCATAAGGGTTATCAGGTCACAATATGTCCATACAATGGATGTTGAAAATTTTTATAGGTCATTTTACCCATTATCTTATTAGTTAAACCCTCGATAATCTTGTTTTATCATTAACATGCCTAACATGAAATTTAGTCCTCATTTTATATCAAATTCATAGAACTTTAGTGGATTATCTAACATATATTTCTCACTTCAAAAATATTTGACAATCTTCTTGAATGAAATGGATCCTTAGAAACTAATAAGGTCAAACCAAAAATCAAATTTTACATAGCAGTTTAGTCTCCCTATTTTGTCTTCTTCTCAATCTTATGAAATAATATTTTTCAAATAATGATCTTCTTACTTAATCTTTGATACCCAGAAAATATTAACATCAGTTCATTATTAGATCCTTCTCCTTTACCTTCATGTAGTTTTAGTTCTTCTTCTCATATCAAAGCTCTCAGTGAACACAATTTTAATAAAAAGATCTCTATCATTATTTTTATTTTATGTGTAAATCATCCAAAATAATATTATCTATATTTAGAGTATATAAATTTCAATCAAAAATTTTGTTCTTGTGATCCTCATTCAATATTTCAATCTTTTTCATATGTGAGTGTCTCCATGATCTCATTTTCCTTTTTTTCTCTTCAATTTTTGTCTAATATCACTTTATATGAATTCCCTTTACATCTCCCTTCTTCCACATTTATCTTATCTTGGAAATATTATAGACAACTATAGTAGTTTCAACTCACATCTCAACTTCTTCTCAACACAAATTACTATAAGTTTCATATTATCATTCTCCATAGCTATAGGATAAATCATATAGTATTTATATTTCTATTTTGATGCATATTTCACTAAAATTTATAAGGATGGTCTTATTTTTATGCATTAATCACACATAAGAACTTTACAAATCAACTCAGAAACATGTAACATAGTTTATTTTTCATAATTTAAACATTGAAATATAGCCCTTTCATCTTCATATTTATTCCATCAGTGGTCATAGAATTATTATTTTCAAATATTAGATTAGAAAATTATTATATAAATAGAATAGTGATCCTTCTTAATCTCTTTTTTGTTTCATCCCCTCTTTCATAGATAATCAACTTAAATAACAAAATACGTTTGATATTTAGATCATTAAAATTTAGCACTAACAACATAAAATATTATTTTCATAAAAAATAGATAATTTTGGAATCTATGTTTTCTCATATGTGAAATATTTCACAAAATATTAATTTCCTTAATATTTATTCTCATATAATGATCAATATAGTTTGATTTTATATCATGAATCATGAACTCATTTTTATTTTTATGAGGATTTAATACATTATGAAAACATCAAGAATATTTGTAATCATTTTCACTTTAGAATATAAATTTTGTAAATCCTTACAATTTTCAAAATAAATCTTTCTCAAATTTCTCTAAGTACTAATGGTTACACATAATTCCTTAAATAAATAATTATTATATAGATTTATCCTTTTTAGAATGATACATATACATATTTAAAAAATATTTCTACATAGGGATGATTTTTGTTTACACAAAGGTGATTGATGGTTAAGAAATGCCTCATACTTGTGAACTTCAGTGTCTAATGCCTACGTAATGGAATTCAAGGTTACACAGATTATCATGATTGTTGTACAATCTATGATGATGTAAATATAGAGTCTCAATGATTCTTGAACACAAGTCAAATGATTATTACACACCTCTATAATTAGCTTAGATGATCGTTATGAAGAACTAGAGAATCCATATGAAAATACTTGATCTATGAGATGATGATTGCATATAATTATGGAATTATACAAATTTCATATCTAATTTCTAAAATCCATATTTCATGTTAAATTTATTAAGATATCCCTAGAAAAATTTTGAAACTTCTCTACTTATTCAAAACCAACTCAAATCTATTTTGGGAATTCATCAAGCCTTATTAGACTCTTCAGGTCCATTCCCAATAACTCTTATAGCATATTAATATTATCAAGTTAGAGTGTCTTCAATAACCTTACTACACTATTAATTTTTCATTAAAAACACAAATCCAAGTGTTATGTTTCATCATTTTTAGCAAAATTCAAATAAAATCACACTATGATGGATTCTCCAACATTATATCCATCTTTTCTACTATAAAATCAAGTCTACAATCTCTTCGTGTAGAAATATTCTCTATTATAGTTTTCAATCTATTGTAAACAATACTAGAAAACTTCCATCAGTAGTGGCCAATTTTTCTCATGCATATCAACTCAATAATAGATTATATATATTCCATTTCCATTATCTATAATGTAAATATAACATTACACATATCATGTAATATAAAATTCTTTTATCTTTAATAGAACTTATCCCTTATCCCATTGGATATCACTATAGAAATAGTATAATATTTTTTGGCTTAACACATATCATCCTACATTTATTTTTCATTTCCATGTATTTAAAATCGACTCCATCTCCAATATAATTTACCCAATACATGGTCAACCTATTTATCCTTTATTGGTTGGATACACATTACATCACTCATTAATTCATACTTATTAAAAACTTATATATTGACATGATCTATTGACAAAAAACATAGTCACACACCAAAGGGTACTTTAATCCCCACCTTTATATTTTTTATCAATGGTTTTTACCTCAAAATATATAAAATGAATACTAATAATCCACTAGATGTTCCCTTTTCCTATCCTACTTAATTAAAATAAATACAATGTATGAAATTCATTTCTCCCCCTTCTTCATACCATATATTATTTTTGTGGTCTATCAGTTAAAATATTATTCTACCCCTTTCTCATATGAAATTAAGAACCATCTTATCCCATTAGTTTATTTCCATTTCTATAATCTCAACCTTTCTTGAGAAATTTTTTACATAATTTTTTATTGAAGTATGGCATTGTAGGCTTCTTAAAAATGATAATTAAGGAAGTAAACTCTACGTCTAAGTGGGATAAAACAGTTAAGAAAATAATATTATGTTTATAAAAGCATAAAAGTTATCTATCCATATTTGTTAATGGTGTACCAAATCAAATCCATAACATTGGGGATTTTTAGATATATTTTAGATAATGTACATAAATATTCACTCAACAACATAGAATGCATCAAGATATTCAAGTGAATTTTTTTGAAATTTCCCATATTTTTATATTGTCACTCCCCCTTGATAATATATCCAACATAAATAAAAAATTAGGATAGATAAAATCATAACTCAATCACCAATTATACAGGAGCTTTCAAAAAAATTCATATTTGACGAAAAATAGATAAACTCTAGAATATTTCACTCTTTTTAGTAGCTCCACGTCAAGGGATCCTTTCCATAACTTTTCTCATTGAAGGATTCTTCTAGAAATAATCACTAATAAAACATGATATCATTTAATGTTTGGTACCACTTGAAAATGAATACCGATTGAATTTTCAGAACATCATGATGGTTTTACTTTTTTTAAAATTCTCATTTAATTCCCTCCTCAAATATCAAATACAATAGTATGGGATTTAGGTATTCTACCCTTTTATATTAATTTATAACACTAGTTGTGAGACTTATTTCTCAACTTAAAAATGACATTCTTTGACTGTCTAAAATTTTTGTATTGTTTCAAGATCTCATTTGCTTTAAATTTCAAGATATTTTCTCCTTTGATCTATATAGACTCATCTTTATTTTAATATTTCATCATAGTTGGAGAAATATTTTTTTACTTTAGTAATAAATACTTTTTCAATTCACTTATCTTATTATATATTTTTTCCTACTATAGTTCATTAGTAATGATGATTAGATATTATTTATACGTGTTACCTTTATTTATCATCTATGTGTAGTTATTAATTATTATAATAGATTTTTAACTTGAAAGCACAAGTGAATTTCCCTTATTAGTTTTTAACTCCTTAAAACTGGGAAACCATGTCAATAATTTATTAGCTATGTGGCCTTTCATTTTCTACCTTATACACACCACATCATATTACGCGTTTCCATTATTAGGAAACCTCTCATACTCTTATTTAATATTTCTTCCACCATGTATATATTCAACTTAATTTCCTTAATTGAATCATTTTTCATTCTAGCTTTCTCCCTTGAACATTGTTCTTCATATCCATTTCACAAAAGTACATAACATGGTCATTAATACCATAATAGAAATATATTCTCTTATATAGTGTGTTATCTTTCTTATCATCTCGCCTCAATGAATTCTTAGGAGTGACTTTCCCATATTTCTTTTACACCTCACTAATCAAGGAAGTATTTCTTTTAGATCATTATTTATTCTTCATCTATTGTCTTTTAGTTTATTCCTTCATTAAAAGAAGATATTGGGGTGTTTGTGTCATACTATAATTCATCTTATGGGAAGAAAAAATGTTATTATATTTATATAATTTTTCAAAGATATTCATATCTATAAATATAAAACTGATTCCTCCCATTTTTTAAATTTTGCTTACTATAATTCTTCTTAGATTTATCTCTCCTCCCCTTGGATTATAACCTTATTCAAATTATAATAGTTGAAATATTATTCACCAAAAAAATAGATATATTATCATACCTATTTTATCACTAGTAGTAGCCTATATATCATGTAATATTTACTTTAGTTATAGTCCATATAGATTTTTCTTCTTGACCACCATGTTGTTTTTGGGTTAAAACCCAAATATTTTTCGAATATTTTGGGAAGATTCTGTTCTCACACATTCTCACATAAAAACTTGTATCATTGATTGGTTTATCTAAAATTTTCATCATTCAAAATTTTAAATCTTTTAAATTTTATCTATTATAATTTTTCAAAACAAATGTAGTGCATCCAGCTTCATCGAGACTTTGGAATACCTTTCTCCAACATCCTAAGGTTATAGATTCTCCACATGATCCCATACTATTTTTTCTACCAAAATAATTATTTAGGGAAAAACTCTTAATTGAAACTTTATTGGAAGTATATATCTTCATATCTTGGGAAGGTCAAGCTCGTCTACAAAGAATTTTCAGGTATGGCGGCCACTCAGGAGCTCTCGGTGGTGATCTCTTCGCAACCGTTAGGGTTTCTCTTCCTCGAATCTCTTCGGTGTGATGAAAAACTATAGATCTCATTTATCAAGGTAGGCTTCATTCCGGACTAGGAATGGGAGCTCTCCTGCGGGAAAAATGGGAAATTGGTGAAGATAGAAGAAGCTACACTGATCGAAAAAACTAAACTGATCTTCTTCCTCAAAGCACTTAAAAGCTCAGATCTGTGCACGGACACCTCGAAGAAACCCTCATTCTCCAAGAAATTGGATGATGGATGATTCGTGGTGGAAGCAGATCCAGAGTCGCTGCAACAACGAACGAATCTTTGTAAGTTCTCAGTAATTGGTCGCATTGCCTATTTTAAGGGTGACACACCATGGTCAACCATGGAGCTCAAACCGCAAATCACACATATTTGGGGAGTGATTGGAAGCTCGTACCTATCAGACACGACTACTTTCATATCCTTTTAGGCTCTCAGGAGGCAAATGATCACGTCTGGAAGCTTGGTAACGTTCAATTGAAGCCATGACTCCTCCGACTTTATGATTGGGATTTCGCGTTCAACCCAAATACCCACAGAAACACAATGGTTCAAATCTGGGTAAGGTTTCATGGATTGAACTTTTTCTTTTGGCATCCTAAAATTTTGAGTGATATTTCCCCCTACATCAGAACCCCGCTGAAAATAGACCCTCGGACTCTAAATTCGGAACTTGGGATGTACGTGAGGGTGATGGTGGAGGTCTACATGGAGCATAAGATTCTTGATGTCGTGGGTTTCAATACAAATGATTATAAAACGGAAGTCTGATTTGAATATGAATGTCTTCCTCCTTTCTGAAAATTGTGTAAAATCGTTGGACACTCCTTGTTGAACTGTCGTATGATGAAGAACCAGGTGAGGAGTTAGAAGGGTCACACGAAGGACGATGAATGGATGCAGGTCTATAGAAAGAATAAGGACCTAGTGACTGCATCTGAAAAGAATGAAGCCCCTGTGAAAAAAGTTGACAGATGCGTAAAGAAATCACCACAGCTTGGTGAATCCTCTTGTGCTAAATGGTCAGACTTGGTGGAGGAGGAGGGGTCTGATAATGTTGATGTCAGTATAATGTATGAGATCGAGCAAATGGTGCGATATTTACTCAATCAGTCATAGAAAATACCTGAAGAACCTGCCTCATGTTATCAAGCTTCCTCTGGCGATGGCCTGCAGGCAGTGGCTTGTAAGGTGGATGATAAGGGGTTTATCAATGTTGATGCCAGTATAATGGATGAGATTGAACACATGGTGTGTAATATACTTGTTCATTCATAGGATGCTCCTAATGACCCTGCTTCATGTCATGAACCCTCGGGTGATGGCCTGCTGGTAGTGTCTAGTATAGATGCGCCAGGTGATACAAGTACACAGGACATGAACACTATTGCAGGAATATCTCCAATTTAATTTTTCTAGGTGAATAAGGATCACACAATTCCGGTGGATTCACAATCCACTGCTATTGATGTTGACCAATCTAATGGACTACTTGCCCAAACTGATCAATCAGCTCTTATTTCTAAGTCCAAGGTGATAGGAACAAATAACCAGACAGTGGAAGTGGGATCTATGGCCACTGTGACTATCCCCACAGGCATCTCTGACATTCTTAAACCTGATTTGACTCCAAAACATTTCTCCAATACCCCACGTGGGCATGCAATCCCTTTGGAAAAAATATCAAGGTGTTGATATTAAAAGTACTTCTAATGTCTCTACTGCCCCTTCTAAGAATAAACAGAGGAATGAACCCAACCCAGCATCCTTTCATGGACCCAGAAGGTCAGTAATGAAAAAGGGCTTAGGTGGTGCTAAAAAAAGGATTTCTGACTCCAAACGCAGGTTTAAATGATTTTTTTGTAATTTTCAGGTAATAGAAATCTCTGATACTTTTATTGTGATTAAGAGATTTCTTTTGACTCAAAAACCTAAATTATTTGCTATTTATGGGCCTAAAATTAATTTTTCTCTGAACTATTTTTATTTATGCTCATTTTGGTATAATTTTCTTGGGGATTTCACGGATGGAATTGCTATTGAAACTCTTTTGAGTTTCTATCATTCATCTTTGCAATCTGTTAATGTTGTTAAATTTTCTAATCAAATGTTTACTTGTGAATTTTCCTCTATTGGAATACATACTTTCTGTACTATGATATATGCAAAGAATAGATATCAAGAGATTAGAACCCTTTGGAATGACCTTCTCTCCCTCTCAAGATTTATACAAGAATCCTGGTTTGTGATTGGAGATTTTAATGTCATTCTTCTTCCAAGTGAAAGGATTGGACCATCACACTCTTCTATCTCCTCATGATAATTCAAAGCTTCTATTGAGGATTGTGATCTTATAGAAATTAACCTCACTGGGGCTAAGTACACTTGGTATAGAAAGTATCTCAATAGGGTAGTGGCTAGCAAACATGACAGGGCTTTCACCAATTCAACTGCCCTTGATAAATGGGTTTCCATCTCTAGTATTACTTTACCTAATATTAGCTCTGACCATCACCCCATTCTTGTCAGTCTTTTCTCTAAGGGTTCCAAATCTCCTACCCCTTTTAAATTTAACAATGCTTGGGCTCTGGACATAGAATTCTCAAATAAGATAAAAGATTTTTGGGTCGGCATGCAACATCAAAATGATTCTTTTTATTGCATTACTAAATTAAAACTCCTAAAGAAATGTCTTAAGGGCTGGTGCATCTCTAAAACAAAACAGCTTGACAAGGACATCTCCACTTTGGAGAATGACCTTATTTTCATTCAAAGCTTCGACACCGGCTCTGATTTTTCTGTTGATCCTCAATCTGAAATTACTACGTCTTTGAAGCTCAACTCCCTACTAAAGCTCAAAGATAACATGCGTAAGAAAATTTTCAAAACCAAATGGCTTTCGGATGGTGACAGGAATACTAAGTTCTACAATTCTCTCCAACGGGTCAGGAAATCCTATAGGCCCCTTGCCTTTCTTAGAGTTTATGACACTCTTCATGACACTGAGGATTCTATTTTTAATCATGTTGTCGATTACTTTCATAATTTTTTCAATGGTCTAGAGGTTTGTAACGATCTTCTCCCTGATATTATTCCTAATATGGCCACTGCTAAGGACAATGACCATCTCTTAAGCATACCCCTATATCATGAAATCAAGGACATTGTCTTTACCCTCAAGCCTAATAGTGCTTCGAGACCTGATGGTTTCAACAATGGTTTTTTCCAACAATACTGGGAAATCATTCACGTGGATGTGTGTAAACTGTTCAAATCCTTTTTCTCCACTGGCTTTCTCCCACATGGGATAAATGCTCAATTTCTTACATTGATTCATAAAGTGGAAAATGTTGTGTAAATTCATCTTATCTGGCCTATTTCTCTTATCAACACCATCTTTAAAATTATCACCAAACTCCTTACCAACAGATTGGCCTCCATCTATAATAAAATCATTTCATGGCATCAATTTGGATTCATCAAAGGTAGATCTATTCAATATTTTATATTCCTTGCCTAGGAATGTACTAATATGCTGAATAAAGTCACCAGAGGAGGCAGTGTGGCCATCAAACTTGACATCAGAAAGGCATTTGACACTATGGATTGGAGTTTTATTTTAAAGGTTCTCAAAGAATTTGGGTTTAATGACTATTTTACCAATATGATTCGCTCCTTATTCAATTCGGCTTCCATATCTATGCTAGTTAATGGGTCTCCTAAAGGATTCTTTAAATTCACTAAGGGGGTTCGGCAAGGTGGCCCTCTTTCTGCCATCCTTTTTTCTATTGTTGAGGATTACTTAAGTAGGCTTCTCAGGAGCCTTGTGAACCAAAACAAGATTATCCCCATCTCGGATTCTAGAAATTTAAATGTCCCTAACCACATTTTATATGCTGATGACTTTATTTTTTTCTTAAAATGTGATAAAATGAACATCCAAAACCTCAAAATTTCCCTAGCTCACTGTGAATACATCTCGTGCCAAGTGATAAGTGGGAGAAAATCCTTTGTTTTCTTTGGGAAAATTGTTTCCCCCAACAGAAAAAGATTCATTATTAATTATTTAGGCATCAAGGAAGGCTCTTTCCATTTTACCTATCTTGGGGTTCCTATCTTTTGGGGAAGACCAAAATCCAGCTATTTTCACAGCATTGTTGATCAAATTACCAATCAACTTTCGTCCTGGAAGGGTAAATCTCTTTCATTGGCTGGCAGAGTTTGTCTTGTCAAATCTACTATTGTCTCCAAACTGGTTTACTCAATGATGGTCTACGATTGGCCAGCTAGTCTTCTTAATAATATCAACATTTACATCAAAAATTTTGTTTGGACCGGTAGTAAAATTGAAAGAAAACTTGTGACCATACCCTAGGTCACTTTTTGTAAACCTCTGGATAAGGGTGGTCTTGGCATCAAAAATCATAAGCTTTTTAATGAATCTCTTCAAGCCAGGATGACTTGGAATCTGATTCATAGAAACTCTGATTCCACTACCTTTCTCAAGACTATATTCATTACCAATCTTAGACAGGGTAATCTGAGTTACATCATGTAACGACCTAAAGGTTCATTAATAGAAATCCATCTTGATCAAATTAAATGTCTCTGTATGTAAAATGTTTTGTCAACTTCTTTGTTTTTATGTTAAGAATTGTGACCATTTCTTTTATATCCATTGAATAG
This sequence comes from Viscum album, assembly GCA_963277665.1. Taxonomy (NCBI): domain Eukaryota; kingdom Viridiplantae; phylum Streptophyta; class Magnoliopsida; order Santalales; family Viscaceae; genus Viscum; species Viscum album. Next base: position 2,002,839,325 of record OY728164.1, on the reverse strand, counting down.
TGATCACATGATTAGTATAAATATAGGGATTTAACAAACCCAATTTACTCAGACAAAGGAAGAGATGGCCTCATCCAGTATAATTGCTCCATACGAAGCCCATTTGTTGGAGCTTGGAAAAGAGGTGGTTTCTTTGGGATTCGCTCTTGACCAAGCCCAAGATGAGATTCATCATGTCAAGCTCGAACATGACCGTCTACGATAAAAGTGGAAGTTGATAGAAATTACCACTCGAGTGATGTTATCTAAGCCACCCCAAGAGTTTTTCACCATCGCACACCTTACCCTTATGTATTATGCGGCTATTTTAAGGGGTTATGTAACAAATATCTAATACTATGTTCATGTACATTATTTTTTTATATAATAATTAATATACTCTCTTGTCATTATTGATACATTGTAAATAGTTTTTAAAGGTACAAATAGTGTTTTTAGTTATTATTTAATTAAGAATTCTATTTTATCAAATTAAGGTATTTTTTAATTAAATAATATTTTATTAAAATATTATTATTATTGATAAATTAATTTTTATTAAATATAAATGATCATATAATTTTATGAATGCAATTATAATTTTTATTAAGGTTTGAAAGCCATTTCTGTCAAAACCCATGAATTTTCGATAAATGTCGGTTTTTATTTTAAAATTTAAAATTAAAATATTTAGAAAATTATTTAGATAAAATAAATGATATTTCGGGAATCAGGACGTCAAAATTATCCAACGGTGATTTTTTCATAATTTTCTGAGACAGTCAAATTTTTGGGTAAAAATTAAATACCGTTTAAATATATAATGTGTTTTATGACATCATAATGACCTAATAGTGATGTAATAAAATACTATAAGCTTTATTTTCGGCTAATATATGTTTTACCATTAAAATAATGTTATTTTGGGTTTATTTGACTTACTTTTCAAAGCATTAATAGACCCCTCAAGACTTATTAAACATCTTGTCTTTTTAAATAATTTTCCATGGTAGTGTGACTCACCTCCACATAAGCAACCCCATTATTTTAAGAAGTTTGGACTTTGTCCTTATAAAATATTTTTTCCCTCTTCCTTTTTCCAAAAACCATGGGCAAAAACCATGAGCTGATTTGTGGTTTGGATTACTTTAATGTAAGGGGTCCCAAACCTAAATAATAAAGAATTCACTCACCTTTCCTATATAAACCCACCCAAGCTCCCACTCCTCCTCACTCAAAGCCTTTAAAGTACGTCCAACCTTTTCCCTACTCTCTATATAATCCTCCCAAGGTTCCCCAAGCTCCCAAGAAGCCTCTCTCAAGCCTCTCTCTAGCCTTTGTAAGCACACTTCCAAGTAAGGGTTTTTCTTCCTTTCACATTTTTTGTCCAATTATCTTAATATTGTTATGCCCTTTTAATTTAAATTATAAATGCTAGGGTATGGTTTCGTACCTCCCCCATACTTCCCTATTATTGTTTGAATTATGGTATCCCGTTTCTCTCTCATTAAATTCCACTCATGTACACCCGTTACTATGCTGAAATTCTGAAAGGAACTTCTCTCTCCTCATTTACATTCAAGCAATACTTTTGGGTCATGAATCTAAATTCCATTACAATTTTTGGGACATGTATCTATATGACCCATTTACTTTCCTTTTCATTTAAATATTATGAGGAACCCCTTTCTCTCTCATCAACCATTTTTATGAATTCTTATGTCACACCGTTACGCTGCCAAAATCGCACTGATTTTCTAAGCCAATGCCATTGTGTAGTGAATATCATGCCCATTTCTCCATCAATGGTATTCACATTTATGAAAATTTACTTATTTATTATAAAGTTTCATGTATGGATTCCACATTCCTTTATCGTGGAATAAATGATTATGTTTTATGAATCCATGTTTTATGATCCATGTGGAACACTTATGCATGAAATGAAATGTTTAAGAATGATGCGCCCTTATAGCACTTCAATGCATTGGGTAAAGTATAGTATCATGATACATCATGTGCAATGAGTGTTGACTCATGCTAATTCAAGTGAAATGAGTGTTTACTCGTGCTTCATGTGCAATAAGGATTTACTCATTCTCCATGTGCAATGAGCCTTGGCTCATGCTAATTCTATGTTAAGTGTTGTCGTCACATTTCCATGTTATGATTATCATGCTTTATCATGCCTTTATGTTCATGTTTCTCTTGTGCTCTATTTATATGACAATTTTCTAAAATGAACTGTACTCCTCATGTATTCCATGTTTATTCCCTTACTAGCCTTTATAGATCACCCTTTTCTTATGCATGTCCTCAGGTTATCTCATGCAATGCTAAGTACGAGGGAATGTAGTGGTCATGTAAAGGATGTTTTCAATAAAGATGTTGTATTTCATGTTTTAAGTTGTTATGTAATGATACTAATCCCCAAAGACACTAGAAATCTCAATATTCCATGTTGTATCAAGTGATTAGTTTATGTAATAAATAATTTTTATGTTTGTAATAAAAGAAGGGTTGTCATAGTTGGTATCAGAGGATAGGTTTAGTTATTTTTGGGATTAGGATTAGAAAATCGTATTAAATCCTTAGAGACAAGAATAAGTATAATAAAAACATCCCTAAGTTTTGGTAAGTACTGAGTAAGTGCTTTATCAAGAAAATACATCCCTGTCTGGATACGAGCTGGTAGAGATGGCTCTGGCACAGATGTATCCTAGGTGTAAAACCTGAAATCACCGCTTTGAGCTAGACTCGAATGGGAACTAGTGCACGACAATGGGCATTGCTCCACTCTTGGTTACGACACTCCTGGGGTATATGTTTTGATAAATTCACAAGCTTAGTATAAACCCTTATTAATGGAATTAAAAAAATCCCTTAAGAATATATGTTAGAAAGTAGAACATGAAAATCCTAGATTGAAGCCTATAGACTCATGAGTTAAGGAAATAAAAGTTTATTTATAAGTCATAAACTTTTTTCTTTAAATTACCCTTTATGTGTTACCACTAACTTTTCTTTTATTCCAGCCAATGGCCGGTAGTAGGAGGACTCGGTCTAACAACTGGTGCGAAGATTAGTGTGATGATTGTACTAATGAGATGCCCAATCCAATGGGAGCGGGAATCGTGAACTTTGTCACACTTCTCTCTCAACTAACTCAAGATTTTAATAGAAACATGGGTCAAGAGGAACTTCCAAACCCCCTAATATGGAACAAGTCACTATCGAGAGTTTCATGAGACAAAGGCCTCCTACTTTTAGTGGATCATCTGATCCCACGATCGCTGAACAATGGATCAACTCCATTGAAAAGATCATCTCCATCCATCAATGTTCTGAACAAGACAAGGTTCTCCTGGAGGCTTATCGTATGGAGGGTGAAGCTGATCAATGGTGGACGTTGATCAAAAATACGATGCCTGAGGAGGAGATTGAGGCGTTGGAATGGAAGGATTTCCAGAAGATGTTTTTCGATAAATATTTTCCGCACACCCACCGGCTTAAGATTGAAAGGGACTTCCTTTCCCTCAAACAAAAAGAAGAAGAATCTGTTGGAGAGTACGAGGAAAAATTCACAAGGCTTGCACGATATGCTTCTGGATTTTTCGTTATGCATGGTTGACCGCTTCTTTAGTGGGCTGAAGCCTAGCCTGCGGAAAGCATTAGCGATCCATGACTTCGATATCTAGGGGGAAATTGTCTGATGTGCCCTCAAGGTCGAAATGGAGATCGGGGAATCACAGGGGTATCATGGGGACAAGAAGCGTAAGGTGGAATTCAATGTTGGCGGTCCGATGGATAAATCCAATGGTGATAAGAAGATCCAGCACCCCACTTGCCAAAAGTGTGGAAATAATCACCCTAGAAATTGCATCAAGGGGATGAGGAAATGCTTTAGGTGTGGAAGAGAAGGGAACCTAGCTTTTAACTGTTGGCAAGAAAGACCCGCAGCTGCGACAGAGGAGAGGAACTCTCCGTTAAAACCTAAACACATTGTTCATTGCTACAGCTGCAAAGAATCGGGGCATTTTTCAAATCAGTGCCCTATACCAAGGGTTTTTGGAGGCAACCAACAACCTCCAAGGCAGCAAGAAAGCTCTTTTTCCATCACTTATGCCAAAGTGAACTCCGACAATGAAGTAGTGATAGGTACGCTAGTTATTCATTCAAGAATAGAAAACGTACTTTTTGATTTAGGTTATAGGCATTCTTTTGTATCTCAAAAGTTTAGTAGAACAATATCAGCACCACCACAAATTATGGAAGTGAAGATGTGGGTGAGTACAGATTATGGGGAAATCATTTCATCCCATTAATATAAGTCCTCCCCTATTATAATTAGTGGATTGAATTTCCTGTCGAACCTCTTCATACTCCCTCTAGTGGAATTTGATGCAATTCTTGGCATGGATTGGCTTTCCTTATATAGAGCCAACATAAATTTTTGGGAAAGGGAAATCACACTCCATATGGAGAATCGACCCCCGATTCTTTACAAGTGTAAGGAGGAAGATGAATCTCCTTTAGATCCATCATCTCAAGCGTGGATATTACTACCTTATGAGCACGCGTATCTGGCTCAGATGATTGAGTCCAAGGAAGAAATCATCCTTTAAGAAATGCCTATTGTGAGGGAATTCGCTAAAGTGTTTCCCGAGGAACTGCATGGTCTTCCTCCTAGAAGGGATGTTGAATTCTCAATTGAACTTATACTCGGGGCTTTACCAATAACCAAGACTCCATATTGAATGGTTGTTGTAGAGCTTGAACAGCTGAAAAAACAACCACAAGAGAATCTGGATAAAGGGTTTATACGCCCAAGTGCTTCACCATGGGGTGCACCAGTCCTCTTAGTCTAGAAGAAGGATGGGTCAATGAGGCTTTGCATCAATTATCGTGAACTTAACAAAATAACAATAAAGGACAAGTATCCTCTCCTAAGAATTGATGACTTGTTCGATCAACTGCGTGGAGCACAATTCTTCTCCAAGGTAGATTTGTGGTCGGGATATTATCAAGTAAGGGTGAAGAAGTAAGATGTCACCAATACTGTTTTTCGTACAAGATACGGGCACTATTAAGGGGTTATGTAAAAAATATCTAATACTATGTTCATGTACATTATTTTTGTATATAATAATGAATATAATTTCCTGTCATTATTGATACATTTTAAATAGTTTTTAAAAGTACAAATAGTGTTTTTAGTTATTATTTAATTAAGAATTCTATTTTATTAAATTAAGTGATTTTTGAATTAAATAATATTTTATTAAAATATTATTATTATTAAATTAATTTTTATTAAATATAAATGATCATATAATTTTATGAATGCAATTATAATTTTTATTAAGGTTTGAAAGCCATTTCTGTCAAAACCCGTGAATTTTTGATATATGTCGGTTTTTATTTTAAAAGTAAAAATATAACATATTTAAAAAAATATTTAGATAAAATAAATGATATTTCTAGAATCAGGACGTCGAAATTGTCCAACGGTGAACTTTTCATAATTTTCTGAGACAGCCAAATGTTTGGGTAAAAATTAAATACTGTTTAAATATATAATGTGTTTTAGGACATCATAATGACCCAATAGTGATGTAATAAAATACTATAATCTTTATGTTCGGCCAATATATGTTTTAAAATTAAAATAATGTGATTTTGGGTTTGTTTGACTTACTTTTCAAAGCATTAATGGACCCCTCAAGACTTATTAAACATCTTTTCTTTTTTAATTATTTTCCATGGGAGTGTTACTCACCTCCACATAAGCAACCCCATTATTTTAAGAAGTTCGGACTTTGGCCTTATAAAATATTTTTTTTTCCTCTTCCCTTTTCCAAAAACCATGGGAAAACCATGATCTGATTTTTGGTTTGGATTAGTTTAATGTAAGGGGTCCCAAACCTAAATAATAAAGAATTCACTCACCTTTCCTATATAAATCCACCCAAGCTCCCACTTCCTCCTCACTCAAAGCCTTTGGAGTTCGTCTAACCTCTGCCCTACTCTCTCTAGAATCCTCCCAAGGTTCCCCAAGCTCCCAATAAACCTCTCTCAATCCTATCTCAAGCCTTTGGAAGAATACTTCCAAGTAAGGGTTTTTCTTCCTTTCACTTTTTTTTTGTCCAATTTTATTAATATTGTTATGCCCTTTTAAGTTCAATTATAAATGATGGGGTATGTTTTTTCACCTCCCCCATACTTTCAACTTACTGTTTGAATTATTGGAGACCCCTTTCTCTCTCATTAAATTCCTCCCATGTACACCCGTTACTATGCCGAAATTCTGAAAGGAACTTCTCTCTCCTCATTTACATTCAAGCAATACTTTTGTATCATGAATGTAAATTCCATTACAATTGTTGGGAAATTTACCTATATGACCCCCTTGCTTTCCATTTCATGTAAATATGATGATGAACCCCTTTATCTCTCATCAACCATTTTTATGAATTCTTATGTCACGCCGTTATGCTGCCGAAATCGCACCGATTTTCTAAGCCAATGCCATTGTGTAGTGAATACCATGCCCATTTCTCCATAAAGGGTATTCCTCTTTATGAAAATTTACTTATTGATTATAAAGTTTCATGTATGAATTCAACATTTCTTTATTATGGAATAAATTATTATGTTTTATGAATCCATGTTTTATGATCCATGTGGCACACTTATGCATGAAATGAAATGTTTAAGAAGGGTGTGCCCTTATAGAACTCCAATGCATTGGGTATACTATAGTATCATGATACGTCATGTGTAATTAGTGTTGAATCATGATAATTCAAGTGAAACAAGGGTTTACTCGTGCTTCATGTGCAATGATGATTTACTCATTCTCCATGTGCAATGAGCCTTGACTCATGCTAATTCCATGTTAAGTGTTGTCGCCACATTTCCATGTTATGATTATCATGCTTTATCATGCCATTATGTTCATGTTTCTCTTGTGCTCTATTTATATGCCTATTGTCTAACATGTATTGTACTCATCATGTATTCCATGTTTATTCCCTTACTAGGCTTTATAGCTCACCCTTTTCTTATGCATGTCCTCAGGTTATCCCATGAAATGATAAGTACGAGGGAATGTAGTGGTCATGTAAAGGAAGTTTTCAATAAAGACGTTGTATTTCATGTTTTAAGTTGGTATCTAATGATCCTAAGACCCAAAGACACTAGACCTCTCAATCTTCCATGTTGTGTCTAGTGATTAGTTTATGTAATAAATAATGTTTATGTTTGTAATAAAAGCAGGGTTTTCATACATCACTTCTTCCATTAGGCCATCAATTAGATTCTCTTTCATTAATATCATGAACTAATCTAGATGGATGGTTAGCACTAATTCCACTATGAATTTCTGACTGGATAACTGGACTGGTGTTCCCTTAATCTCAATGCTGACGCCCACCACTATTCCTGACAATACCAACTCCTATATTAGGGATGTTCTTACCTCCCATGACATCACCCTACCAGATGACATTGGTCATATCATTGAAAATTATCATTTCTCGAACACTGACGATTTTCTTATTTGGGAACCTACTTTTAATGGAGTTCTTGATTCCAAAAATTTCTACAAAAACAATTTTAGAAATTCTGATTCTAGTTTTGTTTGGTTGAATGTTTTTAGTAAACCTTGGATCAATACCTCAAGACTTACTCTTATCTGGAGTATTTCCCATAATAGGGTTCTCAGTGATGTGTGCCTACAATCCTTTGGGATTCCCCTTTGCTATAGATGTCATATGTGTAATCAACACCACGAGGATGCTAATCATTTGTTTTTGTCTTGTGCTATAGCTACAGCTCTTTGGAATTACACTTTTGTCATTTTTGGTTGTAGATGGTCACTTCATGACTCCATCAACGCCCAATTACAATGTTGTGTTAATGGGGTTTGCTTCATGCAAATCAGGAATCTTTTTCTGAATGCAGTGGCGGAACTCCTGCATTTTATCTGGTATGAAAAAAATAATTTTCTTCATAATAATTGCTCATTCAGTCTCACTTCATGTAAAACGCATATTCTCATGGACATCAAGGATGATGCCTCACTTCAGAAGTATCATTGTGACAATTCTGTTGGTGATTTTGAGATCCTTCACTATCTTAGGATTGAGGGATCTTACAGACTACCTCAGTGCACTTTTGAGGTATTCTGGCAAGCTCCGCTTCCAGGATGGGTCAAAGTGAATGTTGACGGCGCTCGAGAGGAAACTCGAGTCTAGCAGGTTTTGGTTCCAATTTTAGAGACTATCTTGGCAGGAGCCAGGGCTGTTTCTTTGGTGGTTGTGGTTTGGCCTTGGTTCTAGAAGTAGAAATGTTGGGAGTGATTCATGCGGTGGACATTGCCAAATAAAAGGGTTGGAACAAGCTGTGGATTGAAAGTGACTCAATCACTATGGTGCAAGCTATCTGGAAGGGGGTGGTGCATCTTTCTTGGACGCTTACTTCTCTTTGGATGCAATGCCTTGATTCACTCTCGGACCTCAACTACATTGTCAGACCTTCTTACCGTGAAGCGAATATGGTTGCTAACAGTCTTTCCAACAAGGGGGTCAACCAGGATATTACCTGGCTGGATGATTTGCTTGGTGATTTTCTCCCTCTTTTTGATAATGATTGTAATAAGATTCTGTCTTTTAGACTTTTGTAACTTCCTTTCTTTTTTATGCAATAAATTGTGCCTCGGTCTTTGACTGAGGCACCACCTTTTTAAAAAAAAGTCTAGCTCGTCAACATGTAGATTTTCAATATGAATTCCAACTATAGAAACATTATGTTGAGAGAATATTTCTCTTCCTCAGTTGGTTTAATCATTCCTTCCATATAATTACTCATATTATATACTCATTCATCATGCATCATGATAGTATATTATATGTAAATTTCAATAATCTAAACCTGTTTATATTTCACATCAAACTAGGAATTATTGAAATTCATGGTGACTTTGTAAATCTTCTCTCATGCATGGAAATTTTTTATAATAACTTCCATAAATAAATCCTTCTCAACAACTACTATTATAAATTTTTTATCAATCAAATAAATTTTATAATTGAAAATGGAAACTGTTTCACCCTTGGATTTCACCTGTTTTTAGAGAGTGTTACATATACCAGGTTGTTTAAATAGTACCTCTTCTATGGAAACATATTCCTTCTCTAGTTGTTATTTTTCATTCTATATTACTTTAATATGAACTAATATATTTAAAATAACTTCATTTGGAAAATTATTCAGAAAACCTATAACTTCATAATAAAAACTATTATGTGATTTATCATTGTACTCATCTTCTTTTGGGCTTAAAATTTATTTAGTATTGGAATAATAACCAATATATTCATCTATATAATTACCATGTTGAATAGTTTTAGCTACTGTATGTTCTAATTTATATATTAATATTTTTAATAGATTATTGTCCTCTTTGTTTTTTATATATTCCCTAGACCTTGTATAGACTTCCACATATGTAACAATAATAATTGAAGCTATTTATTCCATTAGATTCTCTTCTTAAAATAAATCTACAAATATATACTTCATAAACTCATATAAAAATACATTCTCAAGTAAACCTAAATCCAAAAAAAGGTAACCTTACTCTGATACTAAATAAATGGACACTAAGTATTGGTGAAGAAACATGAGTGGGGGGTGAATCAAGTGATTCTTATTATTATAAAATTACAATTTCTCTTTGAAACTTTTACTCCCATAAATATTTTTACTAGTTATGAATTTTGCATCATTTTATATTCAAACTAAAAATCAAAACCACATATCATGAAAATAATGTGAGTGAAATATGTATGAAATTTTTTTTACAAGGTTCATCTCTAAGCTCTACCCCTTGCCTTGATTGGTTATTCATACTAATCAAGGATTCTACTCTATAATCAATAATTTATTACAATGTTTAGTTCCTTCCAATCCTTCACAGAGTGTCACTATGCATACAATTTTATTATTCCCACAAGTCATACATAAACTCATCTTCATACTAAAATCATAGAATCAAACAATTCAGTTCTTTCATACCCTAAATCCAACCATTTATATAGCTTATCACCATGTATACACAAGTGTTGTCTTTTTGTATCCTTATATAATTAGATCACGTATGAGAAAAAGTATGCCTTTGTATCCATAGTATTGATATCATTCCCATCAAAATAAGTTATTTGAATTCAATCATATATTTGTACACATAACATAAAACTCATTCCTTATTGAAACTCATATTCATAAAACATAGCATATCTAATCACTTGGATTTCTCACCTCATAGATATCATATGATCTTCTCTAATCCAGCTACTCCTGAAACTCTAAAATCCTCGACCAAATGATCAAAACATTTACAGCAAGTTAGTCCCTCCTCTGTTTTTTATTCTATATATTCACAAAAATTATTATTATGGGATCCTCTTCTTACATAATTTTTTATTCCAATATGATCATTAATACAGTTCGGTATTGGGTCCTTCTCCATAAACTTCAAGAGGTTTCAATTCTTCTCCATATGTCATAACCCTCAGAAGATATAGTTCAAACAAACAATAAAATCTCCTTTTTATTTTATATGTACATCACTAAAAATAAATTTCTCTATATTTATAATATAGAAAACCTCATTAACAGTTATATTCCTATAATCTATATTCAATATTTCTCACATTTTTTATATGTGAGTGCCCCTGTAATCTTATTTTCATTTTGTCTCCTCAACTTCTATCTCATGTAACATAATGTAATTTCCTTAAAATTTCTATTCTTCCTTATTTGTCTCATCCAGTAGATAATATAGATAATTCAAGTATGCTCAAATTATGTATCATATTATTCTAAAAACATCTCACTAAAATCCATAGCTCATCATTCTCCACATTTGTATGATAAATCTTACTAAATTAATATTTTTAGTTTGAATCATCTTTCCTTGAAAAAGTTAGATCTTATCTTTTTATTTGGATTAAAACACCTATCAGTGCTTCAAAACTCAACTTAGTATCTTGAATAAAAATTTATTGCGGATAATTTTAACAATGAAATAAATATCTTTCATCTTTATATTTTTTTAATCATTGATCATAGAATTATTATTTTAAAATATTTCATTTCAATATAATTTTATAAATAAAACAATGATCATACATCATTTTAGTTTCTTTTTATTTCATTTTTCTATGACAATAAGCATAAATCACAAATTTTTTGTGATAATTAAATCATTATAAATTTGTACCAGTAATATAAAATATGATTTTCATCAGAATTATAAAATTATTGAATCCCAAATTTTTTAAATATGAAAAAGTCTCTAAAAATATCTCTTCCCATGAACTTTTATCTCAAAATATGAATATTGGATAATTTTTATTTTCTAGATTGAATCATAAACACATCTTGATGTTTGTGATGATCTAATCCATTAATAATAATACAAGAATCATCCTAATTATTTCTACTTTAGAATATATATTCTAAAAATCCTCAAATTTTTTGAGTCTCCAGATTTCTCAAATTTCTCTATGAAATGATGGTTACATTGGATATATTCTATAGATTATTCCTACACATCTTGATCCATACTCAAATGATTATTTTTCATTTTTTAAAATTATTTATATGAAAGTATGACTCGTGATTATACAAATGTGATTCATGGTTTTGCAGTGCCTCATCCTTGTAAATTATATTGTCTCATGACAATGTAGTGTAATTAATGGTTATGAGGATTAGAATGATGGTTGCACAATTTAGAATGATGTGTATATATATGATATATTATTCTTGTAAAAAGTTTAATGATACTTACAAACTCCTTAAATTATATTAAATGATTTTTATATAGAACTAGGTCATCCATATTTAGGCCCTTGATCTCTAAGATAATGCTTATGTATATTTCCAAACATAGAAAGATTTGATCTCTAATACATAAAATCTATATCTCGATTTAAACATATTAGGATCTATTCAGAACAACTATGATTCATCTCTAATTATTTAAAACCAACTCAAAACACTTTTAGTCATTTATCAGGCCTTCTTAAAATCTTCAACTCCATTCCCAACAACTCTTACATAAAATTAATATACTCAAGTTAGATTAACATCAATATCCTCAATAAACTATTAATTCATCCTTAAAACCCATCATCTAAGTGATATGGTTCATAATTTTTAGTAACCTTAAAATAAAATCATACTATAAAGAATTATCCAGCATTGTAATCAGATTTTCTTCTTAAAATGCATGTTTACAATCTCCCTGTGTATCCAGCTTCCCTTTCCTCATTTCTAACCTATTGTAGATATAACTAGAACACATCCATTAGAGACTCCTAAAGTTTATTTTTTTCATGTGGGATAGCACTCCCTAGATAAATCATGTTTTTTCTACTTGTATTATTATGGAACATGAATTTTCTAGGCCTCCTCCATCACATATCCCCCTCCAGGCTAGGAGGGTTTTTCTTGAAAATATAATCTTCTCTTTCCCTCATAGTCTAGGTTTTTTTAGTGTGAAACCTTAAAGGGAACTCCTTGTTAGGGTGTTTGAAGTCTATAACACCTTATAATGATTCTCAGTAAGGGGCTGACTTCATCAGTTCGCCCACTCTGGAGTAGTTTTCTATTGAACTTAAAGGATCAGGTCTAGTATATCTGGATAAGATAGAAAAGGAAAGTAAGTACTCTTCTTATACCCCAGATCTGGTTTCTCTATCTTCTAGGTCTCTTTCACCTTCCAGGATTCCATTCACTTCTAGGGAGGCTCCTTCTCATTATTTGGTGTTACTCAATCCAGGTATGTTTTTTGACGATCTAGATGATCCTGCTCTAGGTTTGGCTTTTAATCTAGGGAAGGATCCAGGTAGTCGAATAGAAATCAACCTCCCCTCATCATCAACATTTGAACCACTAGATAACAATTCAGGAAACTTTAATTCCCATATCACCACCACCTTGAATGATTTTGTATTTTTATTAGAATCCTCTATACTACTTGCATTACTGAGGTTAGAGACCACATAATTTTCACTTTTATATCTCCAATTAGTCGTGTTTTTACTAGATCTTATTCCAAACAAGATTTGGTTCCATACTATTCTATGATTAAAAGATTCCTCTCGATTCTTGGGGATAAATCCAAGAATTACCTCTTTAAATTATTTCCCTCATCATATATAGCACTCTTGTACTAGAATTCTATGTGAAAAATAATTTCCTTGTTCTTGAAAAGTAGCGTTCTGAATCATCCATTGTTGCATTGCTGGAACCCAACAAGAAGGAATCCAAAATCCAGGATTTTTCTCAAAAGTTAGGTCTATCTAATTTCATGCATGATTATCCTATTAACAAACATGTTTTTATTTTTTGTAAACACATGATCTCTCTAGAGTATCTTGAAGTATCAAGGCAATTCATATCTATAGATGTTTTTTTGGTAACCATAGTTTTTTCTTTCTTTTGTGTATGAAAAATGTGACATACTTGTGAGGGAATATCTATGGCATGATCTTGGATACATCAATCCAAGGGGATATTCATGGATTTTTGGGGGTGATTTTAACATGATTTTGGATCCATCATATAATAATGATGGTGGTTTATTTACATGGAATGACGGGAATAACTTTACATTATTTTCTTATGATAATAGTTTATTAGATATTGTTTTTTCAGGTTATTAATATACATAGCGAAACAATAAAAAAAGGGATCTTTCATAATTTGAGTAGGCTTCGTCACTTCATTTCTAACATTCATGCCTTTATCCTCCTATTTTAATACTAGATTCTATAACCTCATTCAATCCCTATCAAGTTACTCTCCCATCCTTGTCACACTCTAATCTAGAAGATTTAGAAATATCAATTTATTTTCCTCCATCTAGTGGATTTTAGACATATTCTATCACAATGAGGTTCATACATCATTGAAATATACCATGAAGGAATATTTATGGGTAGGATTCCATAATAAACTCTATCACTTTAAATATGACTTAAAATTTAGAGTATCAATCATCCCTTTTAGTTCATGGAGATAGAGATAGTGAATGCCAATATAGAGAAAGTAGAGGCAAGACTAAAATATTTCTAGGATGAGGGGATCTTCAGTGATCTTGTTTATAAAAAATAGTATTCTGAAATTATTTTAAAATAATAAAGAGTTTCTCATTAACGGTCCTAATCCTTGTGTAATATGGAAGGAGTCATAAATTTAACATTTTCTCATTCTTGCATTAAATAAAAGAGTACTATATCTATTCCCAATAACTTCATGTCATATGGAGTTTTCACAATTGATCTATAAATTGTGGAAGGTATATCAAAGTCACATTTCAAATCTCTACTTTCTAAGAAAAACCCTTCTGTAAAGGCTTGTTATTCGATGGGTTTTTCAAACATTTTTTATCATATTTCGAGGGTGTTTTTTGATCCAATAAATTTTTCCTTGGAAGCATACCAAAATAGGATAAGGTGTGGGAGTTTTTTTACTCCCTTGAACATGAAATATATCCTAAACTATATGGTTATACATGTTTATTATATGTGGAATCATGGGATATCATTAGGAGAGGCTAGTGGAAATTATCTAAGATATTTGTTGAGGTGGTGTCCTTCCAAAGGTGGTGTGTGATAAAACCATGGTTCTTATCTCCAAGGTTAAAGAACATTATTCTCTCAATAAGTTTAGTCCCATAACCATTTTTAATTTTTCTTATAATGTTCTAGAAATCATTATCAATATAAGGATATCATTACACTTAACCAATTGGTTCTCAGAGGAGCAACATATATTCATCAATGTAATATCTAATTAGGATACTATCAGAGTAGAACAAAAAATTATTGGTGATATTACCATAAAAAATCTAGTAACCAAAATTAAAATCAATGTTTATATAGACTAAGTGTACAATATAATGGATTCGAAATTCATTATCATTCTAATGTCTACCATGGGTTTCTCAACTTGGGTGACTAACTTATTTTTTAGGGGATTGAGTTATCCATGTATCTATGTTACTCTTAAATGAAAAAGTGTGTATTATTTAAGTCATCCAGGGGTCCTAGGTATTGGGGGACCTTGTCTCCTAGTATCTGCATCATGGTTCAAGACACTCTTAACATATATATCACTAATTTCATTACCAATGATATAATTATTCCTTTATGATGCATGCCAAAGTTTAATGGCATTTTCAAACCACTATTCACAGATGAAATTTATCTATTTTTCAATGGTAATAGAAGATCAATTAGAAATCTCAATAAGTTTATGGATGAGTGTATGAAGTGGAGTGGACAGATTATCAATAAAGAAAAAAATATATATGTTTTTATACCTCATCAATGTTTGTATAGAATGGACAAAAGGATAGAGAAGTCACTTGGAATTATATGAAATCATTTCAACATAGAATACATGGGTTCTCGTATCATCCCAATTAGAGTAAGTATCCACCAATTTTAGGGGATGGTTGATAAAATTTCTATCCACATCACCAATTATAAAAAAATTATTTCTATTGGAGGGTTCATTAGTCTTGTTAATAGTGATCTTATGTCTATCTGCATGCATGTCTTATATGTCCATAGAGTGACCAAATAAATTTTAAGGAGCATTGAAAATATAATGGTGATGTTTATTTAGGAATTTAATCATTATTGAGAGTATCATTGGGAATTGTGGGTGAGGCTGGTGAAAGATATGTAGGTGGGGTATTAATCTGTGAATCATGAGAGAATATATGCACTAAATGAAAGTGAAGTTTGAAAGGGACCCTTTGGAAGGCCTATCACTATGGGTTAATTTCATTACATGAAAATACGATATGATCCCAGACATTCCAAATTATTGGGAATCTAGGATATGGAAAATGCTTCATGGACAAGTTTAGATCATTCATATTCATTAATTATGGATCATCGTCCATGGAGACATTATCTTATAGAACCATTATTGGGATGGATCTTAGTTGGGATTCCTAGGGTGCCTAACTCCAAAAGTTGTCTTCTCCCAATCTAGAAGAAAACCAAAATAAATTCAATCCATTATGATCCCTCTATATCTTGACCATTTTGGGAATATCATTTTAAACAATGATCATGATAAACTGGTGTTAATGAGATCATTTTCAGAACTATTATTGATCAAGGCTTATCATTCACAAAGATATGATAAGTTTTTCTAAGATGAGTAGAGGGTGGGTTATCCTCTAGTGTCAAGTGATAGCTACGAAATATTATTTATTTATCTTGATCATTATATAACATACCCTCTCTTATAAAAAAGAGGTTAAGTATATAGATATTTCTCTATCCTCTAAGTGTTATTTTTTAAAGAACCCCAAGGAAGAATCATCCTCCAACTTATTATTCCAAGGTAACTAGGAATCCATAGTCTGAGTGAAGATTGAATTTTTTTCAGTTTCAACCTCTAGATGGGTATTATTGATGATTTTATTCATAACTAGTTTTATATAGTTAGGAATAAAAAGAAGGAACTAAGAAAAAGGGTGGTCCTTCTGGTTGATGTTTATTGGTGAATTTGGAGTGATATGGTGAGGAAAGAAATGAGGGAGTTCCTAGTCCTCAGTTGGCACTAGTGGTGTGATCTTTGAACATAGTGATTGATCGGGAGATCCTATTGAAGAAATATGATAATGAACCTCACTTGAGAAATATTATGGTTGGTAGATGATTAATTCAATATGTTCAGAATATGTATATACAGTGTAGATACCATAAATGTATACCTCCTAGAAATGTCCTGAAACTTAACACTGGTGGATAATGAATGCATGGTTTCATACAGATAGGGGAAGTTATATATAATAATTGGGTTTCAGTTGTTGTGGATTTTTCCACTACATATGGTCATATAAACTCTTTTATTGGGTTCCCTAAGATGATCACTTAATTTCCTATTATAGATTTGGCTCCCTTACCCCAGAATATTTTCACATTATTAGGGTTAATTCCCTTGATTTACATTATTTTGGTCCTCCATAAATTTTTCTATCCTTTTGTTTTTTCTCCATAATAAAAATTTCTACTTTTAATAATGGTGAATTAACTTAATTTTTTTATTTATGAGGTCAAACTCATTTACCATATAATTAAATATGGTTTCCTTATCTCAATTTTGATTATTTGAGACATGTTTCTTATTATAAACTGTTTTTTTTTTGAAAATTTAATTCTACTTTAGTTCATTAGAGTTACATTCACTATAACATAGTTTACTGAAAAATGGTAAATGGATGTTAGAGAGGCTTTTTTTTTCTTTAAAGTGTAAAGAGGTCTCTCCAATGGAAAAATGACTATCTAAAGTTGTCATCGTTTGATGAGGTTGTGATGGAGCATTTTAGGTTTAAATTTTTAGAAAAGGTAAAGGGTCACATTATTAGTAAACAAGATGATGTGGTTAAGTTTAATGGTCCAAGATTCTAGGGGGTAGATTTTTCAGGCTAACTGGGTTATACTTAGTATATAAGTAGTGGGAGCTTAGTGCTAAAACAATACATAATTTCAAGGAGATCAAGAAGAAATTAAGGAGAGTAATAAATCTTTTGTGGATTACTTGTTTTTTATTATTCATATTTTGTATTCTCTTATACATTTCTATTTTAACAAATACATAGAAAAATTGTTTCTCCTATGCATGTAGGAGAATAATTTCAATATGATCTTTGGATAGCTCAAATTGGTGAAGTTTAAATTCACGGATGGTGTGTGGGAACTTTTATTGTTTTTATCAATTTCAAAGAGTTTTTATTCAATGGTAACTTGTGTAAGTAACTCCAATAGAGATAACTATTTCTTTTTTTATGATTTCTAGAACCAAATCAGGACTAAGGAGCTTAGGTGGAGTGGAATATAAGAACCATCCAGAAACACCCTTGATGCTGATGAAAGAGTATGGTCACCTCAATAATAGAAACTATATTAATAGAAATAATTTAAAGTTAATACATGAGAGAGTATTTAAGGTAATATGGCTATTATATACCTTGTATGTTTTATGTGTGTAAAAATCACACACTTAAATAAGGATTGCATGAGTCACATGGAAATCACTAGAAGAAATTCAGATTCTAAAAGCCTAATGTTATTGATAAAATGAAATAATATAGAGAATTATTGTTAGGTGTCAACATTTTTATGGATTATTAGGTAGTTAAATCAAGTGCATCATTCAATTCCACTAGATTATAGATATGCATTGAGAATTATGTATCCATATGTTTCATAAAATTACATTTAAAGTATTATAAATCTACTAAGATCATTAGAAAAGGATATTTTAATATCTATATGAATAATGGAGGTGTGTTTTAGTGTAAATAATTTTAACATGTCCTAGGGTTATGGAAGAACCAAATTTTAGTTGAAAAAATGGATTATGTTGAGTACGGTGCTAATTTTTCTAAAGGATTGTGAAAATTTACTTAGTGATTCATGGTGGATGAAAAGGGAGTATTGTATCAGATTTTTTATTTGATCATAATTTCATATAGAATCTTAATGATGTAATGTTCATCATTGGATATCCTATAAGTTTGGAATTGAATGTTTGGTTATCTTAGTTACAGTAACATGAAGGTTATAATGGCTAAAGGAAAAGAGAAACTTGATCATATAGACATTGTAATATGTGAAATTTATGCGATATGGAAAAAATGAGGGTTTCATTAATTTTAGATGGGTGGAATCCCAGATCTTGAAAGTTAAACTAGTTCACAATGATGTTTATGGACCTTCCCATATTTAGTCCCTTAGAGATTCAATTTCTAGGGTAACATTTTTTATGGTTCTAAAAGGAATGTTTGGAACAACTTTATAAATTAAAAGTAATATATGATTTAGGAATTAATTCGATGGAAATATATGTAAAAAATGATTATCGTCAAAAGAAAAAATTGATATATTCCAACAATGACAGTTAGTAAACTGGAAACAACATCCAAAAATTCAACAATAATATAGGGATATGGCATGAGAATAAAGTTCTGAAAACTCTGTAATATAATAGAGTAGCTGAAAAAATGAATTTAACATTGATAGAAAAGGTTTTGAGCTTGTGATCTCAATGTTGATAATTATAGGAATTTGGGTGGAATCTCTCAACATAGTGACATATCTAGTTTTCATAAGTCTAGCATAGGCAGTTGAGTGGGAAATGTAAGAGGATATATTGTCTCATAAATAAACTAAATTTATCCACCTCATATTCTTCAAAATCTTGAAACACATGATTATTAATTCTAAGAATAAGGGAAATATTGAGGTTATGTAAAATGTTTTTTTCATTGGGTATGGTGATTAGAACATTGGATATTAGCTATGGGATGAATAAAAGATTCAATTCATCAGGAGTTGAGATATTGACTTCAATAAAGGAGTTTTATGGAAGGAATGAATGTTGGTAAGGAAATACGTTAATGGAAATAAACAAACTATCGATTTCAAAGTTCATCTAAGTGCGAGAACTGAAAGATTGCTAGTTTTGAAGCACTCAAATGGAAGTAACAAAAGTCTAGTGGTGAGACAAAAAGAATAAATTAAAAAAAATCAATGACAGTTGAAGATCTAGTGGAAGTATCATAAGTTTATGTACCAAAAGATTGAGTAAATCCAAATAGTATATTATAGCCAATAAGTTGAGTATATGAACCAGAGTTATAAATATGGTTTAACTATTTCAGGATAAGATGAAATTTACTCTTATAATAGATGTAGAGGACACATAAATTCAAAATTATATTTCCACACTAAGTAATAATTAATATCGGAAGTAAATTATTGATGAAGATATGTCCTCACTGAATTTCAATGGAACTTGGGAACTTACTAACTTACTGAAAGGTAAAAAGTAACTTGAAATAATTTTTTATTCCAGATGTAAGAAGAAGTTGATGGTAAGAAAATATATAAGGTGTGGGTGGGGAAAAATGGATTTCATTAGAATAAGGGTGTTGATTTCAATGAAATATTCTTGTAGGTAGTCAAACACACAACTATCATGATGGTGTTAATAATGGTTAAAATAGAATATTTGTACCTTGAATAGATGAATGTAATAATGGAATTTATTCTTGGATATTTATAGGAATAAATTTACATAAATCTACCAATGGGTTTCATGGAATATAAAGACTAGAACTTATTATGTAAGTTAAATAAAAGTCATTATGTGTTGAAGAAGGTAACATGGAAATGGAATCATAAATTAAGTTAATTTATTTCATAATAATAATTTAAAATGTTCAATGCGTATCATTATTATTACCAAACATAATGGGAAGAAAGAATATTCATCATTTTCTTACATGTGGATGGAAAATGTTTTGTTAGATTGGATATTAGATGAATCCAGAATTTGTAAAGTAATTTACCTAAAATATTTGAGATAAAGTATTGAGGATGGGACAAAAATATTTTGGGGATGAAAATTAAGAGAGATAAAAGAAAAGAGACATCGATTTTGTCTTAGTAAGATTATATCTAGAAGATCATCAAGAAATTTTGAATGTTTGGATGAAAGTTAGTTTTCACTCCTTTAGATGGACACTTCAAAACGGGAAAGGAATAATCACCCAAAATAGAAGAAGAAGTCACATTAATGATAATGTTCCTTATTTGTTTGAATTAGAGAGTTTAATGTTTTTAATCATTTTCACACAACATTACATTTCCTATTTACTGATAGTGATAAGTCCATAGATGTATTATCTTGGAAGTCTACATTATGATACTATCAAATGGATCTGTAAATATTTGAAAAGAATAAAAAATAAAACCATGATCTATGTAATTGATTATCCATTGTGTGGACATATTAATACTGAAATCATTTGATATTCATAAACTCATAATATCACAAAAAAATATTAAATATAGAGTAATATTAATCAGTTGAATGTCATAAATTCAAATAATTGTTATGTTAAGAACAATATAGGTTGATTAGGTAGCTTCAATGGAAACTAAGAAAGAATTTATTTGGTTGATGATGTTGTTGAAGGATCTTTTAATAAGTCAGAAAGGATGAGATATTTTTTTGATAGATAAAGTTTAATCCACTTTATTAAAAATATGGTGTTCCAGATAAGAATAAAACGTATAAAATATTATTTCATCCTAAATTTGTTGAAGTAAAAGGTGTTAAAGCTATATAAGATAGTTGGAACCCGAAATATAGAGGTAATGTTAACTAAGAAGATAATTAAAGAAATTTTTAAGTAAAAATTCTTTATTGGAACTTGGGTAAATATAATTAAGGTGTATAATCACTATTTTTATGTTGTATGGAATGAATTTTTCCTATGTGTTAAAGATATCTAAGGATTCCCCAAAACACGTTTTTAAGTGGGGGGTTATTTTTAAGTGAATTATATTTTAGTTCATCAGAATTTTATTCAACAGAAGATCATTTATCAAAAACTGGTCAGTGTAAGGTGGAGTGTCTCAATGTGTAGAAATTGGTAATAGGGTCTCTCCAACAATAGTTGCACATATAAATTGTTATCTTATGATGGGGTTATGATAGAGTGTTGGAGGTTAAGATGTTTAGTAAAGATGAAGGTTTACTAAGTTCAAAACCAATTTTAGGTATTAATTTTTATTTATCCATGATTTTATGTGGTAGGTATTATATGATTACCAAATGAGTCTTAGTACATAAGTAGAGGAACCTCAGTGTCAATAAAATAGAGAGGTTCAATGTGATCTAGAAGAGATTAAAGAGAGTGGTAAAGCTTGGATTGATAATTTTTAATTAGTAATCATTTTTGTAATCTATTTTACCTAACAATTATATAAATGTGATAGTACTAGTGTTTCTCTTATGCACATAGGTCACATTTTCTGAATCATGGTATAACTTTTATATTCTTTCTGATTCTTTGTATTTCCATTGATTATATTTCTACTACCATGAATGTTTGTGAGTTTACTTGTGTGAAAAAATGATGACTATTTCTGGTGATTATAGTTCTAAGTCAACCTAATTCCATTACACTCATTCATCTCTAAGTGAATTCCCTAAGGTTTCATTTCTAATGTGTATAACCTCTAGTGTGTGAGGTTTCATCGGATATTGGTTTACTCTTTCAGTTGTTTTATGGTAAGAATAGATCAGAGTTTCTTCAAAATAATTTATATTTATATGATTTAAATACTTCTATATTAACTAATTACATATTAAAAAAATTATTCTCGGTATTTTTACATTCATTTTACCTCCCCCTAATAATTTTTCTTTGAATCATACATTACATAAGTCAAGAGGGGTTTTGTTGCCTTAATTTACTTTCATTCAATTCTAAACATTATTCCTAAACTTTATTTTTATAATTTTAGTTTATTCAACCATATATTTTTATTATATTTTATTTCCTATTTATTTTCCATATTTTACAAGTCTTCTTTATATTTCACCCTACTTTGGAACACAATTAAACCAAACAGTTTCTTATATGTGGACTCAACCTTGACTCTTCTTTATGATCAAGAATATTTTTCCTCCATATCCATTTTATTTACATGGTTTTAAGATTCCTCTTCTCAAAACATAAAATATTTCTAAAGTTAATTTTCCATAATATTTTTCATTATTTAAGAAAGATTTAATAGGAATCCTTTAAATATTTATCATGGAGGACATTTTTTATTTTCTTTACAAAAGTCTGAAAAGAATATCATTTTCAAAGTTTACCATCTAACCTATATTTTTTACTTTAATAACCATTTTTATTAATGAATCCTTTACTCCATGATTTCATGGTTTTTCAAATAAAAACATATTCCCACTATTTAGGTAATTTTTAATTTTAAATATAAATTATAATGGTTGATAAGATTAAATAAGAGTATTTTATTCCACATATATATATTTTTATATTCCACTCCAAATTTACTATTTTTAACTTCAGTTATTTTAAATATTTAAATATTTTTAATTATTTTAAAACTAAGTTATTCAATTTCCACTTTTCACACCATAAAATGTATTTATAAAATTGAATTTAAAGTTTATTATTACAACTATATTATAAAAGATTTATGAAAATTATTTTTATAATTTTGCTTATATTTTCTTCTTAAACTATACAACTTCTATCTCTTCTGGAGTTATGATTCATGTATTACCCATTAATTATCTTATTACATTATCATACATACCTCATCTTATTCATAAGGGTTATATTATATATCACTATTCATCCCTCTCTTGGATTTATTTTTCCCTTTTTATGTCCATATTCTTCAATTTCATAGATAAGTTCTACAAAAATTCCACTATTTCTATATTGTGTTTTCTAGTATTGACTTGATCATATACTTATTACTCTATAGGGTTTCTGTTTGATAGGTGATTACTAAGAAAGTTATTCCATTTATTGATTGTGAATATATTTACATTTTTTATACATGACATTTCAATATGGATGGTTAATGATTACTGAGGCATGATGGTTATGTATTGTATTTTTTATTCATTCCTTAATATGATGAATGCATTTTAATTAATAATTTACGGTTACATATAATAATTATATTTCCCTTGGATTCATATGTAGGTCTCATGAAGCAAAATAGCTTGGGTATTTGGTGCAAAACTTACCCATTTATGTATGATTTCTTGGAATGAAGCCTGGAGAGTTTGTTTATGATGACCTGAAGTATACATTACATCACTATAAAATAAGTTTTTATTGTTCATGTGATTATTTAAATTTTTATGTTTCTCATGTAAATATCACAAACTCATATTATCTGTTATATTCCATTTTTTATTATTATTCATTCTTTTCATATTATTCATGTCTTGTTTATTCCGTGATAGCTTTTGGTGTATGATGTTGTTTATGGAGTGTTTGATTTCACCCTTCTTGTACTTAAATTTCCATAGGTTGTAAATAATACTATTACATATGATATTCCAATAAGGGTTTCATGTATTTATAATTTTTTGGGAGATATTGAAGAGTTATTATAAAGTAAGAAATCATTATTTTAGTGCGAAAATACCCATTTGATTGGGAATATATCGTTTTTTTATTTAAAGATTTTTCATAATTCTCTAAAACATTAAAATTAAAATGTATTAGGTATTTAAGTTAATCATTTTTTTTATATTGTAATTATGGATGGTTAAGTTTGGATCACTTCAATTGATATCAATCAAATATTAAAAGAGTATATTGTTTAAACTAGATTTTAAAGTGTGGGTCTGGGGCATCATAGATGGAATAAAACAAAGGATTAGATAACATTATAGGTTAGGATATTATTATATGAGTATAATCTAATAGTTTTTCATACCATCATAGGTTAATAAGTTTAAGGTCAATCATAAGTTTAAAGATATAGATACCCCTTTTGAGGTCTTATGTTATTAAATTATAAGGTGATTAATGATATTTCGAGAGATGTTTATTTCCTTTTAACAATAATACATGATCTAGGTATAGTTATACCTTAAGTTTGGTACATAATTTGATGTTAGTTAAATTCAGGTTATTTTAGAAAAATCTTAATATCTTTTAAGATTATACATAATTTAGGTATATTGATTGGTGTGTATTAAATGTGTTTTGGTCATAAAAGCTAATATTAAATTCTAGGGGCATAGGTTTCCAAGAATTTTAGGTTTATTATATAATAAAAAGGATATTTATTTAATTATAATTGAAAATTTGGGATAGAATACATTAGTTTAATCCTTAAGGATAAATCAAAATATGGGAAAACATACTAAAATTTTGGTAAAGTAAAGAGTGTGATGTTTCTTAAAATTAAAATCCATATCTGGATAGTACAAGTTTTTACAATATATGGATCTAATATACACATATATATAAGTTGATATACTCAAGTATACAACCTTTTCTCAATGTTTATAACCCTGATTTTTTCATTTCGCCTATAACAAAAATGGAAATTTTGAGTAATTGAATGAATAGGTAAAATTATGCAAGTGAATGAAGTATATTGTTAATGTGTACATACATTAATATGAACTTGGTATGCATGTTTTGTAATTTATTAAAACATAGAATGATGAAGTTTATGGGTTAGTTTGATTTCAAAATTGTTCTTGCAATTGAGAATTTTCATTTATCACTACCCTTGATAAATTAGGATTTTGCTTTGTGAAAATGGTTAGTATGGACTCCTTAAACCTTTACAAGTGCATACATGTATTCATTGGTATGTACTCATGTTTATCAAACAACCTTATTGTATACAAGGCTGACTTTCATTCAATAATGGTTTATGGAAATTATGTTCACCACTTTTTCTTCTTTTATCGAAAAGAACTCCGGATGTTTTTACAAAATATAAATTTTATTTAAGGTAGAACACGAGAGATATTTTTGGAGTATGGTTTAATGTGATGAACCCATGCATATGTTTAGGTATACATATCATTATGTTGTCTTCAATTACGATTTCTCTTATGATGTTTGAAAACTTTATAAAGAAAAGGGGGCTTGTTATTTAAAGTGATAATAGTAGAGTTTACACAATTATATACATGATTTTCCCCAAGATGGACTTGATTACGCACTTTGTAACCCCAACTGCCTGTATTAAACACCCATGATTTCCATTTATCATCATATGTGTATGTTATGAATGATTATGCTTTAATTGGGTATTACGATGTTAAGGAATGTTAAGTGTTATGTTCATTTTCTTGAAACCCATGTTTTCAAATGTTAAGATAACTTGTCAAGTGCACGGAGCTTTAGCATGCATGTCATAATGTTTTTAATGATTAAACTGTCTTCATGTTATGAATAAGTATATGAAAATGGGGTTTAATTAAGAATGCATGAAACCCTATGAATGAATGACCATGTCAAGATATGTGAGGGATGTATAGGAATTACATGTGACGGGTGCGCCCGGAATTATATAGCGCAACAAGAATGATGTGACGGGTGCGCCCGGAATTATACAGCTCTCCAATGCATTGGGTAAAGCAGGAGTATCATGAGACGAATATGTGCGATGGTCTTGGTAGTTAGCCATGGCTCGAGCTATCAAGGAAACGGGGTGGGTAGTGAGCCTTGACCCGTTAAGTATGTTATACGATCTTGACGAAAGGTCTTGACAAAGTCTAGTATTAGACAATCCCTCTGCATGTAATGATAAAGGTTAACCAGGGGTTAGTTCAACTAACAGGACAACCCCTAGTTGAAAGCTCCCATGACTATGAAAATGTAATTTTTATGTCAAGAACTATTTTTCAGGCGGTGAACTGCTAGATAAACTATATTGTTTCTCATGAACCATGATACGAACATTTCCCCTACTTAGCCACAGAAATCTTTTTAGAATTTAAGTAACCTTGTTTGAATATTATGCATTGTTTATTTTTCTTATGTTGTGCTCTCTGATCATGTTTACTTTAAAGCTCATTTCAAGTACGTGCTTCTTTGTGCAAGTGGTTATCAAAGAATGATGGATTTCATGTTTTCAGAAAAGATAATGTTTAGTTTTAGCAAAGTGTTTTATTCTCTTCAAAGGAACTGTTTTGAGAAAGATTTTTCTTAAACATTTTTAAAACCCCTTACTGGGCATATTTGCTCACCCTATATTTTTGTTTAAATTTTTTTTCAGGCGTGGTTGGTACTAATGAAGTTAAGCAGAAGCAGCTGGTTTCCCAGAATCCTGAGCCTCGCGATCTTCTGTAGTAATGGGACATGATACTTAATTTGTAATGATGTAATGAAATTTTAAGTATATCATGTATCATTAAGCACCCTGGGTTTGGGGGTCGCTAAAGTTGGTATCAGAGGTGGTACCCAGCCTTAAGTGTGGTGCACTGCCTGGGTTGATATGTAGGGCCCACAACGAGGGCGTTGTGCTCGAAAGGGGGGGTGATTGTAACATCCCCAAATGATAAAGGGTTAAATGACTAAATGATATGACTCATGTCAACAAGGTGCAGCTTCCTTTTCGGGAGCCTGTCTGATTAGAACTCCACAGTTAATAACCCTAAAAAGTTTTGGTTGAGTATTAACTCTATTTTCACTCAAATCACAATAAGGGGGCCTAACTACACACCTATTTTGAAACTACCTGGGGATATACTTTGGATAATTCATAGGCTCTTTTTAAATCATTTTGAATAATTCTAATACATCATTATTTCATTATTAATTATTATATTAATAAAATCATCATCTATTAACATCACTAAGATAAATATATTCATTATATTGAACTGGTGGGTATAAAAAAAGTAACTACATCATGAAATCTATATAGAAAAGAGAAGAAATTAAATCAACCAGTGGGATTCCTCATTACTAGGCTCATTTCTCTAATCTTGAAAATTAAGTTGGGTCACAAGGACATTCCTGAGACCAAGATAAAGTTGATCTTAAACATGTATGGTTTGATAAAAAACATATAAAAGAGAATTTCAAGCCTGTGGAAATCACAATTACACCCATGCTAGCTAAATCACCACTCGTGATGACAACCATTTTTTATCCCACCCTTAAATCTTATTTGGAGGTGTTTGAGGGGTTTTTTTAAGTAGAAGTTAGGATTATTTAAACATGTAATTATTAATAGAATATATGTATTCATTATTTAATTTTTTTCTATAGTTTAACTTTAAAATAACTTTAAAATATTTTTATAAATTAATTTTGTTGATTAGTTTCTAATAAATAATAAATCAATTGAAAAAATTTGTAATAAAATAATTTTATGTTTAAAAGACCTATTTTTTAAAAATTTATATTTCTTATATATTATGTGTTTTTATCTTAATAAACTAAATTGATCACTTTTAAAAAATAAATTAAATTAAATTTATTTATAATATAAATATATAACACTCATTTGATGTTTTTTACTTGTAAAAGAATAAAAATAACTTAACTTTATTCTTAAACAATTACATTTTTCTAAAGAATTTTTTTCCATGTTATGCATTACTATATTAAAATTAATATTTAACAAATTTTGAAACTGAATTAGGTAAATAGGATTTAATAATTAGAATAAGCATTCCAAAATTATGTAATAAATTCATTTTCATTTTATTTTATAAAAATAAGTTACCAAGGTAAAAACTAGTCACCCTGGTAAAGAATAAAATGGGGAAAT
Source organism: Viscum album (assembly GCA_963277665.1). Classification (NCBI taxonomy): domain Eukaryota; kingdom Viridiplantae; phylum Streptophyta; class Magnoliopsida; order Santalales; family Viscaceae; genus Viscum; species Viscum album. The sequence continues at coordinate 2,002,811,150 of OY728164.1, read as the reverse complement.
ATTATTAATTTCAGTGGTAATGTATCAAAATATCCTAAAAACTAATATCCAAATGGGTTTATGACGGCCTTATGAACTATAAAATATCTTTTAATGTATTATTATCAATTTTTGATACACTTTTTTTGAATATGGAATCTCAATTAATATTGACAAATTAATATGTAAAAAAATGTCCCCCTCTCACATATAAAAGGACCCCTTCACCTCCCCCACTTATCCTCACACATAAATCCTATTATATTGACCAAAATATACAAAAAAAGCACCCCCAAACTTATTTAACACATCCTATTGGTATTTATCTAACCAAAATACAAATATATGAAGGCTTAATGAGTGTTCTAAAGGAGGGTATCGAAGGAAGATGAAATTGTTTTAACCAAGTTCTTTTAAATTCATTTATTACTACACCTCCAATAACTCTATTATACCAACACTAATATAATAAAACTCATATAATTATTATACTACAATATTATTATATTATTTAATAACCATTATCTACCATCCTATCATTCATTAGAAAATGATAAATTGACTCATATTATGGTTGGAATACTGCCTCCAGGAAGGACGTATTTCATTTTTCAGTAAAGACTTACATGAGTGGTAATAAAAGTGGAATTAATGAATAAATATGATATCTATGAAATGATCAAGATTAATTAAATATAAATGAGTCAATCAATTTATAATATAAAAAAAATATTGTAAATTTAGTTGCGTAAAACAATTATGTTCAGACACTTTTCTTAAATAAAATATATATTTTATAACTTGTTAACATGTAGAAAAACTTCTTCTACTATAATTATAAATAACATATAAATCTAAATTTATGGATATTATGAAACTTTTTATATATCATTTGACCATATTCACTTTACCAAATTAGTTCTGGAAGATTTACCCAAACAACCCCTGTTAGCCATGAGAGAAAAAACTATAAAATAAATGAATATAATGTGATAATAAATGGACATTAAAAAACAATACACGAAAAATATATTTAATAAAGTATATAATAAACTTAATTTTATTATTTAAAAATTTTAGAGGCATGCACCAAATGAGTCAAGACTTTAGGAAAGGGTTCTTTGTCTCAATCTCAATTACTTAAGACATGTTTCTTACTATGGACCAATTTACTGGTATATGACGTAAATAATACACAATTGAACTATTATATATTAAAAAATTATACTATTCGGAGTTTTACTTTTATTTAAGATCTTACTTTACCTTTTCCTTTAATTTATATATTACTGAAGTCATAACGGTTATTGTTAATTTAATTTTCTTTTATTAAGTTCTAAAATTTATTATTGAACTTCATCCTTATAAGTTTTTTTCTTCCACCCTATGATTTTATTATATTGTATTCCCTATTTTTTTTGGTTTTACAAATCTTATTGAAAATTCACCTTCCACTGATTCACAATTCAACAAAATGGTGTATTGAATGTCGACTAGAACTTATCTCTTATTTTTGGTAGGGAATCATTTTCCACCTTGTCCATATTCATTAAATTTTTTCAAGATTCTTCTTCCTTATGATTTAATTATTTTCTAAGGTTATTTTTTATTCTCTATTTATTTCTTCACAAATGTTTTAGATAGAATATTTTTGAAGTTTTCTGCATGGATCATTTTATACTTTCTTTATAATGATGAAAAAATATTTTTTTGATACTTAGAACATAACAACATTTTCTTTATTTTATAAAACTTTTTTAATGAATATTCATCCCTAACTTTCCATGATTTTAAATATAAAATAATACTCCCATTTTCTAATAATTTTTCATTTTAAAATATAATGGAACACGTTTTATAAGAACTAATTAAGCTATTTATTTCCACTTTTGTAAATTTTTATGTTCCACTCCATGTTTATTTTAAATTTATTTTATTTAAATGTTTAAATATTTGGAATTATTTAAAAATATATTTTTTCAATTTCCTTTTTCACCCCTTGAAATTTATATATTAAAGTGACATAGAGATTTTTTTTAATAACCATATTACAAAAGCTTTATGAAAAAAATTTAATTTCACTTCTATTTTATTCTAAAAATATAAAATTAAATCTATTTTACAGTTATGTTTCATGAATTTCCCCCCTAAATAATCTTATTAATTTATAGTTCATACCTCACCTTATTCCTAGGGGCTAAGTTTTATCGTATTCTTCATCTCTCTCTTGGATTTATTTTTATTTTTTATATCCATATTATTTATTTTCATGGATATATTCTATATCAAGTACCCTATTTTTGTAACATCCCAAGTAAGTAATGAATAATATATATTTGTATCTATGTATATTAATGATTAAGATAGTGTTTTAGAGGCTTAAAATGAAAATAAATACAATCTTATGCATGGAAGACACTAATATTCTTAAAAGATTGTTTTACTGCCTTTTGATGGAAAACCCTTTTTAAATCAAACTTTTGACAATTTTATAATCTATATTAGTCAAAATAAACATATTCAGTATGCTTGGGACATTGAAATTTACTTTGGATAAATTTTTGGTATTTTTCTGACAATGTTCATTTTTTAATGAATAGTGAAAAATACTGCATTTTACATCATAACTGCTTTTTCATTTAATTTAATTATATGGTTATATTATCCTTTTCATTGGTCTTAAAGTTTAATCTGAATATATTTTTACCATTTAATTCAATGGTGGTCATTAGGATTAATTTCACTTTGGAATTGGTCATAAACTAATGCCAAACTTTTCATAGATATTGTTTCAAAAAAACCCGCTATTTGTTTTGACAACGAGAATTATTTTTAAATAAATTATTGCAATTTATGTGTTTGTAATTTGGTAAAATGGATTAAATATTTGGAATCAGAAGGTCCAAATTATGTAATTAAGACCCTTTTATTTTTTGACATTATGAATAGTAATGATGGTAATTATCTTTAATTATCTTGATAAATGAGTAATCAGGTAGTTAAAGATAATAAAATGATATCATAATAATACAAAAAAGGCCACAACATATGTCCTAAGGCTACTGGTTGTCTCATTCCTGACCATGGGATGTCTTATTCCAAACTTGGGGACCCCATGGAATCACTTTTGTGAGAAAGTGACTTTTTATCTTTTTATTTTTTAAAGAATGTTAAATGTGACAAAGAATGTATCACCTAAGTAAAATATTATTAATTTTGTCTACATAAATGATATTTTGGACTATAAATATTCATTGGAAATCTAAAACTATTTCCTACATCATAGTATTTTTTTAATAATTTTTAGACTTTAAATAAATTAAATTATTTATGACATCATGATGATGCAGTGATTACCTCATTAATAAAGGATTTAAAAAAATGAAATGATAATGTAAAATCTATGACCTAAACATGTCCAAAACCTATTGTATGGGTGTATTTCGAACCCTTATCACCTTACCCTCGAATTATATCAATTTGGGACCTTTTGAATCCGAAAATAATTTTCAAATAAAGTAACATTTCTTTACTTTCCAAGAGTGCCCCTCCTCTCCTCTTATAAAAGGCCCCCACCTCTACCTCCTTACCCACACACCCGAAGCCTTTGGCTCGGCCGAACCCTGCCCATTTTGTCTCTCCACATCCCTCTCTTACTCCTTGAAGCCTCACTTTGGGCATAAGTCTTCCCAAGGAAGCCTTTGAGCTCAAACCAAAGGGATTTACCCGATTTTAAGGTAATGTCTTCACTTGAGTCCTTTTGTTTTATTTTGCTTCTCCAACACCCTAAACTCTTTTTATTAATTTCTTTTGTAACAACTACAGTATCTTCAATATACTAGGATGTTGTTATAAGAAGGATTCGAGCTACACTTACACACACCTACATCTAATGGTTAAAGGACATACTGTTTCCGTGGATGGTGAATTTATGCCTCCCGAAACGATGATTGTTCAACATTCTTTTAACACCTTCAAACGTGGCCATTAAGATGTCACTATATTTATATATGATATATAATATGTTTATGTTTTCCTTAAGCTTATTTATTTTTCATTTTTGGCATACCATTATGGTTTCCATTATGGGTAAATGTGATATCTTTATTTAAGGAAGTGCGGACTACCGCCCCCTCAAAGTGATTTGATTCGTTAAATACCATATGTGGGACATATAAAGGATGGAACTATGATATTATATATGATATTATACTGGAATTATAATATACCTTTATATCATTATGATTCCATTCTATAAAATACGAAATAGAAATGAAAGTAGCGTCCATGCGTACGTACAGCTTACCGTCTCCATGAACGGTGCATTTCATTTATTACCTCTAAATGATAATGTAATATTATAAATTCATATATATACTAGATATATATGATATATACATCATGATTATAATTCTGGATATAATGGATACATGAACAACTTGTAATTATAAAGGGTTTATTTTTGACTCAAGTACCAATGATCGTTAAAAAGACCGTTATTAACTTAAATAATTACATAGTGTTCATGGCATGGAAATAAGTGATATAAAAGGAATAATGAACTTGAAAAAGGTTCTTAAGCAAGTAGAAATTAACTCAAGTTATTATTCAGGACATTAAAGAACGATCAAGTCAAGTCGGACCCGAGGTATGGGACTTCGTCTCAATCTCCTTTCATTGAGGCATATTTTGTTTTATACACAACCTTCTTTTATACGGTGTATAAACCCCTTTGACTTTTACTTTTATCCCAAAGGAATATTTTTTTATATGAAGCGTTTAACAGAACGACAAAAGGGAATTTTTTTGTCGTACGTATGCTGCGACAATGACTTCTTCGCCGCCGTGACCATTATTTGAGTTTCGGCTTCCTCTACAAGCCATACTTTTTTTAAAAAGAAAAATAAATACCATGTTTTAATTTTCTTTTATTTTGGTATTGAAAATGGTTTTCATAATGTTTTTATATCAATGTGTTGTATTGATATTTTGTGATTGAAAGGTGGAAATGTTATTTTTCCTTTATGCATGTTTTATGTGATACGATTATGTTGAGGTTCTTGGGCATTATTATGAAGACGGGTGGTTCCGTGATAAACTAACAGCGGGTGAGCCCGATATAGCTCTCCAATTCATTGGGTAATGAGAAGGAGTGAAACGTTAAGGTTTCTCTGAAGAGATTTAGGGAATATACTGTGATGGTTATTCCAAACGTAACCAAGAGGGTTACTCCCTACGTAAGAATGTTATGAATGCCTCAAGTTACCTTTATGTCTTATGATTTATATGATTTATTCATGATTTAATGAGGTATGTTAAAGTGCTTATGTTTTATGGGTAAAGTATGATTTCATTCTTATGTATATATGTACCCATGTTTCCTTTCTATATTTTTATATCCCTTACTGATCTTTTTATACTCATCCCAAGTTTTTTTGAAATGTTTTTCACAGGTCAATGGAAAGGTACATGATATGATGATAGTGTCAAGGAAGTGTCAAGAAAGAATCCATGTTTTATTTTAAATATGTTTCCATTGATGAGAAAGAAGAATACTATCTTTATGTAACCACTTTGTTTATATGTGGAATGTAATGAAAGTTTTATGATCTAATTCTCTAAAACTCTAAACCCGAAAAGATCCTCAATGTGTAATCTTGTAATAACTCAATATTAAGTAAGGTTTAAGGCTGGGGCATTATAGTTGGTATCAGAGGTCAGTTTAGATAACTTTAGGAGTTAGAATTCTATTAAATGATTATCCAAAAATATTTTTTTATGGTCAAATTGAAGTGATATAGTATTTGAAGATTACCATGTTGCTTCATCTAAGACATGTTTGTTCAGAATGGTTTTCCGCAGAGGAAACGGGGAAGCAGTGCTAGGAAGGCATACAGAAGGCAATAACCTTCCGAATCAGCATCCTGAGATGGTCGGAATTGGAACTGAATAGTTTGTTGCAGTAATGGTGCAGTTGACTCAAGCGATAAATGGCGGTGGTATCCATACACGAGATCAGCCAGATCAACCGCAGAGGAACATGTCAGTGGTTGAACATTTCAAGAGGCAACATCCCCCATCATTCAGAGGATCATCTGACCCTGTGCTAGCTGAAGGGTGTATTAAAGAACTCGAGAAGATTTTCGATGTCATGGGGTTTTCAGACAATCAAAAGGTTAGTCTTGCTATTTACCATTTGGAGGGTGAAGCAGTTCAGTGGTGGTCGATGGTTAAAAATATCAGGGACGCTGATGAGATTGATGCTCTCGACTGGGATGAATTCAAAGGTATGTTTCTTGAAAAGTATTTTCCTAAGGCTATTCGACTTAGTATGGAAAAACAATTCTTGGAGTTGAGGCAAGAGGAAGACTCAGTGGCTACCTATGAAGAAAGGTTCACTCGATTGGCAAGGTATGCTCCAGATTTTATCTGATACCTTGATAGTAAAATCAATCGTTTTTACTCAGGATTAAAGCCAAAATATCGAAGGGCATTAGCTTATTGGGAGTTTAAAAGTTATGAAAAGCTTGTTCAATGTGCTGAGAAGGTGGAAATGGAGTTTGTCGATGATCAAGTGTTCTATAACAACCAGCAGAAGAAGAGACCAAGGTGGCAGGAGAAAGGGAATAATTCTTCAAAAAAGTCTGATGGTAAGAAATCTAAGTTTCCAGTTTGTGATAAATGTGGCAAAAGGCATGCTGGGGAATGTCTTCTGAATTCTGGAAATTGCTACCAATGTGGTAATATGGGACATAAGGCTTGTGATTGCACTGAAAAAGATCAAGGTGAAGGTAAGACCAAATTTGATTTACAGTTAGTGAAATGTTTTAAGTGAAATGAGATGGGTCACTATGAAAACGAGTGTCCAACAAAGAGCTTGAGTGATGGGAAGCAGTTAGACTAAAAGCAGAAAGGGGTGGTGAAATCCTTTGCAACTACTTCAACAGATTTCGGGCCATCAAATGAAGTTGTATCAGGTACTTTGTTTGTCTTTTCAGATTATGCCAGTGTGTTTTTTGATTCAGGGTCTACACATTCTTTCATCTCTGAAAAATTTTCTAGTAAAATGGGAATACCATCTCAAGAAATGACTCCTGAACTTTTGGTAAAAACACCTAGGGGAAATGTTGAGGCAAAAAGAATTTATAAGAATCTTTCTATCCTTATCTGTGGAAAGAACCTACTTGCAAACCTTATTGTTCTACCTCTAGTAGAGTTTGATGTTATCCTGGGTATGGTTTGGCTCTCTATTTACCATTCTAAGATTGACTTTAGAGGTAAAGAAGTTTCTTTTCATAAAGACTTTCAGTTTGTGGACAAGAATGAACCCTTACTGTTGATAACTTATCAAAAGGCCAAGAAACTTCTAAAAGATGGAAATGAATGTTACCTTTCACACATCGTTGAAAATAAAGGAACTGTTCCGATTAATGATGTGCCAATGGTAAAATAGTATCCTGATGTTTTACCTGATGAGTTTCCTGGAATAATACTAGATCGGGAAGTTGAGTTTACTGTTGACTTATTTCCTGATGCTAAGCCAATTTCAAAACTCCCTTATCGAATGGCTCAAATTGAACATTTAGAGTTGAAGGAGCAATTGCAAGATTTATTAGAGAAAGGTTTCATTCGACCTAGCACATCACCATGGGGTGGTCCTGTTTTATTTGTTAAAAAGAAAGATGGTTAAATGAGACTTTGCATTGATTATAGAGCCTTGAATAACATCACTGTTAAGAACAAATATCATTTGCCTCATATCAATGATTTGTTTGATCAGCTACAGGGAGCTCAGTATTTTTCAAAGATTGACTTGAGATCGGGGTACCATCAGCTGAAGGTAAAGGAAGCAGATGTTCCGAAGACTACGTTCCGTACAAGATATGGCCCTTATGAATTTGTAGTAATGCCTTTTGGGATAACCATTGCACCTGCTGTATTCATGGACTTAATGAATAGAATTTTCCATGAGTTCTTGGATAAGTTTGTGGTGGTTTTCATTGATGATATTTTGGTGTTTTCTAAAAGTAAAGAGGAGCATCAAAGACATTTAAGGGTTATCTTGAAAACCTTAAAAGAAAAGAAACTGTATGGAAAATTCATCAAGTGTGAGTTTTGGTTGCAAAAAATTTCTTTCCTTGGTCACATTGTTTCTAAATATGGGATAATTGTTGATCCTGCAAAAACAAAAGTTGTGGAAGACTGGCCAAGACCCACAAATGTAATTGAGATTCGAAGTTTCCATGGTTTGGCAGGCTATTACCGAAGGTTTGTTAGAAATTTTTCACAGTTATCTAGTCCAATGACTAAGCTAACTCGGAAGGATGTTAAGTTTATCTGGACAAAAGAATGTGATGATTGTTTTCAGGAATTGAAAAGAAGATTAGTGAATGCTCCAGTTTTGGCACTACCTTCCAGGAATGGTGAGTTTGTTATATACAGTGATGCTTCATTGAAAGGACTTTGTTGCATCCTAATGCAGAATGATCAGGTAATTGCTTATGCTTCACGACATTTGAAAACTCATGAGGCAAATTACCCTACACATGATTTGGAATTAGCTGCTGTTGTTTTCGCTTTAAAAAATTGGAGGCATCATTTGTATGGAGTAAAGTGTGAAATATATACTGATCACAAAAGTTTAAAATATATATTCACTCAGAAAGAGTTAAACATGAGACATAGGAGATGGCTGGAATTAATCAAGGATTATGATTGTACAATTCATTACCATCCAGGAAAAGCAAATAAAGTGGATAATGCTTTGAGTCGAAAAATTAATGCTTCATTAGCAATGTTGCGTTTAGAACGTGATCCTTTGGTTAAGGATTTGATGAAATTTGGCATAGAATTTGTTGGTGCAGGAAGTTCTTCTGTTTTGTTTCAGGTATCAGCGAGATCATCTCTATCAGATAGAATCAAGCAAGAACAGAAGCAAGACAGTGAGTTGCAGAAAAAGGTAGAGCTGGTTCAGAAAGGTAAGTTGCCTGAATTCAACATTGATAATGATTGCATTTTGAGATTTGGGAAGAGATTGTGTGTGCCTTTTGATTCACAGTTGAAGAGAGAGTTGTTATGTGAATCTCATAGTTCTTCGTTTTCAGTTCATCCTGGCAGTACTAAGATGTACAGAGATCTGCGGGAGTATTACTGGTGGGATGGAATGAAAAGAGATATTTCTGATTTTACTGTGAAGTGTTTGACTTGTCAGCAGGTTAAAGAAGAGCGGCAGTTACCGAAAGGGATGCTTCAACCTTTACCAGTTCTAGAGTGGAAATGGGATAATATATCCATGGACTTTATTATGGGATTACCGAAGACATCTCGAGGTAATAATGCAATCTGGGTTATTGTTGATCGCTTGACTAAATCTGCTCATTTCCTTGCTATAAGGGATACTTTTTCCCTAGATCAACTTTTCCATTTGTATCTTAAAGAGATGGTTAGGTTACATGGAGTTCCTCTCTCCATTGTATCTGATCGTGATCCCAGGTTCACTTCTAACTTTTGGAAAGGCCTTCAGAAGTCGTTGGGTACTGAATTAAATTTTAGTACAGCATTTCATCCTCAATCAGATGGGCAGTCAGAACGAACAATTCAGACCTTGGAGGAGATGCTACGAGCTTTTTCGATGGATTATCAGGGAAGTTGGGACCAATAACTTTCTTTGGTTGAATTTTCATATAATAACAGTTTTCATTCCAGTATACATATGGTACCATTTGAGGCGTTATATGGGAAGCGGTGTCGAACTCCAGTTTTCTGGGATGAAGTGGGTGAAAGGAAGTTGATGGGACCAGAATTGGTAGAAGAGATGGCAGAAAAAGTTCAGCTGATTCAGAAACACATGAGAAAAGCTCAGAGTAGGCCGAAGAGTTATGCAGACAACAGGAGGAAGGATTTAACTTTTGAGGTAGGTGATCATGTTTTTCTAAAAGTCTCACCATGGAAAAGTGTGATGCGATTTGGTAAGAAAGGAAAGCTGAGTCCAAGTTTCATTGGACCATATGAAATTCTGGAGAGAGTTGGATCAGTGGCATACCGGGTGTCTTTACCTCCAAGTTTATCTCAGGTACACAATGTTTTTCACGTTTCGATGTTGAGAAAGTATATGCCAGATCCATCTCATGTTTTGAGTCCAGAGGTAGTTCAGCTGGAAGAGAACCTATCTTATGAGGAACAATCGATCCAGATTCTTGACCACAGGGAGCAAGTGTTACGAAATAGGGTGATTAATCAGGTAAATGTTTTTTGTAAAAACCGCATGATGGAAGAGGCAACATGGGAATCTGAAAATGCAATGAGGGATAAGTATCCCCATTTATTCGATAAGTAAATAAATTGAGGGGACGCAATTTTCTAAAGGGGGGAAGCATGTAACATCCCAAGTAAGTAATGAATAATAGATATTTTTATCTATGTCTATTAATGATTAAGATAGTGTTTTAGAGGCTTAAAATGAAAATAAATACAATCTTATGCATGGAATACACTAATATTCTTAAAAGATTGTTTTACTGCCTTTTGATGGAAAACCCTTTTTAAATAAAACTTTTGACAGTTTTATAATCTATATTTTTCAAAGTAAACATATTCATTATTATTGGGACATTTAAATTTACTTTGGATAAATTTTTGGTATTTTTCTGACAATGTTCATTTTTTAATGAATAGTGAAAAATACTGCATTTTACATCATAACTGCTTTTTCATTTAATTTAATTATATGGTTAGATTATCCTTTTAATTGGTCTTAAAGTTTAATCTGAATATATTTTTACCATTTAATCCAATGGTGGTCATTAGGATTAATTTCACTTTGGAATTGGTCATAAACTAATGCCAAACTTTTCATAGATATTGTTTCAAAAAAACCCGCTATTTGTTTTGACAACGGGAATTATTTTTAAATCAATTATTTCAATTTATGTGTTTGGAATTTGGTAAAATGGATTACATATTTTGAATCAGAAGGTCCAAATTATATAATTAAGACTCTTTTATTTTTGGACATTATGAATAGTAACGATGGTAATTATCTTTAATTATCATGATTAATGAGTAATCAGGTAGTTAAAGATAATAAAATGATATCATAATAATACAAAAGGACCACAACATGTGTCCTAAGGCTACTGGTTGTCTCATGGCCGACCATGGGATGTCTTTTTCCAAACATTGGGACCCCATGGAATCACTTTTGTGAGAAAGTGACTTTTTATCTTTTTATTTTTTAAAGAATGTTAAATGTGACAAAGAATGTATCACCAAAGTAAAATATTTTTAATTTTGTCTACATAAATGATCTTTTGGACTATAAATATTCATTGGAAATATAAAACTATTTCCTACATCATAGTATTTTTTTAAGAATTTTTAGACTTTAAATAAATTAAATTATTTATGACATCATGATGATGCAGCGATTACCTCATTAATAAAGGATTTAAAAAAATGAAATGATAATGTAAAATCTATTACATAAACATGTACAAAACCTATTGTATGGGTGTATTTCGAAACCTTATCTCCTTACCCTTGAATTATATCAATTTGGGACCTTTTGAATCCGAAAATAATTTTCAAATAAAGTAACATTTCTTTACTTTCCAAGAGTGCCCCTCCTCTCCTCTTATAAAAGGCCCCCACATCTACCTCCTTACCCACACACCCTAAGCCTTTGGCTCGGCCAACCCCTGCCCATTTTGTCTCTCCACATCCCTCTCTTACTCCTTGAAGCCTCACTTTGGGTAGAAATCTTCCCAAGGAAGCCTTTGAGCTCAAACCAAAGGGATTTACCCGATTTTAAGGTAATGTCTTCACTTGAGTCCTTTTGTTTTATTTTGCTTCTCCAACCCCCTAAACTCTTTTTATTCATTTCTTTTGTAACAACTAAAGTATCTTAAATATACTAGGATGTTGTTATAATAAGGATTCTATCTACACTTACACACACCTACATCTAATGGTTAAAGGACATATTGTTTCCGTGGATGGTGAATTTATGCCTCCCGAAACGATGATTGTTCAACATTCTTTTAACACCTTCAAACATGGCCATTAAGATGTCACTATATTTATATATGATATATAATATGTTTATGTTTTCCTTAAGATTCTTTATTTTTCATTTTGGGCATACCTTTATGGTTTCCATTATGGGTAAACGTGATATCTTCATGTATGTGACTCAAAATTTATTTTTTATATTTTTGTTATGGTTGGTTATGTTTGGTTCACATTAGTTGGTATAAAAATAGAATGAAAATAATATGTTTTTAGAATCATATATTGTATGGTTATATGGTGTCACAGTTTTATACCCAAAAAATATTGATTATAGAAATATTCTTTTATTTGATGAAGTTTTACAACACTAGATAATAAAAAAATGAGATTCTAGTGATCAGTATTTATACCTTTTTTACAAATAAAAGTGGTATCAAATTGTGGTCATTTTTGTTAGTGGTAGATCTTGATAGTAGAGTGTCTAGTGGAATTGTTTTCCAAGGATGCTAGAGAATTTTACCTTGTATTGTAGCATCAATACCTGAGGGATTTTGGGATATATGAAGTTATCTTAATTGGCATCAATCATTATGTGTATTCTATTTTCTCAGCCTATATAAAGAAATTTATGGAAGATTTTTGTGTTCTAAATGGAATGTGGTCTATCACGTTATCGGAAGAATTTAGCAGGATAATATTGGAGTTACTAGAAGTGTTATCTCGAATATCAAAAGTCCAATTGACCAGCATGTTCCATGTGACATGTTCTATTTATTATAGTGAAACTTGAAACATGTTAGGATCCTACTATAAATTTTAGAATAAATTTTATGATCTCTTGAGCCATTTATATTCATAGGTATTTTTTAGAGCATATTGTTGTAATGGTTTTTTCTTAGTTGGATGGTATGATTATGGAAGTTGCAGATCATGGAGAATATTGAGTTTTTCTCATCATGAATATTTTATAGTTTTTTTCAATTAATAATTAATAAAAAAATGTTAGAAGAATTAAAATTATTTTAGAGTAATAAAAATTATTATTCATGTGGTTATAATATACTGAAATGATATATGTTCATGGAAGTAGTTATAAAAATAAATTTAATCATCAATTCAAGTTGATGATAATTTCTTTGGACTAAAAGGTTTTTTCCAAAAATAAGTTCATTATAGAGATTATATGAACTTGTAACTCGAAGGGGGTGACTAAAATTATTTCCAAACGTTCAAAAAATCCAATATTGAGTTACGTATAATGAATCTAGTGTTTAGTCACTCAATATCTGTGAATGGGGGTAGGTTTTTTATTCTAGAATCCTCATAACTGTTCGAAAAGTGGTAGTTCCATCTAGAATATGAAAAAAAGCATGTGTCTTTTGTCATGAACTTGTTTCATTGAAATATAGTCATCTGGAAAGAAGGATGAATTATGAGTGGATGTGGGTAATTGACTCTTGGGGGATTCATAGTTATGGAATGTATATAAAATGTTACAATCTCCAGAATATGGAATATTAAAGTTGAATGGAATTCGAATGATCATAGGACTAGAAATTGGAATCTATTGCATTTTTTTCATGATTATATGGAATTATGAAGGAAGTAAGGGTGAGAATACTAATTCAAGTTATATTTTACAAGAACTCAGTGGAATAAAATCTAATCTTTAAAGAAGTGTATGATGTTCAATCTCTAAAAGGATTCAAGCATGTGAATTGAAACTATAAAAAGTTTCGGTGGATTATATCATAGAATTTAATTGGAATTCAAAGTAAATTCCTATAAAAATGAGAATAATAATAATTCAGGTGGATTGGAAGATGTTCTAGAATATGAGAGACCGGAGTGAAAGTAGGATTTATTATAAGTAATGTTTTTTGAGTTTACCTACCTTTTAGAAAGACTTTCTAGGAACACTAGTAATTAATATCACATAATGAAGGTTAATTCTATTAGTATAATGTGTTGTATCCATGGATTTTTCTTATATTAAAATATTTATTGATGGTGTATTTAGGTGGAGGGTTCAAGAAATGGTGGTATAGGGTGTTTGGGTTCATTTGAGACATGGCGTAGGGTGTTTTTTTTTCTATTGAGTAAAGGATCTTCCAGAGGATACTATAAATATTTGGTAGAATAGTTTTTCCTATCTCATATGCAATATCTACTAAAGGTATCAACTTTATCCATGCTAAATCCTAATTATGGACAACCAAAATTCCTATCATAAGTTTCTTTATAATGGATTTTGACTCTTTGGAAACAATCATTAGAATATCATTAAAATATCAATAGGAAATTTGTAATGGTGGAAGTATCCTCAAAGGTTAGTAATCAAGGATTTATCTAGTGTGAGAAAAGGGCCATGCATGTATTTGTTTCATAGAAGGAATTTTCTATGCGATATTGTCAAGAAAATAACATCAAAAGTTTAAAATGGATAAGTTCAAAGGGGATTTTAGTAATGATGATTTCCCTAGGGTTTAATGTTTCGATAATACCTCATATTACATATTCATGGGAGATCATAGTTTCAAAAAAAATCATCCATAATGACTAGGGCCATGGACCTAATGCTCATTGTATCCTGTTCATAGAAATTTAATAATGTGGATGGATAGAAACATTGTTCCTAATTAATTTAGAGAGATTTAATGAAGTTTTTCATATGAGTATAGTGGATTTAGTAGAATGACAGATCATGGATCCATAGATCTGAGGAAAAAATATCTATTAGGATCCTGGATGATCAAAGGTAGCATAGTGGAGAACCATTAAGATTCTGTGAAAAACGGTGCTAAAAACTAACTGGGAGAATTTGGGGTGAGTATGAGAATAGACTTCAAGTGGAGTTTTTTTTTAATCAACCTGGGAAAAAAATCACAATTAGCATATCTTTTTGATTTGGTGTGAGAAAAATTTTATAGATTTAGTGTTAGAATCTCAGAATGATAAAGCTCTATAAGTTTCATTAATAGTGTTAGATTGGGACAGTATGCTAGCACCATGGGTTATTTGAATTCAATTATCTTAAGTCGGACCACAAAAAGTAGTAGCATTATTATAACATATTTTTTATGTAAACCATGTATTTTTAGATCCATGGAAGTACATTTCAAAGTTAAATCATCAAAAAGTGATTCCAACTAAAGCATCAAGACAAATGAGTCTAGAATATGGGGCATAATGGATTTCAAGTGAAAAAATACTAAGAATGATCATATGATGCATGTACTTGGGAGATAGTCAATATTTGGAGGAGGGATTGAACTAGATGAAATGAGAATATTTTTTATTCTAAATTAAATTCTATAACTAGTTATGGTTTAGTGGAAGTCATGATAAGAATCCATTTTTGATGATTTATTGATTCTTTGATCATAAGTTTATAGTAAGGTTAATGTTTGACTAATTATCAGTGTTTACCAGAATATGATTTTTACTATTCACTAATAGTTTGTGGTCAATAAAATGTGTTCTATATTGAAACAAAGTTTTCATGATCCAATACTGGGTTTCTCATGATTTTCAGAATGTGTTGATGACTTTTTGACAAGATAAGACCCACTATATTAGTGGTATTGCCCTATAGGTGTAAGAGGGGACTAACATATGTATATGGGGCCTCACACGTGATATATTTTAGTTTTTAAGGATAATACCTAGTATTATAGATGTGTTAGAGGGTTCAATTAGTAGGATGCAATTCTAGAACTGAGATTTCTAAAAGATAAAATAACTAAGGCATTAGTGAGAATTATTTGGATAATATAATTAGGATTTTCAAAATTTTATTCTCCTTGTAACTCTTATACACTTTATTTCCTTGAATTATAGAAAATCTTTCATTCACCCATAGATGTAGGGAACATTTTTTGAACCTCATAATATGTATATTCATTATGTTTGTTTTTATGCATGAAAGTGTTAGTGTTTTTCATGTGATTATTCACTTGTTCATTTCTTTATAGGAAGACCACGAGGTGACTAGAAATAGATGGTGAAGGATGACTCAACATAGTGTCTAGGGTTCTTAGAATTATTAGTTCTGTATATCAAAGTTATGAGAGATAATCTGGTCATTGAAGTGGTTGGATTTTTGTTTCACAGATTTTATCATCTAGTAGTTTTTCTTTCATGGTCAGGGAAATAAATTTGGCTGACCAAATGTTGTGACTGGATTCCCTAGAATATTTTATTAGAGAAATATTATTCTAATGCTTTAAGTTCTACTATGATAGATAACCATAATATAAGCTTCAAATGATTATAATCTAAACCATTTTCCCTAGCATTATTACTTTTTAAATATAATTTAACAAAAATGTTACATGTTATTTCATCTCATTTTTTAATTTAATTTACTAATACACTTATAAATTGTTTTCCATATTTTTTACTATTATTTTTTTATTTCTTATGCTTCACTAGGTATATTATCGAATGATATGATCCGCCTTCTATCTTTAGATGTATTATAATCATGTTTTATAGATTTTTTATGAAACCTATTTCTTTCACATGATTAAATTAATCTATAATGAAATTATAAATGATTTCATGTTTATATGGCACACAAATATAAGTTTTTCACAAAGTAGTAGGTGGTCCAATAATTATATAGTCCTATAATAAATTGGGTAAATCATTATATCTTATGATATAACATGTAAGGTACTGGGGAGTGAAATTAATCCATTATAGGACTATATTATCTATTTTTATGGGAATGGGGAGAT